>OZ002742.1:186363422-187003336 GCA_963924295.1 Dioctria rufipes
ACATCGTTTTGTATTCCTTTACCCTTTAAAATAAGCCCTTAATCGTCAAGATCGGTGACAATATATTTTTTGTATGAAAAAAGTGCAAAGGCTATAGTCCATGCTTTTTTTGCGAAATTTCGCTTAAAATTTTTTGTCACCGATTTTGACAAATGAGCACTCCTTGGATTCGGAATAATGAGAGGAATATAACTGTAAAATATTTCTGACCGAGACTCGCTAGTTTCAAAAATATGCCACAAAAACTCTTCGCGTGTGGCCTGATTTCAGGTGGGCTTTCCTATGCAGTTTTTTTGCTCTATTTTAAAAACTAAACATTTATTTAGCAAAATTCCTTTTTACATCGTTTTGTATTCCTTTACCCTTTAAAATAAGCCCTTAATCGTCAAGATCGGTGACAATATATTTTTTGTATGAAAAAAGTGCAAAGGCTATATATAGTCCATGCTTTTTTTGCGAAATTTCGCTTAAAATTTTTTGTCACCGATTTTGACAAATGAGCACTCCTTGGATTCGGAATAATGAGAGGAATATAACTGTAAAATATTTCTGACCGAGACTCGCTAGTTTCAAAAATATGCCACAAAAACTCTTCGTGTGTGGCCTGATTTCAGGTGGCCTTTCCTATGCAGTTTTTTTGCTCTATTTTAAAAACTAAACATTTATTTAGCAAAATTCCTTTTTACATCGTTTTGTATTCCTTTACCCTTTAAAATAAGCCCTTAATCGTCAAGATCGGTGACAATATATTTTTTGTATGAAAAAAGTGCAAAGGCTATAGTCCATGCTTTTTTTGCGAAATTTCGCTTAAAATTTTTTGTCACCGATTTTGACAAATGAGCACTCCTTGGATTCGGAATAATGAGAGGAATATAACTGTAAAATATTTCTGACCGAGACTCGCTAGTTTCAAAAATATGCCACAAAAACTCTTCGTGTGTGGCCTGATTTCAGGTGGCCTTTCCTATGCAGTTTTTTTGCTCTATTTTAAAAACTAAACATTTATTTAGCAAAATTCCTTTTTACATCGTTTTGTATTCCTTTACCCTTTAAAATAAGCCCTTAATCGTCAAGATCGGTGACAATATATTTTTTGTATGAAAAAAGTGCAAAGGCTATAGTCCATGCTTTTTTTGCGAAATTTCGCTTAAAATTTTTTGTCACCGATTTTGACAAATGAGCACTCCTTGGATTCGGAATAATGAGAGGAATATAACTGTAAAATATATCTGACCGAGACTGGCTAGTTTCAAAAATATGCCACAAAAACTCTTCGTGTGTGGCCTGATTTCAGGTGGCCTTTCCTATGCAGTTTTTTTGCTCTATTTTAAAAACTAAACATTTATTTAGCAAAATTCCTTTTTACATCGTTTTGTATTCCTTTACCCTTTAAAATAAGCCCTTAATCGTCAAGATCGGTGACAATATATTTTTTGTATGAAAAAAGTGCAAAGGCTATAGTCCATGCTTTTTTTGCGATATTTCGCTTAAAATTTTTTGTCACCGATTTTGACAAATGAGCACTCCTTGGATTCGGAATAATGAGGGGAATATAACTGTAAAATATTTCTGACCGAGACTGGCTAGTTTCAAAAATATGCCACAAAAACTCTTCGTGTGTGGCCTGATTTCAGGTGGCCTTTCCTATGCAGTTTTTTTGCTCTATTTTAAAAACTAAACATTTATTTAGCAAAATTCCTTTTTACATCGTTTTGTATTCCTTTACCCTTTAAAATAAGCCCTTAATCGTCAAGATCGGTGACAATATATTTTTTGTATGAAAAAAGTGCAAAGGCTATAGTCCATGCTTTTTTTTGCGAAATTTCGCTTAAAATTTTTTGTCACCGATTTTGACAAATGAGCACTCCTTGGATTCGGAATAATGAGAGGAATATAACTGTAAAATAGTTCTGACCGAGACTGGCTAGTTTCAAAAATATGCCACAAAAACTCTTCGTGTGTGGCCTGATTTCAGGTGGCCTTTCCTATGCAGTTTTTTTGCTCTATTTTAAAAACTAAACATTTATTTAGCAAAATTCCTTTTTACATCGTTTTGTATTCCTTTACCCTTTAAAATAAGCCCTTAATCGTCAAGATCGGTGACAATATATTTTTTGTATGAAAAAAGTGCAAAGGCTATAGTCCATGCTTTTTTTGCGAAATTTCGCTTAAAATTTTTTGTCACCGATTTTGACAAATGAGCACTCCTTGGATTCGGAATAATGAGAGGAATATAACTGTAAAATATTTCTGACCGAGACTGGCTAGTTTCAAAACTATGCCACAAAAACTCTTCGTGTGTGGCCTGATTTCAGGTGGCCTTTCCTATGCAGTTTTTTTGCTCTATTTTAAAAACTAAACATTTATTTAGCAAAATTCCTTTTTACATCGTTTTGTATTCCTTTACCCTTTAAAATAAGCCCTTAATCGTCAAGATCGGTGACAATATATTTTTTGTATGAAAAAAGTGCAAAGGCTATAGTCCATGCTTTTTTTTGCGAAATTTCGCTTAAAATTTTTTGTCACTGATTTTGACAAATGAGCACTCCTTGGATTCGGAATAATGAGAGGAATATAACTGTAAAATATTTCTGACCGAGACTGGCTAGTTTCAAAAATATGCCACAAAAACTCTTCGTGTGTGGCCTGATTTCAGGTGGCCTTTCCTATGCAGTTTTTTTGCTCTATTTTAAAAACTAAACATTTATTTAGCAAAATTCCTTTTTACATCGTTTTGTATTCCTTTACCCTTTAAAATAAGCCCTTAATCGTCAAGATCGGTGACAATATATTTTTTGTATGAAAAAAGTGCAAAGGCTATAGTCCATGCTTTTTTTGCGAAATTTCGCTTAAAATTTTTTGTCACCGATTTTGACAAATGAGCACTCCTTGGATTCGGAATAATGAGAGGAATATAACTGTAAAATATTTCTGACCGAGACTGGCTAGTTTCAAAAATATGCCACAAAAACTCTTCGTGTGTGGCCTGATTTCAGGTGGGCTTTCCTATGCAGTTTTTTTGCTCTATTTTAAAAACTAAACATTTATTTAGCAAAATTCCTTTTTACATCGTTTTGTATTCCTTTACCCTTTAAAATAAGCCCTTAATCGTCAAGATCGGTGACAATATATTTTTTGTATGAAAAAAGTGCAAAGGCTATAGTCCATGCTTTTTTTGCGAAATTTCGCTTAAAATTTTTTGTCACCGATTTTGACAAATGAGCACTCCTTGGATTCGGAATAATGAGAGGAATATAACTGTAAAATATTTCTGACCGAGACTGGCTAGTTTCAAAAATATGCCACAAAAACTCTTCGTGTGTGTCCTGATTTCAGGTGGCCTTTCCTATGCAGTTTTTTTGCTCTATTTTAAAAACTAAACATTTATTTAGCAAAATTCCTTTTTACATCGTTTTGTATTCCTTTACCCTTTAAAATAAGCCCTTAATCGTCAAGATCGGTGACAATATATTTTTTGTATGAAAAAAGTGCAAAGGCTATAGTCCATGCTTTTTTTGCAAAATTTCGCTTAAAATTTTTTGTCACCGATTTTGACAAATGAGCACTCCTTGGATTCGGAATAATGAGAGGAATATAACTGTAAAATATTTCTGACCGAGACTGGCTAGTTTCAAAATATGCCACAAAAACTCTTCGTGTGTGGCCTGATTTCAGGTGGCCTTTCCTATGCAGTTTTTTTGCTCTATTTTAAAAACTAAACATTTATTTAGCAAAATTCCTTTTTACATCGTTTTGTATTCCTTTACCCTTTAAAATAAGCCCTTAATCGTCAAGATCGGTGACAATATATTTTTTGTATGAAAAAAGTGCACTCCTTGGATTCGGAATAATGAGAGGAATATAACTGTAAAATATTTCTGACCGAGACTCGCTAGTTTCAAAAATATGCCACAAAAACTCTTCGTGTGTGGCCTGATTTCAGGTGGCCTTTCCTATGCAGTTTTTTTGCTCTATTTTAAAAACTAAACATTTATTTAGCAAAATTCCTTTTTACATCGTTTTGTATTCCTTTACCCTTTAAAATAAGCCCTTAATCGTCAAGATCGGTGACAATATATTTTTTGTATGAAAAAAGTGCAAAGGCTATAGTCCATGCTTTTTTTGCAAAATTTCGCTTAAAATTTTTTGTCACCGATTTTGACAAATGAGCACTCCTTGGATTCGGAATAATGAGAGGAATATAACTGTAAAATATTTCTGACCGAGACTGGCTAGTTTCAAAATATGCCACAAAAACTCTTCGTGTGTGGCCTGATTTCAGGTGGCCTTTCCTATGCAGTTTTTTTGCTCTATTTTAAAAACTAAACATTTATTTAGCAAAATTCCTTTTTACATCGTTTTGTATTCCTTTACCCTTTAAAATAAGCCCTTAATCGTCAAGATCGGTGACAATATATTTTTTGTATGAAAAAAGTGCAAAGGCTATAAGTCCATGCTTTTTTTGCGAAATTTCGCTTAAAATTTTTTGTCACCGATTTTGACAAATGAGCACTCCTTGGATTCGGAATAATGAGAGGAATATAACTGTAAAATATTTCTGACCGAGACTGGCTAGTTTCAAAAATATGCCACAAAAACTCTTCGTGTGTGGCCTGATTTCAGGTGGCCTTTCCTATGCAGTTTTTTTGCTCTATTTTAAAAACTAAACATTTATTTAGCAAAATTCCTTTTTACATCGTTTTGTATTCCTTTACCCTTTAAAATAAGCCCTTAATCGTCAAGATCGGTGACAATATATTTTTTGTATGAAAAAAGTGCAGAGGCTATAGTCCATGCTTTTTTTGCGAAATTTCGCTTAAAATTTTTTGTCACCGATTTTGACAAATGAGCACTCCTTGGATTCGGAATAATGAGAGGAATATAACTGTAAAATATTTCTGACCGAGACTGGCTAGTTTCAAAAATATGCCACAAAAACTCTTCGTGTGTGGCCTGATTTCAGGTGGCCTTTCCTATGCAGTTTTTTTGCTCTATTTTAAAAACTAAACATTTATTTAGCAAAATTCCTTTTTACATCGTTTTGTATTCCTTTACCCTTTAAAATAAGCCCTTAATCGTCAAGATCGGTGACAATATATTTTTTGTATGAAAAAAGTGCAAAGGCTATAGTCCATGCTTTTTTTGCGAAATTTCGCTTAAAATTTTTTGTCACCGATTTTGACAAATGAGCACTCCTTGGATTCGGAATAATGAGAGGAATATAACTGTAAAATATTTCTGACCGAGACTGGCTAGTTTCAAAAATATGCCACAAAAACTCTTCGTGTGTGGCCTGATTTCAGGTGGCCTTTCCTATGCAGTTTTTTTGCTCTATTTTAAAAACTAAACATTTATTTAGCAAAATTCCTTTTTACATCGTTTTGTATTCCTTTACCCTTTAAAATAAGCCCTTAATCGTCAAGATCGGTGACAATATATTTTTTGTATGAAAAAAGTGCAAAGGCTATAGTCCATGCTTTTTTTGCGAAATTTCGCTTAAAATTTTTTATCACCGATTTTGACAAATGAGCACTCCTTGGATTCGGAATAATGAGAGGAATATAACTGTAAAATATTTCTGACCGAGACTCGCTAGTTTCAAAAATATGCCACAAAAACTCTTCGTGTGTGGCCTGATTTCAGGTGGCCTTTCCTATGCAGTTTTTTTGCTCTATTTTAAAAACTAAACATTTATTTAGCAAAATTCCTTTTTACATCGTTTTGTATTCCTTTACCCTTTAAAATAAGCCCTTAATCGTCAAGATCGGTGACAATATATTTTTTGTATGAAAAAAGTGCAAAGGCTATAGTCATGCTTTTTTTGCGAAATTTCGCTTAAAATTTTTTGTCACCGATTTTGACAAATGAGCACTCCTTGGATTCGGAATAATGAGAGGAATATAACTGTAAAATATTTCTGACCGAGACTGGCTAGTTTCAAAAATATGCCACAAAAACTCTTCGTGTGTGGCCTGATTTCAGGTGGCCTTTCCTATGCAGTTTTTTGCTCTATTTTAAAAACTAAACATTTATTTAGCAAAATTCCTTTTTACATCGTTTTGTATTCCTTTACCCTTTAAAATAAGCCCTTAATCGTCAAGATCGGTGACAATATATTTTTTGTATGAAAAAAGTGCAAAGGCTATAGTCCATGCTTTTTTTCCGAAATTTCGCTTAAAATTTTTTGTCACCGATTTTGACAAATGAGCACTCCTTGGATTCGGAATAATGAGAGGAATATAACTGTAAAATATTTCTGACCGAGACTGGCTAGTTTCAAAAATATGCCACAAAAACTCTTCGTGTGTGGCCTGATTTCAGGTGGCCTTTCCTATGCAGTTTTTTTGCTCTATTTTAAAAACTAAACATTTATTTAGCAAAATTCCTTTTTACATCGTTTTGTATTCCTTTACCCTTTAAAATAAGCCCTTAATCGTCAAGATCGGTGACAATATATTTTTTGTATGAAAAAAGTGCAAAGGCTATAGTCCATGCTTTTTTTGCGAAATTTCGCTTAAAATTTTTTGTCACCGATTTTGACAAATGAGCACTCCTTGGATTCGGAATAATGGGAGGAATATAACTGTAAAATATTTCTGACCGAGACTGGCTAGTTTCAAAAATATGCCACAAAAACTCTTCGTGTGTGGCCTGATTTCAGGTGGCCTTTCCTATGCAGTTTTTTGCTCTATTTTAAAAACTAAACATTTATTTAGCAAAATTCCTTTTTACATCGTTTTGTATTCCTTTACCCTTTAAAATAAGCCCTTAATCGTCAAGATCGGTGACAATATATTTTTTGTATGAAAAAAGTGCAAAGGCTATAGTCCATGCTTTTTTTCCGAAATTTCGCTTAAAATTTTTTGTCACCGATTTTGACAAATGAGCACTCCTTGGATTCGGAATAATGAGAGGAATATAACTGTAAAATATTTCTGACCGAGACTGGCTAGTTTCAAAAATATGCCACAAAAACTCTTCGTGTGTGGCCTGATTTCAGGTGGCCTTTCCTATGCAGTTTTTTTGCTCTATTTTAAAAACTAAACATTTATTTAGCAAAATTCCTTTTTACATCGTTTTGTATTCCTTTACCCTTTAAAATAAGCCCTTAATCGTCAAGATCGGTGACAATATATTTTTTGTATGAAAAAAGTGCAAAGGCTATAGTCCATGCTTTTTTTGCGAAATTTCGCTTAAAATTTTTTGTCACCGATTTTGACAAATGAGCACTCCTTGGATTCGGAATAATGAGAGGAATATAACTGTAAAATATTTCTGACCGAGACTGGCTAGTTTCAAAAATATGCCACAAAAACTCTTCGTGTGTGGCCTGATTTCAGGTGGCCTTTCCTATGCAGTTTTTTGCTCTATTTTAAAAACTAAACATTTATTTAGCAAAATTCCTTTTTACATCGTTTTGTATTCCTTTACCCTTTAAAATAAGCCCTTAATCGTCAAGATCGGTGACAATATATTTTTTGTATGAAAAAAGTGCAAAGGCTATAGTCCATGCTTTTTTTCCGAAATTTCGCTTAAAATTTTTTGTCACCGATTTTGACAAATGAGCACTCCTTGGATTCGGAATAATGAGAGGAATATAACTGTAAAATATTTCTGACCGAGACTGGCTAGTTTCAAAAATATGCCACAAAAACTCTTCGTGTGTGGCCTGATTTCAGGTGGCCTTTCCTATGCAGTTTTTTGCTCTATTTTAAAAACTAAACATTTATTTAGCAAAATTCCTTTTTACATCGTTTTGTATTCCTTTACCCTTTAAAATAAGCCTTAATCGTCAAGATCGGTGACAATATATTTTTTGTATGAAAAAAGTGCAAAGGCTATAGTCCATGCTTTTTTTCCGAAATTTCGCTTAAAATTTTTTGTCACCGATTTTGACAAATGAGCACTCCTTGGATTCGGAATAATGAGAGGAATATAACTGTAAAATATTTCTGACCGAGACTCGCTAGTTTCAAAAATATGCCACAAAAACTCTTCGTGTGTGGCCTGATTTCAGGTGGCCTTTCCTATGCAGTTTTTTTGCTCTATTTTAAAAACTAAACATTTATTTAGCAAAATTCCTTTTTACATCGTTTTGTATTCCTTTACCCTTTAAAATAAGCCCTTAATCGTCAAGATCGGTGACAATATATTTTTTGTATGAAAAAAGTGCAAAGGCTATAGTCCATGCTTTTTTTGCGAAATTTCGCTTAAAATTTTTTGTCACCGATTTTGACAAATGAGCACTCCTTGATTCGGAATAATGGGAGGAATATAACTGTAAAATATTTCTGACCGAGACTGGCTAGTTTCAAAATATGCCACAAAAACTCTTCGTGTGTGGCCTGATTTCAGGTGGCCTTTCCTATGCAGTTTTTTTGCTCTATTTTAAAAACTAAACATTTATTTAGCAAAATTCCTTTTTACATCGTTTTGTATTCCTTTACCCTTTAAAATAAGCCCTTAATCGTCAAGATCGGTGACAATATATTTTTTGTATGAAAAAGTGCAAAGGCTATAGTCATGCTTTTTTTGCGAAATTTCGCTTAAAATTTTTTGTCACCGATTTTGACAAATGAGCGCTCCTTGGATTCGGATAATGAGAGGAATATAACTGTAAAATATTTCTGACCGAGACTCGCTAGTTTCAAAAATATGCCACAAAAACTCTTCGTGTGTGGCCTGATTTCAGGTGGCCTTTCCTATGCAGTTTTTTTGCTCTATTTTAAAAACTAAACATTTATTTAGCAAAATTCCTTTTTACATCGTTTTGTATTCCTTTACCCTTTAAAATAAGCCCTTAATCGTCAAGATCGGTGACAATATATTTTTTGTATGAAAAAAGTGCAAAGGCTATAGTCCATGCTTTTTTTGCGAAATTTCGCTTAAAATTTTTTGTCACCGATTTTGACAAATGAGCACTCCTTGGATTCGGAATAATGAGAGGAATATAACTGTAAAATATTTCTGACCGAGACTGGCTAGTTTCAAAAATATGCCACAAAAACTCTTCGTGTGTGGCCTGATTTCAGGTGGCCTTTCCTATGCAGTTTTTTTGCTCTATTTTAAAAACTAAACATTTATTTAGCAAAATTCCTTTTTACATCGTTTTGTATTCCTTTACCCTTTAAAATAAGCCCTTAATCGTCAAGATCGGTGACAATATATTTTTTGTATGAAAAAAGTGCAAAGGCTATAGTCCATGCTTTTTTTGCGAAATTTCGCTTAAAATTTTTTATCACCGATTTTGACAAATGAGCACTCCTTGGATTCGGAATAATGAGAGGAATATAACTGTAAAATATTTCTGACCGAGACTCGCTAGTTTCAAAAATATGCCACAAAAACTCTTCGTGTGTGGCCTGATTTCAGGTGGCCTTTCCTATGCAGTTTTTTTGCTCTATTTTAAAAACTAAACATTTATTTAGCAAAATTCCTTTTTACATCGTTTTGTATTCCTTTACCCTTTAAAATAAGCCCTTAATCGTCAAGATCGGTGACAATATATTTTTTGTATGAAAAAAGTGCAAAGGCTATAGTCCATGCTTTTTTTGCGAAATTTCGCTTAAAATTTTTTGTCACCGATTTTGACAAATGAGCACTCCTTGGATTCGGAATAATGAGAGGAATATAACTGTAAAATATTTCTGACCGAGACTGGCTAGTTTCAAAAATATGCCACAAAAACTCTTCGTGTGTGGCCTGATTTCAGGTGGCCTTTCCTATGCAGTTTTTTTGCTCTATTTTAAAACTAAACATTTATTTAGCAAAATTCCTTTTTACATCGTTTTGTATTCCTTTACCCTTTAAAATAAGCCCTTAATCGTCAAGATCGGTGACAATATATTTTTTGTATGAAAAAAGTGCAAAGGCTATAGTCCATGCTTTTTTTCCGAAATTTCGCTTAAAATTTTTTGTCACCGATTTTGACAAATGAGCACTCCTTGGATTCGGAATAATGAGAGGAATATAACTGTAAAATATTTCTGACCGAGACTCGCTAGTTTCAAAAATATGCCACAAAAACTCTTCGTGTGTGGCCTGATTTCAGGTGGCCTTTCCTATGCAGTTTTTTTTGCTCTATTTTAAAAACTAAACATTTATTTAGCAAAATTCCTTTTTACATCGTTTTGTATTCCTTTACCCTTTAAAATAAGCCCTTAATCGTCAAGATCGGTGACAATATATTTTTTGTATGAAAAAAGTGCAAAGGCTATAGTCCATGCTTTTTTTGCGAAATTTCGCTTAAAATTTTTTGTCACCGATTTTGACAAATGAGCACTCCTTGGATTCGGAATAATGAGAGGAATATAACTGTAAAATATTTCTGACCGAGACTGGCTAGTTTCAAAAATATGCCACAAAAACTCTTCGTGTGTGGCCTGATTTCAGGTGGCCTTTCCTATGCAGTTTTTTTGCTCTATTTTAAAAACTAAACATTTATTTAGCAAAATTCTTTTACATCGTTTTGTATTCCTTTACCCTTTAAAATAAGCCCTTAATCGTCAAGATCGGTGACAATATATTTTTTGTATGAAAAAAGTGCAAAGGCTATAGTCCATGCTTTTTTTGCGAAATTTCGCTTAAAATTTTTTGTCACCGATTTTGACAAATGAGCACTCCTTGGATTCGGAATAATGAGAGGAATATAACTGTAAAATATTTCTGACCGAGACTGGCTAGTTTCAAAAATATGCCACAAAAACTCTTCGTGTGTGGCCTGATTTCAGGTGGCCTTTCCTATGCAGTTTTTTTGCTCTATTTTAAAAACTAAACATTTATTTAGCAAAATTCCTTTTTACAGCGTTTTGTATTCCTTTACCCTTTAAAATAAGCCCTTAATCGTCAAGATCGGTGACAATATATTTTTTGTATGAAAAAAGTGCAAAGGCTATAGTCCATGCTTTTTTTGCGAAATTTCGCTTAAAATTTTTTATCACCGATTTTGACAAATGAGCACTCCTTGGATTCGGAATAATGAGAGGAATATAACTGTAAAATATTTCTGACCGAGACTCGCTAGTTTCAAAAATATGCCACAAAAACTCTTCGTGTGTGGCCTGATTTCAGGTGGCCTTTCCTATGCAGTTTTTTTGCTCTATTTTAAAAACTAAACATTTATTTAGCAAAATTCCTTTTTACATCGTTTTGTATTCCTTTACCCTTTAAAATAAGCCCTTAATCGTCAAGATCGGTGACAATATATTTTTTGTATGAAAAAAGTGCAAAGGCTTAGTCCATGCTTTTTTTCCGAAATTTCGCTTAAAATTTTTTGTCACCGATTTTGACAAATGAGCACTCCTTGGATTCGGAATAATGAGAGGAATATAACTGTAAAATATTTCTGACCGAGACTCGCTAGTTTCAAAAATATGCCACAAAAACTCTTCGTGTGTGGCCTGATTTCAGGTGGCCTTTCCTATGCAGTTTTTTTGCTCTATTTTAAAAACTAAACATTTATTTAGCAAAATTCCTTTTTACATCGTTTTGTATTCCTTTACCCTTTAAAATAAGCCCTTAATCGTCAAGATCGGTGACAATATATTTTTTGTATGAAAAAAGTGCAAAGGCTATAGTCCATGCTTTTTTTCCGAAATTTCGCTTAAAATTTTTTGTCACCGATTTTGACAAATGAGCACTCCTTGGATTCGGAATAATGGGAGGAATATAACTGTAAAATATTTCTGACCGAGACTGGCTAGTTTCAAAAATATGCCACAAAAACTCTTCGTGTGTGGCCTGATTTCAGGTGGCCTTTCCTATGCAGTTTTTTTGCTCTATTTTAAAAACTAAACATTTATTTAGCAAAATTCCTTTTTACATCGTTTTGTATTCCTTTACCCTTTAAAATAAGCCCTTAATCGTCAAGATCGGTGACAATATATTTTTTGTATGAAAAAAGTGCAAAGGCTATAGTCCATGCTTTTTTTGCGAAATTTCGCTTAAAATTTTTTGTCACCGATTTTGACAAATGAGCACTCCTTGGATTCGGAATAATGAGAGGAATATAACTGTAAAATATTTCTGACCGAGACTGGCTAGTTTCAAAAATATGCCACAAAAACTCTTCGTGTGTGACCTGATTTCAGGTGGCCTTTCCTATGCAGTTTTTTTGCTCTATTTTAAAAACTAAACATTTATTTAGCAAAATTCCTTTTTACATCGTTTTGTATTCCTTTACCCTTTAAAATAAGCCCTTAATCGTCAAGATCGGTGACAATATATTTTTTGTATGAAAAAAGTGCAAAGGCTATAGTCCATGCTTTTTTTGCGAAATTTCGCTTAAAATTTTTTGTCACCGATTTTGACAAATGAGCACTCCTTGGATTCGGAATAATGAGAGGAATATAACTGTAAAATATTTCTGACCGAGACTCGCTAGTTTCAAAAATATGCCACAAAAACTCTTCGTGTGTGGCCTGATTTCAGGTGGCCTTTCCTATGCAGTTTTTTTGCTCTATTTTAAAAACTAAACATTTATTTAGCAAAATTCCTTTTTACATCGTTTTGTATTCCTTTACCCTTTAAAATAAGCCCTTAATCGTCAAGATCGGTGACAATATATTTTTTGTATGAAAAAAGTGCAAAGGCTATAGTCCATGCTTTTTTTGCGAAATTTCGCTTAAAATTTTTTGTCACCGATTTTGACAAATGAGCACTCCTTGGATTCGGAATAATGAGAGGAATATAACTGTAAAATATTTCTGACCGAGACTGGCTAGTTTCAAAAATATGCCACAAAAAACTCTTCGTGTGTGGCCTGATTTCAGGTGGCCTTTCCTATGCAGTTTTTTTGCTCTATTTTAAAAACTAAACATTTATTTAGCAAAATTCCTTTTTACATCGTTTTGTATTCCTTTACCCTTTAAAATAAGCCCTTAATCGTCAAGATCGGTGACAATATATTTTTTGTATGAAAAAAGTGCAAAGGCTATAGTCCATGCTTTTTTTGCGAAATTTCGCTTAAAATTTTATGTCACCGATTTTGACAAATGAGCACTCCTTGGATTCGGAATAATGAGAGGAATATAACTGTAAAATATTTCTGACCGAGACTCGCTAGTTTCAAAAATATGCCACAAAAACTCTTCGTGTGTGGCCTGATTTCAGGTGGCCTTTCCTATGCAGTTTTTTTGCTCTATTTTAAAAACTAAACATTTATTTAGCAAAATTCCTTTTTACATCGTTTTGTATTCCTTTACCCTTTAAAATAAGCCCTTAATCGTCAAGATCGGTGACAATATATTTTTTGTATGAAAAAAGTGCAAAGGCTATAGTCCATGCTTTTTTTCCGAAATTTCGCTTAAAATTTTTTGTCACCGATTTTGACAAATGAGCACTCCTTGGATTCGGAATAATGGGAGGAATATAACTGTAAAATATTTCTGACCGAGACTGGCTAGTTTCAAAAATATGCCACAAAAACTCTTCGTGTGTGGCCTGATTTCAGGTGGCCTTTCCTATGCAGTTTTTTTGCTCTATTTTAAAAACTAAACATTTATTTAGCAAAATTCCTTTTTACATCGTTTTGTATTCCTTTACCCTTTAAAATAAGCCCTTAATCGTCAAGATCGGTGACAATATATTTTTTGTATGAAAAAAGTGCAAAGGCTATAGTCCATGCTTTTTTTGCGAAATTTCGCTTAAAATTTTTTGTCACCGATTTTGACAAATGAGCACTCCTTGGATTCGGAATAATGAGAGGAATATAACTGTAAAATATTTCTGACCGAGACTCGCTAGTTTCAAAAATATGCCACAAAAACTCTTCGTGTGTGGCCTGATTTCAGGTGGCCTTTCCTATGCAGTTTTTTTGCTCTATTTTAAAAACTAAACATTTATTTAGCAAAATTCCTTTTTACATCGTTTTGTATTCCTTTACCCTTTAAAATAAGCCCTTAATCGTCAAGATCGGTGACAATATATTTTTTGTATGAAAAAAGTGCAAAGGCTATAGTCCATGCTTTTTTTGCGAAATTTCGCTTAAAATTTTTTGTCACCGATTTTGACAAATGAGCACTCCTTGGATTCGGAATAATGAGAGGAATATAACTGTAAAATATTTCTGACCGAGACTGGCTAGTTTCAAAAATATGCCACAAAAACTCTTCGTGTGTGGCCTGATTTCAGGTGGCCTTTCCTATGCAGTTTTTTTGCTCTATTTTAAAAACTAAACATTTATTTAGCAAAATTCCTTTTTACATCGTTTTGTATTCCTTTACCCTTTAAAATAAGCCCTTAATCGTCAAGATCGGTGACAATATATTTTTTGTATGAAAAAAGTGCAAAGGCTATAGTCATGCTTTTTTTGCGAAATTTCGCTTAAAATTTTTTGTCACCGATTTTGACAAATGAGCGCTCTTTGGATTCGGAATAATGAGAGGAATATAACTGTAAAATATTTCTGACCGAGACTCGCTAGTTTCAAAAATATGCCACAAAAACTCTTCGTGTGTGGCCTGATTTCAGGTGGCCTTTCCTATGCAGTTTTTTTGCTCTATTTTAAAAACTAAACATTTATTTAGCAAAATTCCTTTTTACATCGTTTTGTATTCCTTTACCCTTTAAAATAAGCCCTTAATCGTCAAGATCGGTGACAATATATTTTTTGTATGAAAAAAGTGCAAAGGCTATAGTCCATGCTTTTTTTGCGAAATTTCGCTTAAAATTTTTTATCACCGATTTTGACAAATGAGCACTCCTTGGATTCGGAATAATGAGAGGAATATAACTGTAAAATATTTCTGACCGAGACTCGCTAGTTTCAAAAATATGCCACAAAAACTCTTCGTGTGTGGCCTGATTTCAGGTGGCCTTTCCTATGCAGTTTTTTTGCTCTATTTTAAAAACTAAACATTTATTTAGCAAAATTCCTTTTTACTTCGTTTTGTATTCCTTTACCCTTTAAAATAAGCCCTTAATCGTCAAGATCGGTGACAATATATTTTTTGTATGAAAAAAGTGCAAAGGCTATAGTCCATGCTTTTTTTGCGAAATTTCGCTTAAAATTTTTTATCACCGATTTTGACAAATGAGCACTCCTTGGATTCGGAATAATGAGAGGAATATAACTGTAAAATATTTCTGACCGAGACTCGCTAGTTTCAAAAATATGCCACAAAAACTCTTCGTGTGTGGCCTGATTTCAGGTGGCCTTTCCTATGCAGTTTTTTTGCTCTATTTTAAAAACTAAACATTTATTTAGCAAAATTCCTTTTTACATCGTTTTGTATTCCTTTACCCTTTAAAATAAGCCCTTAATCGTCAAGATCGGTGACAATATATTTTTTGTATGAAAAAAGTGCAAAGGCTATAGTCCATGCTTTTTTTGCGAAATTTCGCTTAAAATTTTTTATCACCGATTTTGACAAATGAGCACTCCTTGGATTCGGAATAATGAGAGGAATATAACTGTAAAATATTTCTGACCGAGACTCGCTAGTTTCAAAAATATGCCACAAAAACTCTTCGTGTGTGGCCTGATTTCAGGTGGCCTTTCCTATGCAGTTTTTTTGCTCTATTTTAAAAACTAAACATTTATTTAGCAAAATTCCTTTTTACATCGTTTTGTATTCCTTTACCCTTTAAAATAAGCCCTTAATCGTCAAGATCGGTGACAATATATTTTTTGTATGAAAAAAGTGCAAAGGCTAAGTCCATGCTTTTTTTCCGAAATTTCGCTTAAAATTTTTTGTCACCGATTTTGACAAATGAGCACTCCTTGGATTCGGAATAATGAGAGGAATATAACTGTAAAATATTTCTGACCGAGACTCGCTAGTTTCAAAAATATGCCACAAAAACTCTTCGTGTGTGGCCTGATTTCAGGTGGCCTTTCCTATGCAGTTTTTTTGCTCTATTTTAAAAACTAAACATTTATTTAGAAAAATTCCTTTTTACATCGTTTTGTATTCCTTTACCCTTTAAAATAAGCCCTTAATCGTCAAGATCGGTGACAATATATTTTTTGTATGAAAAAAGTGCAAAGGCTATAGTCATGCTTTTTTTGCGAAATTTCGCTTAAAATTTTTTGTCACCGATTTTGACAAATGAGCACTCCTTGGATTCGGAATAATGAGAGGAATATAACTGTAAAATATTTCTGACCGAGACTGGCTAGTTTCAAAAATATGCCACAAAAACTCTTCGTGTGTGGCCTGATTTCAGGTGGCCTTTCCTATGCAGTTTTTTTGCTCTATTTTAAAAACTAAACATTTATTTAGCAAAATTCCTTTTTACATCGTTTTGTATTCCTTTACCCTTTAAAATAAGCCCTTAATCGTCAAGATCGGTGACAATATATTTTTTGTATGAAAAAAGTGCAAAGGCTATAGTCCATGCTTTTTTTGCGAAATTTCGCTTAAAATTTTTTGTCACCGATTTTGACAAATGAGCACTCCTTGGATTCGGAATAATGAGAGGAATATAACTGTAAAATATTTCTGACCGAGACTGGCTAGTTTCAAAAATATGCCACAAAAACTCTTCGTGTGTGGCCTGATTTCAGGTGGCCTTTCCTATGCAGTTTTTTTGCTCTATTTTAAAAACTAAACATTTATTTAGCAAAATTCCTTTTTACATCGTTTTGTATTCCTTTACCCTTTAAAATAAGCCCTTAATCGTCAAGATCGGTGACAATATATTTTTTGTATGAAAAAAGTGCAAAGGCTATAGTCCATGCTTTTTTTCCGAAATTTCGCTTAAAATTTTTTGTCACCGATTTTGACAAATGAGCACTCCTTGGATTCGGAATAATGGGAGGAATATAACTGTAAAATATTTCTGACCGAGACTGGCTAGTTTCAAAAATATGCCACAAAAACTCTTCGTGTGTGGCCTGATTTCAGGTGGCCTTTCCTATGCAGTTTTTTTGCTCTATTTTAAAAACTAAACATTTATTTAGCAAAATTCCTTTTTACATCGTTTTGTATTCCTTTACCCTTTAAAATAAGCCCTTAATCGTCAAGATCGGTGACAATATATTTTTTGTATGAAAAAAGTGCAAAGGCTATAGTCCATGCTTTTTTTCCGAAATTTCGCTTAAAATTTTTTGTCACCGATTTTGACAAATGAGCACTCCTTGGATTCGGAATAATGGGAGGAATATAACTGTAAAATATTTCTGACCGAGACTGGCTAGTTTCAAAAATATGCCACAAAAACTCTTCGTGTGTGGCCTGATTTCAGGTGGCCTTTCCTATGCAGTTTTTTTGCTCTATTTTAAAAACTAAACATTTATTTAGAAAAATTCCTTTTTACATCGTTTTGTATTCCTTTACCCTTTAAAATAAGCCCTTAATCGTCAAGATCGGTGACAATATATTTTTTGTATGAAAAAAGTGCAAAGGCTATAGTCATGCTTTTTTTGCGAAATTTCGCTTAAAATTTTTTGTCACCGATTTTGACAAATGAGCACTCCTTGGATTCGGAATAATGAGAGGAATATAACTGTAAAATATTTCTGACCGAGACTGGCTAGTTTCAAAAATATGCCACAAAAACTCTTCGTGTGTGGCCTGATTTCAGGTGGCCTTTCCTATGCAGTTTTTTTGCTCTATTTTAAAAACTAAACATTTATTTAGCAAAATTCCTTTTTACATCGTTTTGTATTCCTTTACCCTTTAAAATAAGCCCTTAATCGTCAAGATCGGTGACAATATATTTTTTGTATGAAAAAAGTGCAAAGGCTATAGTCCATGCTTTTTTTGCGAAATTTCGCTTAAAATTTTTTGTCACCGATTTTGACAAATGAGCACTCCTTGGATTCGGAATAATGAGAGGAATATAACTGTAAAATATTTCTGACCGAGACTGGCTAGTTTCAAAAATATGCCACAAAAACTCTTCGTGTGTGGCCTGATTTCAGGTGGCCTTTCCTATGCAGTTTTTTTGCTCTATTTTAAAAACTAAACATTTATTTAGCAAAATTCCTTTTTACATCGTTTTGTATTCCTTTACCCTTTAAAATAAGCCCTTAATCGTCAAGATCGGTGACAATATATTTTTTGTATGAAAAAAGTGCAAAGGCTATAGTCCATGCTTTTTTTCCGAAATTTCGCTTAAAATTTTTTGTCACCGATTTTGACAAATGAGCACTCCTTGGATTCGGAATAATGGGAGGAATATAACTGTAAAATATTTCTGACCGAGACTGGCTAGTTTCAAAAATATGCCACAAAAACTCTTCGTGTGTGGCCTGATTTCAGGTGGCCTTTCCTATGCAGTTTTTTTGCTCTATTTTAAAAACTAAACATTTATTTAGCAAAATTCCTTTTTACATCGTTTTGTATTCCTTTACCCTTTAAAATAAGCCCTTAATCGTCAAGATCGGTGACAATATATTTTTTGTATGAAAAAAGTGCAAAGGCTATAGTCATGCTTTTTTTGCGAAATTTCGCTTAAAATTTTTTGTCACCGATTTTGACAAATGAGCACTCCTTGGATTCGGAATAATGAGAGGAATATAACTGTAAAATATTTCTGACCGAGACTGGCTAGTTTCAAAAATATGCCACAAAAACTCTTCGTGTGTGGCCTGATTTCAGGTGGCCTTTCCTATGCAGTTTTTTTGCTCTATTTTAAAAACTAAACATTTATTTAGCAAAATTCCTTTTTACATCGTTTTGTATTCCTTTACCCTTTAAAATAAGCCCTTAATCGTCAAGATCGGTGACAATATATTTTTTGTATGAAAAAAGTGCAAAGGCTATAGTCATGCTTTTTTTGCGAAATTTCGCTTAAAATTTTTTGTCACCGATTTTGACAAATGAGCACTCCTTGGATTCGGAATAATGAGAGGAATATAACTGTAAAATATTTCTGACCGAGACTGGCTAGTTTCAAAAATATGCCACAAAAACTCTTCGTGTGTGGCCTGATTTCAGGTGGCCTTTCCTATGCAGTTTTTTTGCTCTATTTTAAAAACTAAACATTTATTTAGCAAAATTCCTTTTTACATCGTTTTGTATTCCTTTACCCTTTAAAATAAGCCCTTAATCGTCAAGATCGGTGACAATATATTTTTTGTATGAAAAAAGTGCAAAGGCTATAGTCCATGCTTTTTCTGCGAAATTTCGCTTAAAATTTTTTGTCACCGATTTTGACAAATGAGCACTCCTTGGATTCGGAATAATGAGAGGAATATAACTGTAAAATATTTCTGACCGAGACTAGCTAGTTTCAAAAATATGCCACAAAAACTCTTCGTGTGTGGCCTGATTTCAGGTGGCCTTTCCTATGCAGTTTTTTTGCTCTATTTTAAAAACTAAACATTTATTTAGCAAAATTCCTTTTTACATCGTTTTGTATTCCTTTACCCTTTAAAATAAGCCCTTAATCGTCAAGATCGGTGACAATATATTTTTTGTATGAAAAAAGTGCAAAGGCTATAGTCCATGCTTTTTTTGCGAAATTTCGCTTAAAATTTTTTGTCACCGATTTTGACAAATGAGCACTCCTTGGATTCGGAATAATGAGAGGAATATAACTGTAAAATATTTCTGACCGAGACTGGCTAGTTTCAAAAATATGCCACAAAAACTCTTCGTGTGTGGCCTGATTTCAGGTGGACTTTCCTATGCAGTATTTTTGCTCTATTTTAAAAACTAAACATTTATTTAGCAAAATTCCTTTTTACATCGTTTTGTATTCCTTTACCCTTTAAAATAAGCCCTTAATCGTCAAGATCGGTGACAATATATTTTTTGTATGAAAAAAGTGCAAAGGCTATAGTCATGCTTTTTTTGCGAAATTTCGCTTAAAATTTTTTGTCACCGATTTTGACAAATGAGCACTCCTTGGATTCGGAATAATGAGAGGAATATAACTGTAAAATATTTCTGACCGAGACTGGCTAGTTTCAAAAATATGCCACAAAAACTCTTCGTGTGTGGCCTGATTTCAGGTGGCCTTTCCTATGCAGTTTTTTTGCTCTATTTTAAAAACTAAACATTTATTTAGCAAAATTCCTTTTTACATCGTTTTGTATTCCTTTACCCTTTAAAATAAGCCCTTAATCGTCAAGATCGGTGACAATATATTTTTTGTATGAAAAAAGTGCAAAGGCTATAGTCCATGCTTTTTTTGCGAAATTTCGCTTAAAATTTTTTGTCACCGATTTTGACAAATGAGCACTCCTTGGATTCGGAATAATGAGAGGAATATAACTGTAAAATATTTCTGACCGAGACTGGCTAGTTTCAAAAATATGCCACAAAAACTCTTCGTGTGTGGCCTGATTTCAGGTGGCCTTTCCTATGCAGTTTTTTTGCTCTATTTTAAAAACTAAACATTTATTTAGCAAAATTCCTTTTTACATCGTTTTGTATTCCTTTACCCTTTAAAATAAGCCCTTAATCGTCAAGATCGGTGACAATATATTTTTTGTATGAAAAAAGTGCAAAGGCTATAGTCCATGCTTTTTTTGCGAAATTTCGCTTAAAATTTTTTGTCACCGATTTTGACAAATGAGCACTCCTTGGATTCGGAATAATGAGAGGAATATAACTGTAAAATATTTCTGACCGAGACTGGCTAGTTTCAAAAATATGCCACAAAAACTCTTCGTGTGTGGCCTGATTTCAGGTGGCCTTTCCTATGCAGTTTTTTTGCTCTATTTTAAAAACTAAACATTTATTTAGCAAAATTCCTTTTTACATCGTTTTGTATTCCTTTACCCTTTAAAATAAGCCCTTAATCGTCAAGATCGGTGACAATATATTTTTTGTATGAAAAAAGTGCAAAGGCTATAGTCCATGCTTTTTTTCCGAAATTTCGCTTAAAATTTTTTGTCACCGATTTTGACAAATGAGCACTCCTTGGATTCGGAATAATGAGAGGAATATAACTGTAAAATATTTCTGACCGAGACTCGCTAGTTTCAAAAATATGCCACAAAAACTCTTCGTGTGTGGCCTGATTTCAGGTGGCCTTTCCTATGCAGTTTTTTTGCTCTATTTTAAAAACTAAACATTTATTTAGCAAAATTCCTTTTTACATCGTTTTGTATTCCTTTACCCTTTAAAATAAGCCCTTAATCGTCAAGATCGGTGACAATATATTTTTTGTATGAAAAAAGTGCAAAGGCTATAGTCCATGCTTTTTTTGCGAAATTTCGCTTAAAATTTTTTGTCACCGATTTTGACAAATGAGCACTCCTTGGATTCGGAATAATGGGAGGAATATAACTGTAAAATATTTCTGACCGAGACTGGCTAGTTTCAAAAATATGCCACAAAAACTCTTCGTGTGTGGCCTGATTTCAGGTGGCCTTTCCTATGCAGTTTTTTTGCTCTATTTTAAAAACTAAACATTTATTTAGCAAAATTCCTTTTTACATCGTTTTGTATTCCTTTACCCTTTAAAATAAGCCCTTAATCGTCAAGATCGGTGACAATATATTTTTTGTATGAAAAAAGTGCAAAGGCTATAGTCCATGTTTTTTTTGCGAAATTTCGCTTAAAATTTTTTGTCACCGATTTTGACAAATGAGCACTCCTTGGATTCGGAATAATGAGAGGAATATAACTGTAAAATATTTCTGACCGAGACTGGCTAGTTTCAAAAATATGCCACAAAAACTCTTCGTGTGTGGCCTGATTTCAGGTGGCCTTTCCTATGCAGTTTTTTTGCTCTATTTTAAAAACTAAACATTTATTTAGCAAAATTCCTTTTTACATCGTTTTGTATTCCTTTACCCTTTAAAATAAGCCCTTAATCGTCAAGATCGGTGACAATATATTTTTTGTATGAAAAAAGTGCAAAGGCTATAGTCCATGCTTTTTTTCCGAAATTTCGCTTAAAATTTTTTGTCACCGATTTTGACAAATGAGCACTCCTTGGATGCGGAATAGTGAGAGGAATATAACTGTAAAATATTTCTGACCGAGACTTGCTAGTTTCAAAAATATGCCACAAAAACTCTTCGTGTGTGGCCTGATTTCAGGTGGCCTTTCCTATGCAGTTTTTTTGCTCTATTTTAAAAACTAAACATTTATTTAGCAAAATTCCTTTTTACATCGTTTTGTATTCCTTTACCCTTTAAAATAAGCCCTTAATCGTCAAGATCGGTGACAATATATTTTTTGTATGAAAAAAGTGCAAAGGCTATAGTCCATGCTTTTTTTGCGAAATTTCGCTTAAAATTTTTTGTCACCGATTTTGACAAATGAGCACTCCTTGGATTCGGAATAATGGGAGGAATATAACTGTAAAATATTTCTGACCGAGACTGGCTAGTTTCAAAAATATGCCACAAAAACTCTTCGTGTGTGGCCTGATTTCAGGTGGCCTTTCCTATGCAGTTTTTTTGCTCTATTTTAAAAACTAAACATTTATTTAGCAAAATTCCTTTTTACATCGTTTTGTATTCCTTTACCCTTTAAAATAAGCCCTTAATCGTCAAGATCGGTGACAATATATTTTTTGTATGAAAAAAGTGCAAAGGCTATAGTCCATGCTTTTTTTGCGAAATTTCGCTTAAAATTTTTTATCACCGATTTTGACAAATGAGCACTCCTTGGATTCGGAATAATGAGAGGAATATAACTGTAAAATATTTCTGACCGAGACTGGCTAGTTTCAAAAATATGCCACAAAAACTCTTCGTGTGTGGCCTGATTTCAGGTGGCCTTTCCTATGCAGTTTTTTTGCTCTATTTTAAAAACTAAACATTTATTTAGCAAAATTCCTTTTTACATCGTTTTGTATTCCTTTACCCTTTAAAATAAGCCCTTAATCGTCAAGATCGGTGACAATATATTTTTTGTATGAAAAAAGTGCAAAGGCTATAGTCCATGCTTTTTTTGCGAAATTTCGCTTAAAATTTTTTGTCACCGATTTTGACAAATGAGCACTCCTTGGATTCGGAATAATGGGAGGAATATAACTGTAAAATATTTCTGACCGAGACTGGCTAGTTTCAAAAATATGCCACAAAAACTCTTCGTGTGTGGCCTGATTTCAGGTGGCCTTTCCTATGCAGTTTTTTTGCTCTATTTTAAAAACTAAACATTTATTTAGCAAAATTCCTTTTTACATCGTTTTGTATTCCTTTACCCTTTAAAATAAGCCCTTAATCGTCAAGATCGGTGACAATATATTTTTTGTATGAAAAAAGTGCAAAGGCTATAGTCCATGCTTTTTTTCCGAAATTTCGCTTAAAATTTTTTGTCACCGATTTTGACAAATGAGCACTCCTTGGATTCGGAATAATGAGAGGAATATAACTGTAAAATATTTCTGACCGAGACTCGCTAGTTTCAAAAATATGCCACAAAAACTCTTCGTGTGTGGCCTGATTTCAGGTGGCCTTTCCTATGCAGTTTTTTTGCTCTATTTTAAAAACTAAACATTTATTTAGCAAAATTCCTTTTTACATCGTTTTGTATTCCTTTACCCTTTAAAATAAGCCCTTAATCGTCAAGATCGGTGACAATATATTTTTTGTATGAAAAAAGTGCAAAGGCTATAGTCCATGCTTTTTTTCCGAAATTTCGCTTAAAATTTTTTGTCACCGATTTTGACAAATGAGCACTCCTTGGATTCGGAATAATGAGAGGAATATAACTGTAAAATATTTCTGACCGAGACTCGCTAGTTTCAAAAATATGCCACAAAAACTCTTCGTGTGTGGCCTGATTTCAGGTGGCCTTTCCTATGCAGTTTTTTTGCTCTATTTTAAAAACTAAACATTTATTTAGCAAAATTCCTTTTTACATCGTTTTGTATTCCTTTACCCTTTAAAATAAGCCCTTAATCGTCAAGATCGGTGACAATATATTTTTTGTATGAAAAAAGTGCAAAGGCTATAGTCCATGCTTTTTTTCCGAAATTTCGATTAAAATTTTTTGTCACCGATTTTGACAAATGAGCACTCCTTGGATGCGGAATAGTGAGAGGAATATAACTGTAAAATATTTCTGACCGAGACTTGCTAGTTTCAAAAATATGCCACAAAAACTCTTCGTGTGTGGCCTGATTTCAGGTGGCCTTTCCTATGCAGTTTTTTTGCTCTATTTTAAAAACTAAACATTTATTTAGCAAAATTCCTTTTTACATCGTTTTGTATTCCTTTACCCTTTAAAATAAGCCCTTAATCGTCAAGATCGGTGACAATATATTTTTTGTATGAAAAAAGTGCAAAGGCTATAGTCCATGCTTTTTTTGCGAAATTTCGCTTAAAATTTTTTGTCACCGATTTTGACAAATGAGCACTCCTTGGATTCGGAATAATGAGAGGAATATAACTGTAAAATATTTCTGACCGAGACTGGCTAGTTTCAAAAATATGCCACAAAAACTCTTCGTGTGTGGCCTGATTTCAGGTGGCCTTTCCTATGCAGTTTTTTTGCTCTATTTTAAAAACTAAACATTTATTTAGCAAAATTCCTTTTTACATCGTTTTGTATTCCTTTACCCTTTAAAATAAGCCCTTAATCGTCAAGATCGGTGACAATATATTTTTTGTATGAAAAAAGTGCAAAGGCTATAGTCCATGCTTTTTTTGCGAAATTTCGCTTAAAATTTTTTATCACCGATTTTGACAAATGAGCACTCCTTGGATTCGGAATAATGAGAGGAATATAACTGTAAAATATTTCTGACCGAGACTGGCTAGTTTCAAAAATATGCCACAAAAACTCTTCGTGTGTGGCCTGATTTCAGGTGGCCTTTCCTATGCAGTTTTTTTGCTCTATTTTAAAAACTAAACATTTATTTAGCAAAATTCCTTTTTACATCGTTTTGTATTCCTTTACCCTTTAAAATAAGCCCTTAATCGTCAAGATCGGTGACAATATATTTTTTGTATGAAAAAAGTGCAAAGGCTATAGTCCATGCTTTTTTTCCGAAATTTCGCTTAAAATTTTTTGTCACCGATTTTGACAAATGAGCACTCCTTGGATGCGGAATAGTGAGAGGAATATAACTGTAAAATATTTCTGACCGAGACTTGCTAGTTTCAAAAATATGCCACAAAAACTCTTCGTGTGTGGCCTGATTTCAGGTGGCCTTTCCTATGCAGTTTTTTTGCTCTATTTTAAAAACTAAACATTTATTTAGCAAAATTCCTTTTTACATCGTTTTGTATTCCTTTACCCTTTAAAATAAGCCCTTAATCGTCAAGATCGGTGACAATATATTTTTTGTATGAAAAAAGTGCAAAGGCTATAGTCCATGCTTTTTTTGCGAAATTTCGCTTAAAATTTTTTGTCACCGATTTTGACAAATGAGCACTCCTTGGATTCGGAATAATGGGAGGAATATAACTGTAAAATATTTCTGACCGAGACTGGCTAGTTTCAAAAATATGCCACAAAAACTCTTCGTGTGTGGCCTGATTTCAGGTGGCCTTTCCTATGCAGTTTTTTTGCTCTATTTTAAAAACTAAACATTTATTTAGCAAAATTCCTTTTTACATCGTTTTGTATTCCTTTACCCTTTAAAATAAGCCCTTAATCGTCAAGATCGGTGACAATATATTTTTTGTATGAAAAAAGTGCAAAGGCTATAGTCCATGCTTTTTTTCCGAAATTTCGCTTAAAATTTTTTGTCACCGATTTTGACAAATGAGCACTCCTTGGATGCGGAATAGTGAGAGGAATATAACTGTAAAATATTTCTGACCGAGACTTGCTAGTTTCAAAAATATGCCACAAAAACTCTTCGTGTGTGGCCTGATTTCAGGTGGCCTTTCCTATGCAGTTTTTTTGCTCTATTTTAAAAACTAAACATTTATTTAGCAAAATTCCTTTTTACATCGTTTTGTATTCCTTTACCCTTTAAAATAAGCCCTTAATCGTCAAGATCGGTGACAATATATTTTTTGTATGAAAAAAGTGCAAAGGCTATAGTCCATGCTTTTTTTCCGAAATTTCGCTTAAAATTTTTTGTCACCGATTTTGACAAATGAGCACTCCTTGGATTCGGAATAATGAGAGGAATATAACTGTAAAATATTTCTGACCGAGACTCGCTAGTTTCAAAAATATGCCACAAAAACTCTTCGTGTGTGGCCTGATTTCAGGTGGCCTTTCCTATGCAGTTTTTTTGCTCTATTTTAAAAACTAAACATTTATTTAGCAAAATTCCTTTTTACATCGTTTTGTATTCCTTTACCCTTTAAAATAAGCCCTTAATCGTCAAGATCGGTGACAATATATTTTTTGTATGAAAAAAGTGCAAAGGCTATAGTCCATGCTTTTTTTGCGAAATTTCGCTTAAAATTTTTTGTCACCGATTTTGACAAATGAGCACTCCTTGGATGCGGAATAGTGAGAGGAATATAACTGTAAAATATTTCTGACCGAGACTTGCTAGTTTCAAAAATATGCCACAAAAACTCTTCGTGTGTGGCCTGATTTCAAGTGGCCTTTGCTATGCAGTTTTTTTGCTCTATCTTAAAAACTAAACATTTATTTAGCAAAATTCCTTTTTACATCGTTTTGTATTCCTTTACCCTTTAAAATAAGCCCTTAATCGTCAAGATCGGTGACAACATATTTTTTGTATGAAAAAAGTGCAAAGGCTATAGTCCATGCTTTTTTTGCGAAATTTCGCTTAAATTTTTTGACACCGATTTTGACAAATGAGCATTCCTTGGATGCGGAATAGTGAGAGGAATATAACTGTAAAATATTTCTGACCAGGACTCGCTAGTCTCAAAAATATGCCACAAAAACTCTTCGTGTGTGGCCTGATTTCAGGTGGCCTTTCCTATTCAGTTTTTTGCTCTATCTTAAAAACTAAATATTTATTTAGCAAAATTCCTTTTTACATCGTTTTGTATTAATTTACCCTTTAAAATAAGCCCTTAATCGTCAAGATCGGTGACAACATATTTTTTGTATGAAAAAAGTGCAAAGGCTATAGTCCATGCTTTTTTTGCGAAATTTCGCTTAAAATTTTTTGACACCGATTTTGAAAAATGAGCACTCTTTGGATGCGGAATAGTGAGAGGAATATAACTGTAAAATATTTCTGACCAGGACTCGCTAGTCTCAAAAATATGCCACAAAAACTCTTCGTGTGTGGCCTGATTTCAGGTGGCCTTTCCTATTCAGTTTTTTGCTCTATCTTAAAAACTAAATATTTATTTAGCAAAATTCCTTTTTACATCGTTTTGTATTAATTTACCCTTTAAAATAAGCCCTTAATCGTCAAGATCGGTGACAACATATTTTTTGTATGAAAAAAGTGCAAAGGCTATAGTCCATGCTTTTTTTGCGAAATTTCGCTTAAAATTTTTTGACACCGATTTTGAAAAATGAGCACTCTTTGGATGCGGAATAGTGAGAGGAATATAACTGTAAAATATTTCTGACCGGGACTCGCTAGTTTCAAAAATATGCCACAAAAACTCTTCGTGTGTGGCCTGATTTCAGGTGGCCTTTCCTATTCAGTTTTTTGCTCTATCTTAAAAACTAAATATTTATTTAGCAAAATTCCTTTTTACATCGTTTTGTATTCCTTTACCCTTTAAAATAAGCCCTTAATCGTCAAGATCGGTGACAATATATTTTTTGTATGAAAAAAATGCAAAGGCTATAGTCCATGCTTTTTTTGCGAAATTTCGCTTAAAATTTTTTGTCACCGATTTTGACAAATGAGCACTCCTTGGATGCGGAATAGTGAGAGGAATATAACTGTAAAATATTTCTGACCGAGACTTGCTAGTTTCAAAAATATGCCACAAAAACTCTTCGTGTGTGGCCTGATTTCAAGTGGCCTTTGCTATGCAGTTTTTTTGCTCTATCTTAAAAACTAAACATTTATTTAGCAAAATTCCTTTTTACATCGTTTTGTATTCCTTTACCCTTTCAAATAAGCCCTTAATCGTCAAGATCGGTGACAACATATTTTTTGTATGAAAAAAGTGCAAAGGCTATAGTCCATGCTTTTTTTGCGAAATTTCGCTTAAATTTTTTGACACCGATTTTGACAAATGAGCATTCCTTGGATGCGGAATAGTGAGAGGAATATAACTGTAAAATATTTCTGACCGGGACTCGCTAGTTTCAAAAATATGCCACAAAAACTCTTCGTGTGTGGCCTGATTTCAGGTGGCCTTTCCTATTCAGTTTTTTGCTCTATCTTAAAAACTAAATATTTATTTAGCAAAATTCCTTTTTACATCGTTTTGTATTCCTTTACCCTTTAAAATAAGCCCTTAATCGTCAAGATCGGTGACAACATATTTTTTGTATGAAAAAAGTGCAAAGGCTATAGTCCATGCTTTTTTTGCGAAATTTCGCTTAAAATTTTTTGACACCGATTTTGAAAAATGAGCACTCTTTGGATGCGGAATAGTGAGAGGAATATAACTGTAAAATATTTCTGACCGGGACTCGCTAGTTTCAAAAATATGCCACAAAAACTCTTCGTGTGTGGCCTGATTTCAGGTGGCCTTTCCTATTCAGTTTTTTGCTCTATCTTAAAAACTAAATATTTATTTAGCAAAATTCCTTTTTACATCGTTTTGTATTCCTTTACCCTTTAAAATAAGCCCTTAATCGTCAAGATCGGTGACAACATATTTTTTGTATGAAAAAAGTGCAAAGGCTATAGTCCATGCTTTTTTTGCGAAATTTCGCTTAAAATTTTTTGACACCGATTTTGAAAAATGAGCACTCTTTGGATGCGGAATAGTGAGAGGAATATAACTGTAAAATATTTCTGACCGGGACTCGCTAGTTTCAAAAATATGCCACAAAAACTCTTCGTGTGTGGCCTGATTTCAGGTGGCCTTTCCTATTCAGTTTTTTGCTCTATCTTAAAAACTAAATATTTATTTAGCAAAATTCCTTTTTACATCGTTTTGTATTCCTTTACCCTTTAAAATAAGCCCTTAATCGTCAAGATCGGTGACAATATATTTTTTGTATGAAAAAAATGCAAAGGCTATATTCCATGCTTTTTTTGCGAAATTTCGCTTAAAATTTTTTGTCACCGATTTTGACAAATGAGCACTCCTTGGATGCGGAATTGTGAGAGCAATATAACTGTAAAATATTTCTGACCGCGACTTGCTAGTTTCAAAAATATGCCACAAAAACTCTTCGTTTGTGGCCTGATTTCAGGTGGCCTTTCCTATTCAGTTTTTTGCTCTATCTTAAAAACTAAATATTTATTTAGCAAAATTCCTTTTTACATCGTTTTGTATTCCTTTACCCTTTAAAATAAGCCCTTAATCGTCAAGATCGGTGACAATATATTTTTTGTATGAAAAAAGTGCAAAGGCTATAGTCCATGCTTTTTTTGCGAAATTTCGCTTAAAATTTTTTGTCACCGATTTTGACAAATGAGCACTCCTTGGATGCGGAATAGTGAAAGGAATATAACTGTAAAATATTTCTGACCGAGACTTGCTAGTTTCAAAAATATGCCACAAAAACTCTTCGTGTGTGGCCTGATTTCAAGTGGCCTTTGCTATGCAGTTTTTTTGCTCTATCTTAAAAACTAAACATTTATTTAGCAAAATTCCTTTTTACATCGTTTTGTATTCCTTTACCCTTTAAAATAAGCCCTTAATCGTCAAGATCGGTGACAATATATTTTTTGTATGAAAAAAGTGCAAAGGCTATAGTCCATGCTTTTTTTGCGAAATTTCGCTTAAAATTTTTTGTCACCGATTTTGACAAATGAGCACTCCTTGGATGCGGAATAGTGAGAGGAATATAACTGTAAAATATTTCTGACCGGGACTCGCTAGTTTCAAAAATATGCCACAAAAACTCTTCTTGTGTGGCCTGATTTCAGGTGGCCTTTCCTTTAAATAAGATCTATTCCATATGATTCCTAAAACATTTTTCTTTTTTTTTCCAGATCGAAGAATTTCATCGATATCGCTCTTTTTTTGTTTTTTAATTCCCTTTCATTTTTGTTTTGGCAAAATGAAAAAAGAAAGGTCGGCATAGGCCAACGGCGTAAGGCCACGGTAAAATGCCGAACGTTCCTCGATTAGGAAATGCGGCAAGTTCAGAACCTGTTGCCCAACCTGTATCTGCAGACGTATCGTCTAATGCTGATAACGAACAATCTGTCCCAGCAAGAGACAATCAGCATGCATTAGATCAGGTAGAGAGTTCGGGTCATGGCGTTGAAAGGCCTGCATCGCCTTATTTCCAAACGCTGATGTAGGTGCATCTACAATTTTCGTAGATGTACCTCAGGGTAAACAGTTACCAGTAATTGTTCCACAAAGTCCCGTTTTTTGGAAGCAATACATGGTTTAATGACCCGAGAATTTCGGAATGTGTAGATCATCCCATTCCTGGACGTGTTGACGTCCTCGACTATGATAGTGACGACAGTGACTATGTTCCGAGATATCCAGCAGATAGTTTGGTTCATCTTCCTACCTCTCAATGGGTAAATGATCTAAACATAAATGCTGGTGCAGGTACCTCTACAACTTCTATTTCGGATGTACCTAACACCGTTCCGCAGATTGTTAGTGTTCAAATTAGTGAACAAATTCCCAATGTTCCACAAGACACTAACGCAATACCTGATGAGGTTATTTTTGTTAAACCAAAGATACCAAGGATATCTAAGATCAGAAACGAAGAACTTCACGGTCAACAAATGACAATCCAATTCCGGATGGAGTTCCATTAGTTGTCAACGAAGTTGAAATTGTTTCTGAGGTTCCGCAGAGCAATGGCGACGACATTCCTGAATTAAGGAATTTCGATTATCCGGTTGCATGGTGTTGCATAGACGAATTAATTCCCACAGACATTGAGATACATAACTCTGGTGGATTTAATTCGATCTGCATCCATTGCAATGCGTTATGCTTTCCTACAGAGCGTAATTCTCGGCGAAAATATGTTCACTGTTGTAAAGATGGCAGGGTTTCCCTAAATCCAGTAGGTCCATACCCACAACAGATTCTGGACCTATTTTTGGGCAAACATCAGAAATCTGAACATTTCCTGAAGAATTTACGAAAGTATAATTCAGCATTATCATTTGCATCGATAAAAGCTGCAAGTGTGCATATTCCAGGAAGGCCAACTAATACGTTTTATGCTATTCAAGGGAAATTAGTTCACCGTATAGCTTATAGAATGCGACCACATGAAAATGCTGCTCCTAGATATGGGCAATCGTATATCTTTGATGCTGAGGAAGCATTGAGGCAACGAGCAAATATCGATGTGGAGCATGATCTCGATTTAGATTTATTAAGAGAACTACGAAATGTAAATCCTTTTGCTCAGTCTTATATGTTAATGAGACAAGTTGAGGAAGAGGTATTAGCATGAGATGGCCCAGATGCGATTAAGAACATTCGAATGTTTTTTACACATTCGAATCCATCCGTTGAGGTTCATCAAGGCCGGTTGAATGTTCCAGTTGCAACGAATGTTGCAATCATATATAGGAGCGCAACTGGTGCACCACCGATGCCAGCTTTGTGTTCCGATGACCTATGCACTTCTTTACCTAAGTGGTGGAAGTGGATGGTCAATTGATCTCAATTATTCTTTTCTTCAACATTATTTGTATCGTTTCTCTGTAAGAAATAATGATCATAATGTTATATTACGCTCTAGGAAGTTGCTTCATGAATATATTGTAGATACTTATGTTGCTATTGAAGCACAGCGTCTGCAATATTTGAGAATGCATCAGAGCGATTTGAGACGTGATTCGTATTTGCGGATCATGTTCGAAATAGGGTTACCGAAACTGGAATACAAGCAGGTATTCCAGTTATATTTTCATGCACGTTTATTGGAAGTCTACAATTCTATACTAAATCACACAAGGGGTAATATTGAGCGACTTCGAAAGCTTCAAAGCAAAGTAAAGCCTGAAACACAATACGATGCAGTGCAGTGCAGTGTTATAACCGTGCACTGCACTGTAAAGCACAATAAATGCAGTGCAGTGCTTTGACAATCATTTTTTGAAGATTTCATATCTAAATTTTTTGTATTCTAGATTCATTATTTTGAGAAAAACTCTACCCATTTTTCTTCTAATGTCATTTTAAAATTAATTAATACATTTTTAATTAAACAATTCCTGTATTCTTTAGTATTTAACAAACGTCAACTGATGCAGTGTGCAGTGTTTTAGAAATTAGCATAAAAGTTGCAGTGCAGTGCATGTGACTTGCCACATGCTATTACAGGGGCTCTAAATTTCAATACAGTGCAGTGCACTGCACTGCATCGTACTGTGTTTCAACCTTAAGGATAATTTTGTGGTGTAATAGATACATACCAATACATTAAAGCAATAAATTGGTTAACTGTCAAGCAAAGAATAGACTTAAACATACTTTTGTACATACATTACATAAGGAACGCTAAAGAGTGACTTTGTACAATACGTTGGCAACGTTCAAACCTATCAACTAATGAGTAACCAAAACTTTCGACAGCCCAGATGCAAAAGTGGATCACCGCAGAATTCATTAGTATATCGAGAATTCTTATTATTCAAATAACTGGGAGCACCTAATATTCTCGTAGCAATTTGCTCGTATCAATTTTCTCGTACGACATTTGCTCGTATCAATTTCCTCGTTAAGCCATTTTCTCGTATCAACTTTCTCGTATCAACTTTCTCGTAAAGCCATTTTTTCGTATCAATTTTCTCGTAAGTCAATTTGCACGTATCAATTTGCTCGTAAGGCAATTTGCTCGTACACAACTATCTCGTGTGCAACCTTGTAAACATTTTACTTCGAGTATTTCATAGCAAACAACGAATACTAAAGCCATGGGTCTTGTATTATGTTAATACAAATATTTTCTAAGTATAAGAAGTATTTCCTTTATTAAAATATTCTTATATGTAAATAAAATGATTTGTTTATGTTTTAAATTAAATACTCATCGAATAATCCAAAACTCGTGTGAACTTATCTTTTGAACTAATTGGTTCGCGCGCGCGAGTTTTCTCGTATTCTAATTTGCTCGTGTAAAATTATGTTTTGAATTAAATACTTCGCGCCGCGCGAACTATTTAATTCAAAACATAATTTTACACGAGCAAATTAGAATACGAGAAAATTGATACGAGAAAATTGATACGAGATAATGGCATTACGAGAAAATTGATACGAGAAAATGGCATTACGAGAAAATTGATACGAGAAAATAGTTTTACGAGAAAATTGATACGAGCAAATTGACTTACGAGCAAATGTTCCACGAGAAAATTGATACGAGAAAATTGATACGAGAATATTGGGGGGAGCCAAATAACTACTTGAAGAAATAAAGAATGAAATTAAATTTTGTCAGCTTAAAAGAAAATGTATCGAATTTATTAGAAGAAGACCTTGAGTAAACACATTTTACGTCAAACAGTTATATTAAGTATTGTTAAAAAAAAAGTTTATAGTAATAAAATTATTATTATTATTATATTGTGTAACAAATAGAAATAGATTCAATGAGGACGGCAACGATATTTGCCGAAACGTTAGGCCAATAAAGGACTACACATGATTGGAGGAAAGTCAGAGCCATCTCCGGCAATAAACATCAAAATCTGATTGCCAGCCTATCCTACCCCATTAACCTGGAGGAACTCAATGACACCTTGAGTCTACTCAGAGGAACAACGCCCGGTCAAGAAAGGATCTCTTATAAAATGATTAAAGAAGCCCCTTTTTCATTCAAGCATACATATCTCTCTTAAACAACATTATTGACACAGGAACATTCCCACAAGATTGGAAAATTGCCACAGTTGTCCCAATCCCCAAAAAATCCAACTCTTCATACAATGTAAACGACTACAGGCCCATCTCGTTGTTACCATGCCTCTCCAAAGTACTGGAGAAAATCCTTACAAGAAGACTATACTCCGTACAGGAAAATACACTGTCTGAAGTGCAACACGCATACAGACCGAGTAGAGGGACTATATCGCTCCGACATGAACTAGAAGAGCACATAGCAGAGGGACTTTCCTAGAAACAGCACGGGATAATCTTATCGGATGACCTGGAGAAGGCATATGACCGAGTAGGTAAACACATAGTGGCTAAACGCCTAGCTGTGTGGGGAATGGATGCCAAGTTCATCCGACTCACCCAAAACTTCCTAACCAACAGAAAGATACGGGTCAAGGTGAACGGCTTCCTATCCCCAATCTTCCCCTCGAACAACGGAGTTCCACAAGGCTCACCTTTCTCAACCAGCATCTTTAAAGTTTACATAGACACTCTATGCTCAAAGCTTGAAAGCATATCTAATGTTAAAAGCCTCATTTACGCAAACAATCTTTTAATTGCCGGACACAGCCACGAACAGGAGGCTAACACACGGATCAAGAGCGCTTTCAACCACGCCAATATCTGGGCCGACACCAACGGAGCCAGATTTCCTATAAGCAAGCTGGAGCTACTGCACGTTTGTAGGAAAAGAGACTGCAGGACTAGCAGATGCCATATTCAAGAGTTGAACCTGACAGCCAAGGACACCCTTAAGATCCTAGGGATCCATATCACCAGGAACCTGAAATGGAACTTTACGGCCAACGTGATAGCCCAAGACCTGGATAAAATCCACAACCTAACCAGCACCCTGGCGTCCAGGAACAGAGGAGTTCCACCTAACAGCTTAGGTAAAATAGTCAAGGCCCTCGTAGACGAGAAAACCAATTACGGCCTAACAATTTATGGACATGCAGCCCAAACGGCCATACAAAAGGTGCAGGTTAAGTTAAATAATATCGTCAGAACAGCCATGGGAGCATTCAGGACTTCACCTATAGAGGCCATGCACATCGAAGGAGGTTTCACAACAATGAAGCATAGAATAGGAAAAAGTGCGTTAAATATCACGTCAAAAGCAGTCACAGATCCTAGGAAACTGCTTCACAATAGGATAATGTACTATTTAAGTAATCCCCCACCCCGAGTCCCATCCACTCTAAGTAAGTCCGTTTCCATAATACTGGAGCTTGGCATCCCAATACCTACTATCCCAGACTCCACAGTCCTAGACCCCATCCCTTACTGCTATCCCCTTCATAGACATTTCCAAATGACACTTACCACACACAAAAAGGACAAGACACCGACAGAACTATACAGGAAAAAATTCCTCGAAATAAGGGAAAATTTCAAGGACAGCGATTTTTGGTACACTGATGCCAGCTGCTCACCAGATGGCACAGGAGCAGCAGTGGTTAGACAAAACAATGAGGCATGAGAGACAGTTTATACAGCAAAGCTCCACCCGGAGACCCAAGCACAACCTGCTGAGCTGCACGCAATTTCAGCAGCCATCCGAATAGCCAGGACAATGGATAAAACAATCGCCATCTGCACAGACTCTAGAGCAACCTTAGAAGCGATAAGAAAAACAGGAAAAACGACTGTCCACTCATCCAGGCAACCAGAAACGTCCTCCGAAACTCTAAACTAACGCTAATATGGATACCTGGACACGTTGGCATCACTGGGAACGAGAAAGCCGATGTGCTTGCCAAAAATATCGCTAGGAACCTGACTGAAGATTGCTAATAAAAACTGGCAAAAGAAAGCTGGACAGAAAGAGGCAAGCAGAATGGAGTCGAAACGACACCTTTCTATGAACCCACTGGCCCACAATAGGAAAACCAAATTACAACACCGACCCAGCAGGAGGTAAGCCTAACCAGACTAAGACTCGGACATACTAAACTGACACACGGACATATAATAGGAATATCCCAAAGACCCATCTGCTCAACCTGCCAAATCCCATTAACCATATGGCACCTACTGACAGCCTGGCCCACATCCCAGAACATACTGCGCAGCTCGGACCTCAGCTCCATCATCGACCCAGCTCAGCCCAAAAACTCCCGTTTATTCCAACTCCTCACCCACCTAAATATCCCACTTCCAATCTAACACCGATAGGATAAGGAATCATAGAACTAGAAAAGATAGGTAAAATAGACAGATGTAATCCTAGCATAAGGTAGGCTAGGTGTAAAAATTAAGGAATTATATAATTAGAGGTCGCCATATGGTCAAGGAACCGAATGCACATAAATAGGTACCATTCATGTTCACGTAGCTATATTAAATAAATAAATAAAATATTAATCGTTGACTGCTACACCCGAGAAATTAAAACACATCAGTTTATAAAAAATACAACAGTCGAGCATCACAAGAATCTGAATTAATGAAGGGAAACTAAAAATGATAAGTCTCTAATATCTTAATGGTTCCAGATAACAAATCGTATCGAGGTGAGTAGTTCTCTAATGTGTGTTGCTTGGTCACAGTGTAATTCCTGTGAATGAAGCAGTTGGATGCTCTATTCAGGAAGGAGTCAGCTATGAATACATGCTTATCGAAAAAATCCTTAGGTACTCCCCTAGAATTAGAGAAAAGAATTCTTGATTTACAAACCTGTGTCATTTCATTTTCGCGCATGAATTTGTCTACGACGTAATTCAATGCATTCTCAAGTTCAAGTTGTTGTGCGGTCAGATAGATTGATAAACACAAATTAAGTATTTCCTATGATTTTATTTAAGCTGGAAAAAAAAGCAGTTATCTACTTTGTGGGAAACATTTTTTATTCATTGATTACAACTACGTACAAAATATTTGTCTCTAATTTTAACAATTCATAAAATATGTCATTCTTTCTCTGAAATACTTAACAAAAAGGCTAGGTTAGGCATAGAAACAATATCAAAGTAAAGAAATAAAAAAAAGTGTGATAGCGCAGGAAATGAATATGAAAAATTTTCTTAAAATAATTTTTCACCATTTAATTTAAAATCATTTTATACGCTATGAAAAATAATTGAATTAGATAATGCCAAATTACGTCTAGCAATTGTCACAGATGTTGGAAGAACTGATTTTTGCTGAAAACAGCTAACAAATATTCGCAAAATTTCAACTTTTTATTGTTATTTTCTCTAATTGCAGTCACACAAAACAAATACCGATGATCCCATTATCATATTTAACAGCTCTGAATGTGAGTGTTGTTGTCAGCATAGTTCTGTTGTGATATTACTTCTGACTTGAGAAGGAAGGAAAAATATTTACTATTAGCTACTATCATATATCTACATTATCTGTCTATCTTGATTGACACTGCGAAAATGTCGTTCAGATGAAAATCCCGATGGATGCAAGACAGATGAATCCCTAGCCGAAATTGGATGTAATATTACTTGTGGTATATCAGCATCATCAAGAATTTCATCAATGAGAGCTATAACCTTTTGCCGAAACCGTCTATTCTGTTTTCCAGTCATCTCTCGTAAATACGGCAGAAGGCTGTTCAAATATGACTGATTAGCATTGACTTCTTCAGATTTTGTCTTCTTTTTTCTCACTCTACATTGTACAAATACTCCGCTATCATCATCATCTTCATCATCACGGGTGTTTTTATTTTGTTTTCCAGTCAGAATTTGTATACGCAAATTTTCAGATGACTTATTACTTTTATGAGATTCTTGTTCAGATTCTTCCATAGGTTGAGTCTCATCTATACTAGTAGATCTAGTAATACTGCTCTGTTCATCATTTACTGTGCTCTCTACGCTATCCATATTTTCAATTAATGAATTTTCATTATCCTCTGCACGCATAGGTTGATACTTCAAGTACGGAATAACAAATTCAAGATTTTTAGCTAAATAATAAGGACCTCTTGCTTTTGCTATAGAATCCTCTCTTAGACTTCTTGTAAATGTTTGCCGTATATTTTTCCATCGATTTTTGCAAATGCTCTCTGAAAATAAGAGATTAAAAAAAAATGAAGTTTTTGTGATCTAAATCATTCTAATGAGTCCCGTTTTAATTAAGGATCTTAATTATTGTTGTTGTTAATTTGTGACTATTTCTATTGTGTGTGTGAATGTTGAACAATATAATTCTAACTTGAGAGTAGGTACGATGCGTAACAAATTCTTAGTTCCGTGAAAGGAATCCTCTGTTCTGCCTCCCTTTTTTATGTTAATAACATTATTACAAAGGAAAAATTAAGACATTTTCCAACAGGGTTTTTGAACGTTGATATGCCAAAAGAACTGTCGACAGTTATCTTTAAAAATGTTGATCTATGCTTAGGGCTTCTATTGAATAAACATGAAACGACTAGTAGAATTCTTGGAACCTTTAACAAACATAAAATTGTTATTTATTTGTTTGTAACAAGCAACTTAGACTGTTGGGCCTATTATGTATAAAAACACTCTTAAGGTTAACTTCTAGGTAATTATTAAAATTTTATGTTTGACAACTGAATCTTGGGAAAGTCTGAACTTTTGCTATATAATCTAAAGTCTGAACAGCCCACATAGAAACGAATGACCTAAAAAGAAATGCATAAAACAGGCACGGGGAATATAACATTAAGTAACCTGTAATAGGAAGTAACGAGACGAGTAAACGTTATTATTATTAATAAACAGATTTATGATCGAACCTATTGTTTTCTAAAGTCTCAAATTACACGAACACCAACACCTACAATCAAAGACAAGACAAATAATGCAGAAATTACGGCGGTAAACAACATTTTTGGTTGCTTTTTTACTGCCTGAAGAAGCCAAAGCAATACGTAATGCAGAAACTTTATATATGGCGAGGTAATTGAAATCTCCGAAATTTGATTTTGTGAGACATAGTGGAATGTACTCAATATTTTAATCGCTTTATCAAACAATTATGTACTTTGAATTAGAATGCCATAAAAAGAAATTTTTCTTGTGGTTTGATTGAAATAGTATTTGGCAGTTCTTTTTATGGATTCTAATGAAATACGGGGTTTTATTTAAGAAAAATATATCAAAGTTACAGTTGTTATCAATGTCGTATCAACAATAATTTGATCATAGATATTAAATTGAACTAACTTGATTCTTTCATTTCTTTTGACAATGTTTTCCAGGCCAACGCTTTAGATTTTTTACAACTATATTCTGGAACAGAAGTATTCCACAAACTTGGAAGCTTTTCAACGGTTTCCACAAGCTTAACAGTATCATTTTCAAAAAAATCCTTTTCTTCAATTATTTTCACACCACCCCTTAATACTCGTTTCTTTTTGCTACTAGTTTTCTTTTGACAATTTATTGAAATTGAATGATTACTGCGATTGCCACGGAGACGATCAATTGACGCGGTCGCCATTTTTTGCTTTTTGTCATTTGCCATTTGGAAACTTCAATGTTTTTTTTTTCAATGACATTTTCACGCAAAGGGTTTGTTTACATTATCTCCCGGTCCACACAACAGCCACTGAAATATGAGCCGTTTATTTCGAAAGTCGAATAAGTCCATTCCATTTGGGTATAGTATTTCTATTTTCTTCAGAATTGTTTAGTAAATATAATTGGTTAATAAATTTACACTATCTTTGTTTTAGATAGCTCAAAAATTAATTTTTAATATTACTAAAAAATGTGCTCTGCAGATTTGAAGTCAAATATAATTGAGCTTGTAAAAGATACACGTATATGCCCAATGGGTCACTCCCACTGACATATATATAAATGGACTGCCCTGGTAGACATATCATGATGAGCTCATCAATGAGCTCCTCATGAGCAATCAGATGAACGTACTAATGCAATTTATTCGCGTTTGAATCAAATCCGGGAAAAAAACTCATTTATTTACTTAATCACAGATACTGTGCATGACAATTGCATCTCTTTCATTTATTTAGAAATGTATGCTGTGCTTCTCTTTTGTGCATTTTACAATATCAGATGAGCACTTCGATGAGTACATAATGAGCGTTACGATGAGCTTATTAATGAGTATGTCAATGAGGGTCCCGATGAACTTATTAATGATCATGTCAATGAGTGTCATGATGAACTTATTAATGAGCGTAGCACTGAGTGTCACGATGAGTATATTAAGGAGCATGTCACTGAGTGTCATGATGAATTCATAAATGATAATCTGCATTTACAATTGATTTCATATTTTTTTCTGAATTCAAACTATAAGACGCTAAGGCGTAAGAATGTGGGCATAACGTGTTGTTCAGCATACCGGCGACAGTCTTTCCGCGGAAAACAAATCAAAAAACTAATTTAAAATAAATAATTTAAAAACTAAAATAAATAAATCACAAAAATTAATTCAAATTTTCCTAGCAGAAATGTCATCTGACAAGGTGATGACAATAATAAATATTTAATTATTTGTGGTTTAGTATATAGGGAGCCGTGTCATGCTATTCAATGACCCCTTCGATGAGATTTAATGAATGCTCTTCAGGAAGATCATCGGGCCTTAATTTTTTATATGTTTGTTTATGAACTGCAAACACCTTGATAGTTTTCAGTCAAATTAGTATTGGTTTACATAAAACCTGCCCCTTGCGGGGCAGGAGACAAGGTAAAACTGTGAGAAATTTCTACTAGGGTGCTTGATCTCCTGTTTCATGTGGCACCAATTTTCATTTCAGAAAGTATGCTCTCACTGTCAATGCTACCAACTGTCGTAGATTGGCTCTATATTTAAATTATTTGCGAATTTACTTATATGTACATATGTCCGTAGGATTTATCGAATTTACCATAAAAGTATTTGGGACTATTTGCATCGTTAAATTTTAATTATGAGTCAAAGAAAAAGTGTTTTTACAAGCATTTTTACAAGCAATTTCTCATTCCTAATCGTTACAGTTCAGTGGGAAAGTATGCTCTCACGGACAGAGACAGGAATATGAAAGTGGTGCCATTTGATTTCATGCATTTTTGGATCAACGAGCAGTCCATTTATATGTATACATGTCAGTGGGCACTCCATAATTTTTCATAAAATAACTATTTATATTATTTTTCTTCTTCATAAAATGAAAATAAAATATTTTGAAAATTCGTATTCAACAAAATATTTAGTAATTCCGCAGTGGTTTCTATTACTTTTTGAACAGCTGATCGATTGATAGTGAAACTCTACCAAATCACCTACTAAATAATCTTTTATGAGAGCAGTTACTTCTTTAATAGTTTTCGACACACTTTGCTATAAAGTGATAAAATATGGACATCCGACTGGAGTTTGATACGAACCATGTCCGAGCAAATGCAAAGCATTTAAGAATCTCAAAGTGAACGGAATGGATACTTTCTGCCATGCGGCTCTAGTTTATCGATATGTATTTTAACTCAAGCCTTACCCAGCCGAAACAATTTTTAAGCAACTCGCATGGATCGTAGGAATCGCATAAAATTAAAACCAATCATTTAAATTTCACTATGACGAGTTCGAATCTCGACAATATCTGACAAAATTGTAATTTTCCTGTATGGCGGTTGACATTTTAGTTTTTGAATAAAACTACATAATTTCACACCACAAATGTCAATTCAATCATGTGTCATTGCCATAAAATGCGTCAAAATACTTTTAACCGAAGTGGGTTCTTTTATGTTAATGCCTAGTACGGAGTTCAGGTAAAAAGTGACATTTCCATACAAATTTTACCGCTGGTAAATACGAAGCAAACATTTTACTGAGGTCTTTATGTACTAGTGCAGTCCGGAGTTCAGTGATAAATAGTGTAATTTTTTCTGTTATAAGATAGATGGCATTTTGTAAGTTTCTACTCATTTTAATGCCGAAGCATTAAAAAGCTGGTAAAACTCATTGAATAAATAACTAATAAGGATACGGCATATCGGATGAAAACGTAAGCCACTCGGCGAAATGTATTAGTGTGCTGTTTGTATTCGTTTCGTCATGGCAGTGGTGAAACCATAAAATTTTGAAGAGGGACATTTTTTATAATCCAAATTACTATGTAAAATAAACAAATTTTTAGCGCCCTCTTATTTTCAGATAATATTTCTTGGTGTTGCCTATGATTAAAGGACTTGTCATAATGAAATGTCAGAAATCAAGCAGAATTTCCAAATAGCGACCAGCCCCCTTGTCATTTCTCCCCCGCCTTTGGGGCTGACTGTCATTGAATTTCCTACTCACATACTGTATTCGCACAAAACCCCGCTTCTTTATTTATTTAATGTACTATGTTTCCATGAGCCAGAATTGAGTTAGGATTGAGTTAGCGTTAAGTTTTGCTGGCTGAGCTAACTCGATGCTGTTTCCATGAACGGCTTGAATTGAGTTGACATATAATATATTTCATACAAAGTTTCTGGATTTGTATTGAATAAGCCACCCATCCGCACTACTCTAACTAATACTTACAGAAAACCCAACTCAACCCGACTGGTTTCGTGGAGTTAATATGGATTGAACGAAACTCAACTCAATTCTCGTTTCCATGAGCGCTAATTCGGATCCAATTCGGATTGAACTCTGCATGGAAACATAGTAATGATGGTAAAACTTTGAGGACATTTCTTCGATTATTCACAAAGCGAGTTTATTTAGTTTTCCCGTGGATTTCCTTGACGACGACACACACTTAGACCTGCCGCAGCAACAAACTTGTCTTCGATATAATGATTTATATCCTTTATAAATAATAATTACTTAACATTTTTAAAAATATTTCCGATTAATTGTAATTTTAACAACTGTCACTTCGTCGTTTTCTCCACATAAAACTTACGTTAACTTTTTACTAACGTTAAAAATTAACTATTTTTTGGAGACCGCGTTAAGTATGTATCTTTTGTAAATTTCCAATGCAAACGTATAGTTTGACGAAACTAGTTGCTGAAATTTGAACTTTCCTATCATGTCTTCTAAACATGCATAAACTTCTATCCAATTCGTCTAATCCAGCTTGAATCCGCATGAAAACGTGGTAATGGATCTTATACGAAAGCAGAACTCATATTTGCTATCTTAAGCGGAAGACTTTAAGATAAATTTCTGCAGGATGGCTAGAACCTAAAACAAGATCATTTATACCAATTCATACAAAATGTTCAATATTCTCCCCATAACAACTATGAGTGAAACACAAATAAATTCAAAAGAAAACCTTCTAATTATGTTAAGTCCAATATTAATTCAAAAATTGTAATGTCGAACGTTTTAACCATTCATAATAGTTGTATCTATCATATTAACTGCTATGAATTGAAATAGTATAAATAAATAAATTGTAATACTACTCTGGTGTTGTGTGTTGGTGTTGTCAGAGATTAAAATTCCCTGCAACTTTCGACATTGAGATCATCATTTCATTGCAAATATGTGCAGAAACAAAACATGCACTATAGAAACGCCAACACCAAATTGAACAGACAGCTCTGAGCGGAAGTGGCTTCAGCACAGTTCTAATGTGATGTTATTCCCGAATTGAGTAGTATTAGTATATGTACTGCCCTATATCTACTGATGTCTGTCTTCATTGACACTGCGAAAATGCCGCTCGGTTGATAATCCTGGCGATAAAGAGACAGAGGAATCCCTAGCCGATATTGGGTGTACAATGACTTGAGGTATATCAGCATCCTCAAGAATTTCATCAATGAGAGCTACAACCTTTTGCCGAAACCGTCTATTCTGTTTTCCTGTCATCTCTCGTAAATACGGCAGAAGGCTGTTGAAAAATGCTTCATTACCGTTGACTTTTCCAATCCTAGTCTTCTTTTTGCTTACTCTACACTGTACAAATACTCCACTATCATTAACAGTGTTAGAAATTTGTTTTCTATTTAGAATTTGCATGTTAATAGGTGTCGTATCTTTAGCCTCTTCAGGTTCTTCTTCATCAGATATTTCCACAGTTTCAGGTTCATCAATTATATTTCCAGTGTTACTCGGCTGATCATTCAACACGGTCTCAACGTTGTTCATATTCTCATTAAAATAATTCTCAGCACATCCGGTATAATGATGGTCCAAGTGAGGAAGCAGGAATTCAAGGTGTTTAGCTAAATAATATGAAACTCTCGAATTATCTATTCTACCATTTTTTAGACATCTTTTAAATCGTCGTTGTGTATTAAACCATCGTTTTTTGCAAATGGAAGCTGAAAACAAGAGAATAACTTCATGAAAATTTGATAATTGCAGCTGCATTCGATTGCGTTTCTTGTAAATGGAAAAACTAGGCAGTGAGTTCATTCTATTAATGGATCTTGCTTTGCAGTTGCAGATCGAATTGTCCGACTAGAGACTTGTTAGAATTAAATTGGTCAAATTGAACAATAACTCCAAATCGAAAAAAAAAAATTATTGAAATCTCACAATTGCAAATCAAATAATTGTTTTGTAATTGAATTAAAATCAAATTAACGTTAATGTGGAATTTAATGCAATGTTTCAAATAAAAATAAGCGGCACTATGGACTATGTTGATACATAAATTAGGGTTGTTTGTATCAAATTGTATTTTGTTTATTGTTATCCTCTAACTAGAACTGTCTCCGAGTATTGCTCTTTATTGAATGAAATGAAAGCGTATGGTTTTATTCAAGCAAATTATCTCAAATCTGGGGTTGTTAATATAGTCTCTAAATTATATTACGATAATAGATTTTATATTAGAATTACAACTAACGTGATTCTGCCATTTCCTCCGACACTGCTTTCCAGGCACTTTCAATTACTTCCCTAGTATATTTATTAGAATCCCATAAACATGGATATTTTTGTACGGCCTCCACAAATTTAACACTATCATCTTCGAAATAATCCATTTAATGTGTGAAATTCAAATTAAATTAAAGTAAATTTCACAATTTAAAAACAACTTAACAAAATACTTCTTCTTAATTATTATATGCTACTTCTTCTTGCTTGCCATGGCAAGAGCAACGTTATATCCAATACATGAGCGCGTTCACTGCCACCACAGAACAGACATATTAGGTCTGTTCGATGAAAACCTCGTGTAAACCTAGGGGAAAACTTACACGGTGTTTGCCATGGCTGTTTATTTTTATAAATATTTCACTTTTATTTTGGTAGAAACACTATAATTAATTAGTAAAGCTATTAAAGTTAATAATAACTCTGTTCGTTTCTGCAGCAAAGCACAGCGCACTTCATTATGGTTATTTAAGACTCCGGAGTCTCTATTACATAAAATATCGTTCACAAAAGAATATTTTACACTCATTTCACACTACTATTAAGCCTATTAAATTATTTATTTATTACAATATCGCGAATTCAAATCCGAGAAGTTCTTTTCAAAATTATGAAATGTCAGAAATGTTGAACTGACACAAAATAGCCTCAAAGCCCTCTTGTCATTGCTCCCCCCCCCCACCCACGACCATAGGTCATACTGTCATTGAATTGCTCAAACACGTACACTGTATTTGCACGGTCCCCCGCTTCCTTACTAATTATTTATTCAATGGAATCACAATTTATGATTAATGTGCTCATTTAAGAAGTTGTGTAATACTTTTTTTCTTGCAATTGCATTTAGCAAAATAGAACTCCGGCGTTGCAAATTGAAATGCTTTGAATATGATGTCGTTTCTTTCTTGGATAATAACCCTTTTCTTACAAAAAAATATTATTTATAATGTTTATGTTTTTCAATGTCTATTTCATGGAGTAATATTTTATATATATATATATATTTTTTTTTTTTTCGGAAATAAAAAATAATTTTGACTGACTCACTTCACTGAAATTTGACATTTATATTTGATAAATGACAGTTAAAATTATCTCAGTAAAAGTGTGAACACCCTCGCATGATTTCAAAATTACGTAATTTCGGCTCAGTCTGAACATGGAATAAGGAATATTTGATGTTTTAGTAGATAAGCTTCCCTTAAAAATAATTTTGAATATAAATATTTGAAATTTGTTGAGCTTCTAACATGACTGTTAAAGCAAAAATGAAACTTGAAATTAAGATAGTTTTCACACAACTCACAACAAATGTGGACCCATATGAAATAGAAGATCAAGCAGTCTACGTTATACATGTCAGTGGTCGCGTGCGACGAGTTGGAAAAATATGCTATCAGATAGAACGCGTTGACATTTGAGCTGCGCCAAATTTGTTTTGAATTTTTTGTTATAAATTAGCTCACAATTATACAAATTACACAACAAACATTTCCCAAATTCCCTTTTGCCTTTAGAAATACAAAAGGAATCTAAAACAAATCAGGCAGCAGTACAATCTCCCAAATGTTAGGTTAAATTGAACGCGTACGCGACGAAAAGTAGAAATCCGTCTGATTTTTGCGTCGTGTACGGTGGTAATCTTACTCCAGGTTTATCCTAAGAAATTTCCAGTGAAAGCTCGGGGTAGCCCTAGGTTTTTAAAAAAAAAACCGTGGTGTGCACATCACATGATTGAAAAATTAGGGATAGCAACTGAACGGCTGGTGTGCACTTCGATTCGAAATGTCAATTTTGAAAGTTCTTTAAGAATAAAACTTCGCTAAACGTCAAAACTACTCAGTGCACCGAGACACCATGCTACACCGTAGTGTAAAAATGTGCACACCGATATGCTGGGCAAATGATAACGCTTCGGTCGCCTAAACGACATGATGTATGAAATTGTGCATTATGTGACATTCTCCGTGCAGCTGAAAGCACGGACGGTGTGGCCCTAGCACCTTATCCGGGGTTTTCATCAAACAGACCTAGTAATTAGTGTGGTAGGAATATTTGAACCTAAAGGAGGAAATAAGGGTAACTTGACTTAAGTTCGCCTTACATGAAGATTCCTTGACTATGTACTTGAAATTACAGTACTTTACGAACTGATTGTAAGTCCATTCGTCATCTTTTGAAACTATATTTCATAAAAAATCACACGAGTGTGAGTTAGTTGGACATGCGCAGATGCTTTAACTAATTTGGTTATTAATCTGCGTTTTTGTCTACAGAATACTGAAGAGTAAATAAAGCCTGGTTCATGCGAAAACCTATCTCCAAAAAGAAAAGCAAATACTCCTAAAAAATAACTTAAAGACTGTAGAATCGAATCTTTTTATTATGTGTATAAATAGATAGGGGACGGTCATAGCACAGTTGATAAAAGTGAAACTCAAAACTTCCTCAGATACGACTCTAATTAGCAGCAAATACGCGTTAACACTATAGTTGTTGGTCGAATTCACTACTCTGATAAGCTGACTGATAATAATAATTTCCGGTAGCTCTATATGGCTCCTTTCATCATTCCATTCCCATTAAAGCCGCGCAAAGGCATCAAAGAGCATTCCCCAGTAGTATAATTTGGCTATCGTTGAAAAAATAAATGCAGCTATTGTTGTCTGTTTTTTTTTTTCGACACTGCGAACAATGTCTCCCAGATGAAAATATCAATTGTATCAGAAAAATATTTATTGATTAAAATTATACACAAACGAAAAAGAAACATTGTTGCCTTAATTGATTAAGAATAAAAGAATTTGATTTCTCTCCCTGATTTACAATGCATGCCCAAGTTAGTTAAACTGTCCTAAATCTGCTGCCGTGTGTTCATTCACACTGCGAAAATGTCGCTCATATGAGATTCCCTGTGGATGCGAGGAGACAGGAGAAACTCTTGTTGATATTGAAGGTAAAATCATTTGCGGTATATCAGCATCATCAAGAATTTCGTCAATAAGAGCTACAACTTTTTGTCGAAATCTTCTATTCTGTTTCCCAGTCATCTCTCGCAAATAAGGTAGAAGACTATTCAAAAATGACTGTTTACCGTTGACTTCTGCAGTTTTAGCTTTCTTTTTCCTCACTCTGCATTGTACGTAAATTCCACTATCATCGTTATTAGCGGTATCATTTTGTTTTCCATTCAGAATCTGTACCTGAACGGGCGTTGTAGTATCTTTACTAGATGATTTGTTACTTTTAAGAGATTCTTCGTCGGATATTTCCACAGTTTCATCTTCGTTAATTCTAGTCGCAGTAATGCTCTGATCATTCACCGCGTTCTCAATGTTGGTAATATTTTCATTTAAATTTCTTTTATGTTTACACGTTGAGTGTTCAAACTTCAAGTACGGCATAAGGAAATCAAGATATTCTGATAAATAATATTTTCTAGTCGAGTTTCCTCCACAATCACATTTTCTTAGCCTATCTCTCAGTCCTTTTCGTATAGATTGCCATTGTCTTCGACATAACGGAACTGAAAACAAGCAATTGATGATGAAATTTAATAATTGCATTTTAACAGTTTCTACTACTTAAGTATATATGAAACCGAAAACAGAAATTCTACGTCAATATTGCTTTGAAAAAAAAAATGTATCGAAATATCAGATAAATAGCTATTAAGGCTGTGTACAACTTTTTGCTAGAGCCGGCTATAGCCAAATGGACTGTAGCTAGGGCTCTTATTTGGGTGAGTAAATGCCAAACTTGCGTCATTCCATAAATTGTTTCAATTTCATTATAAAGCCTAGTACGCTGTTCAAGCGAAAAATTTGCTTGAATTCTGGGCATATAATTCTACACTGAAAAAAGTTGTGGGGAAAATGTTAAATCACAAATTAAATAACATTAAACTGACTGAAGTAAAACATGTAAAATCACAAATTAAATATATGTGACAAAGCGCCAAACATCAAAGGGTATATCTGTCAATTTTTCCGTGCGAAATATACGTCTGGATATATAAATCGCTGTGAAAAGATGTCTCCACTTCATATTAGCGCCATTCCATGATCTAAGCATTGATTTTTTCTTTCGAACAGCATACTATTTTACGAAATCTCAAACAAAAATTTTCATGGCACTTCGCTCACATTTTTTTTACATAGAATTTATATAGGATACGAAATTTTCGCTTGAACAACGTACTAGGCTTAAGAATTATATCGACTAATAAAAGTAAATTAGTTGCAATAGCAACTATAATAAAAGAAAGAATTATTCCCTAGAAAATAAGTGAAACCTATATTAATAAATAATTTAATCACAGTCTGTTAATAATGGCACATTATTTTCGTAAATAATTTCATCTTTGCTATCCACACAATAATAAAATTGAGTCATTTTTTTTGGTTACTTGACATCAAAAACTAAACAAACAAACGTCAAGCTACTTTGGCTTCACCTCCAGAGCACTAACCAATTTGGCTATAACCAGCTACAGCCCCTAGAGTTGAACAATAAATTTTGACAATTGAGCAAACATACACAGATATGATTTTTCGTCATTTATAGCACTTATTTTTGGCTCAAAATTGACTATAGCCAACAACTGAACGACCTCATTGATCTGGCTATAGCCGGCTCACAACCTAAGTCCACTAAGCTGAAATGAATTTCAAATGTGAAGTGTGAACTGAAAAGGAACATTCGTCGTGAAAGCCTGTAGATGTGTTTTTGTTGTTGCATTACAAAAAATAAAAACACGTAAAGCTGCACTACACCGGTGTAGAACTTGATGAAATTAATTCAACATTAGATAATCTTTAGGCCATGACAATGTGGTTCGTTATTTTTCCACTTATTTAGTTTTGACATTGCACTAAATAGTAAAATCCAATATTTTCTTTCTCAGTGATATACACAAGAAAAATTTCATTGCAAAATAACCTGTAACAGAAGCCACTACTTAAAAACAACATAAGCTCATAGCCTAATAATTGCATCAGTCAGATCCGGCAAGCCCTAATCGTCTGATACTTGGATATCGTGCTGCCGCGTTATCGGGGAAGTAAGGTTAGAGTTTTAGTTAGCATTACACTGTTATTAGCGCTAGAGAATATTATACTTTTGAGACTCTAGGAACACGACGTAAATACTAACAGTAGACATTTATCAAACGACTGGAAATACATCTTCAATTCTAACAGCATACGCTCATATTCACCTTTGACTGAAGTCACTACTGAAAACAACTTAAGCTCAGAACCTAATAATTGCATTTGGCCGATCCGGCAAACCCTAATTGTCCGTTAATTTTATATTGTGCTGCCACATAATTGAGGAAGTAATTTTAGAGCCTTAGCTGGCATTACAACTTTATTTGCATTGTATATATGTACATTATTAATGTGTTTACAGTTTTGCCTATTAACGGTTTGCGTCTAATGACTACGGGCCGCTCGTGTCGACCAGCCATGAGGTGCTCATCAAGATAGTGACTGATATTAATCAATAACTCTGCCAGTAACCCTTGGTTGAACGCACCTCAACGCTGTTGACGGACGTGTCCCATGTCATTTGTCAGTCGGCTATTTCATTGCCGGAACATGTGATATCTCATTTACATACCTGCTACGCAACTTCAACAGATAACATGCAAATAAACGAAATAATAATCTAATAATGTACCTGTCTGTATTCGGACTTAAACTAAACTAAGCATCCCATCTCATTTAACTTGTGTAATAATTGGCATTAACGATAACCTCATCCTTGCTAGTCTTTAATTTGTAACACTAGTCATAGTACAAAGTAGGGCCATATGCCAGCCTCAATAGCTGAGGGCCTAACTATATTCACTATTGTAAGTCTCATCTGTATACATATACCATTGTAAGTCTCTAGCAACCTTGCATTATATCATAGTAACATTAGTCCATTATAACCAGCCACTATGTGCAATCTTAGTATCTAATCACTGAACAATGTACCTAATAGCCCTTAAGAAACTATGTAAACTATATATACTATTATAATAGTAATAGCTTTACTCATTAGCTCTTAACAAACCATGTAAACCATATATATTATTAAACATGTAAATCGCTTTACCCAACGTCATTGACGTGGCGCTCATGCCGGGTATGTAATAAATAAACTTTGAATTGAATTGAATTGAATCTTAAAAAAAGTTTGAGTATCCATAACTATAATCACAAATTGTCTAACTGCAACTCAGCATTTCTTATTTTGCAATGAAACTTTTCTTATATATACTACTGAAAAAGAAAAAAATATTTTTCACTTTTTAGTACAATTTATGTATCAGTTATTCATTTTAAAAGTTTTTTTTTATTAATATTTTGTATTTCCCTGAAACATTTCGAAGCTCGATATGTAGCGTTTTGGACTGGACACCTTCAATTCATTTTTAAGGTTTCATACCCAAAGGATAATTAAATTTGATAATCCTGGATGGACACTACTTTGCATTACTCCAATCTAGTCAGTCTGTTCGATATAAATTATTTGGCTTTACATTTCCAGTCAGTCTTCTTTGGAATAACAAATTATTTTCTCAGACTCTTTATAAGTAGTCTAGCTAAAATAGTTATGATTTTCAATAATTAAATGTATATTAAGCTTACTAAGAAGAAGGAAAACAGATCCTAAAAGAACCAAAAATTTTGTTAAAGACTTCAAACAAGTTTATTATTTTTTAATAATTAAGGATTTTTAAACTAACTTGATTGGGACATTTCCTCAGACACTGCCTTCCAGCTATGTGCAACCAAGTCTTTATGACCGTATTCTGGTAAAGTCGTTTTCCATAAATATGGATATTTCTGTACGGTCTTCACAAATTGAATATTATGATTTAAATTTTGCATTGCGATATGGTAATTTATATTTACATTAGAAAAAAGTAATTTCAATAGTCCCTCCCACACACCTCTTATCTTATTTCTCAGAACGTCAGAGCTCTTCTTCTTTTTTAAAATTGTAACGTGGCTTGGTGGAGCCATGTATGCTTCGTACGTTGATGGTGGTTTCCCCGAGGTTACACCTGCAAGTACAGCTTGCATGCAACTTGCACTGCCATACTTCTTGCACGTGTAACCTCTACTGCCATGTTGGCAGTACAGCTTTCAGCGAACTTGCATGCTGAAAAACCATGGAAGCTGGGAGATAGTAATTTGACATTTATACAGTTTTCAAAATGGCGGAAAGGAAATGCTTGAGAGAAATTCATAAATTTATACCGGGAAAATGCAATTTTCTGGGATTATTTGCAATACATCATTTACCAACACCTTCATCTTCCTTTTTTCTTGTTTTTTCTTGGGTTTTTATCATTGTGATGCTTCCTTTATTGCCATAATTTTCCAATATACGCAAGAGTTTACGTCTCAATGCCATTTTTTAAATGAACTTGCATGCAAGCTGATAAGACATCAACCGTACTGCCTTCCGCTGTCAAGTTAAAAATCGTGTTGGAAGGGAGGCTTGCATGCAAGCTGTACTTGCAGGTGTAACCGTGGGGTTTGGTATGTGGATCAAGGTCTACGAGTAAAAGTAACTGATCGAGTCAAGGCCCATCAACAACAATTACAAAGATGTGTAATTTTATACTCAACTATAAAAAGTTCGCATTAAGCTAAGCGGATGGAAAAAAATATGTATGCAAGGGATTTTGGCGCAGCTATTTACATCTTCTGTTGCCCAATAACTTGCTTTAAAATTTCATTTTTCGTAAATTTTTGTCAAGAAAATATATTAAAAATTAAGTACTTTTATCGGAATTACAAGCATTTAGCAATATTCTAATTGCCTGTGTATTATCCAAGCGGGAAAAATTCCAAGCGCTACAAAGAAAAGCATATTCGAAGCGCTTGTAGCTAGGTTACAGATATGCCTTCAAAGAAGTGCTTCTCTGGAAGCAATCTGAAGCAATTTCGAAGCAAATATTAGATGGAGAGTTGGCGACCAAAATACTTACGTCATTTCATAAACAAAATTTTCCATTTTATTATACTATCTTACCCGGGGGTTACACCTGCAAGTACAGCTTGCATGCAACTTGCACTGCCATACTTCTTGCACGTGTAACCTCTACTGCCATGCTGGCAGTACAGCTTTCAGCGAACTTGCATGATGAAAAACCATGGCAGCTGGGAGATAGTAATTTGACATTTATACAGTTTTCAAAATGGCGGAAAAGAAATGCTTGAGAAAATATGATAAATTTATTCTGGGAAAATGAGGTTTTCTGGGATCATTTGCATTACAGCATTTACCAACACCTTCCTCTTAATTTTTTCTTGAGTTTTTATCATTCTGGTACTCCGTTTATTGCTATAATTTTCCAATATACGCAAGACTTTACGTCTCGATGCAATTTTTTAAATGAACTTGCATGCAAGCTGATAAGACATCAACCGAGCTGCCTTCTGCTGTCAAGTTTAAAATCGCGTTGGAAGGGAGGCTTGCATGCAAGCTGTACTTGCAGGTGTAACCCCCGGGTTAAGGCTGGATCGCTGTCATAAATAGGACAGTTCGATGCGCAATTCGCAAGATGGGGGGCGCTAAGATTTTTGAATAAATCGCAAATTGATTACTCGTATATTTATTTAAACACCTAAAGGCTTGTTCACGAGCGCGATTTATCACATGCGACAAAGCTCTGATTGGCTGCAGCAATGTTGTTGTCGCTGAACATGCTTAAGCCCAATTCAGAATCGGCGCAGCATGCATCAACGCAGCATGCATCATGATGCATGCTGCAAAGATTTTGACGGCCAATTCACAATCGGCGCAGCAATCATATTTGCAGCAAGCAGTGTAGGAAACTTTGTAATGCTAACTTTTTTTATAATTCACAATTATTTACAAACATAACACCTTAATACCGAGTTTTTATATTGTGCATAATTTTAATTTAGTCGTTTTTTCTTTAAAAAAATAGATCCGGAGGAAATATGAGATTAATAAGATTTGAAATTTATTTTTTACCTCAGTATGTTGGCAGAACTGTTGCAGCATGCATCAAATTTTAAAATTTTCTAAACTTTTGCATCATGATGCATGCTGCGTTGATGCATGCTGCGCCGATTGCGAATTGCGCCATATGATCCCATGATATCAAACCTTGCTGCATGCTGCGTTGATGCATGCTGCGCCGATTCTGAATTGGGCTTTACTCTTTCAACGTTTCGTGCGTATCAAACAATGCTCTTGCAGTTTTTCCAAGCACATTACTGTGGTAAATTATCTTGAGGAGAATCTAAAGGAAACATTTTAAAACATTGAAAATTTTAAAAATATTTTTAAATAAATTACACCAACCCCTGTACAATATTTCACCATTTCTGTCTGTTTCTCTTCCGTAGCTGTCACCAGAAATAAAATAATCTTCAACTGCATCATCTTTTGGAAAACAAAGAAACATTGACTAACCCAAATTTTTCTAAGCAAAATCTGCAATTATTCTCGTAATTAGACATTCGCATATTACTTTTCCGCTTAGGCATCCTGAGTTTTCTTGATCTTAACTGTTTTTGACGTCTGATTAATTTTTGCAATTGACAATTTGATAAAATGTCACAAGTGACACTTCGCTATAAAAGAGTGGGAAATTTTGTTTTGACAGTCGATCACCTCTTCCTTTTTTTCTAATACTGCAAAGCAATAAGACCCCCTCACTCACTTTGTCAGTAAAATCGCATGTTCGAGTAATGTAAATCAGCCATTATGGCTGATTTACATTACTCGAGCATTGCTAGAAAACAGAGTAAAGAGTTTCGCCTTATATGAAAATACTTTAGAACGATAAGGACAAAAGATAATCCAGCAAAATTTTACTGAGTTAAATGTCGAATTCCCCGACGAAGAGAAAATTTGTACTGCCATAATTAGCCATAAAAAGTTCTAGTCAGAAGTATATTTTATGGCAGTAAATTTTGATATTATGGCAGCAAACTCATACATACAACTACAAGCGGGTACAAATATAATTGTTTACACGCACACAAATTAAAATTATTTGAAGAAAGTCACAGCACATCATCTGGAATGTGTCAAAGTTTATTAAAATTTTTTAAACATTTTTAAAAAAATTTTAAATCTTTTTTTGCAATTTTTTTAAAAAATTGTTAAATTTTTTTAAAATTTGTCAAAATTTTAAAGGGAATATTTTGTATTCTCTATTGTATTCTGTATCTGTATTGTTCTTGAAAATAGTGCCTTTCCTTTTTTTATCCGATTTTGAACTTCAGCATAAACGTCCAACTAATTTATGCAATCGACAAATTAATGAAATGCCACAAGTGACACTTCGCTATAAAAGAGTGTGAAATAACAGTCGATCTTCTTCCTTTTTTTCTAACAGTGCAAAGTAATAAGACCCTCTCACACACTTTCTCAGTAAAATATCGCATATACGAGTAATGTAAATTTGCCATTAGTTTGGTCTGCAGTGATGTCGAAATTTATTATAATATAAAAATATAAAAACATAAATATATGTAAATTTCACACTAATATCTGCTTGCCATTAAAAAACTAAACAAATTAAGTTGTAGCCTCTGTCAACCTTGTGAAAGTATCGCGCGATAAAAACCAGTCGCAAATAGAGATAGATCTATGGAAAGAACAGGACGTCACCAAAGTATCGCACGTATCGTATCGCGCTCGTGAACAGGGGTTAAGGCATTGAATAAATAACTAATAAGGAAACGGCATATCGGGTGAAAACCACTCGGCGAAATGTATTAGTGTGCTGTGTTCGTTTCGTCATGGCAGTAGTTAAACCGTGAAATTTTGAAGGAGGACATGTTTTATAATCCAAATTTCTATGTAAAATAAACAAATTTTTAGCGCCCCTTTATCTTCAGATAATATTCATTGGCGTTGCCTATGATAATTTAAGTGACTTGTCAAGCAGAATTTTCAAATAAGTGACCAGCCTCTTGTCATTTCTCCCCCGCTCCAAGGGTTTGAATGTCATTGAATTGCCTACTCACGCACACTGTATTCGCACGAAACCCCGCTTCCTTATTAGTTATTTATTCAATGGATAAGACCTTAATTAGCAGCAAATGGCCGATAACGTTGTTGGTTGAATTCACTATTCTGAAGAGCTTACTGATAATGAGTTTCGGTAGCTCTATATGGCTCTTTTCATCATTCCATTTCCGTTAAAGCCAAGCAAAGGCATCAAAGAGCATTCACTGGAATAGAATACTTTGAGCATCGTTGAAAAAATAATATAGCTATTGCTGTCCTTTTTTTTCGACACTGCGAACAATGTCTCCCAGATGAAAATATTAGTTGTATAAGAAAAATATTTATTGATTAAATTATACATTAACGAAAAAAAAAACATTGTTGACTTAATTGATTAATAATAAAAGAATTTTATTTCTCTCCCTGATTAACAATGCATGCCCAGGTTAGTTAAACTGTCCTAAATCAGCTGCCGTGTGTTCATTCACACTGCGAAAATGTCGCTCATATGAGATTCTCGGTGGATGCGACAATACAGGAGAATCTCTTGTCGATATTGAAGGTAAAATCATTTGCGGTATATCAGCATCATCAAGAATTTCGTCAATGAGAGCTACAGCTTTTTGTCGAAATCTTCTATTCTGTTTCCCAGTCATCTCTCGCAAATAAGGCAGAAGACTACATAAAAATGACTGTTTACCATTGACTTCTACAGTTTTAGCTTTCTTTTTTCTCACTCTGCACTGTACGTAAATTCCACTATCATCGTTATTAGCGGGAATATTTTTTTTTCCATTTAGAATCTGTACCTGAACGGGCGTTTTAGTATCTTTACTAGATGATTTGTTACCTTTAAGAGATTCTTCATTGGATATTTCTACAGTTTCATCTACATCAATTCTAGTTGCAGTAATGTTCTGCTGATCATTCACCGTGTTCTTACCGTTGCTAATATTTTGATTTAAATTTATTTGATCTTTTGTATAAAATGAGGGTTGCAACTTTATGAATGGAATAAGAAAGTCCAGATATTCTATTAAATAATATTTTTTTTTCGGTTTTCCTTCATCTGTTAGTGTATATTTCAGTGCTTTTCGTGTATTTTTCCATCGTTGTCGGCATATCGAAACTGAAAACCAGCAATTAATGAAATTAATTAAGGATTGATAATAATTCCAGTTTGCTACAATTCGATTTAATTTCATACTACTAACAGAATCGAATAAAAGAGGTAGTGTTATTTAAGGATTTGGAACAGTATTTATTTATTATTATTATTTTGAAACTGTTTCTGTTACTTGAAATGTGATATCGAACACAGAATTTCAAACACAAAACACAAGAAAAATGCTAGAATTGGTCTAAGACCAATCCTTACGGATACGTGTAATTTCGCATGGCCTCTGTGCCAGTTTTGACTTTCAGCATCTGTTTCTAGAAGACAGTAAAAGTGATTATAAACAATTTCATAGGATTTTATATTCTGAAGAACTTTTCAGTACAATAAAAACATCTGACTGATCCTTTTCACAGTATACATAAAAAATCTAAATTTTTGTATGGCAATATCAAGAAGGGCTTGCCTAATTAAGTCTATTTTTGAATAACTTTTATGAAAATGCCTTGTGCGAAATTCCAGATCTCTCAGCAAACGCGTTCTCGAGAGGGCGGAAAAACGGACATGTAAAAACCATTTTTTTTTATATTACGCGTGGGTACCAACGAACCCATTTTGCTCTATTAGCATTATTTCTGTCCGTTACAAACGGAATGACAAACTAAGTACCAATACCTTATGAGATTTCATCTAGGGTATAAACAGTAGTATTAAGATTCCTCGAAAGATTTGATACATACGTATGAAGTCGACTAAAACCCTGAGCTGAATTTGAACTGAAAAAGAGCATTCGACGTGAAAGCCTGTATACTGGAAAATAGTCGTGTGTACAAAAAAACACCAACTCGCAGATATAATGTGGATGCCTACTGGTGGTGACGAAATCCTCGTTCTATTAAACGCTTACAACGCCACGGTCTCTACTATTTCACAATTGTCAAAGGAAAAATGGAAAAGGTGGCAGAATTTGCAAATGATGTGCACTGTTTGCCCAGGTCGTATAAAAATCTACAAAATAGTAAGTAAACTGATTAGATATGTTATGTTTGGAATTTTATTTTGAAATTAAAGTTGTTAGCTTGACAATTTGTAGGTGTCACCTTCGCTTTCTGCCCAAGAACACACAAAAGTTGTTCATGTACTTTCCAAATTTGATAGCTTCCCCTTCTGCACATTTTCACACAAAAAAGTCCAACAACGAAAACACCCGAGAAGTACGTGAACGGATCTATTTACACTACAGAGATGCGTTAAAGCGAAAGAGATGGTACCTGACGAAGACGATTATCCATAGGTCTTAGATATCTTTTGGGAGTAAATATGATAGTATGGTTCTTTATATGGCCACTAATTTAGTTTTGAATTCAGATATACTACTGCCTTGGCAACAAGTTTATTATAGATGCATTCATACTTTTTCTGGAGTGAATCTCTGTATTTGGAAAACATCCTATTTTCCCATTTCAATCTACAAAAATGGGGATAGGGCAGAGGGCAGATATTGAAAACTCGTCAATTTTATTTGATGTCTTTATGTGGAAATATGGATAAAAGAAAAGGTTCTTTTGGGTTTAACGCTGGATGATCACTTTTATCTGAACAGACTTAACAACATAATCTCTTTAAATATGATAATCATGGATGGTGAAATACAATACTCCCAGTCATTCAGTTCGACATAAATTTCTTCGCTTTGCATTGCCTGTCAGTCTTCTTTGGAATAACAAATTATTTTTCCCCCCGACTCTTTTTAATAAGTAGTTTGGGATTGTTTCTGCTAAAATAGTTTATGAATTTGAATAACTGTATATTAAGCTTACTAACAAAAAGGAAAACATATCCTAACAAGACCTAAAACTTTGTTCAAGATACTTCAAACATAATTGTTTATTATCATTTTTGAATAATAAAAGATTTTCTAAACTAACCTGGCTGTGACAACTCTTCAGCAACTGCTTTCCAGCAATTTGAAACAATATCTCTACAGTTGTGTTCGGGTAAATTAAAATTCCATATAAATGGATATTTTTCTATGGTCTTCACAAATTTAATACTAAAAATTAAATTTTCTTCGTAAGGCGTCGGCATTATAATACGGTTATTTATATTTCATATGTCAGGAAGAGTAGTTCACTTATTTAATTGCAGTATTCTTCTTCTTCATCTGTCAAATTGTAATGTGATTGGTACTTAAAGCCATAAACATTGTGATCTAGTTCACTGAGTGTACTGCACAATTGGGCTACGTAAAATTTGCAGTATACTTCACTTTATGTCACGTTTCATGTATGAGAAATTCACGGAAGGGGGGGGGGGGGCTGAATGCCCACTTTGTAACTTTAGCCCCGACATGTCTTACTCTGAACTGAACATATTTTATAACCCGGAGATTACACGAGATAGTACAGCTTGCATTCAAGCCTCCCTTCCAACCCGATTTTAAACTTGACAAAGAAGGCAGTTCGGTTGATGAAGCCCAATTCAGAATCGGCGCAGCGTGCATCAACGCAGCATGCAGCAAGGTTTGATATCATGGGATCATATGGCGCAATTCGCAATCGGCGCAGCATGCATCATGATGCAAAAGTTTAGAAAATTTTAAAATTTGATGCATGCTGCAACAGTTCTGCCAATATACTGAGGTAAAAAATAAATTTCAAATCTTATTTATCTCATATTTCCTCCGGATCTATTTTTTTAAAGAAAACTAATTAAAATTATGCACAATATAAAAACTCGGTATTAAGGTGTTATGTTTGTAAATAATTGTGAATTATAAAAAAAGTTAGCATTACAAGGTTTCCTACACTGCTTGCTGCAAATATGATTGCTGCGCCGATTGTGAATTGGCGGTCAAAATCTTTGCAGCATGCATCATGATGCATGCTGCGCCGATTCTGAATTGGGCTTGACTTATCATCTTGCTTGCAAGTGAATATGAGGAAATTTCTTAGGTAATATATTAGACAATTTCACATATACATATTTAGTTTTATTTTAAAAAAAATATATAAAAGCAGAAAAAGTCACGTTTTCAAATTCAGTTTTAAATAAATATAAATTTTATTTCTTTGTTTACAATTTGCTAAAAATTACACACCAATTTTCTTGATCATAATAACCAGTTAACAATTTAATTCCATTCACTTTTTCACACAACTTATAATTCATTTCCTTGACAAACATTATACATAATAACGCAGAAACTGCAATCATTCACCTCGCTCCTACATTTTCAGTCATTTTCCAAGGCACAAATACATCCTGTTCTTGAAATTGTGTTCTATTCATAAGAATTGGCAAAACAACCTCCGCTTTAGGTAAATTTGGTTGAATTTCCTTTACCACTGAGAATAACCTCCAAAAGTATCATATCTTCATGGCTTACAAAATTTTCAAGAACAGTTTATCCTGGAATCGCTAATTTTAATTTTAATTCCCCTTAGAATATAGAACATTGCACGGTACACAGAGAATACAAAATGTTCTCATTAAAATTTTGATACATTCCAGCTTGCTTCAAATATTTTTAATTTGTGTGGGTGTAAACAATATATTCGTACACGCTAGTAGTTATATATATTGAGTTTACTGCCATAATAGCAAAATTTACTGCCATAAAATATACTTCAGGCTAGAACTTTTTATGGCTAATTATGGCAGTAAAACTTTCTCCTTCGTCGGGGAATTTGACATTTTGCTCAGTAAAATTTTGCTGGATTATCTTTTGTCTTTATCGTTCTAAAGTATTTTCAGATAAGGCGAAACTCTTTACTCTGTTTTCTAGCAATGTTCGAGTAATGTAAATCAGCCATAAAGGAGATGTAATCATATGTACGATCCGTGTACGTGAACGTACCGAAAATTGCCTTGCATTTGTGTATGTTTCATTCCGCCATTTTTGGTCTTCGTTGTCAGATCCATACTTAGGTTTGGTTTGTTTTGGGCATGGCGCATTGACGTAGGAAAACTCATGTAATAAGCGTAGGGGCACAAAGCAAATATTAATCAAAGACTTTTTATCACTGAACTTTTCTTTAATTATTAACATTTTTATGTTCATGTTTGTAAATTCAGTAAATACTATTGAGTATATGAAAATAAAAGCGATTAAAATTGCGAACAGGTTGTACAATTGTGTACAAGTGTATAAATTTTACGGCACTTATGTACAAACAATATCAGTGTCAATGTGTTAGAAATGGGTACGTGATATTTCCTCATTTGCATCTCCTTTAGTTCTTACCTTGTTGTTGCAAGTTCATTTAAAAAATGGCATTGAGACGTGAAGTCTTGCGTATATTGGAAAATTATAACATAAAGCAGGCAGCAGAATGATAAAAACCCAAGAAAAAGTTAAGAGGAAGGGGTTGGTAACTGATGTAATGCAAATGATCCCAGAAAATCTCATTTTTCCAGAATAAATTTATCAAATTTTGTCAAGCATTTCTTTTCCGCCATCTTGAAAACTACATAATGTCAAATGACTATCACCTCAGCTTCCATGGTTTTTCATCATGCAAATTCGCTGAAAGCTGAGCTACCAGCATGGCAGTAGAGATTACACGTGCAAGAAGTATAGCAGTGCGGCTTGCATGCAAGCTGTACTATTACGTGTAACTCCCGGGTAAGCGGGGGTAGGCTTTGGTAATCGGATGTAGCTTGAGCCATTTTCTTGGGTGAAAAAGTGGACTTTTCTTTTTCTACTTCTCTCTAACTGGAGTGTATATTTGACGCAAGTGCATGAAAATGAGTTTTCATGCTGAAAAAACACCCCGAGAAAATTTTCTGAATCGGGAAAAAAATACACCACCAAATAGTACGCGGCGAGAGCTTTATATGCAACATGCCGTAATTGAACAACCGCCCTCCCTCTCCCACCGAGGATTCCTACCCGCCACCGTAAAAATATACAGAGAAAATTCTTCTGCGAATTGTAGTTAGTAATGAGCTGAGGCGAACAGTGAAATACGTTTTCCGATCGGACATAACCCTACCGAGTTGGAGCCGATCTAACGTGCGAAAAATCTAGTATCTCAGATGGAGTAAAAAAAAAAAAGGGAAATACTATAAAAGTGAGTATGGGGATGGCTATTTAAGCCTCCGAGTATAGGAGTGTGAGTTCCCAAACTTCTTCTGAAATTCTAAGGATTCCGATTCTGTAATAGATTTTCTAAAATGTACTAGAGAAAACTTTGACCCCCAAGCCTTCCCCTGCTTAATTGAAATAAACATTCTTTATAAAATATGCTAGGGCCCACACACTTGAATTTTTACAGGTGAAAGGCATTCGGGGGTAGGAAAAATTCCGAAATATCAACTTTCGATCAGGAGGACGGGCAGCATACCAATGCTACTGAAAGGAAATTGATTCGGCCATTTTAAAATTGCGTATTTTCTGATCGGACGGCTGTACAGTTCTTTACCTGCAATTTCAGTTGATAATATTGTTACGTGCAACAGAAAGAGACAACTGGTGACATCTACTGGCAATGGAGAGTAAACAACTTCAGGTTCGGAGAGTCGATGATGGAATCTTCGGGAAGGTTCAGGAATAGAATGAATAGAATAGTCGAAGCGAAAGTTTTGTAATTGAATTGCGATAATTGAAAGTGCAGTATTAGCGATAATTAAAGTTGAGTTGATTAATTGAAGGTTTGTGAATTATATAAGATTAGAGTGAAATAAAGAACTTGTAAATTAAATATTTAATATTGTGTTTTAAATAACGAACCAAAGGCTACGCCCGCAACAACTGGTGTCAGAAGTGAAATAAATTCGCGAAATAAATTGGTGGCAATTGACTTAAAAATTCAAAGTGTGATTAATTTTGTGAAATTTAGTTAAATTTAATTTTAAAGTTCTGGAAAATAATTTATATTCAACGATTTGAATTTGATTCAAGGATTTGAAAGTTGAGCTAGGGAACCGGTCATTACAAACGACAGATGCAAAGAAAGTGCTAGTCGAGCGACTCAGACAAGCTTTGATAGAGGAAGGAAATAATCCTGAAACATTTGTTTTTTAAGATAACTTGGAAGAAGATGGAACCGCTTTTGAGTACTGTATAATGTATAATGGAAGCCCATTTTGATGAACAAAAGAATTCTCTTGAGGAACAAAAGAATTCTCTCGAGGAACAAAAGAATTCTCACGAGGAGCAAAAGAATTCTCTGAAATCCCATTTAGATCAGCAAAAGAAATCTATGGAAACCCGTCTGGACGAGCAAAAGAATGCTTTTGAGGAACAAAAGAATTTTCTGCAGAATTGTCTAGAAACTTGTTTGGAGGAACAGAAGAATTTTCTGAAAGGTTCATTAGACGAACAAAATGTGAAAATTGAAGAAATCCAGCAAGAAGTGTTGTAAGCGCAACAACAAGTGTCGGAAGTACAAGAAAATGTCACGGAACAGCTTGACAACTTTAAAGCAGATCTGCCTCTAAACGTAGCAGCCGAAAGGTAAATGGATGGAATGATGAAAACAAAACTGTAGCTTTGGTGTTAGCACTTCGAGGTCCTGCGTCAGAACTCTTACAAACTGTACCAATTGAAAAGCAACGTGATTATACTTCATTAGTACAGGCGATAGAATTACGTTACGGAGATGAACATATGCAGCAAGTATATGGCCTACATTTGCGCAAGAGGATTCAAAATCATGGCGAATCACTACAACAACTGCAGGCTGATGTAGAAAGATTAGCCCATCTTTCATATTCCAGTGTAAATGAGGAGAGAAATAATAGCAGTCTTGTTATATATGGAAGTGTAGGAAAATATGACTGCGCAGTCACTATCGATACTGGAGCTTCAAGATCAATTATTAGAGTAGATCTTGTTAAGAACAAATAGCTTCACAACACCACCAAATATCTACTAAGAACAGCAACTGGAGCAGCAGCACAGGTATTTGGAGAAATAACTTAAAATGTTCAACTAGGCGAACTACTATTTCCTCACACTTACCTGGTTTCAGACATAATGGATGAATGCATTCTTGGAATAGACTTCACGACCATGATGTTGGAGAGCGGATTCTCAAATTTGGGAATATAGAAATTCCTATGAGACGAGGAGACGGAACAGATTATCCTGCAAAGTAAAGACACTGATCTGCGAAAATATTACTCTTTCGCCATGCTCCGAGACACTAATATAGACAAAGCTTACTGATGGCATCGGGACCTGCCGATTCTTGGTGGAGCCTAACCCAACAAACCCAACAAAAGTTACATCGAACATCATTGTTGGCAAGACTTTAGTGAAGGCAAAAGAAGCAACATTAATACCACTCAGAGTGCTTAACACATCCGAAAATGAGGTACAACTAAAAGAAGGTGCTATAATTGGAAATTGTGAACCCGTTACCAAATCGCCAATTTGGATAGTGGTAGTAATGTCAAAGAGACAAAACCTATACCAGCTACTATTCAACAGGTTCAGAAACTTCTTTCATCCAGTGCCTTAAGTGAACAAAAATACAACGATGTCAAAGAGGTGATCGATGAATTTTCGGAATTATTTGCAATGAATGATGATGACTATGGTAAAACAAATCTAGTCCAAGATCGGATCGATACAGGAGATTCCAGGCCCATTCCACAGACACCACGAAAATTGCCATTAACCAAAAAACCTGGTTAGGAAAAAGGATGGCAGCATCCGATTTCTGTGTAGACTACCGCCAACTAAATAACGTGGCGAGAAAAGATAGCTATCCATTACCAAGGATGGATGACACGTTGGATACCCTTTCCGGAGCGCAATGGTTTTCCACGCTGTATTTGAAGAGTGGTTACTGGCAAGTGAAAATACATCCCGAGGATCAAGAGAAAACTGCTTTCTCAGTTGGCAGTGGCTTATGACAATTCAAAGTAATGCCATTTGGGTTATGTAATGCTCCAACCACATTCGAACGACTAATGGAATGTGTTCTACGTGGTTTAACCTGGAAAACATGTCTTGTCTACTTGGATGACATAATAGTAATCGGAAGGACATTCAAGGAACATAAAAACAACTTACATGACGTACTTCAAAGACTCAAAGATGCAAAATTGAAGCTCAGTGCGAAAAAATGTGCTCTATTAAAAAATTAAGTTAAATATTTAGGGCACATAATTTCATCACAAGGAGTGAGAACCGATCCAGAGAAGGTAGAAGCCGTCAAAAATTGACCAGTTCCAAAGGACAAACATCAATTACGGAGTTTCCTTGGTCTAGCTACATACTACAGGCGATTCGTGAAAGATTTTGCAGATATAGCAAGGAGCCTACATCAACTTACAGAAAAGGGACAGCCGTTCATATGGTCGGATAAATGCAACGACAGTTTTGAAAATTTGAAGCAACAGCTCTGTGAAGCTCCAGAACTTCACTATTCAAAACATTTATGTTGGACACGAATGCCGATGTAGGTATTAGTGCAGTGCTTTCGCAGGAGGAAGATGGTCAAGAAGTTCCAGTAGCTTATTATAGCAAAGCACTTTCAAAGTTAGAGAAAAATTATTGTGCTACAAGAAAAGAGCTAGTTGCTATTGTAAATTCAACAAAGCATTTTCATAAATATCTCTACGAGCAGAAATTCATCCTTCGTACCGACCATGCAGCGCTTAAATGGCTTCTCCAGGCTTATAATTTTGAAATCCAACACCGAAGAGGTCGTATCCATGGAAATGAAGACGCCCTTGCACGACGTCCATGCAAGCTTGAATGCAAACATTGCGCCCGGGTGGAAGAAAAAGAAACAACAGCGACTATATAGTTGGTAACCGTGGAACCATCTACAGGTTGGGATAACGCGAGAGGATCCGGACATTTCACCTATTCTTGCTTGGAAAGAAGGCATGGAAAGACCAGACTGGAAGGATATTTCGGAACGGAGCGAGAAGCTAAAGAGTTACTGGGCTCAATGGAACTCTCTTCATATTGAATGTGGTATATTAAAATGCAAGTGGGAAGTACCTAACGGCAAATAATTCCGAATGCAGATAGTCGTGCCAGCATCAAACGTCAAAGATGTTCTAGAAGAAATGCTGGAGGACATTTGGGAGTGAACAAAACAATTTCCAAAATACGAGAAGATGTGGAGGAGTGGTGCCGCAGATGCACTGTCTGTGCTGCTTGCAAACGGCCGCAACACAGAAGCAGAGGAGAAATGCATAAGTATAATGTTGAAGCCCCCTTTGAAAGGATAGCTGTAGACATCGCTGGACCTTTTCCAGAAACAGATGGCGGTAACCGTTATATATTAGTTGCCATTGACTATTTCAGTGAATGGCCTGAAGCTTATGCAATCCCTAATCAAGAGGCAACCACAGTTGCGGAACAAATAATAACGAATTGTGTCAGTAGGTTTGGTGTACCTCACGAACTTCATTCGGATCAAGAACGGATCTTCGAATCGCGGACTTTCCAGGAGATGTATAAAATGTTGGGAATAAGAAAAACTACACCCAAAATCTAATGGAATGGTAGAGCGCTTCAACAGAACATTGATCGAGTATCTAACGAAAGTAGTTGACTATCATCAACGCGATTGGAATCTACATATTCCTATATTTCTAATGGCTTATAGATCAGCTGTTCATAGCACTACCGGACAAACCCCAGCTAAGGTCATATTTGGAAGAGAGATACGTTTACCTAGCGACCTCAAATTCGGTACCCCCAGAGGTGAACAAAAGTTCCCAGAAGACTACGTATTGGAACCAATTAGCTGATGTACATGAGGCCACGAGAATGAAATGAGCAGCAAATACTGATCGTATGAAGACCCGCTATGACTTACGTGCTAGTTCCGCAGGATTTAACGAAGGTGATCTTGTTTGGTTGTAGGACCGTATTCAGTAGTAACTAGAATTAATGACATGGTATACAGGATTCAGCGTGGCACAAGAGGCAAGCGGAAAATTGATCATTTGGACCGCTTGTGTCAATACTACGAGCATCAAGAACGTGGACCACCTGTTGGTCGGAACGAACAAATTAAAGAAGGGGGCAGTGTTACGCGCAATAGAAAGAGACAACTGGTGACATCTACTGGCAATGGAGAGTGCTTCTCTTTTGTGCATTTTATAATATTAGATGAGCACTTCGATGAGTACATAATGAGTGTCACGATGAACTTATTAATGAGCATATCAATGAGTGTCACGATGAGCTTATTAATGAGCATAGGAATGAGTGTCACGATGAGTTCATAAATGAGAATCTGATTTTACAATTGATTTAATATATTTTTCCGAATTCGACGCTGAGGCGTAAGGATATGGACGTCTTCTTCAGCATATGAGCGACAGTCTATCCGCGGAAAAACAAATCAAAAAATTAATTTAAAATAAATATTTTAAAAAGTTAAACAAATAAATCACAAGAATCAATTCAAATTTTTCTAGTAGAAATGTCATCTGACACTCTGATGACAAGAATTAATATTTATTTATTGCTATACCTAAACCAGAATCATTCCGACGTCTCGTCAAACATGACATTTACCCAAGATAGAGAGAGAATAAATTTTGACAAATGTGCTGTGACCAAGGTATTCTTATTAAAATTTTGGCACATGTCCCGTGACGTAATTTTGTTCACTAACGATATATATCTGTATAGAAAAGACAGAGAGAGGAGAGAGAGAGAGAGTATTGTGTTCTCTCTACCATACATTTCGCGTCATTTTGTATCCTAATGTACGCTGATGGCGGAACGTGGGTCGTAATGAGAATACCTTGTATTCTATATACCTTTTGTTGTGACATCCTTTTGTCCAGTAACACTGACTTATAACAATGGACGTATTGTCATTTTCTTATAGGAAAGAAAGGCACAAGTTTTATAGTTTTCTTTTTCACTCTATGAAAGAGTTGGAGCTACCAATATCAGTTGATGTTTTTATGTTGACTGCAAATGCAATTAGCGCAGAAAGAATAAGGTAAAGATAGTGTTCACCAAAAATATTCTAATAAGAGGATAGGATACAGCCGAATAAAACTGGAAATTTTTCGTGTATTTTTAGAAAGAAACAAATAATGTCATATACTATCATTTTTTGCATTAATGGGTGAAAGGAACTTTGCTATGAAATTATTGTAGTACGATTGAGACATCGAGTTAAAAACAAAAATCGAGACAACGTAGGATTACCCAAACAACAAAATCTTATTGAATCCCTCAAAATCCTATCAAACTATTCATAATTATGTACTTCGGGTCATGCTACCTTACTTTTTTAAGAAAAAGACAGATTTTGCTTTGGCCAAGGTGTTGAAAGGATATGTAAAATTCCTCTCAAATAAAATTCACATTTTTCACGAAAATATCAGAGAATCTAGCATGAGTTTCTCCCACTTAATCTCTTCAGAGTAAAACAAATGTAAACAGAAGCACGTGCTGTTCAAATAACATAGGAATTATAAATAAACATTGGTTTTGCTATAAAGGAAAAGGGGCCCATACACGGTCAAGCATGTTGGCCAATTCGAGTAGAACAACGATGTTGTCACGCAGATTTGACCTTGTGTGGGCCTATTTGCTATATGACACGCAGTATGTCAAGCGGTTGAACGAATATCAAATTAATTTGATTTTTAGAGGCGAGGCTACGTATATTTGACAACATTTTGTACCATGTAGAGGCGCTGTTTGTTATGCAGTCGTCATTCCTGAATGTTGACTGAAGTCTATTGAAGAAAAGATAATAGTAGTTAATAGTTCTAGCAGCTCCTGATATGTGTTATCAAATCTATATGACAACATCGTTGTCCTATTCGAGTTGGCTAACATGCCAGACCGTGTATGGGCCTCTCTCAATTTCTCTCTCTTTCTACTTGAAAAAGTATGCGAACAAACCTAAAGTGACAAACATAATTCTGAAGTTTTGATTCGATCTGATCAAACCTATTTCATCCAGCGGATGCATAAGCACAATTGTTTCATTCGGTTTCGAACACTTGACTTTGAAATTTTGTCAGATTTTGCCTTTACGCTTTACATCTATCCATGAAAACATTTTTTGTTTGTTTCATAATTCACGTCATTTTTATTTTCTCAAAAAAAATCCTTTTCATCCATCTTTGGTTATAAACAAATCTTTACAGAACAGATGATTTCTAGGTTATGTCATCCGTAAAAGTTGAAATTTGCCCAACTTCTTCGTTGCGATTCGATCTATTTCGGTATAATGTGTCCAATTGGACGTATAGGCCGAAACACAATGGTGCCGACACGGGAATTACGACGACACTGTCGTCGTAAATGTCGCCGAATTAACACAATGACACCGACCGACATTCTTATGTTCGTATATCAAGTTATGTAGGTGTAAAATTATTTGTTGAAATTTATTAACAATATGGGAAAGATATTAAAAAAAAGTTGTAAAAGTGTAATAAACTATGATTAACACTGAGTTTAAGTGGTTTACAAAATATCATCTACCACTTATTTTCAACTTTTCTCCAATTTCTTTCCATTTTTTTCTTTCTTTTAAATATATATTTCTATATTGATTTATTTTAGCATAAAAATACTTCATTCCTTTCAATAAATTAATTAATTGCTCCTCGAAAGACATTTTTTGGTTATTACTCTGAACTGTCAAAATCAAATACGACGACACCGACGAAAAGAGTTGAATTATTCCCAACTCTGGTTACGGCGACAAAATCGGTCGGCACCATTCTGTACAGCAACATGGTATTGCCATTAGGTCAACATTTGATTTGTCGTCGTAAATGTCGTGTCGGAATCATTGTGTTTCGGCCTTATGTCTCATATAAGCAAATTACCGGATCGAAACGGTGCAATTGTGTTTCCCACTTAATGTATACTTATGGCCGGTCTCACAGTCCAGGCTTAAGCCAGAGCTTAGTTAAGCCACGGGTGTGGCTTAAGCCCAGAACTTAAGCCTACTCGGTTTCACAGTACTCAGTAAGCTGAGGCTTAGTTAAGCCGCGGGTGAAAATTTTTAAGTTGTCAGCACTGCGGTAATTGTGAATTTTCTGAAAGGAAAATTGCCATTGTGGATTAAAAACTAAGCGAAAAGAAGAAGAGCTTTTTATTTACCACTTTGCTGTGGTTTTTATCTATAAGGATATCAAATCCAAAATCATTGTTGCAGAATGTTTCGACAACGTAAACCATCAAAGCCGAATGTTTCTACAGCCGGAACCGAGAATAAAAATCAATTTCTCGAAATGTTGCGCGCGCCTTTTTATAATTTTTTCACGGGTCACACCTTGCAATATTATATTATACATTTCTTGCTCTCTTATATCCTCTGCATCAGATAAATAACTCATTTTGGTCCTAAACTGTTTGGTTTCTTCTTAAAAAGTCAAGTGGAGTGCTGACACTAGCTAGCAGACAGTACTCAAAACTGCTAATTAGATAACTAATTTTCGCTTGGAAAATTTCAATTTAGTTTTAAAATATAACTTTTGAAATATGCACGTTCACTTAATAATAAAAATTATAATATTTAGGAAAAATATATATTTAGAAATAATTTCTTATATGTTTCACAGCAAAATCTGAGGCTTAAGCCTTCGAGATGGCGGGCTTAAGTTAAGCTTGCCTTAAGCCAGTGATTTCACTTAAGCCTTGACTGTGAAACTGAAATATTTATTATGCCTTGGCTTAAGCCATCGCTGTGGCTTAAGCCTTGACTGTGAAACCGGCCATTATACATTTCTATAGAAAAGAAAGAGAGTAGAGAAGGTATTATATTCTCTGTACGGTGCTTTTCTATACATTAAGGGCCTGTCCGGATCCAAGTCTTCGTCTTATTATTACAGCTAGTGACGTAACACAACAAGCTCAGCTATTATAATAGTTAAACGAAGACGAAGCTAATCTGTCCGAATTCGTTCATTTGTTCAGCTTGATTTCACAGACAGCAAACAAACATAACCTCACAATACGTTGTCTATTTAAATAAGTCAACTCGAACCTTGACTCGGTGATCAAGCTAACCAAATGTCAAAACTGTTATACAAAGTAGCAAAGCTCGGTGGCATAGGCATGGATTCGGATAGAGCTTGTCTCGATGTTACGTCACTAGCTGTAATAACAAGACGCAGACGAAGACTTGGATCCGGACAGGCCTCAATTATTAAATGATATTTCGCCCAGAAATGGAGGAACGTGGAATACCTTGTATTCTCTGTACCGTACCGTGCCGTTTACCTTTCTCTCGAATTCATTCATTAGTAATCTTTATATCATCCATTTCAGGGAGAAGATTGAAGATATTCGTAGCCAGCCAGGATATCATTCTCTTAATTCTTTAAAGTCGGTAAGTTTTCTCGCCCTACAAGATGTCTGATAAAAATTAGAAAATACCCAGCTATATAACGAGTCTCATTTATTATTATAATAAATAGATATTTATTTCAACACGTTTCACACAAAAAAAAAACTTCATTCCGAATCTTCTGTCTTTATTGTGATATTATTTCCAATTACCGTTTTACTGCAACAGGCTACATTTTCTGTTCCATCATTATTAATTAATCGATTAAATGTATTTAACATTTGGTCATACCATTTACGTTCTTGTTCATTCCGTATCTTTTTATTTCTTTCTTTTTCTCGTAAAAAATCTAATTTCAATAGAAGACGTTTATCTTTGCGATCTTCACGATATTCAATTAATTTTCGTTTCCTTTCCCATTTTAAATTGTCGTCAATTGTTGATTGTTGTAATAATTTAGTTTTACTACGTTCATTTTCATTAATGATGACACTTTCAATCGGTTCTAATTTATTCAAAATAGGTGTCCTACTACGTTCTTCTACTTCTTCTTTTGTTGATTCATTTTCTGTATCAGTAGCTTCCCAGTAATCACGATTAATAGTAGTACTGTCATTATTTAGACTGTTATCATTTTGTATTTTATTAAATTTAATTTTAAATTCTTTTCGCAATTTTCTTGGTACTCGGTAACCTGCTGGAGATTTTAATATCTCATTTAAATCATCAATAAACGGTTCTAGTCTAGCTGGATCAACTGATTTTCCTTCAGCTAAATCTTTATATGATCTAATTAATGATTTGATCTTGTTTTGAATTTCTTCTGCATTTACTGGTCCATCCTATATTGGATATGATGTATGTATGTAGTAGAGTGTAAAAATTAATTTTGTTTAAGTATTTTTAAATAGTCCTACCAACAGTCCAAGTTTGTTTAGATCATTGGCGATATTTTTATAAACGAGTATCTTTTTTCTTGGCTTAAATTCAGCCATTCTTGCCTTGTAACATTCCATTAAGGATTGAGTTTCACGAAAAGTCCATCTACGTCGCATTCCTGGTGTTCTGTGTGTTAATTATTTTTGATATAAATTTTAAATAAAAGTAAAAAAAAAAACAACAGCATTTTTCTAAGAAAAATTCCACTTACTTTAATTGTCCCGAAAATTCACCATTGTTTTCCATATTGATCCAAAATTAATTCGATTTGTAGCACACTGAAAACTTGAAAACTTGAGATCTAAATCTGCTCGAGAATTATTACTTTCATCCAGCAGTCAGCCAGCAGTACTTCTACTTAGGTCAAACAAAAGATGTTCACCAGACAAAAAGACTCACACCGCACCGCAGTCAGAATTTACAATACCAGAAAACCAGCAGCACACTCGCTACACTATACCCGACCCGGCGACTGCACAGGCACGTTGTCATACACGCATACATACATAATATACTCAGTTCAGTTCAATTTGCACCAGAACAGTACGGAAACAGAACAACTTAAACAGAGAAAAGAATTGATTTTTATTCGTTTCGCTTATATATATAGCACTACACTTGCATCCGACCCCTCTCAAAATGGTGATAATATACGATTTTACGTAGACTGCGCAGAAGGAGAAGCACAACCTCTACAGCTCATCTGACTGAACTGTATAGAGCGCTATTTAGACTCCTCTTCCTCTATACTTCTCCCGAACAGAACAGAATCACAGAAACAGAATTTGTTCCTGTGTTTGTTTTTGTTTTCTTGCCAAGAACAAGGAGAGAGGTAGTACATGCTTAGAGAGGGGGAACGTAAACTATTCATTCTATTAATCAATATCATTACGAGAATTACTTACTATGCGTGCCATTATACTTTGCTTTGCTGCTTGTTGAACTCCGGATAAAAATAAATTCAAATAGATTTGCTGGTGATGTGCCGGTTTTGCATTTGCATTATGCTTGCGCTGCCCAGCCCAATTTTTAGTTCGAGAACAATAGAAGCGGTTTAGTTCAGCAGCTAGCTAGAACCATTAGGTATTAGGAAGGAAGAGGAGAGTTCATTGCTTTTACATTTCAAAGATAAATTTATGTCTCTAGACAAAAGAGACAAATACTCAGGTAAGACGCGATTTGTTTAATTGTTTTTTTACCTGGGCTGGAGGCAGTAATTTGTGAAAGCTTTTCTCACTCCATTTATATGGTGATAAAAGCTTTCTCAGTGGATTATCAAAAAGCTCAAATAGTTTTTTGGCTGATGCGAGCATTTTACAAATAATAAAATTAGCGTGGTTAATCAATTATTTTGGATGGATATTTCTCACTTGTTGCGTTTCTTATGACTCGTTTGGGTTTTATTATTTTCAATTTCAATATAAAGTCTTTTCACTTTCTATATCTGAGCTTAAATTCCTTCGGCTTAGGTTAATTTTTCTGTTTTTCTGTATGGTATCATGACCTAGTATCATTGTACAAAGATTTATCGATTTATATTTGTATCATGCCTAAAATAATTTTTTTTTAATGGTTTTTCTTTTATTTTAATATTTATAAGCAATTCGAATTTGTTGTAAATAAAAAGTAAAATTTTATTAATAATTTTAATTTATTTTTCTGTTTGTGATAATTCTGTTTCAACTGTTACAGATGTTCATACCTAATTATTTTAATTATTTCATTATTAATATTTTGTTGTTGGTGTTGCGCACATGTAATTAAAGGCAAATGTTTTAAGTAGTGGACTTAACCGTTTTATTTAGCCTCATGGGAATGTCTTCACATTCTTCGGAAAATCTAAGATTGTTAATAAAGTAAGGACTATTAAAGAAAAAATTGACCCTTTTATATATATTGGTCAATTACACAGAATCATAAAGATGTAGATCTGAATTTTTCTATATAAGATGAAGATACTGTTAGCATTAGTCATTAGTATAGTATCCTAATTTTTGTAAAGTAAAAGATGTTAGGAATCGAAGCAAAACCAGAAAATTAATTTTGTATAAAATTCTGGGAAAATCCGGCAATAAAGTATAATGTTCTTGCAAAATACGTAGCACACGTTTAAAAGAACATAGGTAAATACAACAAGTAAAAAAGATAGAATTGGTCTAAGACCAATTCTTATGATACCCCAGATGAATGCCCGTATAAAATTTCGCATGGTCACCGATCTATGCAAGTTTAATTTTTGAAGTGGTTTTTCGCATATATTTCTAGAATGGTTTGTCGCACAGAAAAAATGATTATAACCAGTTTTATAGGATTTCGTATTCTAAAGAAATTTTTAGTACAATAAAAATGGCTTGGACTGATCGTTTTCAAAGTATACGTAAAAAACCTAAATGTTTATATGGCAACACAAAGAAAAAGTTGCCCGATTTAGTCCATTTTTGCAAATTTTATATGCTAGTATAATGAAAACACCATGTACCAAATTTCAGTTCTCTACATCGATGCGTTCTCAGGCAGTGTCCAAATATATAGTGGAAAACGAAATTTTTGTATGGCAACCCCACGAAGGAGTTGCCCGATTTGTCTCATTTTCAAACTTAATTTTACTTTTTTTTAAAAGTCTGTGTACAAAATTTCAGCTCTCTAAGTATACGCGTTCTCGAGTTATCGTGCGTACAGACGGACGGACATGCAAAAATCGAAATAACTTTTAATAATATTATGCGTGGGTGTCTAATCCATTTTGCTCTACGATCATCATTTCGAGGTGTTACAAACGGAATGACAAACTTAGTATACCCTATAGATTTCATCTAGGGTATAAAAACGGTCGATCATTAGAAAGAAAATCTTGTTCACAGACTGTGTATTTCTATTACCGCTATAACAACAAATAATAAAAATTAAATTAAATTAAAATTTTAAGAGACCCTTCGTGTGCGAGTCCGACTCGAACTTGGCTGATTTTTAATATTTGATATTTTTGCGGCCATTTATTGCTAACCTTTATGTTGGCCAGGATTTGGTTCAATTGGTAGCCGGAGACTGGTAAAAAGGTAGTTTTTCGAGGTCAGCCATTCCCTTTAACTCGTACCCGAATTTGTCTATATATTTCTTTTTTACTATTTTCGACACTCTCGTGTAGACCCACTTTTCGTCATCAGAGCGAGCTGAAATTTGGTACACAGGTTCATGTCGCGTGACAATTGAATCTGTCAAAATTTGAACCGGAAATTTCCATGGAAAACCCAGAAAATCGGGAAAAATTATTTGAAAATTTGGCACAAATTTGATTAGTGATAGATCCGTTTCAGGAAAAATGCAAAGTTTTCCGACTTTTCCGGAAAATTTTCCGGTAAAAAAGTTTACTAAATTATGCAGGATCAAGTTCCCTATCAACTGGCAACATTACTTTCTCTCCGACAATGGTGAAAACTTGCAGAAAAAATCGAGGAAAATTCATGTAAAACGCTTTTCCGGAGTTTTTCCGACCAAGGAAGCGTTTTCGAGCGTTTTGCAACCTAAGACAAAGTTGTAGAGCGAAATGAGTTGCATAAAGTTGCTTTTGTGGAAAACTCCATGGAAAACCCGGAAAAGCGGGAAAATCATCGGAAAAATTTTCATCGATATGATTAGTGATAAATCTGTTTCAGGAAAAATGCAGAATTTTCCAATTTAGTTAACGTGAAAAAGGCAGAAAAAAAATAAGTAAAAAACGAGTTTTCAAACAAAACTGAGGCCAAGTCGCATGAAAAAGTAGAAAATAAACTTTTTTTCACACACAGAGGTGGACTGAGATTTTATTCGCTGACAATCACCGATATATTTCAGTAAGATCAATCAGAGGTAATAAGTGATTTGATTCATGAAGAGAAAGAATATTCAAGAGAAATGTCAGAGGTGGACTCTCAGATTTTTTGATTGGGACATTTCTCTTGAATATTCTTTCTCTTCATGAATCAAATCACTTATTACCTCTGATTGATCTTACTGAAATATATCGGTGATTGTCAGCGAATAAAGTCTGAGTCCACCTCTGTGTGTGAAGAAAAGGTTATTTTCTACTTTTTCATGCGACTGACTTGGCCTCAGTTTTGTTTGAAAACTCGTTTTTTACTTATTTTATTTCTGTTTATAAAATTTTTGTTTTTCTTTTTATAATTTTTTTTTTCCCAATTCACTTTGTACAATAAGATTTTGTAATGTTTGTGCGGAAATAAATGATTATTGTTATTGATAATTAGACAAAAAAATACTTTTTAAATTGCTAACAAACATTCAAATTCACCTAAATAGAATGTCACTGCAAGTTATGCTCCTCTCAACACAATAGTACACTGAATTAAATCCGCAATAACTTTAAAGTGGCCGCCAGTAATTGGTGCAATCCTAATTTAGACAGAAATATAAAAAAATGCCGCCAGAGGCGGACCACCCTCTATGTTATTGGGCTGTAGACTATAATAATTTATTATTATATCGTTAATTACTGTACAGTCGTACATCAAATCAAATCAATAGAATCGTTACCAAGGCTACGCGAGATATTTTGTTGCACTTTAAGTAGGCTTTGCAACTAGCCACCTGGATATATAAACCGAAGCAGTGCTCGGATCATTGCCAGTCCTTCCTGAGCAGACCTAGGTAATGCTTGTTTGCCATCAATTTATAGTGATGTAAACTATACAATTGGAATTGTCATAGCTATCAGGAACTATGGACCGCTCTAAGGTTTATAGTATTCCTCATAGCTGGAACATCAGTACACAGCGTTCACGTGTACAACTGGTAATGTTATAGATTACCAAACTGCCAAGCAGTACTTCAATTGCTTATCTATCACTAATTGTATAGCGTTGTAAATTATACAATTGGACTCGTTTCAGCTGTGAGGGAACTATGAACCACATTAACGTTTATGGTATTCTTCATAGCTGAAACACCAGGACCACAGTCACGACAATAGAAACCTTATTCACATTTCCAATATCTATACAATCAGTCTATACACTGCTTTAAGATGTATAGAACCACCAGGGTGTAATTGTTATAGCATTACAACTATATTATCTAACTAGACTAACCAACAAATCCGCGATCGAGCAGACTAAGTCGACAATGACCAATTCTAAGTCCATTAATAACACTGCTGATAGCTCAGCCGACGATGGCTCGGATGAAGAGGACGAACATAAACAAACACCCGATGAGATTAACTACAATAACATTAAAACTAAATTGTTGTTATTATTTATATAGGGTCCGCCAAATAACTTTTTTTTTTTAAACAGGGCGCAAAACATCGAGTGTAGCTTCGGCTGTGTGGCACGTAGCGCCGGCCGTCCTGTTGAAACCAAATGTTGCCAATATCCTCCTCTTCAATTTTCCTGAACAAAAATTCGTTCAACATGGCCCGATAACGATTGCCATTGACTGTAACGGCCACTCCTTGCTCATTTTCGAAGAAAAATGGCCCGATAACGATTGCCATTGACTGTAACGGCCACTCCTTGCTCATTTTCGAAGAAAAATGGCCCAATTATGCCTCTGGATCAAAATCCGCACCAAACAGTGACTCGTTTTGGGTGTATCGGCTTTTCAATGTATGCGTGCGGGTTTTCTGTGCCCCAAATGCGACAATTTTGCTTGTTTACATACCCGCCAAGATCAAAATGAGCTTCATCCGAAAAGATGATTTTTTTGGCAAAATCGGCATCTTCTGTAAGTCGATCGCAGGCCCACTCAGCGAAGCGAAAACGCATTGGATGGTCAGTTGGATTCAACTCCTGAACCAATTGGACTTTGTATGGCGTCATACCAAGATCTTTATGCAAAATTCATCTCAATGATGTCTCCGAAATGTTCAATTGTTGAGAACGACGGTGAATTGATGTTGATGGCGCTTCACGCACACTTTCTGCCACACAATCAATATTCTCGGGTGTACGCACTGTTTTTGGCTTTTCACGCTTTGGTTTATCGATGAGGATGCCAGTTTCTTTCACTTTTTTCACAAGATAACGAACATACGGAGCTGACGGTGCTTCTCTTCTTCCAAAATCCGTACGCAATTTTCGCACACATTCTGCAACATTACCATGATTTTCAAAGTAATGTCGCAATATTTCCCAGCGTTGTTCAAGCGTATACACAACCATATTCGTTCAGCGGAAGAATAAAACTAATTATCTGTCAAATCAGACATGAGCTAAGTGTTACCATTCACGAAATAAGCACTAGTTGAAAAAAAAAAAACGTTAGATGGCGGACCCTTTATATGTAAATTGTGAAATACACCATAGAAAATAGGTTCTTGTCTTGGACGCGTGTCGTATTGAATAAAACATTGATTACTTCAAACTGAATGACTTATTATTATAATCAGCACCCTTTTTATAATTATGTGACACAACCTAATCAGAGGTTCGTACAATTACCTTCCAATCAATAAACAAGGCTCCCCAAATCCAAGTGGTTAATCGTAACATTTTTCTGTAATAATTCTTAAGGACCACAAATTATTTTCTTAGAACTAAATTTTAAAATCTTTTGAAAAATTTCATCTGTAATTAAAAAATTTAATCATATAATCATGATTACCTATAGTTATATTTTCCCAAAATTACTTGATGTAATCATGATTATTAATCTGATTATAAAAGTAGTTGATTACACTCAACCCTGTTTGTAAATGGTGCATTAGAGATTTAGTAACTTTCCATGTACCTACATATACTATATATATATCTTTCGCAATCATATATTTGCATTGACTTGACATTGTCTAACAGTCAAAGAATAAAATTACTATAAGATTTTTGATTAGTCATCTGGGATTTATTTAATCAAGAATTGATATCCCCCTTTTGTGTATCCTCAATTTGATAATTAGTAAAATAAAGTAGTCCATCGAAAGATGTATACCTAAATATAAAAACTGTGATCACTTAGGGGATTCCAATATTTAATACATACATATACACAAATCATATTTAAATTATGATCAATTTAATAAGTGGTTTCATATCATCAATCCTGTTTTCATATACATATATGGAGTGGAGATAGAGAGAAAAAAATTAATAAATATATATACTGAAGATGATGACGTGAAGTTAGTCTGTAAAGTAAGTACCTCTACCTATTTAGTAACCCAATTCCACATTTTTGCAATTCATCGAACTTACAGCTTCCGATTTATCATCGAAGCATACACAAATTAAAAATTATTGAAGAATAACGTAAATTTATGGAGGAAAAATAAGGGGATTTACATTCCAAAGTTGAAGGTAGCTTTCTAAGCCAACAAAAGAGGGTATATATAGTGATATGGAAGTACTGATTATCCGACAGTTTGATAATTAGGGAATAGGAAGTAGTTAACTTACATATTTCAGTAGAATATTTATTTTAATTACCTCATTTACTTAGTCGTGGTCCAAAGTGCATTTTATTAAAAAAAAAATAAATAAATTTCAATTGTGTGACTAATGAATTTTCTCTAGTATATATATTAAGACGTAGTAATTTAGTTTGATATCTTACCACTTTATTATCATATTTTAATATCTCAATAATCGTAGTAGTAATATAAAATAAAAAAAAAAAAACAGACACATGACAGTTCGAATAATTTCAGTACTCTGCGGCTTAATTTTTAGGGCAGGAATTACAGAAATAAAAGCTTATTCAGTGCAATTGAAAGCGTCGACGACAGTCGTAGTCACAGCAGAAATGCATAATCCCAGTTATAATAATGCTACACAACCATGTATAAATATAAAAACGGTAAATAATAGAGACGATGAACATTTACAAGAACAAGTTAATTTAGCTGAATTGATTAAAGATAAAATTATGAAACAAGAAAAGTTTTATGGAATTGAGATAAGTGCGCGATCGAAAGAGATTCTTGATTATCAAGTGTTCAAAGTTCAACCATTGTTTACATCGGTCATTTGGATTGGAGATATTTACGCGAATATACAACCAATTTCTGAAGCTCCAGCAATTAAGTGTGCACAACATCTGAGAAAATCGGAAATTGTATTGCCTCACATCACTTGCTATAATATGACTAAAGAAAAGTTGGATAACTTTCCGTTAGATGATTTCAAAAATATTTTAGTTCTTCGTGGTGATACAGTGAATCAGAGTCAAAATTATAAATATGCAGTTGAACTTGTTCGAGAAATACGGAGTAGAAGAAAAGGTGAATTTAAAAAATAAATAAAAATTATTATTTCAGGTTGATTCATATTTTTTTTTGGCTCATGGAAATTGATTTTTATTTTCATTTAAAAAGTTGAAAAAAATAGTAATAATTGCAGTAGTGAGGGTTCAGGTAGATTAAGATACTTACAAAAGCAAAAAGGAGACTGATGGAATTTATTAAGGATGAGTTTGATTCCAACAATCTTTATAGTATAGATGGGATAATTTAGCAGTTCGTTTAATTTCAATACCTTCGTTATACATAGAAAAATGTCTGCAGAAGTTATATCGATGAAGAAGTGGTCAATAGAATTTAGAATATATTGGTCTGAATGGTTTGATCTGCCCAGAAAAAAAAACAAGCCAAATATTTCTTCCGCGAACTATGTTGGATAAAATTTTAAGTACAGGGATTGATAGCTAAGTTGTTTCTTCTAACTTCACCTATTGCATCACAATTGCTTCATCAAGCTCTATATATTTTATTTGATGATTTCAAGAAATATCCCACAGTTGTTTTGATAACAATGGTATACTAAAAAGCTTAAGTGAAGCTAACAGTTCATTAGACTTATAGATGACACGCGCAATACAAAGTCCAATGTTATACTGGATCAAGATGATCGACTAGTTTTGAATGATTCATAATTTTTTTTTCGAAATGAATTTTAAAGCGTGATTATTTTGAACTTTTTATGAGTCTGTTAGGCTAGCTGACGCCATAAAGTTTCACGATCTTCAAACATATCTATATATATGTACATATGTATGTATATTCATTCTGATCAGAGAATAGTCACTTAAACGAACGCTTACACAGACTTCATTGAAATCGACATTGTTTTTACTCGGGTACCACCTATCTTGTATTATGAGACCTTTGGAATTTCAATTTTGGAATGTTAAAGCCACGGAAATGTTGGAAATATTGAAATCTGGGCTGTGATTTTTCGAAAAAATCAAAGATATATAATTTCAGGGTCTCATATTCCTGGATTTTGTTGTCTGGATTGTTTTTCTCCAGAATAATGCTTTCCGAGATCTTGTAAACGAAATTAAAAAGGTTGAAATCACCCATAATTTCAAATTCGCGGAAAATAGAATTTTGGAGCTGAAAATCTTGGGAAATTTGGAGAATTCCACTTACCTACCTACTCATCATTTTATGAAATTTAAAAAGTGAATTTTGAATTTTCAAAAATGTAATATTGTATCCAAGCCATTATGAACAGAAGACATTTCAAAAAGAGAATATTGTATACGTCACTGACATATATAAAATGGACTGCTGATACTACTGAAATTACTTACATTATTTGACATTATTATGGGATCATTTTTCTATAGTTGTCTCTTTTTGGTTTAACGACTGGATTCCACTGAACATGAAATAATAAGTTCTATACAAAATCCACCATAGTCCAGTTTCAGTGGTTTTCCAAATTAATATATAGAATAGAAATAGATGACAATACAGTATTTGTAATTCTTTCTCTGTCCCCCATACCTACTTTTAGGGACAATAAATTTATTTCTTTAAAACTCAAGTTTAAAAAATATTTGATGTTGTAGAATATAAGCTTCCAAGAATAGAAATAATTTCGAATTCAGCTGTAATTTGCTGAACTTATAATATGAATATTAATACGAAAGTAAGATTTGAAATTAAGATAATTGTCACACCCTGCCAAAAAAAGTTGACCCATATGAAATAGAAAATCAGGCAGTCCATGTTATATATTCAGTGGTGTACGTGTTTAAGCAAGTCAATGACATTCAGACCCTCTGATCGGAGGGGTGGAAATGAGAAGAGGGCTGTGCATTATTTGACAATTTTGCTTGATTTCTGACATTTCATTGTGACAAGTGCATTAAATTATCAAAGGCAACGCCAAGAAATATTATTTGAAAATAAGGGGGCGCTAAAAATTTGTTTATTTTATGACGATTTCGATGGAACTTCAGTGCAACACCAGTATTGCACTTTTTCCAGCAGTGCAACACTGAAAATGTTCGATGGGACAATCTTTATAGCAGAAGTGCAACACGAGGTTTGCACTGACTTCCCGTACTTGGCACTGGATATTTTGTCGGTGTTACAAATACATATTCAAGTTGAATTGTCATCTGCTCTGTCAAAGTGTGTTGTCGGGATTATTTGTGAAATTTTGTAGTTAAATGAAGTAAAAAAAATTTATTTGGGTAATTGGCATAAAGTTAAGAAGAAATTTGTTTCTATATATCAACAAAGAGAATTCATTACGTTCGACAGTTCCGTGTATATGTACAATACGTGTGTCCACAAATACAAGGAATATGACAGAAATATGTTCGATAGACTTCAGTGCTTCCAGTTCTCCGCTGCCAGAAAAAGTGCAACACTGAAATGATCCCATCGAAATCGACATTACATAGCAATTTGGATTATAAAAAAATGTCCCCTTCAAAATGTCACGAATTCATTACTACCATGACGAAACGAATACAAACAAAGCACACTAATACATTTCGCAGAGGGGCTTAGGTTTTCTTCCGATATGCCGTTTCCTTATTAGTTATTTATTCAATGTTTGTATACCCCAGCCCAAAATTCCAAAAAAATCGCGATATTGTGCTTTGGATTTTTTTATAATCCGGAATTTTATACCCAACTTTGTACGAATTTTGACACAATCCTAATTGAATTTTGTATTTTTGTCAGAATTTTGAGTTTAGAACTTTTTTTTTATCTTGGAGTTCGTCCTGTGAGATTTTTTATATTTATTACATATTAGATTTCATCCAGCTCGTATACAATTAATTTATCACATAAAGTCAATACAATTTTGTCTCTTATTTAAACTATCCAGATATTTCTATTGCGGTTGGTGGCTATCCTGAAGTTCATCCCACAGCATCATCCAAGGAAGAAGATTTACAGTATTTAAAAGAGAAAGTAAGTGAAAACACACAAAATTTGTATATTAAAATTGAATAAAGAATTTTTAAAATTTATTATATTATTTATCTTAGGTTGATGCTGGGGCTGATATGATCGTAACACAATTAAGTTTTTCATCTACTAGAATTATTGATTTCATTAAAGATTGCCGTCGATTAGGAATTAAAGTGCCAATAATTCCGGGAATATTTATTCCAAAAAATTATTCTTCGTTAAATTTAATGTGTAGAGTGACACAAGTGTGTCCACCTGAAGATGATCTGAACGAATACAAAAGATTAGAAAATGATCAGGAAGCCTTTCAAGAATATTCTTTGCGCAAAGCAAAGTATTTAATTCGAAGTCTTTTCGAAAGTGATGTCCAAGTGTATGGTGTTCAATTTTTTACTTTTAATTATTTTAATAATATTCGAAAAATTGTTGATGAATTTTTTCCATAGTTTAGGGTTAAATAAATTTTTAGAAATATGTTCAAAAATGGTTTCATTTGTTTTTCTTTTTCATTTTTTTATTTGATCATAAGATGGACAATAGCAGGGTAAAAATTCAGATTAATATATTTAAAAATTTGAAAAATACGTCTTTTTATATAAATGTAGCGAATATAATTTATCACCGGGTAAATTGATATATTTTTTAAATAGACTACTTCTTCTTGTCCTCTTATTTCTTTTCCAGCCCACGGCTGGGTTACACAGATGTAATTCATTTTGAATTAATCTGATTTTTTCTATTTTTCCAAATTTTCTTAACTTTTTTCGATTTTTCTAGTTTCACTTGTTTTTCAAGTCACTCAATTTTGTTGTTTGGAACCGGTTGATAAGTCAAAGTGGCAATTTATAAAAAGATCAGTACTGAAGGAAGACAAACCAGAAATAGGAGAAATGCAGTTCGGAAGTATTATACTTAAAGAAAGTAATGAAATAGCGAACAAATTGAATAATTATTTTATTGAGAGTGTAACATCTTTAAATAGTTCAATACCAACGGTAACATTTGTTGATAATCTGGAACAGAGTTCGACTAGATTTGAATTTGAAAATGTAAGAAATGAGACACTGAAAGAAATTTGCATGACGATGAATAAAAAGAAAGACTACAACGGAGTAGATATAAGAATGATTTTAGACAACTGGAACATCATGGGAGAGTATCTAGTTAATATTATAAACAGAAGTCTATATAAAGGTACATTTCCTAGCTCTTGGAAAGAGGCTATAGTAGTACCCGTACCTAAGGTAAAAAATACTAGAAAATGTGAGGAATTTCGACCAATTAACATGTTGAACATTTTTGATAAAATAATAGAAAAAGTAGTCCATCTACAATTAGCGAAATACTTGGAGGAATCAAAACTTATTATGAAGGACCAGTCTGGTTTTAGAAAAAAACACAATTGTGAAGCAGCGGTAAATCTTGTCATAGAAGACTGGAAGAAGGAAATAAATTTGAATAAATTTATACTGGCAGTATTTCTGGACTTTAAAAGAGCCTTTGAAACAATTGACAGAGAAATTCTTATCAAAAAATTGTCTAAATATGGAGTGGTGGGAAGAGAACTTAAATGGTTTGAGAGTTACCTAAATGGGAGGACACAAAGAACAATAATAGGTGAGGTGTTATCAGACTCACAAGGCATAATCTTAGGGGTACCCCAAGGATCAGTTCTTGGAACCATTCTGTTCTTAATATATATTAATGATATGGAAAAAGTGATGAAATATGGAAGATCAATGTTGTTTGCAGATGATACATTACTGTATATATCTGGCAATGACATACATCAGGCGAAAAATGAATTAAAACAAGATTTGCATCTTTTAAGTACGTGGTTAAAAATGAACAAGCTCCTACTAAACTTGCAAAAGACTAAATTATTGATCGTAAATGCTAACTGTGACATGGAAATTGATATTGATGGAGAGATAATAGAAAGTGTGAGTAAAATCAAATATTTGGGTGTCATAATAGACACAAAGTTGAATTTTGAACAGCACGCAGACTATATTTGTAAAAAAATTGGGAAAAAAATTGGTTTCTTCAAAAGAATTAGACGCAAGATGTCTCTAATGACTGCCATACAGGTTTACAACAGCATAGTTAGGCCCCATTTCGAGTACTGTTCAACGATATTGTTTCTATGTAACCAAGCATTGTTAGACCGACTACAGATACTTCAAAACAAGGCTATGAGGTGTATACTAAAATACAACAGATTTACGCCAGTTAGACACATGCTACAAACACTGCAATGGATGAACTGCAAAAAAAGAATTGAATTTAATGCGTTGAAGTTTATATTCAAAGTAAAAACAAAACAATTACCGGAATATCTGCAAACTAAGCTGAATCTTGTGTGCAATGTACAACCATACAATTTGCGAGGTGCAGAAGTAAATTATCGATTAGACAACAGAAGAAGTAATAGAGCACAAAATTCATTATTGTATAAGGGACTACAGCTATTTAACAACTTACCAATGGAACTAAAACGTGAAAATAGATTTACTAATTTTAAAAAAGGATGTTTGGAATATTCAAGGTCAAATAATACATAAGTTAAATGAAATCTATATAATATTTGTCAATTTAAGGTTTATATGAACTAATAAATTATTATTATTATTATTATTAAACCAAGATATTAAACTTGCCGTCCTAAATTAATGATTGTGTGATAGATAAATATATGAAGAAGTAGTCTACTTGAAAATATATATAAATATAGCGAATAAAAAGATCCTAGAATAGATCCTTGAGGTACACCAGGCATTATAATAAAAAGGGCTAGTTGCGCGAATCATTATGACATACTCCTTGTGATGTGTTGGTCACATATTTAGAAATCAAAGTAATATGATGTCAGCGGTAACGCAATTAGATTAGAAATCAAGTAGTGCTTTTTTTGTTTTAACATATTTTTCATTGGCATTTACCTCAACATACAAACTAATGCACAGTTTAAATAAAAGCGTGTTTTTCATTTAATTATTTTTAAACAAATATTTATGAATTATTTTCAACAAAAACTAATAAGTCTCTAATCTGAAAATGTGCAGATATTGATTTACAGTTAAATCGGATCATAAATGAAAAAATTTGTCTAGTGGTGTCGCCATTTTGAAATTTTTAAATTTTATCAAAAATTCGTAATCCACATCATCAGAAAACCTTCCCGATATATATCGATTTTGAGACGAGTCGGACTACCAGACCACCATGACTCCACAAGACCACCATAACTTCTGAGGGGACTAACATATTTTCTTAATCACCCTGTAACTCCGAAACGGTTGAGATGCCGCCTCCGCCTTGCTATACAATTTTTTGTTTGACTAGGTGACTACTATCACTTCATGTCCTATGGACCACTATGGACGAAACACCCTGTATGGGGTACTATGCGTTTAATATTTTTTGGAGAAATGTTACTTACAAAGAAATTTAGGGAACTTAGTCTACTTCAAATTTGCATCAGCCATTTTTGTCGTAGGATTAACCGTTGAGGAATTATAAAAACAACAACAATTTATGGTAGGTACCTTTAATCCAGGATGTTGGACCTCGCAGTCCCCCCTTCCTCCTCAACCCAAGGGCTTGGAAAGCTTGAACTTTTCATCGGGGCTCGGAACTAAATAACATTTATAAAAATCAGAGCTGCTCCATCTTTTGTATGGTAGGTATTTAGTCCCTATTAACTGGACTAAAATTATGATAAATTCATGCTTTTTGGATTGTTTTCGAGATGTAGGTACCTCCCAGATATATTTTAAAAATAATTTTGTTGACAGCTGTTTACTTCTCTACTGTCTCAAAAAATGTGTCAACAGAAGCTTTCGGCAAGCACATTCTCAGTGAGACAAGTGAGATATTCTCAGTTGGCTCACTGATACTGCACTTTCGGTGAATTGTCTTAGTTCCATATTGAGCTACAAGATTCGAACGCAACCACTGAGCAACTGAGATAAGTGAAACTGAATTTTCTTGTCTCAGTTGACTCAGTTTCGTTATTTTGTGATTTTAATTACTAATTAAAGTTTAGTGAGCTATTTGAATAAACTAACAACACCACTTTCCTCAATTTATTACTATCCATTTTCTGTGGTCAAAATTATTTAAATGTCAAAATTGGAAAATCAGCTGATTGGTTTGAACTGAGACATCTGAGAAGGTTGCTCAAAGTTTTGTCTCAGTTGTCTCACTGAGACAGTGCTTGCCGAAAGCCCTTATTGTTTCTCATCTGATATTTGGCAGCGTTCAAAATTTCTTCAAATTGGCAGCCATTGGGCTTGAAATTTACAATTCGATCAAATCTCATGCTGGCTTGAAATAATGTCCAAAATTTTTGGGTTTCACGACTGCAACCCTTGCCAACGCCCCTCCCCCCCGCACTGATCATGCCCGACGTGTTCCTACTTTACATCGAATATCAATGCGCCCTGCACCCCTTGCCACCACCCCCTTTCCCCACCAACACGAGCGACGCGTTCTTACTTTACACACGTCATTATCAATATTTTGGGCTTTATTTCATTTGTTTGTTTCTTGACTTGAATTTTGGGCTTTGGCTCACTTTTTTGTTGGGCCTTTTTTCACCTACTTTGGGTTTTATTTCACATTTTCTTTCGGGCGTTATTTCATTTGGAAATAAGACCCAAACTTTTTGGATCTTGTTTCACTTATCAATTTTGGGCGTTAGTTCGTTGGGCGTTATTTCCCGGAGCCGAATAATTCTACTGTACATTCGCTTGAAACTTTGGGTGATATTGGCGAGATGCATGGGGCTGCACTGGGTTAACATTATGTTTGTCCACAAAATATATCCGCAGAGTTAATTATGACGATGGAATCACAGCACAGCACAAACTTGGTCGTCGTTTGGTTTGAAGCAAAATTTTACCCGCAAACATGTTCTTAAAATGTTTACTAATCAGATAGGCCCGCCATAAGCGCATGTGTGCTTCCTCAAATGGATGTGGTTCGATGAGAGAGATTTGAAGCGGTCTGGTTAAGTGCGCCCCCGTCTGAAAAATCACCGATATATATGGAAAACATTGCGGGTGTTTATGTTGGCGCGGTTAAAGGCGTTGCGTTACAAGTCGTTCCAGAGCGTTTTAAAGGCGGTTAAATGAGACATAAAAAATGTTTGATTTCAATCGCATGAAACCGCTTGTGCAATGTGGTGAGTGACATTTTGAGAGTTGTAATTTGAGGAAATATCCGATGATATGGATATTTATAGGCTTATTGGGGCGCGTTGTTTGAGTTCACTGAAGAAATGATGAAATTCACAGAAAATTGTCCTCCTTTTAATGATTGGATGCACTGCATTTTTTATGTTTCTGTTTAAAAACTTTTTGAATTTAAAATATGAATTTTCGTATAGAAAAACGTGCATTGACTTTGACGTGGACATGTTTAATTAACGATCAAATATTAACCGTTCATAACTACTTCGAATTGAACAGAAATCAGCGTATTACCGTCTCTACGTTTTCGTACTTTCTGTTTCTAGAGTATTGAAGCTGTTACGCGTTGTTACCTCTCCAGGCTGAACACCCCTCTAGTATAGTTCTAGTCTAGGTTCGATCTTTTATTGAGCACAAACACACCTCATATAGGGCATCCACCACAAACGATGGGGGTTTCATCATTTCATCGCAGAGTGATTTTATTATTCGAAGTACAGCTAGACTTTAAAAAAATCTGTCACACAGAAATTCGTCCGATGGGGAGCTACCGTTTTTTCATCTACATAGGGCGGGTAAAATTACGAGTCGGCGGGCAAGATGATGAGTCGTTAATTACATGAGATAGCCAAGCCAACCGATGGCACTAATTCTGTGATTTCTACAGCATTAAGTCGGCACCGCTTGCACAGTAAAAGAGAAACAACTAAAATGAGCGAACATCTTTGTATTCAGGCAATAGCGTCGCATGTATTCAAACGCAAGTTCTTTGTAAAATTTGGTTCGAAAAAATTGTGTTATCTTCAAATTTGGTAATTATTACGGAAAATTTCAAATAAGCATTATTGCAATATTTTTTACCACTCTAATTTAAAAATGGTCGTTTTCTAATTTATAAATAGTCGTTTCGCGTAAGTTGACGAATTCAATTGGCGGGCAAGATGACGAGCTTGTTATCTCACCCGAATTGCTCACAAATTTTGCTCTGACGTTATGTATTGAAATTGTATTGAAATTATATGGAAGAAGACGAGGACAATAATTTCGTGGAGATAGAACTTTGCGTGATCTGTAATGATACTGGTAAAAATGAGACGTGGTATTTCTGTTCAATCTATCGTAAATGGGCCCATACCGCGTGTAGTGCGATCATTCCGGCAGAAGCGAAGCACAAAGCCGATGTATACGACTTTTGTGTATAAAACTAACAATGTGAACTGATTTTGTTTTTCATTTCCTTTGTCTTGAGTCATCTTACCCGCAAGCGAGGATAAGATGACGAATTTGACAGCAAGTCAAACAAGTCAAAAAGCAATAATAAGTTTTTAATTTGTGAAAATCAGAAAAATAGTGCCTATAACTAGTTGAAAGTAAACCTATTAACGATTGCTCTAAATAAATATCTAAGGCTTTAGGTCAAAGCCACGAGGATATAAAACTGATCAAAGCTTACTATCGACATCTTCCCTTATCTTGCCGTACATATGTCCTTAGAGAAGGGAAGGTGGAGAAGAAGAAAAAAAAAAAACATAATTTCATATGGAATAGGAATTAGAAAAAAAGAACTATATGACAGGCACGTTACGTTGTAACGATAATTTCAAGCAAAATTGAATCACATTGAAGCACAGGTTGACGACAAGGAAAAATTAAGAAATATAAAGCATTCAATTCGAAGCAAAAAGTGTGACGAGCTTTTTTCTATGTGTATTCCATTATCTAAGCTTTTTTGTTTGTTTTACATGGATGATGTCAAAGCTTTTTATGGAAAATAAATTTTTTTTATGAAACTTTTTTCAAGAAGGCGTCTACATTTACTTCAGACAGACACTTTATAATAAGCAGAGTGGCGCAGTGGAAGCGTGCTGGGCCCATAACCCAGAGGTCCGTGGATCGAAACCACGCTCTGCTAGATACTTTTTTTGTACATATTTTCATTTTATTCAGGAGGAAAGTACGTACACCTATAATAGTACCTCATCGAGTTTTGTTTCTTTTTTTGGTGAGCCATGGCGACATATGAAGCATGATATTAGCTTTCAAAGATTATTGGTGCGCTACCAGATATTGGATTCCTCCCCTTCGATTCTATTCTAAAAACGTCGCACTTTTTTAAGTCCATTTATAATTTTAGTAGAAAATATATCGCGTATGATCAGGGCCCGACTGGGTCTTCGAACCGGCCCGGCCAAATGACGCAGACTGGCCCCTTTGAGTAATCAAAATTGACTTTTTTCAAAGGTAAACAATCCACATTATTAGGGTGGTTTCTTAATGAAGCGAACACAAGCAGAGCAAGACAGTTTTCTATTAGCGAGTAATTTTTACACTCAGTATACCAAGTAACATTGGAGGTTGAATTTCCTATCTTTGAGGACCGATCGACTTATTTTGGTTAAAATTACATAAATTAGACTTAAGAATTTAACCTCAAAGGCCACTCTCCTTTAAGGTTAATTAGGAAAGAAATTTTACTTAATAATACCTTAAATTAGGTCCTCAAAGTAATCTTTACTTTGTAGTTAATTATTAGGGAAAAATTACGTAATAATTCCTTTTTAATTTACCTCGTAGGAATTAGGAGAAATAAAGAAATAAATAAGAAAAATTTCCTAAATCTAAGGCAAATTTCCTTATTTTTTACCTAAATTTTACTTAACTTTCAGGTCAACTTTAAGGAAATGTATGGACTTTGCAGTTAGATCTATTCCCAAGTTCAAGGCAAGATAACATATATATTACATAAATAATTCCCTATTCGATTGTGTTCGCCCTCAAAGTCCGAATTCCCAAAAAAGTTAACCTTAAGGTAAATTGGACTAAAAGGCCACGTTTGGCGAAATCCCTAATAGTTGAAATTACGTAATAATACAACCAAAAAATAAAGTTCATTTACTTTTGTTTGAACTGCTCCTCCCATTGAATCATTTCATTAAGATTACAAATGTTGCTCCTATTTACGACACATTTATATCGGAATCAGTCAGGCTCTGGAATACCATTTGCATCTTTTTTAAAGATGCTACGCTTGATTTAGGCAATAGGTACACTTAATTATTTGCTTCCCAACCATGAGGAATATACGCATATTCAACTGCGTTTGCATTCACCCGCTTTTTAACAAATCTTGTATCCAAATGATGATGCTATTTTAAGTTGAAATTTATTTATAGAAAAAAAATTTTCATAACCTTTGAACACAAAATTACCTAAATAAGGATTTTTGACCTCAAAGTCGAAAATTTTGGTTATTTCGTTTTGCCATCCAGGAAATTTTATTTAACAAAACATGGCTACCATATATTAAAGGAATGGATAGAAAATTTGCATAATTACCTTAATTTAATTTTTTCCATAGTAACTACAAAGAAAACCCAAATAAATACAATATTTTGAAAGCACGTTGTTGTTTTTCGATAAATTATTTCCATATTTATCAATAAAATTTTTCTCGTTTTAAAAATTCAACGCTTAGAAGCTGCGAGAATTAATTTTGAATAAGGCCATAATTTCCATATACTTTGTTAAAGCAATACTTCTCATAATCTTTCAATTTGGAGTTATGTGCCTTGTTCATAATATTTATATTACCTACCAGGGAAAATATACACATACAATTCTTATAAAATGTAATTCCTTTCCTTCTATATTAACACAAACCTTAACATGAGTTAAACTAGGTAGAAAATAGGTCGAGATTAAGGAAAATTTACGTAAATTCGACGTGAAATTTACCATAAATTTACCAAATCAAGGAAATGAGTCCTGTGCGCTATAAGAAAATATTCCCTAATTTCGCTTATATTTACGTCGATACGACGTCCTCTCATTCTCGACTTACGTAAATCGGACGTAAATATTAGGTAATCTTAACTTAACCACAATTAGTCGCTGCCATAAGTTACGTCGAATAGACGTAAATTCGACCTGAAAAAGAGGGGAAATGTTACTTGGGATACGTGTGTGACTTCAATGGAACCTTCCCACTGAACTGACAAAACATAGTTAAAATGTTTGCTAATCCAAGAGAAATCTTCTCACAAACGAATAGTAACGTCAATTTGAAACAAAGATTCCATGCTAAATACTGAACCACGGTAATAATAAATAATAACAGATAAATTGGATTTAGGATAGATAATTTGCAAAATTTAATAAAGACGAGGAAGCAAGAACTTCATATTCAGGACACATAGAATAGAATAGAATAGAAAAGTTGTTTATTTTCAACAACGGCCACTTAGCCACGTCCTAAGACGTTGGGTATTACGATGTTACAAAGATTTACATTTAACGAATTTTAATTATAATGAATACAAAACAAATGGTAAGATTTTACGATAGCATAAAGATAAAGATTTTAGTTGTCAAAAGATACAATGAATATAGATACTATCGAACTAGACTACAATATTCATGTTGGAATAAAATATATGAGATACATGGAACATAACAAAGTTACCTAAACACTTGCAACACGAAGATGCCCTGATACATTAAGCGTAATTAATCCAAACAATATGTATATGCAAAAGTGAAATATCAGGCACATAAGTTATACTAGCAATAACTAAGGATCAAACGCATTACAACAAGATAACTGGATGACTGGCGAAAAGAATAAAAAAACGGCAAACATATAGAGCAAAGACATTAACTTTGCTTAACGTGTCTGTTGAAATAAAATAAAAAGTAATGGAAAGTAATGGAGAGCAAATTGGCCAGGTTGAATGGCTCGGATAGACTCCAAAACTCCGAGATGTGCAACCCAGCATCACAGCAGTCAATATGACAGTCATTTACAAAAATACATTTATAATTTTCATTTTAACTTCACCTGTTTTTTTTTTTTTATATGATAATCTGGTTAATTGTTCTATTAATTAGTAATATGTTATACCGCTAGCTCTTTGAACCTCTCAATCTAGCCAGCTGATCTGACCTGTCTAGGCAGGGAATTCCAGAGGCTCGCTCCAACTTGGTAGATATGTCTAGCTCCAAAGTGTGTCCTGAACCTGGACAAGACCAGCCTGAAATTGTCATGACCACTCCAGATAATTTTCTCTTGAATATACTTGGGTAATGAGGTGTTCCTGCTCCTGAATATAAAGGTCAGAGCATTGAGCTCGTACACCTTGTCCATTGGTTCCGGCAGTAATAAATTAGTGAATGAAGTTACATGAGACTGGCGTCTTAGTCTAAAAGCATAGCGTAGGCAGGCCTTGAACGAACGTTCTACCTTTGCTAAGGCTGTACAATTCAGCGGATACATTGCCATATCCGCATAAAAGAACAATGGTGGAACCAGCGCGGATACCAGACGAGATCTAACCCGCGGGAGCAAGTGGTGTGAGACTGTATACAAACAAGGAGCGTAGCCTGAAATAGCCCCTTGAGCATAACAGATTGACATGTGCTTGCCAGCTGAGGCCCGTGTCCATGAGTAGACCCAAGTTTTTGATATAGGATGAATCTAGTGAGATAATGTGATCCTGAAGGCGAACCGGGCGAAATGTGTCTAGTGCAACTCGGCTACTGCCATTGGAGCAGTATATAATTGCCTGAGTTTTTGTAGGGTTTAGTGCAAGTCTATTATTTATGCACCAGCTGTTCATTCTTAGTAGGTTTTCATTTAGATTCGCAACAAGTCCGTGAAGGTCTGAGTCCATGGAACCAGCGTAGAGCTGCAGATCATCCGCATAAAGGTGGAAGCCAACATTTGTGATTGATGCGGAGATGTCATTAATAAAAATCGAACAAAAGAGAGGCGCTAATACGGCCCCCTGTGGGAAGCCCATAGTCACCTCTCGTAAAACGGAACTACGACCAGCACTCTGTACGATTTGGGCTCTTTCACTTAAGTAGCTAGCTACTAGCAATCCTGCTGAATTGGAGAAACCAAATTTGGTTTTGAGTTTGTGGATAAACAGAGCATGTGGAACCGTGTCAAAGGCTTTCTTCAAGTCCAGCAATATGTGGTTTACCTTTTTTCCCTCGTCACACAGCGTCCGAATTTCTGTTACTACCTTTACTAGTTCAGTGCCTTGTGGAATAGTTTCGTCTGAAGTCCGATTGGTGATCTGCGAGTAGTTCTTTATGGTTTATATGCTCTATGATTTGGTCCCTGGCCAATATTTCGAATACTTTGGAGATTGCCGGCATTATGAAGATCGGTCTCCAATCAGAAGGAGAAGCTGGCATTGCAATCTTAGGGATTGGTGTGACAAGCCCCGTCTTCCAGCACTTAAGAAAGGTCGTGCTCGTAAATAGTCTATTGAATAGGTGTGTAATTATGGACTCTGTTGGTAAGACAAGCCTCAGAAACTTAATTGGAATGTTATCATTTCCTAAGGCGTTTGATTTTACTTAATTGAAAGCTTCTACAATTTCCATCTCGCTGCAGTTCCTGAATGCAAAACCTTCAGAGTTGTTAGACAAAGTCTCATTAAGTTCCGGAGATGGATGTTTCGAGGGATGTATTGTAGAAGTGTGTAAGGGAAGACTGGATGAGAATTGAGCAGATGACGAGGCTATTGGATTAATAGGAACGAGTGGTTCCAAGGTGCTACTGGTCGCCGGTAGAGTCACGGTGGTGGAGGCTAAATAGTCAGCACATGTATCTATGCACACAATATTTATAAGAGCTGTTACCCGATTTAGTTCATTTTTGAACTTGTATTTACAATTTTTATGAAAACACCGTGTACAAAATTTCAGCACTCCACGTCGACGCCTTCTCAGGCAATGTCCAAATATATTATGATAAACCAAGGTTTTGTATGGTACCACCAAGAACGGGTTGTCAGATTTAGCCCATTTTTGAATTTTTATTTAGTGTTGCTATGAAAACACCATCTACCAAATTTAACCACTCTACGTCAACGCGTTCTCATGCAGTGACGAAATATATAGTGAAAAACTAAATTTTTGTATGGCAATCCTATGAAGGAGTTGCCTGATTGGCTCCACATTCTAACTTAAATTTACCTTTTTTTTTAGAAAAACCCGTGTGCAAAATTTCAGTACTCTAAGTGAACGCGTTCTCGATTTATGGTGAGGTTTGACAGACAGACAGACGGGGATGCCAAAAAGAAAAATAATTTCTAATGTCCTTGTCCAACTCATTTTGCTCTACCATCATTATTTGTGCGCGTTACTAACGGAATGACAAAATTAGCACCTATTCCTTATGATTTCATCTAGGGTATCTATACCAAATTTCAGAATATAGTTGCTTGCCATATTCCCGCTCAAGGTCCTTTGTCTCCTCACTTCATTGGCGTTCATTATGTAACTATCTTTTATGCATACATATACTGTAGAAATTGGAGAATAACTCCACGTAATCGGCGATTTTTTTTTTAAATTATACTATTATCGATTGTGAATGCTTAAATGCGCCTCAATTCATGCATCACTCTTTTAACTTTTTCTTTCCCAGTGGAAAATCGAAGGTCAATCGTGCTTCCTGTGACGAAAAAAATTCTTCACCATGTGATTCGTTTGATTACCGTTCAATAAGTTTTTTTTTGCAATTTCATTGAAATTGTTTTTGATAATTTTTCTTCTTTTGGTAGCACTTATAGGAGTAGCTTATTTCACAGGGTACTTCCGGAGTTATCACATCAATCCCATAATTATTGTAGTGATTTGCAAATGGTCTATCTACAATTATGTATTAGTTAGAAATTATCTGATTATTCAAGTTTGATTTTATTTAGAAGTCAACACCCTTCTTTAACCTCACTTCTAGATGGCGCTTAAATAGGTACATATACTTCCATTAATTGAAACCACTCAATAATTTTGGATTAGTTTTCTTTCCAATTTGATTTCATTTTGATGTGACTAGCATTTTTTAGAAAGAGAAAAGGGAGAAAAGGGGAAGTTATCTTATTATAGTAGAAGCGTTCGAAATAAACAGTGGAAAGTGGTGATAGAGATTTTCCGTTCTACAGGGTGGCTCAAAAGGTAAAAACTTTGAATAGTTAATAATTTATTAGGTTGTGCTGAAAATGCCTTCCAAATCGTATAGTGTCATCTTTCAAACTGCTAGTTCCCGATGACCTCGACACGTTCCTATTGGACTCAAAACTCTGGCCTCATGGTTTATTGGTAAAACGTTTCGTATCTCGTCCAATCCAGGATGCATAAAAAAATCTAATGTATTGGATGGGGCGATGAAACAATTGCAGATTAAAGGCTTGCTAGTTTACTTCCAAAATGTTCGTGGTCTACAGTCTAAAGCACGTCGGCTATACTTGAACTCTTTTAATATTGCTCACGATGTTTTTGTATTTTAACAGAGATATGGCTTAACAATTCCTTTACGGATGCTGAATTACTGGACAACGAGTTTCAAGTTTTTCAACGAGATCAACGGAAATCTACGATATCATCAACACTCAACTAGAAATTATAGACTAAAACAGTACATCGATGCCCCTATCAAATTGTTAAACGAATCAATCTCTACCAAGTATGATGGCATCGTTGCGAACTTCGCAAATCGAATTGATAACTTGGAGGAGAAATTGAATCTAGTCAGGGCTGACGTTGATAGGATCGAAGGGTAGAAGCAACAGCTTGTAGAGCTGAATAAGAATTTACATGGCACCTAGAGATTAACGAAGTCTTTTATAAGCGGTATTCCACAATCTGATAATGAGAACATTCCTCAACTTGTGAATAAAATTGATGTTGCTGTTAATTGCCCGCTATACAAATTTCTCGATGCTTTTCTACAGTCTAAATGGTTTCAAACATTGGATACTGGTTAGGTTTACGTACTTGTCCCAGAGAGAAGATTGCTCTATTAAAAGCCGTACGTGTAGCGGGGGGCTTTCGCCTTAAATGGCTATGGTTTGACAAGCGAATCACCATTGGTCTGGTTGATGAAAACCCCCGGTAAACTTAGGGCTACACCAGACTAGAATAATTTGTTTTTTTCGCAAAACATATGGCTACCTCGAGTTTACACTAAAAATTTTTTCGGGTAATGGTTTGACATTTGTAACTTGAGAACTGTCACTTGCAATTTGTTGCTGATTGCGGCATATAAATTACTTCTTGAAAAAAAAAAAACAATAAGCCAAATTTAGAAGAAAGGAAATAGAAAAATATCTAGAGCACATTTTATTTGTCTTCACCCATTTTATAAATAACTTTTTCCAATTAATTATACTCAGGAGAACTGTCAGAGAAATGTCATTACACTAGGCTTACCCGCCGTGCATTCAGCCGTACGCAGAATGTCACATAATGTCACATTTTTACACACAATGTCGTTCAGGTGACCGAAGCGTTGTCATTTCCCCAGCACATGGGCACAGTGTATATCATACAGTAGAATAGCTTAGAACTAACTACTGAAAAGTGAATTTTAGAATTTCCATTAAAAAAACATAACCTTAAAATTTCTCCCACAAGAGGGAACTAATGGGCGAACAGTAGCTAGCTGCACGACCGTTGACGGAAGTATTAGTTTTATGTATGTACACATATCGGCAATCGGCGACAAATGTATTGTTCCATTACTAAACAGCTGTTTGACGGTAAAGTGGTGTCATTTTGCCTCTTTCCCTCTAGTAAAAGTTTAAGAATGCCATCAGTTCTCTTTCTTCCACTTTAGATTTACATAGGAATCCATGTATTAAAAATTGACTAGTGTGTTAGTTAAAACTGTTGAAAGAGAAAGTATAGTCTCTTTATAGAAGCATCCTACTCACTTGACAGTTTTGACAGAGCTGGGCTACTGTATGATATATACTGTGACATGGGTGTGCACATTTTTACGCTACGGTCTGTTAGCGTAGTGTCACGATGCGCTGAGTAGTTTTGACGTTTAGTGTAGTTTTATTCTTAAAGAACTTTCAAAAGTGACATTTTGAATCGAAGTGCACACCAACCGTTCAGTTGCTATCCCTACTTTTCAATCATGTGATGTGCACACCTGAACGCATGATCGGTGTTTTAAAATCTTGTTCGCTGAACGCAAAAGCACCTGAGTAAATATTGGAGGGGAAAATTTACACGGTGTTTTCAACGAACAAACCTCATGATATACTTGAATGAGCTTTTCTATGACGCTCGTCAGCTGCTTTGCTGGGTTTTGGCGAAGACTGTGACAACCAGGAACGGATACGTTCATTTAAGACTGAGAGAAAACGAACCACTTATCAAGGTAACTAGACCTGAACAAATTCGACATTACGACGCGGAAGCTAAACAGCGAATTCAGTAACCGCAATCATATTCATTCTGGTTACATACGTGGTAATGACCTTGAGCTGGAACATTTCGTCAGATTTTACGATAGTGATTAGTTTAGTTTTTTCTTTACTACTGAATTATGATCCTCCTAGCCTTAAGAATATATTATATTATGTAGTATAGTTATTAGATTAGTAGTCACTCTCTCTTATTGAAGTAAACTTTAAAGCTAATTTTCCTGAATTATTCCTGCACCGATGATAGTGGCTGCCATGTGCAGTTGAATGTGTCTGCGTCCGTTGCCAGATATTCAAGACGTAAACGTCTCTTCAATCCGTCAACCAAGTGGCGCTTAAGTGCTTGTCCGTGGTGTTGTGGGTCAGTGCTCTGATTCCCATCTTCGATTCTCATGTAGTACAAGTGAATTGTAGATTTGGCCAGTATGAGCGCAAGGCTAATCAGACAATTCACCCGACTACAAACCTTTGGTCCCCATAGAAACGATGTCCTAGTAATGCTGATATTCGGTTGGATCAACTGACACATATCGCGCACCAGTTCCATCAGACTCTGCAAAGCTGGACAAGTGAAGAACCTGTGAAACAAGGTGCCTTCACCAGAACAAACTGTGCAGATCCTCTGAACCCGCCGGTCAATATGTGACAACTGATTAGGATGCATAAGACTGTGATGTAATAATAATAATAAAATTTCTTATTACACAAAATAGGCATTATATACCTCTTGTTTTGTCTTACTGCTGGTGTTTTTCACATAGCTTGCATTTAGTTCAAACACCATAATTTCCTGGGCTGGGCTGCAAAAAGTAAAGGCAAAAATTTCTTTTCAAACTGACATTTTGTTAAACAAGTTTTCGAAATTTTCATCAATATACTCGACTTTTGTACGACCACAAAAAATGTAAAATGTAAAACTTCGTCTTGAACTAAAAATTCCTTAATGATATAATTTAAAATTTTTTGAGAATAATTTAAGACTAAAAAAAAAACCTAATAAATATAAAAAATAACTTTTAAAAAAAAACTTTACTTCAAAATACGGACTAGAAAAAAGCAAAGTCTGGGCAATTGAAATTTTAATAGTACAATTTCCGAAATTGAAATTTGGAGTTCCTAATGTTTATCAAAATACTTAATTAAATTACTTTACTTTGACTTTGCTTTCTTTGTGTACTTTGAAAATTTGAAAATTTATACACAAATTGTAATACAATTTAAAAATTTAATTAAATGCAAAATGAAAGGAAACTCTAGATAACTTTTGTGATGTACTCATTAAGTGAAGAGAGAAATTAATTTCTATATTTTAAGTGTGGATTTAGAAGCAATCGTTTTTAAGAATTTTTTTTTCTATATTTTCAATTTTATTTGCTTAGAGTATAAACTATGATTTGTCAGAGAGCTAGGGCGGTCGATCGCCCCGCGCTGTATCCACCCTTGGGTCTAAGCTCGGAGAAAGTTGGCTAAGATGCGTAACATATGGACATCTTGTGCCGACAAAACGAAGGGAACCGTATTATTTGTTTGTGTGCTGTTCATTTAAAATACACAGTATTTCCTTTTGTCCATTAGGCATAAACATAAATAATTATATATTCGTTATTTTTTTAAGTTTTTGAAGAAATTTTTATATTTTTGTTTAGAGTAACAAAAAATTGTTATTGTGTTAGTTTTAAGTTGCTAACTTTTCTAAAAATAAACCATATCTCATTTTGTACATGTTGGCCCTACTTCTGCAAGTATAAAAATCAACTGCTTACGAGCACTTTTTCTACTTTAATTCATAATGTCATCTCTCTTTCTTATGATTTACTTATGTCACCATTCTGACTTTGACCTTTTTATTAATGTACTTATATAAAAGTTATAATAACTTGTGTACAATCAATCAATAAATGCTAATTTGATTTGAAATCAGTTGCGGATCCAAGGGGGGAGGGCGTCCTGGGGGGCCATGACACCCCCTAAATTAAAGTAAAAAACATTTAATTAATTGAGTTATTTGAAAATTATTTCATATTTTTTTTATTTAAATTCAACTTCAAAAAATTATACAAAATATTTTTATTCCAAGGCTTAAAAAAATAAAATTTTTTTATCAATCAATCAAATATTATTGTATGCATGTGATGTATATGTATAGGCTTTTCTCAGAATTTGAGTGATCCAAAACCCTCGAGAAACACTTTCCAAGCCACGAAAAAGGCTCCCTCACTACCATATCAGAGCCTAACTCCTAACATTCTAAAATATTTGCAGCGTTTTTATGTAAAACCACTCATATGTATAATATAGACTGACTACGTCCATAGAAATACACTGCATAAAGTGAACTCACTTCTATATAGCGTTCTCTTTCAGTCTAAACATCAAGTACCAACTGAGAGAGAATATAAACAACAGGTAGATAAGTGGGTTCGTCGAAATAAATGTTTTTTAATTAATTATTTGGGTTAATTATTGATAAAAAGTGTTTTACCAAAGGCAATATATTCAAAGATACTCAACATAAATTCGAAAGGTTTTATTAAAATCACTTTTACACGTATGAACTATTTTTGACAAAAAAAAATTGTACTCGCATGAAATAGCATATCGAGAGCAGTCCATATTAAATATACCAGAGTGTAAAACTGAAAAAAGCTTAGTTTGAATGACTCCTGCAGTTAGCACCCTAAACTACTATTCTATTAAAAAATTACTTTTTGTAAAAAAATCATATTAATAACCGGGCAAGTACAAGTCGAACTCGCACACGAAGGGTTCCGTACCATCGTACAAAATTTAATACTATGTACTTTTTATTTATTTTTTCAAATGAGAGTAGGCGTCATGTAAAAAAATAATGCTGTTATTTAAAAAAAAAATGCCTACTTATGATAATAATAATGAATGAAAATAAAACGAGGAAAACAACGCCGAAAAAATCACGTTTGTTGTATAGGGGCCCCCTTTAATTATTAATTTAATTCAATTTTTATAATTTGTTGTTATAGCGACAATAGAAATACACACTCTGTGAAAATTTCAACTGTCTACCTGTTACGGTTAATGGTTGTTACCCTTTGAGTACGGAACCCTAAAAATGACACATCATCCACAACCTTTCTAGTAACCCACTGCAGTACTGCGGTGGTTAAACTAAGCGACTTACGGCGTGAACAAGTGGTGCTCCCATTTCATGTTTTTTGTTGTTGCTACATTTAATTGCTGTAAGATGACCGCCCCCCCTAATTTCAAAGCTAGTTCCGCCACTGCTTTAAATTGAGCGAAAAATTATAAAAATTTACACAATTTCGATGTAAAAGAGTGTTTTAAGCAATTTCTGCTCGATTTGAATCGTGATAGGCGAAAAGGCCTAATTGTCTGAACATAATTCTTACTAAGGTCGTCTAATCTGATTAGTTGATCACTAGTAACAGAGAGTGGAGATAATTATTACATTATGGTTATTAATAGTTTGCCGTTACAATCTTCATTTAATGATTAATTAATTAAATTTAATTCGATGATGTAATTAACAATGCGTGTAAACAATAATACATTAATAAGGGGAAAGGACGTGACTAGTGAGTGAAGTCAACAAATATGTACAATACCTGAGCATCCCTAGCTATGATGCCGGTATTATTTTGTAACTATCGCACGCACAACCATACTTCCTCAGACATGGTGATAATGATAATGGTGATAATGGAATGATGATGATGATGATAATATAATGAATAACAGTTATCCACACACATATAATTCACATTTTGTGCATTGCCTAAAAGCTATTCGATGTAATGCTTTTCGTGTGTATAGTTAGAGAGTAACTTTGAACACGCTATTCCTAAACTCTACTCCGTCCATATCAAATGGGTCAAAATGTTTTCTTTGGGCTTTGTATGTTTTTTATATAACATCTTTGGTTTTACCTATAGATATATATATGGATATCTAAATGAACATAATTATATATATAAAAACAAACATATATACATACATACATGTCCCCTCTGCTCATGATGAAGAAGAAGAATATTTTTCTATAAAAACGGTTCAGATTTCAACAAATTTCTATAGAGAGGACAGAATTGCGCGCGCAATAAATTGCATCCTTCCGGATTCATAAAACAGGAGCTGCTTCCAGAAAGCTGAGCTTTTTCTGGAGCTGGATGCATATGATGCTTTTTCATGGAAAAGAGGTGGGGCGAAGACTAGTGGGAATGGAGAGGGGGAAGAGTGTTAAATATTCCTTTTTTCACCACATAGCAATATCATAGTACCGCATACACGTCTTGATTTCATATAAAATTTATTTCTGCAAGGAAAAGACAAAATGGGAGCAGTTTTTTGTTTGTTTTTATATAAAAGCTCCCACATCGCGTCATGGTTCGTAATCGTAATCATTGTAATAGAAAATGGAGGAGAGCTTCACTAATTCAAGTTTCAAGTTTATACACAAGAAAAATTTGAATGAAATTCGCCGCGAGGGGGAGCTGTCTGTTTTTAGAGCTTAGCTTATTTTGTCGATGGCACTTTGTGGTGCTGCATATACTTACGATGCGGGGATGGATGCTTTTTCTCCTCAACTATCTGGTGTAAAATGGAGTTTTGCGAATAGCGTAAAAGGGGAAAAGTTATATCTATCTATATGTAAGAAAAAAAAAAAACAACAACACCAACAACAAAACAAAAGCTCCGGGTTCCAGAGCACCCTGAGGAAGACTCCTCACTAGAATACTTTTAACAGCGGATCAGATCGTTCATAGATTCTCCTGCTGGATTTATTTTTTTGAAGATTTTAAGACTCAAGAGTTGTGTGTAGCCCTATGTAGCCACCCGCCGTACTATATTTGAAAACTGTTTAAGAGTGTGTGAGATTTAAATCGCGTTATTTATATAAATTCGCGTCGCTATCGCGTATATTTATGTCATATTATGTATGGGTGCAGCAAATAATATGTGCAATCTTTAAGAAATAATAATTTTAATAGTTGCGTAAGGTATTCAAAAAAAAAAAAAAAATAAAAACCGGGTCAAAGGTTCCTCGTTTATTTTGTTCCTTTTTTTCTTGTATATAGTTAAAGTTCAACCCTTTTTTTTTTTGTTTTTTTTTTTTTTTGGGCCATCATCCAACAGCATCCAACCAAAAGTATAGTCACAGCAGCATCAGCAGCACCATCATCATTAGCAGCAGCAGCAGCAGTGTTTCGGTTTTTCCATGTTCCGAATCGGGATAAAATCCTCGTGTTTTAGATGCGCTTAAATGCGACGACGATATACATACATACTTTGTAGGGAAAAAGGAAGTAGCAGCAGCAGCAGTAGCAGTAGCAGTACTATCATCTCGCCGAAGGAGGATAATATATAAGTAGTAAGAAGAGGTGTTAGAAATGTGTAAAAAGTTCACATCGCTCTTTAAAGTCTTTACCAACTGAAATTCTTATTATTTCTTAAGACTCCGACGAAAGCGTTTAAGTTTTTCATCAAAGGACGATAATTGCTTAAATTATGTGTCTGTGAATGTGAAAACATTATTTTCTTGTTTACTATTTTTACTCCACCCGCTCCCAGAGAATATAATTCTTGTGCGGTAAATGTGCGTTGTTTGCAATAATAATGTGCGGTAAAATCGTTTTGGATTTACATCTCAGTGTAATGCTAAAAATTTGCGGATTTAACTTTTATTTCCGTTTATCTTAAAGAAATCGCAAAGGTGTGATTGGTTTTTTGTTGTTGTTTTTTTTTGTCATAATTTTTATATATACTTAAAAATTGTATATACCTAAATCGTGGTGGGAAAACTCTTTGTTTACTGTTATTTAAGGTGAAATTATTAAGAGCATTTTTAATCTCTTTTTAATATAAAATACGAAAAAAAAATAAATAAATAAATAAAATAATAAAAAAAAAATTCTTTACCAACATATCTGTGGATAAGTTTATAAGTAAACGAAAAAGTGAACTAAATAGTTTTAACAGTCGGGTAAGTATCGATTTATTATATTTGATTTAAATATAAAAATAATTTTGATTTTATTGAAAATTTATACTTTATTGTAAATAGATATTTACTATATAAAAAAAAATTATTTTATTTATAGATACAATATATAGTTAGTGCTAGTATTATGTAGTACACTATAAGTATATTATTAGGATTATAGATTAGAATTTAAAGGAATGTATTTACTATATAAATAGTATATAGTAGCTATACAACCTACCTACTTATATACACATATCTCAATCAATTAGCATATTTTTATCTTACCTTATTCCTTCACACTCCTTTTTTATTATTACTACCTATAGTACCTATACCTAATTAGCAGATTTCTAATCATTCATAAAATTATAATAAATTTATATGGAAACTATTATAAATGGTGAAATACAAAAGCATTTTTGGAAGACAGAGAAAGAGAGTGAAAAAAAAAACTTTTTGGAACAAAATTATAGTGGAAAGGAAAAGCTTGCATACCTCTAGCATGACCTGTGTGTGCAAGAAGAAATTTCCACCATGTATACAAAGTTCCATCATCAACCTTGAAACTTTTTCCTTCCATAACTATTTAGTACCTACCTACTTACCCACCTACAACTAAAATATCACAGTTGAAATGTTACCATAAACTTGTTATTTCAAAAATGTTGATTCACTTTATGAGAGACTTTGCCCATGCAATAATCGCAAATGGGCGAGTTTTTGTGATTTATTCACAAATAAATTTGTGTTCATCGTTATTTGCATATTAGTTCTATAGACACACAGACGCGCACACACATGCACACACACACACACACACTTGCCTTCAAACTATCTACAGTAAAAAAAATAGAGGGCAAAATTGTTACCCCTGTGGTTACTGATAACAATTTAGTTCAACGTTCATAAATTGATTGCTATTGTTTGCTCATCATTTGTCCGTTTTTCATTTTTTTTTTTTATTCAAAAAGGAAAATTTCCATGTTGATTTTTCATCGTGCCTGATATCACGACTAAAGAATATTATGTAAATTGCCTTAAATTCGTTCATAAATACGTTTTATACATATGTGTTACATAAATGTGTATATGTAGAGAAATAATTTATATGTTTTTTGTTTTAGATAGTGAAATGAGAATTTCCGTTGATATGGACGGGATGCTTTTGGATTGTGTGAATGAATTTTGAAATTTTATTTATTTATTTAGTTATTTTTTATTTATTTTTTATTTTAAGATTAAGAGAACTCTTTAATTGGAAAATTTTAATTAAAACTAAACTAGATTCTATAAATCGCACTGACCCGTGTTGAAGAAGTTTGTAGATGACAAAGGCAACTTTATTGTAGGTACCCTAGATGATGAATTCATAGGATATTGGTACTAAGTTTCTAATTTTAATCACCCAGTTATTTTGATGTTTGCATGTCTGTTTGTTCGTTTGTCTGTCCGTCTGCACGATAACTCGAGATCGCATTCACATAGAGTGTTGAAATTTTGTACACTGGTTTTTTATAAAAAAAAAAAAAAAAAAATTATGTTTGAAAATGGGACAAATTGGGAAACACAAATATTTCATTTTTCACTATACAAGGTGTCTCGTATGGATAGGTCGGTCATGTTTAGATAAAAAAAAAAAAAAAGGGTGGGTAAAGGGACGGGGCCAAAGCGAAAAAGTTCAATAAATGCCAGAAAGTAGGCAATTATCTTTTGGGAATGGAATGAGCTTTTTAAACCATTATCACTGGATATGTTCAAGAAAAAGAGCATAAAAGGTCAGAAAGGGTTACATATTTGTTGATACATGTGGGTACATCATTTTAAAGTTAAACTTTTGCGATTCTTAAATCCAATATAAAAATTGGTGTTGATGACGTATTTTTTGATAAAAATAGTAGTTAAATAAGTAAAAAAGCTAAAATTGGTCTAAGACCGTATTAAATTTTGTATGGTCACCGATCTATTCAAGTTTGATTTTTGAAGTGGTTTTTCGCATATATTTCTAGAACGGTTTGTCGGACAGAAAAAAAATGATTATAACCAATTTTATAGGATTTCGTATTCTGCAGAAGTTTTTAGTACAATAAAAATGTCTTGGACTGATCGTTTTCAAAGTATACGTAAAAAACCTAAATTTTTATATGGCAACACCAAGAAGGAGTTGTCCGATTTAGTCCATTTTTGACATTTTATTTGCTAATGTAGTAAAAACATAATGTACGAAATTTCAGCTCTCTACGTCGACGCGTTCTCAGGCAGTGTCCAAATATATAGCGGAAAACGAAATTTTTATATGGCAACCCTAAGAAGGAGTTGCCCGATTTGTCTCATTTTCGAACTTAATTTTAATTTTTTTTTTAAAGTCCGTGTACAAAATTTCAGGTCTCTAAGTATATGCGTTCTCGAGTTATCGTGCGCACAGACGGACAGACGGACGGACATGCAAAAATCGAAATAACTTTTAATATTATGAATGGGTTTCCAATCCATTTTGCTCTACCATCATTATTTCGAGGTGTTACAAACGGAATGACAAACTTAGTATACCCCTATGATTTCATCTAGGGTATAATAAAATTAAAAACGAGTTAGAATTCCGAAAGTTTAATTTTGTTGAGCCATAACTTCCAAAATGGATAAGTGGACGGAAACAGTTTATAGACCATTGGAAACAGGTTCAACGGAGACCCCCAGTGTTTTCCGACCCCTAAGCTTACTGTGTTTTTCACTTAAAGTGCTTGAGAATTTAATGTACTGGCAAATGCAAGATTATCTGTAGATTAACAATTTCATCTCTGAGTGGCAGTCTGGTTTTCGATCTGGTCATGGGTGTGACACAGTCTTATTCAAAGTAATATCCGAAAAGCCTTAGACAGTGGTGAAATTTGCATTCTAACTTTACTTATTTTCTCTAAGGCATTTGATAGTATCAACCATAGCAAACATTTGTGTAAGCTGTTAGATAATTTCAATTTCTCTTCATCTGCTTTCCGGTTGATTTTAATTAATTTCCTCTCTCATAGGTCTCCGAGGATTGTACTTGATAAGGACATATCGTCTGATTTACTTTTACTAGTTTGTGGCATGGTGCACTTGGCTCTCTCCTGTTTAGTCTCTTTATAAATGATCTTCAGAAAATTTTACAAGATGTAAGCATACATATTTATGCAGATGATGTGAAGATCGATTTGAGTCGACCAGTTGGGCTTACTGAAGATTGTATGGAGTGTATTAACAGAGATTTGGATAGGATTTTGCAGTGATCCATATCGAACAAATTAAAGCTAAATGCTGGGAAGTCACAGAGCATTGCTATGGGCTTTAAAGATCAACTGTCTCTTCTCTATGTTTGGTTAGGTGGGAATATCTTGCCATTTGTCGATAAGAGACGTAATCTTGGAATTATCCTTAACATTCATATGAAATGCTGTGACCACATTAATGCTTGTTTGCCTAAAATTTACTTTAGTTTACGTCGCCTGTGGCTATTTGCCAGTATTCTAAGTGTTAATATTCGTTTAAAGGTGATAAAAACTCTCCTCCTACAATGGTTCTTTAGTGGACGCCTAGTCTTCAGTCGTGTGGACTCTCTTTGCTGCAGGAAAGTTGATGTGGCATTTAATGACTGTATAAGAATCATTTATGGCCTACGCAGATATGATCACATTACACCTTTTAGAAATAATATAGTGGGCTTCTTTTTCGAAGCTCATGTCAAACGAATTAATATAATTTTCTTGTTTAAGATTATTTACAATTATTAATTATCTAGCAGAACATATTAATTTTCTGCAGTCTCAGAGAGGTCGCAAACTTTTCATTCAACGCTACCGTACTTCTATCTTGGAAGGTTCCTAATTTGTCCAGTCGTTTCGATGGTGGAACGCTCTTTCATGTAGTGCAGGGCCGGATCTATGGGGGGGGCACTCGGGTGCACTTGCCCCGGGCGCTAAAATTAAGGGGGCGGCAATACGACGGACTTCTGAACCCATAGCTAAACGAGAAAAAATCTAATTACAAGAATTGGAAAAATTTTTCAGACCATGCTTAACACTTCAGTCTTCTTTCCGGAATCTAAAAGCTGCTTTGCTGATATCATACTTTCAATTGTGTTTATACTTATACAGTCAAGCTGTCTATTCAAATTAAGTGTGTAAGCCTACTAAAAATCCCGTTAAATTCTCAAATTGTACCTTTGTATCATATGAAATTAATTCAAAAATTGTACAAATGTGGTTGGCAACAATTTATTCCTCATCATCCATCAATCCTACCTCGAATGTAGACAGATTATAAGACAGTAGGCACAAGAACAAAGTTACCAGAAAATTATTATTATGCCAGCCGGAGTTAAAGCCTTTGAATCTGAGTAAAAAAACGGATAAGCCCATTCAACCTGAACGGCAGTTTGCCAGAATTCCTACCCACAGTTTTTTTGAAACTGTCTCAAATTTTAGTAGTTTTAGCCGAGAAGATTCATATTGAAAAGCGGCAAAAATAAAAAACTAATATCTAACATAATTTAAATTTTTAATTTGTTATCCTTATGTTAATAATAGCGGAGACAGACTTGCAATTTCAATATTGTATTTTGCGCTCAACCGCAAGTCTGTCTGTATATACTGAGAAGCAGCTCGGTATACGCTCGGTGTACCCTCAGTAGTTAGTACATTGGAGCTCAATATTGAAATTGCAAAAAAAGTACGCGGTATACGAGTTTATTGCAATATAACCCTAGCTACAAACCGTAATCATTTAATACACAAACCTTTTAGAACAGAATTTTATACTGCAATGTTGGCTGCAACTTTTTCTGACATTTAATATTTGACACTTGTCAAATTGAAGTGTCTATTTCGTTTTTATTTTTCAAATATACAAGCAATTTTACAATATTTGCTCGCGTTTTGTACATGCGCGGAACTTTCTTAAGTCAAATGACATATTTAGTGATAAATCAAATGTAAGCTCTCTGATTAAATTCTTAGTATCGTAAAATGCAAGTGTGTCTCTGAAATTTTATATTGCAATTCACATAATTGCATTATCAATATATAAATATGAAAATTGCAAGTCTGTCTCTGGTATAAAATAAACTGTATTTGTAATGATACGATTTTTTACTTTCCTTTTATTTTAAAACAGTTGGACATTCAAACGACATTTAAGATCTATAATGGATCTTACTTTTCGTTTGAATTTCAAATTCTTTTTATTTAACAATCATTTATTTCAAATTCAAATTGTTTTTAACAATTCTGATTCTACATAGGTCTAGGGTATGCAATAGGTATAGGTATAAATAGGTCACATATAATGCCTAGTATACCCTGGAACTGTAATAAAATTTGTCCCAAATAAAGATCGTTGTTAGAGGGGGCGGTAACTAACGTCTTTGCCCCCCTTCAAAAGTTTTCTAGATCCGGCACTGATGTAGTGTTCAACGCTCAGCCACTCTTAGTGTGTTTAAGAGGCATCTTAATATCTTATGTTGCATAATTCTTATTTTTTTTCTTCGATTGAGTCCACATGAAGTTATGCTTAAGTAGATTTTCATTTCATATTTTCTGTAATTAGTGCTAAGTAATCTTCTGGATGTTGACTTAGCGTATACTCTTTCTACTTCTTCATATTATATTTATATTAATTTTTAGTCTTATCTCTTTAAACTTTCTTTCTTAAACTATTTCTATTGGTACTAGTATAAGATATGTATCTCTTGTTGTATCTTTATATGAATATTAATAATAATAATACTTAATATCAATCTAACAAATTTTAAATCTTTATCATAATGTGTAACGTTGTAGGGTGTAATAAAAACATACTCAAATATATTTAAGTTTCGTTATCTCAGAAACCGTTAGGACTTTTTTCCACCACGCATAGATTTTTTTGCTTATCTAAAGCATGACCTATCCATAGCCTTCGGGTACCAGATCACATACGGGATATATTTGGGCATTGCCCGAAAACTTCTACCTCAATGAGCTGAATTTGGTACACGGCATTTTTATAAAAATAGTAAATATAATTTAAAAAATGGACTTAATTGGGCAACCTAGTCTTGGTGTTGCCATATAAAAATTTTGGTTGTTTACATATACTGTGAAACCTATCAGTCCTAGATGTTTTAATTGCACTGAAAAAATCTTCGGTTATAACTTGCACAGATAGTATGAAAATACATACGGGCATTCATCTAGGGTATCATAAGAATTGGTCCAATTCTAACTTGTTTACTTGTTTTTATTTCTTTTTATTGAACTATTTGCCTGTTCATATACTTTTGCATATACGGTTAAATCGATCCTGAAAGCATTGAGTCATTGAGTATCGTTTCACAGTCACTTTCCGAAAAAAAGATTTTCATAGGCTGTCATTTTAGTTTTTGCGAGCAGTTTTGTTCAGTCAATCTTCGTTTTTAAAAATCATACAAAATCATGGCTGGAAATTTTCGCATTTTAGTTCCATTTTTTAACAAAATGATTCTTTTCTTACTGGCAGCGGGTTTTTATTCCCGACAGCCATTTTTCTTTTTAATCTGTTAAAACTGTTAAAATATAAAAAAAAAACATGTCAAAGAATCAGATTTTTTGTTTATTCAAAAGTGACACTCTAAAGGAAATATTCTAACCAAATGATTTAAGGTACAATCCTCGTATAACCATAGTCGGGTATGATTTGATGGCATAAAGTTAAGATTTCTTTGAACGTGATGTACTCAAGAAGCAATTGTGAGACAGATCTACGAAAACTGTTTGAAAATTAAAGGTTTAACCACAATTTTCGTATACGTAAGTGCCCTTTAAACTTAATAGACGTACACAAATTAACACTAAGTCATCAGAGAGGAACTCTGGTTAAGTTTAAATGTCGAATTGCAGTCAGTAAAGGTGCGGTAAGAATCGCTTATTCCGTAAGAGCGCGATGTATCAAACAATTAAATTATTACTAAATGATTAAAATGGCAATGTAAATTTGTACTTCGAAGACAGTTTTCATTTCGCAGCCTTAGGTCGCGATTACATTGTACTCGATTGAAGTGAATAAAAAATTTCAGCGACTTCAACGATTTCAGCGATTAGGTGGTGGCACTATTTGCGACTTTAGATGGGCTCAAGGGCATAGAATATTAAAAACCAAATTAAAACTTATTTTAATGCCATAAATGATAGATAATTATAACAGTTAAAAAAAATATATATATATATATAATTTGTATGGCAACCCTACGAAGGAGTTGGCCGATTTGTCCCATTTTTGAATTTAAATTTACATTTTTTTTTAAAGCGCCGTGCACAAAATTTGAGTTCTCCACGTCGGCACGTTCTCAGGCAGTGCCCAAATACATAGTTAAAAACGAAATTTTTTATGGCAACCCTACGACGGAGTTGCCCAATCGGTCCCATTTTTAAAATTAACTTTTATTTTTTTTTATTGCCGTGTACAAAATTTGAGCTCTCCACGACGACGTGTGGGGTAGTTTGAAAAATATATAGTGAGAAACTAAAATTTTGTATGACAACACCAAGAAGGAGTTGCCCGATTTAGTCCATTTTTTAAATTTTATTTACTATTACTATGAAAACACCATCTACTAAATTTCAGCTCTATACGTGTACTTGTTGTCAGTCAGTGTCCAAATATATACTAAAAAACGAAATATTTGTATAGCAACCCTACAAAAGAGTTGCCCGATTTAGTTCATTTTTAAACTTGTATTTGGAACTTTTATGAAAACGCCGTGTACAAAATTTCAGCTTTCCTCGTCGATACGTGCTCAGAAAGTTTTTTAAATCTTGACAATAGCGCCATCTATCGAGTGCAAAACTATCCTATCTTTCAATCTGAAGCCAACCAAACGTATTCACAAAATTTTATTGAAATCGGATATTAGCATGTAGTGTACGAACACAGTGACACTTGATTTTTATACCCTGCTGGACTAGCTGAAATCTACAGGGTATACTACGTTTGTCATTGCGTTTGTAACACCTCGAAATAATGATGGTAGAACAAAATGGATTGGACAACCATACGTAAATTAAAAGTTATTTTGATTTTTGCATGTCCGTCCGTCAGTCTGTCCGTCCGTCCGTCTCTACGCACGATAACTCCAGAACGCGTATACTTAGAAAGCTAAAATTTTGTACACGGACTTAAAAGTAAAATTGAATTCGATGAGATAAATCAGGCAACTCCTTCGTGGGGTTGCCATACAAAAACTTCGTTTTCCACTATATATTTGGACACTGCCTGAGAGCGCGTCAACGTAAAGAGCTGAAATTTGGTACATGGTGTTTTGATTGTACTAACAAATAAAATTTCAAAAATGGACTAAATCGGTCAACTCCTTTTTGGTGTTGCCATATAAAAATTTAGGTTTTTTACGTATACTGTGAAAACGATCAGTCAAAGACATTTTTATTGTACTAAAGACTTCTTCAGAATACGAAATCCTATAAAATTGGTTATAATAATTTTTTTTCTGTCTGACAAACCGTTCTAGAAATATATGCGAAAAACCACTTCAAAAATCAAATTTGCATAGAAGGGTTACGATACGAAATTTCATAAGAGCATTCATCTAGGGCATCATAAGAATTGGTCTTAGACCAATTCTATCTTTTTTACTTGTTATATATTAAGATAATTAATAATCGCTCCAAGCATCGGTTTAAGTTCAAACAAATCAGATTGCTGAAACTCACAGAATAATGGCATAAAAGCGATTTCAACTAAATTAGCGAAGAGAGCGACTGGAGAAGAAATGTAGTGCTACCACTATACAACAATTCTCCATATCGAGTTCTACAATCATTGAAATAGTTAAAATTACGAAAGTATCCTAATCGCTCAACTCACGCGAGATATAACCGCTATCTTCATTGAAAATATAGTAGCGAAAAATCGTTTACATAAAAAGTATAGGGTAACGACCAAAAAAATTGTGTTAGATACTGTCTCGGATCATTTTCTTCTCCACATTCTCAATATTTCCCTATCTCTATCCATACTCTCCATACTTTGTAGGTGTCCTCTGAAAGAAGAGTTTATGTTGGATATTGAAATTTTTAAGGAGCACTTGTTTATCCTCAATATTTTCCACGATAATATTGAATTGACTTTTTCCTCAACATTAAATTTGCTTGACTACAAATTCAAAATCCTAAATCTTACCAGTGTGCTCCCATCCAACATAAGATTTAATAAATACAGTGATGGACTTCCAGTATATACCCCATGATGTTGCTAACCATAACAGATATTGAAAGGTAGTTCACCTGTCTTATTGTAGAATGGCAGAAGTTTCTTCGTCGGGCTTCTAGAAATCTGTTCAATAAGAACAGAAGTACTGTCTTGGATATAGACAGTCGGATGCTCCACAGAGAAGCTATTTATAGTTTATTTATTAGCCGAAAGGTGTACCTGTATGGAATTCTGGAAGGAATGTGATGATCGCTAAACCTGGTAAAAAATTTCTATACGATAAGTCTTCTAGTTTTCTAATCTTGTCTATCCCTTTTCCTGACTGTAGGCTAAAAAAAGGTCATTCCAAAATATTCGATTTAATCCGTAAATATTATTTAAATCGCATTTCACCTTTCTAAAAATCTAGAAATCGTCGTTTAATCGAATCATTACGGTCTCGAATAATTCCAACCTTATTCCTATGAGAGTCAAGAATGAGAGAATCGATAAAGTACATAGTCGAAATCAAGTTTACTATTGTTTGCATAACAGGATTGAAGCTAAAATATGTAGAATTGTACATGTACATGCCATTCATGAAAATTTTTAATAAACTTTGGGAAAAGAACTGATCCCTGAGGCATGTCACATCGCATGGGAATGAATTGGTTTTTTTTTTTTTTTTATTTGTCTCGAAAATCAATGTTCGGTCGCTCAATTGATATCCATTGTTACACAAAAAATAGTAATACAAGTTCTGTCATGAAAATTGCGCTATAGATAAATTTCTATAGGAAAATAAGACATTTTTCCACTCTTATTCATCCGTTATCTGAAGTTCAGTGAGTGCGCATATAAAACGTGCAAGTTGGTCTCTTGATAAATATCATTAACGTGTCACATTTTTACCATTAAAAACTTTTAACCCCACATTAGGAAAACCAATGGAGGATTGGATTACTTAATCACTAAAGGAAGGGATGAACTTGAACACATCTACATATATACATGCATACATGCATATATATATATGCAGTACAAAGCACGTACGTATGAGTGTAGAATAAACGCGCGTATATAGCTTTTATATAGCTAAAAATATTTTGCTCTGTATCCTCGGGGGGCTAATTAATGTTCGCTGAAGTCAGAACTGAGCTGGTTCACAAGCACTTTTTCAACTTTGTAGCGAAATTATTTAACCTTTGCTTGGGTTACTGCATGGCTTCGAAAAGAGGAAACTTTACCCATGAATTATGGTGCATTATTTAGGAGTAGTTTACAACATATGCAATTTTGCATGAGAGCTGACTTGTTTTGAATATATAACTGTATTACGTATATACAATGAGCCCACCCTCTCTTAATTTAAATAAAAATTTCTCTGTGTTTTGTGTTAATTAAAAGCCTTCAGGTGTTCTTTTGTATAATGCCTTTCAAAGGTGCAACATTATATTGCGACAGGTTTCTTTGATTTTCCTTATATAATTCCAGGTTTTAATGGAATGAGATGGATTAACTTTCACAAGTTATTGGATTTCGTGATACTTTTATATAATTACATATGTATGTATATAACTAGTATAAAAAGTTGATGTTTAAAACTGATTGGGAAGGGAGAAATTGACGTAAGTTTTTGACATGGAAACCATACATGGAATTGCAAAAGGAACAAAACTGTTAACATTTTTGTCATGCGTTGAAGAGCAATAGAGTGGGAAGTGTAATCTAAGATTTTGGATGATTTTCTAAATATAGACGAGTGTGCATGCGATTTATCTTAACGTATTGAGTTACAATATGATAGAAAGTATTTATCACATTTCGGTCTCTTGGTAGTCAGGTACTTAAGTTTTTGCTCAATACAAAATCCATATTGAATCTCAATTAAAGCAAGATTTTTATTGGAACGAGAATTTCAAATGAGTCTAGCTCTAAATTCACTTAGTCGTTTGTGCCGAATATTTACAGGAATAGTGATCACTTCCTTGAGATTAATGGTAAGTAAACTTTGGCTGGATTATTCCATGGGTAGAATAACAAAAGACTAGTGGGAGAAAACGTTAACGAGGAAAAAAAAAAAATTTGACAATAAATAAGTCAATTGTGAATTCACATTGGGCACTTCTAATCCTGGCGTTCATTCACACTGGACACTGCTAATGCTGGTCGACTGCTGCTATAATTTACTCTTCAGGATCAATATTTTCTTGTCTGTTTTAGCTAGTGGCGAAAATTGCTTCGAAGACATGCATTACCGCTGGCTTGGAACTTTTTGTTTTTTTAGTAACTTCTTTCAACTTGAGTTTTTATACCAATAATTTTTTGTGTGATGTGCCTCAGGGGTCTTTAATAGAACCATTACTGTTTTCTTCATTTGTTAATGTTCAGTTGTACCTTGCTTGTTATGAAAACTCTCTTTTGAATATGTATTCTTCAAGGAATATCTATCTAATAAATGTCAATGATTTTATTCTCCCAATATTTTCAACATGTTTTTTTATCATCCTTTAAAATAAAACCAATCCTCTTTATCTAGGGTAATTTTTTTAATGCAACCAAAACCAGAGCTGTGAACGTGGTGTGTTAATTTGATTTTTTTTTTCTCTTTTACCAGTGTTTTCAGAAAATTTTTGTAATACATACTTCTACAAATTGAGTATACTCATACGTTCCTGTTACCTTTATTTTTATGTGTAGGTACTTTTAGCAAAGATAATAATCAAAACATTAACAAAATTTCCCAAAATATTCAGATAAATTTATGATTTTACCATAAAATAACAATTCATCACGATCCTTTTGAATAATTAAAGGCTCTGAAAAGGAGAAAGGTGCTAAGAATGAGGCGGGGGTATGGTTTTTGAGTATCAGAGATTTATGTTAACGTTAGACATCATCATGCCTATGGGAAAAGCACTCATGGAGGAATACAAAAAGCTTCTAAACTTTCAATTATAAAAGTTTAATGGAATTACCGTAAACAAATAATCATTGTATGCGGATGGATGTATGTATGTAGATATTTTTACATATAGACAAAATATAGACAAAGAAGAGAATTCTGTTAAAAACTTCTTCCATGTTTTCGTTTCTCTGTTCGTAGATGAAAAGAAGTTTTTCTTATAAAACTTTTCTTTTTTTTTTGTTGCTATTTTGCGTAAAGTAAAACAACTGGGGAGGGGAGGGGGAGAAGGTTCAAGGAATATTTGTTTTTAAGTTAATTGTTGTGAAAACCACAAAGTAGGCTTTAGGCTGAATTTAAGCTCGAGTAACTTCTCTTACACAATTCGAAACTTGTTTCGTATCAAAAGGTGCAAAACGACTAAATGGAAGTCTTAAAACTGGGACCACAAAATGTTATGAGTGTATGGGTAGATAAATTGATAAATAATGTGAAAAATAATGTATTTTTAAATACCTTTTAAATTTGTTTGAAATTTACATTTTAGTTATACCTATATTTATAAAAAAAAAAGAACTTATGGTTAAAGTCCGGATAAATGCCTATACGAAACCTATATGACGCCTAGAAATTGTTGAGAAAATAAACGTTTTTATGTTGTGTGTGTGTATATATGTGCGGGGGAGGGGGGGGGGTAGAGGTAAATGAAAAATATATTATTTGAGAGATAGAAGTTGAAGCTCTTTACTTCATATTTTATGAACCACTCCCTGTATGGTAGGGAGTCCCGTATGTGGTTTGGGACCCGAAAGATATGGATAGGTCATGCTTGAATAATCAAAAAATTGCATAGGCTGGAAGGGGAGAGGGGGGGAGAGAGCGAAAAAGTTCAAAAAATGCCAGAAGGTAGGCAATTATCTGTTGGAAATGAGTTTTTTAAACCATTTTCGCTGGATATTTTCAAGAAAAAGTGCAAAAAATACAGAAAGGTTTACATTTTGGGTACTAAGTGTGATGGCTTTTGGCTTCTTAAATACAATACGAAAAATTGTTGTTGATGACGTGATTTTTAATCAATATTTTTAAATAGTAGATAAATAAAAAAACCGGATTAAAATTCCGAAATTTTAACTTTATTGCGTCATAACCTCAAAACAGAGAGGAGCAAAGGAAAACCTTATACATCAGATAGGTCCAATTATTATCTATCCAAGAAAGTTTAAATCATCATCATAGGGGTAACTTGCAGAAGTTGCAAGGTTATCTATAAAAACATACACAAATATTTTTAAGTCACGTTATCTCAGACACCGTTAGGATCCCCCCCAAAGCAATTTTTTGCTTATCTAAGCATAACCATAGCCTTTGGGTCTCAGATCACATACGGGACATGCTTTATAACAAACTCCATGATACAGACTATGAGAATTTATTTGACATTTTTTTGAATAGATAATCCTTGCAGATTTTCAGTTTTACACATCCAACAACAACACTGCAAATGTACAGTTATAACCTGTACAAACATTGAATATGCGTAGTCGTAAACAATAGTAGCACCAGTATTACTGAATAAAATACTCCTTTTTTCCCCTTCGTTTCATGGCTTAATAAAGTAAAAATTTCAAAATTTAAACTCACTTTTTATACTTTTGCTATTATTTTTTATCAAAAAATGCATCATCAACATTAGTTTTCATAAGCCAAAGTCAAATATGCAACGGGTTTTTGTGTTTTTTGCACTTCCTCTTAAGAATATAACGAAAAAGAGCAATTGAAATTATTTAGAATTTAAATATGCTTCAAAATCTTGATAAATTTGATGATAGCGTCATCTAGTGGATATTAGTAAATATAATGATTGAAGTTTATGAATTATTTATTTATTTTTCATTGGTATAATTAAAATCTTTTATTTTTCATTAGTTCCCATTAGTACAGAGAAAACGGGGAAAAAATGCGAAAATTAATTTCTTCATCAGCTCTTGTGCTGTTGTCAAGCACAATTAGAATCATAATTGATATAAAGGAAAGAATTTTCCTAAAAATTAATTTCAAATCACAATAAATTAATTAAATTAATTTGTCGATAAAATGCGAAAAACCATTTTAAGGATATGGATGGATTGAAAAGAAGTTGTGGCCTCAGGTGGGGTCTCTGGAAAGTAGGTCAAAACAAGGACCATTGATCATCATCTGGATTTATGAGCAATTATTCATAGGTTCCAACTGGATACTCTTAAAAAGTTCAATATTGGCCCCCAAACCTTCTTATCGGCTTCATGCAGTTCTTCTAGGAGGTGTGAGCCAAAGAAGCTGTAACGCTTTTCTGAGAGAGTCAGACAAAGAAAGTGAGTCACGTTTTGGATTTCTAGGTGCATGCTCTGTATAGAGGATAATCATCATCCTTTGTAGGTGACCCCTGAGAAAAGAGTGCGCAATGAGAATTGATACCAGAGTTCTCAGGGTTGGCTTGCTTAATCTTAATATCGTTAGGTTTGGGTTAGGTTTACCCCACAGTTTTTTCGTAATTCTATTCGAAAGGTCATCCAGCCAAAGAAGACTGTCTAAGTGTTCGGTCCAAACCGAAATATTAGCGGCGAGATGTTTTGGTTTACTCCCGATTGTGGAGGAGGATTCCTCCGAGGCTAAACTAAGACGAGCACGCTCGTCCACCTTTTCGTTTCCGCCGATATCGCTGTGATCTGGCACCCAAAGAACGAGAGAGGGAATTCAGGGTGGTTTTACACTCCAATCTAGTTTGATGGTTGTAAAGGGCTTTGATAAGCAAGGCCTTGACAGCTGTTTGATTGTCCGAGCAGATGGCAATCTCCTTATTCTTAGTAACTGAGTTGAGGACTTCTGCCTGGAAAACTGTGACATAGCTTTCAAGGTGTATGGCAATTTTCATATGAGGCTCCTCGCAGAAAATGCCTGCTTCGGTATTTTTTTCAGATTTGGAGCCTTCTGTGTATATAATAGGGATTGTCAATGTCTGAAGCACAGAATGTGATTTCCATTCTGCCCTAGGTGGAATTTTCGATTTAAAATTGCCTTCCAACATAATCTCGAGGAGATGGTCGCTGTCCGTTTGAATGTCTGGTGCGATAGACTGCACAAACTCAAAGATAGATTCGTGCTAAACCCTTGCTCTCGTGTGAATCCAACTCTACTTGAGATGCAGTCTCAGCGCTGTAATTGCTGCCCCGATCATGATATGTATTTGCACGATGATGCATAGGATGACCTCAATAGCCCGAGTGTTGGTTGACTTGAGAGCACCACTTACACTGAGTAGGTACAGTCTTTGTATCTTTTCCAGTATCTTACGATGTTTTGAGAAATCCGTTGCTTTCCACCACACTACAGACCCGTAGGTTAACATGGTTCGGATGACGCTAGTGTATGTCCATAGAATAATTCTTGGTTTGAGTCCCCACTTTTTCCCTATGATTCTGCGGTACATTGCGAAGGCCCTAAGAACTTTCTTCGCTGTTCTCGAAGTGTGGTTTCCAGTTAAGCTTTTTATCTAGTATGATGGCGAGGTATTTCACCTTGTCTTTTAGAACCAAACGAGTGGAGCTAATAAAAGACTGGTTCAATTTGGGGATGCTCCTTTTCATAGTAAAAAGGCATAGATCAGTTTTCAGTGGATTAATGCTCAGTCCGAAGTCCAGTCTATGACTAGTCGAGTCGGATCGAGTTTCCATCAGTCCGCAGAATTCGGACTGATAACAATCAGTGTCTAAGATCACCATGTCGTCTGCGTAATATACCATTTTCTTCCCCATCCAGGTAAGTGTTAGCAATATATCATCCATAATAATTAATTTGATATAATTTGGATTGAATATTTAAAAGACTTAAGAAAAAATAAAGCAAGAAATCCCTATAAAATCTTTCGAGCTCTTAAATTAATCTTAAAATTTCATGTGCCTCTTTTTCCCTTTGATTCTAAACGAGAAAATTTGTAAATTGGATTAAGCGAGTAGAATAAACAGCGCTTCATCGTAAAACCCGAAAATGTAGGTACAGACTTATGTATGAGGCTTCTCAAAACAAACAAGGAAAGGAATAAGGACGAAATTATTAATAACTCTCTCCGCCTGACAGATGGAATTATTAAGGTGTTTCTGGGGTTCTACGAAAGGTTGCATATATTCATCAGTTGACTCTTTTATTGTTTTCTTTATTTATTATATAATGTGATTCCATCAGAAGAGTGTAGCTGTAAAGTTGTTCTTCATATAAAATGCCTTGTTTTAAGATGATTTTCGCATTATTAAATAAAATAAAAAAAAAATAAATAAACCGAAGAATAGGGAAAAATGAAAATTTATAGAGTTTAGTGTTCTACCTACCTATAGATTTCGGGCATCCAGAACATATTTTTATTTTCCAGAGAAAAAAAAATTTCTTTTTACCAAAGAACAGGATGTAGAGAGAATTAATATTGGTTTGAAAAAAAAGCATGCGGCCAAAACTAAGGCGCAAACCACAATGTACGTTCATCGACATTGATAAATGTTTTGTTTTTGCGTAGTTTTGACGACATTTATCAACGCTGATGAACTTATATAACCTTTTGAATTGCTTCGATTAAAAATTTCTTTGTAAGTTATCAAAAGGTGGAATATGTTTTTTTTTTTTTTTTTTTTTTTTTTTTAAATATCTCATCCTCATAATAGAGACTTGCAGATCAAATTATATTGGTGATGTCTCATAAAATTGACAAGTTGATGAAATTGAAAAGTCTGAAAATAACAATTCGGCAATTCAAAGTTTTTTCTGACAAGTAAGATTTCAATAAGATTTTTCAGAAAATTTTCAGTTTCATAAAAATTTACGTGGCCGATCGAAGATTTAGACGAATTTAACGGAACAGTGACAAAAACTTGTCCAACTAATTTTGCAATCCGAAAAATTTGTCAAATCGTAATGGAAATAAGTCATTTCGTAAATTATCTGATAAATAACAGTATATGGTACACAGTTCCACATTCATACCCCTATCTAGATGTGAGACTTATACTTAAGGCTTGGTCAGATTTGGGTATTATAAATAATCACAAGATCTATAAAAGAAAAGCACCTTGTTCTGGCATCGTTGAAAGAATCTTAAGCACTTCATAACATTTTTCGTAATAAAAAAGGTGCGGCATTTATTTTATGTGCCATCTAAGATTACTACTGTGCGATTCAATACAAGGTAACACAGTAGGACAGAGTCTAGACCAATGACTTTGAGTTTAGCGACATTTACATTTATATGAAACTAGGGGGAGCATGTCGGCTTTGCTCGGCGATAATATACAGGGTGTCCCATAAGTGGTGTGATACCGGAAAGCTATGGATAGGTTGTACTTAGACGAGCAACAAATTGTATGGGTGGGGGTTGGGATCCCAACGGTTTCAGAGATAACGAGACTTAAAGATATTTGGGTATGTTTTTATAGATCACCCTGTAGCTTCTGAGAGTTACACTTTATGATAATGATTTAAACTTTGGTAGATAGATAATTGTTGGATATTTTCAATGGTCTATAATTTTTTTCCCTCCTCCTATATGTTTTAAAATATTGGCTTAACAAAGTTAAAATTTCGGAATATTTACTCGTTGTTTTTTAATTAACTTCTATTTTTATAAAAAAAAAATACGTCATCAATACTAACTTTTCATATTGGATTTAAGAAGTCCGAAACCTTATGTTTAAAATGGCCTATTTCACCCTGTACCGAAAATGTAACCCTTTCTGCGTTTTTTTGCAATTTTTCTTAAGCATATCAAGCAAAAATGGTTACAGGGTGATCTATAAAATCATACCCAAATATTTTTAAGTCCCGTTATCTCGGAAACAGTTAGGATTCCTTCCCCCCTACCCATAAATTTTTTTGCTCGTTCAAGTATAACCTATCCATAGCCTTCGGGTATCACACCACTTACGGGACACCCTGTATAGGCCTAAATGAGTGGCGTGGGGGTTTAAAGGTGGTTAGAGATGCATAATATTTAAGCTGTAATCTGACTCGATCGCGCTAGTCCGTACTCTAGGGTTTCACTCTGTGTTTGTGTGTATGCGTGAATGCGGTCATATGTGTGGGAGAGTGTGTAGATCTATACGTCTACGCGTTCTCAGGCAGTGTCTAAATATATAGTGAAAAACTAAAGTTTTGTATGGCAACACCAAAAAGGGATCACCCGATTTGGTATTTGTATTTGTAATTTTCATGAAAACGCCGTATACAAAATTTGAACTCTTCACTTCGACGCGTTCTTAGAAGTTTCCAAATATCTAGTGACAAACCACAGTTTTGTATGGTAACATCAAGAAGGGGTTAACCGATTTAGACCATTTTTTAAAATTTATTTATTATTGCTATTGAAATACCATGTACTAAATATTAGCTCTCTACGTCGACGCGTTCTCAATCAGTTCGCAAATATATAGTTGAGAACGAAATTTTTATATGGCAACCCTACGAAGGAGTTGTCAAATTGGTCTCATTTTTGAACTAAAATTTATATACATTTTTATTAAATCGCCATGTACAAAATTTTTAGCTTTCCACGTCGATGTATAGTGAAAAACCAAAGTTTTGTGCGACAACACCAAGAAAAGGTGTCAATTCCAATTTTTCTTTTCCTAAAGATCTTATTCGGATTCACTCTGTTACGTCAGCATAGGTGTAATACATATTCCCCAGGGGGGGGGGGGGGGGAGCTTCTAATATTTCGTTACGAACAAGTCGTTACTATGCTTAGTTTTATGAGAGAGCTTTGTTTTGGGGCTCGCGTGACAATTTAATACGAAGGTCTTGAATTGGTTCCTTTCGACGATCTTTCAATCATACACTCAGTTTTTTAACGTAAGGTTACTGTATTAAAAATTAAATGGCTTTAAAAAGATAGTTGACTATAGGTTTTGTACTGCGGAAGATATCGGACTTCTGGATAACTTTTTGTACTGAAGTTTATTTGAAAATTGTACTAAATCAGTGAGGTCCGTAATAAATATTTTATTTCCACTTCCATTTTAATAAATTTTTATTAACATGTTTGCAGGTAAATCAGTTTTCAAATTTAAAAAAAAAAAAAAATCATAAGGGCAAAGAGCATACATATACTACCATCTTAAGCTCTAGCGACATATTGCCTATTGACAAATTTAAAACCATTTAAATAGTTCTTTGCTTTGCTTAATGGTTGTTTTTAATTTTTATAAATTTTCGATTTGAAAATCTGCATGCTGCATTTTTCGAACCATGTAATGAAATAGTGGAAATGCGCAAGAGCTTATATAATTGTACAGAGAGTCCTATCCCTAGCGGAGAATCGGTGAGTTTGTGAGATTTAGTATTTTGTAATTGGGACAGTTTCTTCATCTATCCTATAACTACCAGTTTTCCCTATGTATACGTTGGCGGTATCGAAAAGTTGTTGATGTCGTTAATATATTTCGTGGGGTTTATATGACCCAAGATACTATTTCCAAGTCATAAAATGCTCACTCACTTTTTTTCCGTCCTAATCGTGACTGATTCAACCCCCGTCCCTAGATATCAACCGAATTTCACTAACAATTCGCCTACTACATTCTCAATCATTTCATGGCTCATCAGTCTCAAAGGTCGTCCCGTCGAAAACCACCCTGCATATCTATAGTCATCCACCACCATTTATCAGTCTGTGTCTGTCTTCCCTCATTGCAATCGAGCTTATCTTATTTCCCTCTATTTCTAGAAAAAAATTCAAAATTCTACTTAATAATTTTGACCAGCTCTAAAACTTCGAATTTGTTAATGTAACACGTGTACGCGAACTATATGTACATATGTGATTAAAAATGCACGTGCAGTTCGGGGGTGTTTCGTATTTCAAAATCGAACATTCGTAATTTGCAAAGGTACACGTGTACTTTTAGTAGATATACGCCTGAATTATCACTTGTGATGTCTGTTATCAAAATTTACGACAACGTCTTTAATAAATTTTATAAGTAGTAGTAGTACTTGCGTCAAATAGATCTCTGGCATACGATGTGACCAAAATAATTTCGAAAATAAAAAAACGGGCAACAATTTCATAAAATTTTTATTTATTTTTCTTAATTTTGTTTATTTTTGTTAATGAAAATTACATAAAAAAAAAAAAACATAACACTCTACCCAACTGCGTCAACAGTACATTTCTAGCCTGAGTTAGAAATGCTTTTTGTTGTGTTTAAGATGTTGATTAATCCACGATTTATAAACGTGAACATTTGTGAATTCAGCTGGTAGTTCGGTATAGCAAATTTTTTTGTTTTTATTTTTACTATCATTAAAAACTGAAGCTCCGGCAGTCAAACCAATCACTCTATTATTATAAACTAGAGGACCACCAGAGTCTCCTTGACACACATTCGAATTATATCCCAACAAACAGATTTTGTTATTTGACATCTTTGATTTGTGAAACAATTGACACCAAGAATTCTTTGTTAGAATCATATCCGACTTCTTTAGCCATTTAGATTTTAGGCCGTTCTCTTGATAACCCCAACCAAGTGTTATGGATAATGAAGCCTGAACGTAGTCACTATCTCTTGGAAGTTCTATTGGTTTTACGTATTTAGAAAGGTGTAATGGCCTTAATAGGAAGATCAAAGCAATATCGTGATCAGGAAGTTGACTAGAATTATCGAATAGTTCATGCAATACTAGTCTTTGTGCAGGCACTACTTGAGAACCTCTCTGCAATAGTTTGGTTCCCGTACCAATAATTCCAGCCTTTATTTTGACATCTGAAGGTTTATGTGTTCTTAAACAATGAGCAGCTGTCAGGATCACATCTTTTCGAATGATACATCCTCCACAGGTGGTAGTCTCTGTACGGATTTTTGTATCAGAAACTTTATAAACATGCGAACTTTCTACACGCACCATATATGGATATTTGCCGTCATTGACTATTTCATTGGAAACAAGTTTTCCGATACGTTCTCCATGTAGGATTTGAGATTTTTTATCGTTACTTAACACTATTGTTGAATGATATAATAATACTGTTATTATTATTGATGTTGATTTCTTGAAGAGCATTTTTAAAATTAAACGAACGTCTAGTGATGCGTACCGGCTAATTTCGATTCTAGAATAAAACTGGAAAGCGCTCAGTTTTAAATGATGTGAACTTTGCCAAATGTACTACCTGTGTCAATTGTAGACTTGTTTTGAACACATGTTTTCGTGTTTTTTTTTATTTGTCTAAATACACAGAAATGTCTTAAATTAAAATGCTACAAATAAAAAGAAAATTCGATTTTGTAAATTATGACATGCAGACATACATATATCCATACGTACGTATAGTACATACACATGAGAGATATTTATATTATTATGAACTTATTGACATACGTGGAACAATGTACATAAAGCGATAGGTACAACAGTTTTTTGATTATTGTTTTTAATTTAATTTTTGGTAACACGAGAAAGCGATATATGTAGCTTTAATCGTTAGGCAAGGAAGGAAGAAAAGAAAAAGAGGGAAGAACTTGTCGACAGTTAACAGATTAGGTGTTCTTTTTCAAATAAGTAGTTACAATCCCAACACATAATATTGGTCTTTATATAAACCAAGGACGATAAGAGTAATACTCCATAAAGAAGAATTCTCAATTACTTCCACAGTAATTTCGATAAAATCGTATGCAGTATGGTGTTTTTGAGTTGGATGGATGGATTGAAAAGAAGTTGAGACCCAGGCGGGTTCTTTGGAACGTAGATCAAAACAAGGCCCATTATTCACCATCCCGACTTATGAGGAATTGTTCATAGGTTCCAACCGGACCATCTTACAAAGTTCAATATTGGCCCGCAGCCCTCCTTAGCGGCTTCATATAGTTCTTCCAAGAGCCAAAGAAGCTGTAACGCTTTTCTGAGAGAGCCAGACAAAGAAAGTGAGTCACATTTCGGATTTCTCGTCGCATACTCTGCATACAGGATAATCATCATCCTTTGTAGGTAACCCCTTAGAAAAGAGTGCCCAGTGAGAATTATTACCAGAACTCTCAGGGTTGGCTTGTTTAGTCTTAATATGTAGCTTGTTCGTTAGGTTAGGTCTTTTGTAGTTCTACCCAGAGGATTATTTAACCAAAGACGACTGTGTTGGCAGTTGAACCAAGCCGAAATATTAGAGGCAAGGTATTTTGGTGCGATCCCGATTGTACAGGAGGATGCCTCCGAGGCTGCACCAAAACAAGTAAGGTCGATCGTCTTTTCGTCCCCGCGAATATCAATGTGACCTGGCAAAAAAAAAATCAGTATCCTATTACTCCAAAAGAGGATATTCAGGATGTTTTTAACACTTTAAAACAAGTTTGGAGATTGTAAAGGATTTTGACAAGGCCTTGATAGCTGTTTGGCTGTCCGATAGACTGCACAAATTCAAAGATGCATTCGTGTGAAACTCTTGTTCCAGTGTGAATCCAGCTTGATTGAGATGCAGTCGCACCGTTGTGACTGTCGCCCGGTCCTTGATATGTATTTGCACGGGGTCTATATTGAGGATGACATCAAGAGCTCGAGTGCTGGTTGATGTGAGAGCGCCACGTACCCTGAGGAGGCACAGTCTTTGGATTTTTTCCAAAATCTTACAATGATTGGCGAAATCCATCGCCTTCCACCACACCACAGAACCATACGTTAACATGGGTCGGATATATGAATCATCTGCGGTTCACGGTTGAGCAGTAGTTAGAAAGGCCATGAAGCTCTGCATACAATGAGCTCTTAACTGTGATCGCATGCTTTGTACTTTCAATACAGGGTGTTTTGTAAAAAACTGGATTTTATCCTGAATCTTTCTGTAACTCTCCTAAACGGTGGATATGCACCTCCCCCCCCCCCCCCCCGTCACCCTTCTCATACAATCTTTTATTTGTCTAGGTAAGTACTATTACCTCCTGCTGGAAACACCCATATGTATAGATGGAATTCAGTTGCAGGTTTCTGAACATTTTGAATTAGCTGAATTGGGCTATTATGTAGTTTCAAAAATACTTCTGATTGAGCCATTGAGAATCGGCTTTATTTTTGAGGCCAGCCATTCCCTTTAACTCGTACACGAATTTGTCTATTTCTTTACTATTTTCGACATTCTCGTAAACCCACTTTTCGTCATCACAGCGAGCTGAAATTTGGTACACAGGTTCATGTCGCGTGACAATTGCATCTGTCAAAATTTAAACCGGAAATTTCCATGGAAAACCCGGAAAATCGGGAAAAATCATTTGAAAATTTGGTACAAATTTGATTAGTGATAAATCCGTTTCAGGAATAATGCAGAGTTTTCCGATTTTTCCGAAAAAATTTCCGGAATTTTCCGACTTTTCCAGAAAATTTTCCGGTAAAAAAGTTTTCTAAATTATGCAGGATCAAGTTCCCTATCAACTGGCATCATTACTTTCTCTCCGACAATGGTGAAAACTTGCAGAAAAAATCGAGGAAAATTCATGTAAACCGCTTTTCCGGAGATTTTCCGACCAAGGAAGCGTTTTGCAACCTAAGACAAAATTGTAGAGCGAAATGAGTTGCATAAAGTTGCTTTTATGGAAAACTCCATGGAAAACCCCGAAAAGCGGGAAAATTATCGGAAAAATTTTCATCGATATGATAGTGATAAATCTGTTTCAGGAAAAATCCAGAATTTTCCAATTTAGTTAACGTGAAAAAGGCAGAAAAAAAAATAAGTAAAAAACGAGTTTTCAAACAAAACTGAGGCCAAGCCGCATGAAAAAGTAGAAAATAAACTTTTCTTCACACACAGAGGTGGACTCAGATTTTATTCGCTGACAATCACCGATATATTTCAGTAAGTTCAATCAGAGGTAATAAGTGATCTGATTCATGAAGAGAAAGAATATTCAAGAGAAATGTCCCAATCAAAAAATTTGAGTCCACCTCTGTGTATGAAGAAAAGTTTATTTTTTACTTTTTCATGCGGATTGGCCTCAGTTTTGTTTGAAAACTCGTTTTTTACTTATTTTATCTTTAGATATAAGGGCATAAATTTTAATTTAAAAAAATTAATCATAATATTATTGTAAAAATATTTGAAAAATAAAAACAAGAAACATCTCTCTGGTATTATTTACAAATTATGGACATGCATGTATGCAAAATCATAAAGGTGTGGAAAGAACGCGAAACTCCACTTTTTGAGATTTTTCATTTTCTAAAATAGAAATAAAACTTTTGTTTTTATTGAACAGTTTCTAAAATATTGCCATAAGTATAAAGTGAATATCTTAAAAGTTATGATGAAAAATATAAGCGGAAAACGAAAATGTTTAATTTTTTGAAGCAATTCACAAGAGACGAGTATCACCACCAAATTACACATTGACTGAAAGGTTTTTTGTGTTCAGTTGTGTAAACTTCCACTGGTTCTGGTGGCGTATATTAATCATGAATAGTAAAATTTTATACATAATTGTGAAAAATTAAGTAAAATGTGTAAATTTACATACAAAAGTGTGTAATATTACATCAAAAGGATAGACCATTTATGATGATAGTAAATTTAAAAAATTTTATTTTAGAGTAGTAGATTATATTGACATCATAAATGACATTAGCCAAATTATTGATAAACAGACTGAGCAACAGTAGGCCTAAAACGGAAATCTGTGGAAAAATTTGCGATAGTGGTAGCAAGTTAGAATGTATATGTCATATAACTAGAACATACCTTATCATCTGAATAGCCGAGATAGAAAAGTGAAAAATGGTAGTTAGCTTAATAATAGAAATTGAAATTGTAAACATTATTATTTATTTACAATTTTACAACAAAAAGAAATCACTACAATCTCAATCAAAGTCCGGATTGGCTTTCTTAAATACATTCCTCAAAAGATCCAAGGAAGATAAATTATTCGGAACGGAAGTTACATAAATATATACATGCTTACATATATACTAGTAATATATATATCACAGGGCCAAAAATAAGAAGGGGCTCAGAATTTCTGAACACTTCAGATTTGATTTCATATCATTTCATTGTCTGCATTATTTATCTTTATGCGACAACAACATCCAGACACTCTTCTTTGGTTCTTATTAAAATATTTATTGATGTATTCGGAGAAAAATATATTTTTTCATCTTCTTTTTTTTTTTTTGGCCAGGAAAAATAAGAAAAAAAAAGCTCTCTATAAAAGCACTCAAAGAACAATTCCAAAATGTATGTCTGGGAATATTTATGTAATATATACTACTAATGTTTATTTTAGTGAACAGCTCTTATGATATGAACAGAACTGTTGAACTTTGGGGAAAAAAAACGAAGTTCCGAGTAGAGAATAAATGTAGCATGGATATAACCTTTTGGTGGAATGTTACTTACCTTCACAGGAGTGGTAAAAAAATAGACATTTCTAACTACAGACTAACTTAATATGAGTAAGCATTGAACCATTGGTACTTAAGTCTACTAAAACAGTAGCACTCTTCAAATTTTAAAACTTTTTTTTTTGCAAACTAATGAGTCGGGCAATAAAGTCGACTGTATTTTTTACCTGCTTTTAGTAAGGGCCTTCAACAGACTACTTATCCACAAACATTATCTACTTGGGTAGCTTCTTCCCTTTGTCTACTTTGTTTTCTCAGCAAGGTTCTGGAAGAAACAAGCAAAATGTTCAAAATATTTTCGAAAATGGGTTAATTTCCCGGTGACAATCTGGTTATCGATCGGATTACAGCTGCGAAACAGCACTCTTAAAAGTAACGTACGTGAAGCATTGGATAGTAATTATTTCACGGCTATGGTATTGCTTGATTTTAGCAAGGCGTTTGACACAACTAATCATGGATTAATTCTTGCTAAACTTAAAAAAAAAAATTATAATTTTTCATTCTCGTCGCCTAAATTAATCAGTACTTCTCTGACTGGTCGCTTTCAGCAGATCAGGATAAGGAATGAAAAATCCGCATGGAAAGGAGTACATATTGGAGTCCCACAAGGGTCTATTCTTGGACCTTTGCTATTTTATGTATTCATCGATGATCTACCGGACATACTTCATGATATTAACATTCATCAGAGAGAAGAGAAAAGCCTGGCAATACGTATAAATAGTAAGCTGAGTTGCTGTGACCATGTAAAACAGTCCTTTGGCAAGATTTATAGTGGCCTTAGGAAACTGTGGTTATCTGAAAAGCTACTTTCTATTAATTTGAAGCTGAAATTTGTAAAATATCTGTTAATGCCACATTTCAATTATTGTAGTACTATCTGTCTACCCTGTTTTGGATGCTGAGTGTTACCGCAAGATTAATGCTGCTATTAATGATTGTGTACGGTTTATATATGGTCTAAAACGTTTTGATCATATTAGAAAGTTCAAAGATACTGTCTTGGGCTGTTCCTTGGGTACATATCTGAATATTAGGGCATTGGTGTTTTTACATAAACTAGTTATTGTAAAATATCCTTCTTATCTGACGGAACTTTATGAATTTTTACACTCATATAAACATAAAACTCTCCTTATACCTAGAACTTCATACATTGTGGGGCAGCGCTCGTTTTTTTTTTGCAACAGATCGATTATGGACTTGGTGGGACGCATGAATTTAGGTTTGTACTGTTGAAGTTTTTTCTGTTGTGGAGTAATGCGAAGATGAGCACCGTTTACGTCATACTGCTGTTTTTCGCTTATACTGCTGCCCACGTATGAGGGATAATTATTGTATATAAGATGATGTAGAAACGTTAGTGATTGATACAGAAGGTAAATTTTAAGAGAGCACCCTAGTATTGAGTTTCTGTATAGGGATATATGGTCAAAGCATGCATGAATCTTATACAGTTGTTAAATGCCACTTCTAGCTTCCGTGAGCAGCCATAATCCAGGATAGGAGAGACTAAGCTTCCATCGGTAAAAAATGGAAGAACTAAAGCTTTGACGATTTTGATTTTAGTAGCTACTGAGAGAAAATCCGCTGAGTACCAAAGTTTACGTAGTGCACCATATACCTTACCCAGGATGCTGTTAACATAATCACAGCAGATTAGGCGAGAGTTGAGCATTACCCCAGGATTTCTAACTCTCTCCAAGTGAGGCAGGGGATTATTATTTAGGAGAACTGGGGGAAAATTTAAAGGATCCAAATCTCACCTGTGGAGTATCATATACTTAATTTGATTTGTTTGCATTCAAGGCAAGATCATTTACAACAGACGTCTTATGGATACGCTCCAGATCATTGTTGATTTTGAGGATACAATCCTCGGATAGATCAGTAGGGCAGCACAGACAAATTTTTGAACATAGTTTGCATACATATGTATGTTGGCATTACGTATCACATCTGTTAAGTCATTAATATAAATAGATAAATAGAAATAGAAATGGTTCGAGGATAGAGCCTTATGGTACAAAACGAGATATATATATGGGGTCAGACAGAAGGTTCTATTTTTTGCTTGCTTCGTTCAACTTGACAAAATACTTCGCATGATTGATATAGAGCGAGAGAGGAAAATCTAAATGGCACCTTACATGCTATCTCATTCAAGTGCTTTCCGAATATCCGTAGTAACCCTTAACAAAGCCGTTTGGCAGCTGTGACTGCATCGAACGCACGACTGCCACGTGGATAATAAAATATTTCTCTCAATTTAGTCAAGTATTTGATCATTCAAAAGTTTCTCCAGTTTTCGCTAAGAACCGCAGCAGGCTAAGAGGTCGAAAATCAGACATACAATTTGCGGAATTCTTTCTTGCGATGGCTATTACAATAGCTCTTTTCCAATTTGTTGGAAATTTAGAGGATGTTAAAGCTGCATTAAAGATATAGTTCACAATAGATAGTATTACGGGAAAAAGCATTTTTAGGGAGTATCTAGGTATGTTATCCGGACGGCAGACATTCGATTTAAATGAGAGAACAGCACGGTACACCTCTGTGGAATCCATGTATTAGAACCTGTAAGCATTATCTGATATCAATGTAGGAGTTCCACTCTCAATATCTGATGTCAGTGGTGATATTAATGTTGTGGGAGATGCGAAATATTCGTTTAGGTCGTTAGAATCAAAATCACACCCAGGAGATCGTGCACCATGAACACCCACTCGCTTTAGATTGGACCAAAATTTGTTAACTGGGAGTTGAGGATTAAACTTAGCACCATAGTAGGTAACTATGCTTCGCAGTTCGTATTTTACTTGTTACTAAATTCCTAACGAGTTTGTATTGGAGTTTGAGTCTTGTCTTGTTTCGGTGTATTCGTTGTTCTGAGATAAAAGAAATACGTTTTCGGAGTACCACAGGGTAGCATTCTCGGCGCACTTTTTTTCATTTCATGCAGACATAAAAGATTTTTTTTTCGCTCCTGTTCAACTGTAAGATTCTTTTTATGCAGATGATGCTTTAATGTTGTTGAACAAAACTGGTCCTTATAGTTGAGTTTGAGTTGTATCCTAAAAGATCAGAGACAGACAGAGACAGAGACAGACCGAATACCAATCGAAGAGCTAAAAAAGCGGGGGCACGTCAAACAAAAGATGATTGATATGAAAAACTCAGATGCGAAGATGGAATTGGATTGGTTAGAAATTGTAAAGCATACCATAAATTGGAACCTAAAAAGTGCCTGTTGAAATAGGGCCAGCAGTACTTCGAGCAGAATCATCTCATCAATTGGGAACTTATAAAGAATTTAGCTAAAAGTCGTCTTACAAAACTAAGATTTATACTATTCCTCTTTCTACAAATATATATATGATAATTTCATCGAAAGTAGACCGTGTAGAAAATTATAACTGATAATTTTTTTAATGTAATATCAACGATGCTTTCTAAAGGTAGTTTAAAATGGCCGCTAAAATACTTCCTCTTTTAATCAGTTTCACGATTTTCTCCGAGTATGCTAATCACATAAATCCCATTACTAGGAGCAGGAGCGGGGGAACTAATGTAAAATAGCATTTAATATAATTTCCTTAAAGAAAGTCGATAAAAACCAATTTACGGGAAGTTTTCTTGAGTTCGATTTACGTTCACTCCCTCCCTCTCTCTCGCTTTTTTTGCTAAAATTGTTAGCAGCTTACAGACCTGCACACTAAATTAAATTGTTCAGTCAATAATTGACAGAATTACACCGTAACGTAGCTGAAGATGTGGCAATAAACTTTAAAAACGTGCAATGGATAGGTGGGTGTGGGTGGTTGGGAAGTGGTAGTGGGTAAGATAAAAAAAATCACTCCTGTTCTCTTAGGATTCATACTACATACATATATACAAGCTCCCACCGAGCACGGGAAAGTTATTAATTGACTCTAAAGTCGGACATTTTAAGAACTTGGACGTGGCCACGCTTCAGTATTAGTTTTATAAAACAACGACCTCAAGAGCAGAAATGTGTGTTTGAGGTTAAGAAGGGAAAGCGGAGGTAGAGTGTTGTGAGAAAAATTTCATTGTTAAATGAACAAAAAGGCTTTGATTTATGAGCTGGATCGATTGAAAAATTATACTCCGAGATTTATTTACTTTAGAAGTTTTAGGAGGAGATCGAACGGCATCACATAGACATGCAATGGTTGTATCAAACAAGGATGGGTAATCAATTGTGGCCTCCAAATATGGTTTAAACATGAAGTAATGATGGAGAATAGAAAGGGGGAGTATTAGGAAAAATACGGTTAAAGTTGTTCGCTCATCTTTTGAATGTAGAAATAAAGTGAAAAAGTTTTGCTTCCTGGCCTAGAACCTTTTTCGCGTGTTATTTTTTTTTCAGCTTCGCTTTTTTGCATATTGGAAGGAATCAATTGCCTTCAAATATGTTAGTATGAATGGAGTCTAGTTAATCGATTCATCTACAAAAGTTCATTAACTTTTACCAGTGTCGAAATGAATTAGCATAATATAAAATTATGAGTGAAAGTCCAAAGAAAATATTAAAATGAAATTTAGCAAAATGATAAGAAATTTTCAGTATTTCAGGATTCTTCGTAATTAAAATAAGTGATACAAAAATGTCATTAGTATGAGATAAAAGTTCTAGCCCTCTTTATTCAACAGCATTTTTAGAATGTAGATCATATTTGAACCAATGTTAGTAAAGTAAAGCATATAACAGTTAAACTAGTGATTAATATGCGTCTTTACAATAAAATAAAATAAAATAAACTGTGTAATAAATATTACACAATATTTTTACTTAATTTTACACACAAAAAATGTAAATTTACAATTGTATTTATTACTTTTGTATGATTTGAACATACTGCCCAACAAACATTGTCTGGGCAATAGTACATATAATAGACCGTCCTTTGTACTGAAATTGAAAAGTGGTCAAAATCAAATTTTGGTTAAATCGAACATCTTTTTGACGTCGACCTATCGACAATGTACCACCTAAAACACGTTTTCAGACGGAAATAAGGTAGTCATATTAGACACCAAAATAACCTCCGAAATTAAACTGAATGCGTACATTTTGGTTGCCCAGAAGACGTCATTAGAACACCTGAAACACGTCTTCAGACGGAAATAAAGTCGTCATATTATCCACCAATTTTTAATACAAAATGATCTCTAGTTGGCACATCGAAAGACAAAAACGCTTAATGAAAAAACTCACTTTTACACCCTGGAACGACGAATATTTACAATATAACTTAAACTAAAAGGTAGGAAAATTCTTATGTTTTTATTATTCGGAAGAAGTTATTAATTTTTTACGTTGTTTATCGAGAAAAGCATTTTTCAATGTTTTCGTTGAATTTTCGTTCACAAAAACATTGAAATAAAACGATGTATCCAAAATGCATAACTTCAAAAATCTGAATATTGTTTCGATTAAAAGCCCACAACTTCGTAAGTAGCACATAGTACATTTTTGGAGATATGTACTTTTGACTAAACACCATACAATTGTTGCCCGTACTGCTGCTTGAACAAGACTAATGCAAATCCTTCCACGATTCTACGAAAAATTGAGAAATTACGTGAAAATGACGACAAGCAGCGCCACTTTCAAATGCAGTCAATAACTGATGAGAAATAGATAACGCGTGCCTATGCAATAGCACAAACTGACCACAAAATGACAGCAAAGCGCTGTTATAACTAGGGTCTATTATCAGTCATCAAATGACGGGAAATAGACAGCACGTGCCTATACAATAGCACAAAATGACAACAAAAAGACGGCAAAAGTAAGATATCAAAAAGAGTTTAAAAACAATAGAAAAATTTCTAATATTAGGCTCTAGAGGATTAACTAGGATTACGTCTAAAAGACGGAAAAACCCTGTTAAATCTACGGTCTATTATGAGTCATTAAATGACGTTCTTTCAGATATTTCTTTATAATACATGCACGGTCGGTCATTTTGTGATCAAATTACATTATTTAAACTTATACCAACTTGAACTCCTGAAAGACATCATATGTCGACTTAAAAAAGTCCCAGTCAAAACGAAGTCTATCTTTGACGGAAACTAAACTCGATTGTCTTAAAATTTCAAATATTGACGTAAAAAGGACGTCGCTGGAAAGGGGTCAATAATAAGTCAATAATAAACGAAAATTTGATCATGTCCTAGATTCGTTGAGAGCTTACGTATAAATGACGTCGAAATGAGCAAGGAATTCATAATCTATTTTCAGTTAAAAAATGACGTTCTATAGATCAAGCAAGTCTTAAATTGTTTGTTGGGCTGTGCACACATTTTACAAATCTTAATATATAAAGACCACGTATCACTGTGTTCGTTAATCTCAGAAACTACCCAACCGATTTCAACCAAATTGTGTGTATATGTGTAGTTGGTTCCAGCTTGAAAGATAGTATAGTTTTGGACACGATAGCTGGTGCTGTTGTATATACAATATATTTTTTCTTTAATTCTTATTAAAAATATTTTTCTCCTTTTGTATTTCTTGTAATACAAGTAATTTTTCTTTTTATATTTAAAAAAAAAAATATTATTATTTTGAACACTATCATGTTAAAAAATCGAAATCTGAAACGCAAGATAATGGAATCACAACAGAATTAGTAACGTAAGTACGTATACTAACTATATCATATAAAATTACCAGCGTAAAAATACATGAAATAAACTAAAGCACTGTAGAACTGATTAATTAATATCAAAATTCTGAAAGCAGTACTGCAAGTAAAGACACTACCGAGTACCGATTTCAAAGTAACGAGTATATATGCTTCCCATGTAACGAATCGTTGAAGGTACCGAAATGTAACAATTTTTCCCATTACTACCCACAACGACTTCACAAACACGAAAAGCGAAACCCGTGTTATATAAGATTTTCATCTCACTTTCGTAGATTTTACGATGAGAAAATGGAGAAAAAGATATTTGCTGACAAACTGACGGAAAAAATCATTTAAAACTGATAAAGAGATGAAAAAACACAAGCTGTAAATAAGAACAGTCAGGACGTTGAACATATATATACAAACTCGCAACACGGAAGAAGAAGAAGAAATCATAAGAGAAATCGAAAAATATTTCAGGATTTATAGGAGACAGTTGACGAAATAGAGAATATGTAGAAGCAACACCACCAAAGTTGGAAGAACGTAATCAAAGGACTTCGGCAATAATGGACAATAAGAACCGCATCACATTTAAAAAAAATAAACGTATAACAAAAATAATAATGTTGCATAATCAATATAAATAAAACTGAAATGCTGTTCGTTGGTAACCGCACTAATTTGGCTAAATTTTTCTTTTTAAATGTTCGTAATAGTCCGAATAAGGATCTTAGGGAAGAAAAAATTGGAATCGGTAACCCGTTTTTGGTGTTGCCTTACAAAACTACGCGTTTCCATAAAAAATTGAAAATACAAGTTCAATAATGGACTAAATCGGATAAAACTTTCCCAGTGTTGCCATACAAAACTTTGGGTTTTCACTATATATTTGGACATTGCCTGAGAATGCGTCGACGTGGAGAGCTCAAATTTTGTACATTAGATAAAAATTGCAAGTACATATTAAAAAATGGACTAAATCGGGCAACCCTTTCCTCGTGTTGCCACACAAAACTTTGGTTTTTCACTATATATTTGGAAACTGCCGGAGAACGCGTCAAAATATAGAGAGCTCAAATTTTGTACACGACGTTTTCATAAAAATTGTAGATAAATGCTCAAAAATAGACTAAATCCGGCTACCCCTTCTTGGTATTGCCATACAAATCTTTGATTTTTCACTATATGCGTAATTCTTTTTTTGTTTTGTTCGTTATGGTCCTGGAAAAGTTTAAGAGAAAAACGAAATTGCCAGTGATTCCATGGTCAACGCCAGCCAATGAGCTTAACGCATGTTTGAAATCGCCCATTTTATGGTAACATGTATTCAAGACACTCAAATTGAGTATCAACATGTGTGACGAGTTGTAGTACAATCAATCTCGAGAAGTATTTTCAAAACAATTACTGGATATTGGCAATGGCAAAATTTCCGTTGACATTTCGACTGGAATTGAATTACATTCCTCGTCGATTTTTGCCAGTTCACAGCATCAAAGACCGAACTCATCCGAAAGGTTTTCCCAAACATTGTTCAAAGTTACAAAAATCATGTTTGGTAGAGTCAATATAGCACGGCTGTGAAATACATTTATGTAAACGAATTGGATTTCAAGATTCAAAGTGATTTTGCTGGCGAATTGATGACGTACAAATCGGTGGATTCTGTTACTAGCCAAGATGAAGTCGATAGCCCGCTGGAATTGCCCAGAATGCCGTCTCAAAATTTCCAATTCAAAGTCGGATCGGTAATCATAATGTTGCGAAATGTCAACTAATCACGGCTTTGCAATGGCACCCGGCTTGCGGTGAAGAGACTGGATGTCATCGAAGCAACAATTCTTAAAGGAAAGTACAAAGGAGAAGACCACTCATCGCAATGATTCCGACCAGAATGCCATTCGCCTTTAAACGTTTGCATAGTTTTCAGTGCGGCTTGCATTCGGAATGACAATAAACAAATCACAAGGGCAGTGAGTGTTTGCGGCATTAACTTTGAAAATCCATTCTTCTTGCAGTTATGGGTATGTCGACTGTTCCAGTGTCGGAAAACTATCAGATTTGTTTGTTTACGCGCCATACGACAAAACAAAAAATTTCGTATATCATAAAACATTGCAATGAATATCCTCCTCATATTGGATATCCGTGGCCTCAATCGTTACTAAATACAATGATCACTCAGAAATACGTTTTTTTCTCATTTTTACTTTTTTTTACAAATTCACAAAACGATCACAAACACATTTATTGAAATTTGGACAGGACAACGTCTATCACAACAGAAAATAAGATTTGATTCCTCACAGCCGAATGTGGTTTAACAATTACATAATTAATTTGTATTCCTATGTAAATGTAAGAGTAGTATTTTACTACGGTATCTTTAATATGGACAAAAAGAAGAAGACTTGTAGTGTGTAAAGTACCTCAATTAGTGTGAATTTTACTATTCTTTGTATTTTTCTCTATGGTTTCAAACTAACAATGGAGCAGTAAACTGAATCACACCATAACAGAAGCTCCTTTCGAATAGAAAAGAGGTGCGGCTCCGTTAATGTCAACAAATTGTACTATTTTTAACTAGACTGAGTATTTTCAGGGCAAAACAATGCCACTAGTCTGATGTCATTGAAATTTTCAATTTTACTTTATAATTTATATGAAAAGTTTATTTAGGACGACAAGGTCGAGTAGTATTATGTACGAACAATTTACCCGCCAGAAGGACAATTTCTACTCTCAATATTACATTAAGAAACAGAAATTATACTTTGCGAAGTTCCATAAGGAATATCTGCAAACTTGTAGAATAATTGTCTGGGCTGAAATGAGAAACTCTCCAGCACGCATGCCACTTGATGCGATGGTTCCAAAAGCATCGTTTTGGACGTCACTTCTCTGTGGGTTTTCCTGAAAGAGAATCGTGGACTGAGGGAAGTGCCTTATCGTGCCTTCCTCGGTCCGCTCTAAAAATCTTCACTAACGGCTCTCTCACTAATGAGGGAGCTGGTGCTGGTTTTTACTTTCTTGAACCTGATATTGTATTGGTGTACTCACATAGAAGGCACACCATTGTCTTCCAGGCTGAAGTTTTCGCCATTGTAATTGCAGCGAAGATAGCTCTTGATATGAAAATCAAGGGAAAAGTCATTGCTATCCTTTTGAATAGTCAGGCAGCCTTGATGGTTCTGAGTGGCCCTAAGATAACATCTAAGTTAGTGGGGTACTGCAGGACATCTGTGGATAATCTGTGTATCCATAACAAGGTGTCCTTCAGTGGGTTACTGGGGTACATGGGGTCATGGAGATTGGAAGGGCTGATCTTCTACCCAAGTCTGGCTCTGGTACTCCCTTCGTTGGACCGGAACCAGCTGCCTCGATAATCAGGTTTTTCATTAAAAGGGATGTTCGCATGAAACATCAGCAGCGATGGGTGAATCTGAGCACTTGCGGATGTACAAAACTTTTTATTGATGGGGCTAATAGGAATTTCTCTGACTTAATCTTGAGGGTAGGAAGGAAATAATGCAGAACTGTAGTTGGCATTATTACTGCCCACAGCTCGCTTTACTTTCATCGTACAAGGATGAGAGTTGTTAACAGTCCTGAATGTCTGTTCTGCCTAGAGGTTCTCCACCTGAGACAACCGAACACTTTCTGTGTGCTTGTCCGGCCTTTGCCTGGAGTATTTAGTCTAGATACCCTTGGGCCTGCCTTCCTATTAATGGATGAGATGAAAAAGTTATTTCACCTAGACCTTATGCACTTCATTAAGAAGACAGAAAGTTTCTGGTGAGAAGATGCGTAGCAGGTTTGTACAAAGTGGGCTGCCTTGGCCGCCGTGCTTGGGATCTTTCGTCCCCTGCCTAAAAAAAAATGTTGTAAATTTAGTACGCTTAATGTTTTAAAATATTTTTTATTGTTTTGTTTTTAAAAAAAGTGGTTACACATATTTTTAAATTTTTCAATTTATTCTTGTCTAGAATCGTTTTTTCGAAGTGCTGATTCGTACCTATGTACGTAATGTATATAGGTTTTCACGTTATTGGCAGTGATATAATTTTTTTTCGGAGAGTTCTTTGTTATATTCGATTTACTCCACCCTTCTCTGCAGGAGGAAGAGAGGACTTAGTATGATACATATAATATAAAATCTTCAAGGCACTATTGACCAAAAGCTCACTGCGTTTATCTCATAATTCCAGGTTGAGATGAGGTAAAATGAATTTGTAACTTTTACATGCACACCACACACATACACACACACATACACCTTCTGGTATGCAAAAATCTATATATTCTTAAAGATAAACTATTACAACAGAAATATATAAACACACAGTTCCTTCACCTACAGTAACTTTTTTACTCTACAAAAGTTTTTAAAGCGATTTTCAGGACTCTCAGGACAAGTGTGCAGTAAAATTACAGTGGCGTACTTGCGATTTGTGCAACTGTGGGAGTTCTGTTTAGTAACGACTGATGATAAATTTTGTGAAAAGGTTCTTTGTATGTAACTCAACTTCTTTATATTTAGAATAGAAGAATTTTTTGAAAACTTTTATATTTAACGATTCTAAATTAAATTTTAAATACAAGACAAAAAATTTTTCTATTCCATTTATATATCCATTCTAAAAAAAAATTATAAGGCCGAGTCGCATATTGGACAAGATAAAAATAAATAAAATTCATTATTTTTACTTATTTCCATTTGTTATTATAACAAAATTGTTAGTAAATTACCAATAAATATCTAACTTGAAACTGTTATCGCCGACCACCTCTGTGCCAATAGAATAATTATGCAACAACAAATATTTTATGATCTACCTAAGTATATTCGCGCCGTACATAATTATTTCCAACTTCCAACTACTTTCCATATTTCATACCTGTATAACACTCTTACGACGGCTGCCTGCCGTGTGAGAGCATAACTTCCATCATATTAAGAATAATAAGCTCCTTCTGCAGTGAGTGTACATCCGTACAATATCTACAATGATTCTGTACGTACATAGATAGTGTGTCAACATCACTTTTTTCTACTGAACTGAGAAAAAAACCGGGGGAAAAAAAATTATAAGAGTGGAAATCTTTTGACGGTGCACCTCCTTTAATATTTAAAAAAAAAGGAGGAAAAAGGAAACAAGAGAAAGTATTCTTTGTTCCTTCGTCATAATGTGTGACCTATTTTTGTAAACTTTGCAAAGTTTTACTTTGCAATTTGTTCATCTTTTGAAGATAATTTAAAATTTTTATTATCACGCTTCAGCTAAGTGTGGTATTTTATAAAAGCGTAAAACAAATCACTTTTAAGGTTAGTGGACTTTGGACTTTGTATTACTTTAGGAAATATTAGTTATAATGGGATCATCATTTTACTAAAGGGATGTAAGTGTAATAAACTTGAAATTTTCTACTGCTTATCTAAAGTTAAGATTAGTGCCAGAGAGATATGATTAATTTCAGGTCACGATTGCAGTTTTAAATATCTCCATCAGTCGAGTTTTATAAAATTTCTACGTGGACCATTTTCTCACTTATAGTAGACTGAAATTCACTGAAAATAATTCCCATAAATTTGCAAAATATATTGAAAATGCAAAAAAATCGAACTTTTCGACCCAGTGTCATAGAGAAAGTATATACAGGGTGTCCCAAGAAGTAGGGTCAAGCGTACTAAGTCTTCAATCTATTTGAACTGTGGAACTAGATTTTTTGCATTTTTAATCGGCTCTAACTCGGTAGAGTTATATCCGATCGGAAAACGGGTTTTACTGTTCACCTCAGCTCATTACCAGCTATAATTCGTGGAAAAAAATATTTTTCTCTGAATATTTTTAGGATGTATGTGACCCAAGTGTATGTAAATGGGTTTTCCGGCTACAAAAACGTCCCGAGAAAGTTTCCTAAACTTAATCAGAAAAAAAGTACACCGCCCGATAGTTCTCGGCGAGACTTTTAATTTGATATGCAACATGCCGTATTGGAACTACTGCCACCCTCGAAGGGTCTTATTCCACCCTAACAGTATCCAGAGAAAAAAAAAACCCTTCTACGAATTGTAGTTGGTAATGAGCTGAGGTGAACAGTAAAGTCCGTTCTCCGTACCGAGTTAAAGCCGTTAAAAGGTGCGAAAAATCTGAAGACTTAATACGTTTTGAACCGAATTTTACGTATAATACCATAAAGATATCTTAACAAAATTTACACCTTAAATAGTCAATGAAATGAGGAAGTTTTTAAAATAGGATTGGGCGAGAAAAGTTATGTAACTTTCGTCTTTAAATCGCCCTCAAAGATTTTGCTTCATTTTATTATGGCAACTTTTGTGGTAGGCGATCAGACATAACCATGCTGATGAGACTTTTTTGATCGCTGGGTCCAAAAGTTAGATTTTTCTGCATTTATAAAATTTATAATTATTCTAATAATTTTCAGCGGTGGCGCCATCTATTAGTGGAACTTTTTGGGTTTTTTTTTAATCGTTGTAAAAGTAATGAAAAATTCTCTATTAGGCTATCTTCCATCTGTTAATTATTTTTCTGTGCATATAGTATGTTTTGTTCCAAAACTTTTGAATAGTTTCTCGCACACCTTGGTATTAACCAGAACAATGACCAGGGCGTAGCTGCTGCGGCAAGAGGGATATTGTTAGCAGGGCAGTTCGTTTTTGAAATTTTTATACTTAAAATTTTTCATTAATTTTTGAAGATTTTAATTTTTTAATTTAGTATAAGTTTTGCTTTGTTTTATGTCTAAGTTTTAATTTTTTCGCCATTTGAATTTTACTTTTGTATTAATTTGCTATCATCCTTTCTCAAAAGCCCCACAACTTTTTTTCATAATCTGATTTTTCGAAAATGATAAGTTTTCAAAATTCCATACATTTTCAAAGTCAGAAAAAGGCTGTTGCCTTTTACAAAAAAGTTTAAAGATTTTATTGAAAAGGATTTTGGTTATAAAAGATTTTTCACGATTTTGAATAAAAGAGATTTTGGCAAAAGAAGATGTAAAAGAGGAAAGGGAACATAAACCTGTTTCAAATTTAATGCTAACGTGCTACTGATCTCCTACGAGCTTGATCTTATACCTGTGATTTTTTTCACTTTAGATTTTTTGAAACTACTCTTATACTGGTAATTTTCGTAAAATCTTGGATGGTAGTAACCTCTGACTTTTATAGTTTGGATTTAATGGACTTTTGGGAGACTTTTAAAATAATTAGCCATATACCAAACTTTTATCCAAACTGCTCAGAAAATTGCTCTCTTTAAGTGATTTCATATTCGGTAGACTCTAATAGGTTGCCACCAGACTGTGGAATCTCACAGGGATCCATATTCACACCCTTATTATTTTGTCTTTATATAAATGACATTTTCAAATTTGTATACTACGATTGCAACATAGATGTGCAACTTGATTTACGTTGACCCCATGGGTGATTGCTTGGATCGAATTAACTCTGATAAGGGCTGAGTATGTAAAAAAAATTATTGTTTTACCACCAAAGGGTTTAAGCGCAAGAATTTAATTCTATATCAAAACGTAGGATTTGATACGTCAGTAACTAACTGCACCTAGTGTTTTTGTGACGATAAGTATGTAGAATTGATCTCTTTTGATTTAAATCATTAAATCAATTCATATTGTGGGGGTGTCAATGCAATGATGCCCATCAGGAGTAATTAGGATGGAAAGCAGATTGTGGTATTTTTATCTTTATGGATGGATCCAAGACGAGTGCGGGCACAAGGGTTGGATTTTACTCTAGCCACTGTCAATGGCATGTGTCTTATAGACCGCCGGACAAAAGCAGTGCCTTTCAGGCAGAGTTCGCCGCGATTTACCAGACGATAATATTTGTATCTATGTGCAGAGAGCCGCACCGTACATTTGCGTATACACGGATAGCCAGACAGCCATAAGGCGCTGGATGCTGTGCTGGTAAATAAAAATTGTTGCAGTTATGTATTATGTAAGATCAGCTTGGAGCTATTGACTACATGGCACAATGTGACCCTTTGCTAGGTGCCTGGCCACAGGCAAAGAGTTGGCTCTGAAATGGATTGCTCCACAGTTTTCTGATAGCTTATGTGAAGATCCTGATCAGAGCTTTAAAAAGGGTCGCCTACCAAAACGTGAGCTTCCGATGGATCAACAGGGAAACCTGCCGTATTGCGAGACAATTGTGGCTTGCATATGACAGAAAGACGGCAAGTGAACTCCTTAATGGCAGTAGAAAAAATACCAGGAATCTAGCAGAGGCTATTACATATCACTGAACCATATGAGACCGTGCTAGAAGACTGAGAATAGCGGGGAATGATATCTGCCCGAGCTGTAAGGATTCCGAGGAAATCGAATCCGTCCAAAACGTATATTGCGAGTGCCTCGCTCTGATGTATAAAAGAGGTAGGCTATTAGGTAGCTACTTCTTTTCAAGACTGGGGGAGCTGCAAAGTAAAGAGTTCAGATTTATTTTGAGATTCCTAAGGGAAGAAGAATGAATCCAGGATGACCTTAAAGGTTATACCATGGGGTGAAGGGGCACAATAGTCCCAGTGGAGGTTTAAGTGAAGCAGGATAGGCACTTCTAGCAGCATGCCTCTTATCTAACTTAACCTCACCTATTGTGTTATCTACATATGTGCTAAGGGTAAGGAGACGTAAGTATAAAGATCTCTTTTGATAAATAACTGGACATTTATAACTTCAACTTCCCACACACTTATACATGTATGTATATTAATTGCACTTATATTTATTCCATTTGCTTCAAGAAAACTTCTGACAAGTCATTTTATATGTATAAATACTAAATATTAAAGGACCCAAAATAGATTCCTGAGGAACATGATAATTTTGGAGATATATATAGTCAGTAAAATGTTTTTTTTTTCTTAAATACTACTCCATCTCAGTCAAATTATACTAAAATATTTTGCGTGCATAAAAGAAAAACAAAATACAAAACACATAGCACAACTTCAAAAGTATTAAAGAACCTGCTGCATATCAGTGCAGTGTGCAGTGTATAAAAATTTAATTGAAACTCTTCATATTAAATGCCTCTTTGCAGAAGCTTTCATTACCATCATAAACATTTCTCCCCGACTGGATTGTGAGAACAAAGCGAGCACTTGAAAGAAAAGAAGTGGAGTCCTCTAAACATCAAAAGTTCAGCTATACCAGGCTGCATAGTATAGTGATGTCATGCATCACCATACTCAACATGAATTTAGCGCATCCTACCTAACAACAGAGTAGAAAAATGAAAATTGACGATAGTCTTTTGTGAAAATAGTTGAGGACGCTATTCGTGTTGGAAGGAAGGAGGAGCAATAAAGGAAGACTTCAAATTTCGCAGTATAAAGAAAGGAATTTTTCTTAATCGCAATAATAGTCGCGTTTATTTCTATACGAAATGGAGGTTGATTTATATAACCGCCTACGTCTATGCGCAAAATACTGCTTTGTTTTGCTGCTCTTAATTTTTCTGAACAAAGATTTAATGAGAGTTTTTTTAAGGACATCGCACTGCTATGGTGTCAATGACTCTATTATATACGTATTCATGTAATTCGTTTTTAATGCTTTAATGTAAGTTAACTTCTATGGATGGGAATCAGAATACGCTCATCGTATTGTAAAATAATTTTGTAGGATAATGAAAAGAATTCATTGCAGAGAACTACAAGATAATGACCGCAAGGAACATACATTTAACCTCTTAAAGAGGTTACAGAGGTAGTGGAGCAGCAAAAAAAAGGTGATGAAAACATCCTGATCTCAATTTTTTTTTTTTACGTAAGTAATACCCAAGTCTCTCCACCAATTCAGCACTGTGCAAGGCTCATTATTGAAAATGATAAAGAAAGTCGTAGAAAGGATTGAACCTTGTGGTACACCAGCTTTATTGAAGGCCTTTGAAATAACTCTAATGAAACGATGAGACAAATTAAGGCCTACTGGAATATGCTACCAAATTCTATAATAATTTGCTACCCAAAAGAATGAGAAGAAATAAAAAAAAAAAAATTTTGATCTGATCTGAATTGGATACGATTAAAGCCAAAAGAAATACACTGGAGACCAAGAGATAAAATTTATTACCAAAACGTAAAATCAAGCGCCTAGTATGACATGAATAATCTTTCACGCAGGAATGTGTAATCTTGTCTGGAATAACACGTAAATCGAAAGGGATACACATCTCTGCTTTACAGAATATCAAACAATCTCCCCCTGGAACCAATGAAACTGAGTTCATCTTCATGGATATTGTGTAGCACCCTTTCACAGAGTCTTTTGATTTTATTTATTGCTACCAAAATGCTGTGCAATCAAAAGAAATATCTACATAGAAAGAATGCCGTCAGAAATGTGGCAGTAATTTTTCCAAGAGTATCTCACCATCTCAAAAGGAAAAATACTTAGCAGAACAAGCGCACCTGCGTTTTTATACATGTAAAGGTATTCTGTCAACGAATAAATGATTTGGCAGAGACGAGTGACATTCAATTTCAACAATGTTAGCAGTGTCAGGAGGGAAAAGAAGGAAGGGAATAGAGGTGGTGCCATACATTTCGGCATTTTTTCACCTGTTCGCGTTGAATCGAAATCGATGGCGCTATTTACCTTCGAAATCCCCCGTCAGAGATTTTTATGCTGGTAAAGTGGGTAAAGGCTCACAAAGTATTTTGCGAGACGACGATGAAAGTAGATTGCGATATTTCATAACTTTGCGAAAAGAGCACAGTCACCCTTCCCCCGCATCATCCCCCCGCCCAACTGTGTAGATGTTATTAACGGAATCAGGAAATTCTATCGATTCTGACCTAAATGCACTGTGAACGTTTATGGTACATGCCTTTATGAGATCTTCTACATCTCCCCCGCTGGGAATGGAGTTTTGCTTCGCCGCTCTACGCTGTTGCTGCTGCTGTTAATCCTCTTTCTCTTTGAGGCATGCGGTTGATTGTTGAGGCAAGTGATTAGAGAAAGCCTGAGTCCTAATAGAAGGACACCATTATTTTGTATATATGTTTGTATATTAGTAGATATGAAGGAGGTATGTATATAGCATAGAGCTTAGCATTTCATAGCGCAGTTATTAATTTTATGAGTGCAAAAGATGGGAGATTTGCTTCAATTTTATGGGGAAAGTACATGAGTACTTTTGAGCTTAAGATGAATTTTATTACTATTTTTGAGTCAATACGGTTGGCTGGGATTTTTCAGATCGCAATACAGTTGCACTTAATGGGGCTCTGCGTACTTGGCAAAAATATTCATGAAATGTTCTTATATTTTCGGATTTTTATTATGGACTCTTCATCTAAAATTGTGATGTTCGCATAGATTTTAACTAGTCCGATTGTATGTTAAAGTTCGACAGTTACGTAAACATTTCGTAGAAATTTTCTCGATTTGTTTTATTAGAACATGCTAGAACGCAAGCTAATCTGCAGTCTAATATGTTCTTGAGCAGCACTTTTATTCAAAACTCTTTTGTAAAATAAATTGGCAAACCAAACATCGGTGCTGGGCCAGTACGTCTCTTCAAAAGGTAAGTAAGACACAACGTTTTTCAACATAGTCACCACTGAGGGCTACACACTTGGTCTAGCAGTTTTGGTAATTTTTCATTCAATCCAAAAAATATGATTTTGCAAGAGCTGTAAAATATCCATTTACGAGGTCAATGAAGTTCATATTCGTTAAAGATTTCTTCCTTACGAAGTAGATTTTTTCAAATCCGGGAAACCAAGAAGTTGCACAAGGCTAAGATCGGTACATACGGTACAAGAGGAACCAATTCGAGTCTCGATTTATATCATTTTGACATTGCGACTGCCGATGTGTGGGACGGCGCATTTAGTTTTGATTATTTCCGTTCTAATCTTATCCGTTTCTCGAAAAACGTAGGTTTTAAACGGTTCTATAATACTGCGTAATAGGCACCCATCTCGATTTATATCATTTTGACATTGCGACTGCCGATGTGTGGGACGGCGCATTTAGTTTTGATTATTTCCGTTCTAATCTTATCCGTTTCTCGAAAAACGTAGGTTTTAAACGGTTCTATAATACTGCGTAATAGGCACCCATCGGAAAAAAAACTGTAATTGTAACTGCAATTACCTTGTCGGCCAAAGTAACGGTCTGTAGGCGCACGTTAACCAGCCTTAGTTCAACTGATTTTTCGTGAATCTACTCCTTGTCCACAGTCTGGCGGATTGAGTTTAAATACTGATGAGAAAACGTTTTTTCGAGTGTGTTGTTGATTGACAAAAGAATAAATACTTCGAAACGATGGTGTAGACTCATCATAAACAAAATCAAATCCATCAGCTTTAATATCGCATGATTCTTTTTTATTATTATTAACCAAGCTCAGGGGATACCCTGTGAGGCAAAGTACAGCTTGGCAGGAAGATGATAGGGAAAGGATTAGGAGATGTAATGAAACTGGTGGCGGTGCTGATAAAGGGTTTTCCAATAAGAGGTGTTTTTTTTTGATATTCAAAGAAAAATGCCATTTTTTGAGAGAAATGATCGGATCTTTATTTCATTATAAAGAGGAAGGTATGCCGTTAATAATGGAAAATAACATCAGCCAAATGACCACCATGACCACGCCTACAGGACCATATCCTTTTCATGGAATTTTCCATAACCAAATCGCAAAGTGGCTGCCCTATGTCCTCGATAGCCTCACGAATTCCATCTTTGAGGTCTTGAATCGACGCTGGGCTGTTGGCGTAGACCTTCTCTTTCACGTGGCCCCAAAGGAAGAAGTCGCAAGGTGTTAAGTCACAAGATCTCGGTGGCCAATTGTGATCACCTCTTCGAGAGATTACACGGTCCGGAAACTTTTCCCGTAAAAGATTGTATGGCACCTAGCGCCGTCTTGTTGAAAGTAAACGTTGTCCAGATCAATACCATCCAATTCCGGCCATAAAAAATCATTAATCATCTGTCGATAGCGCAATCCATTCACCGCAACTGTTGCTCCAGCCTCATTTTCGAAAAAGTAAGGTCCAATGACCCCGCGGGACCATAAACCGCACCAAACAGTCACACGTTGAGGATAGAGAGGCTTTTCAACATTGGGTTTTCCGAGCCCCAGATGCGACAATTTTGCTTGTTGACGACGCCATCGAGGTGGAAATGGGCCTCATCACTCAAGATGAGTTTTCGATGGAATTCCGGATCATTTTCATGCATTTCAAGGACCCTCTCAGCAAAGACTCAACGTTGTTGATGATCGGCCGCCTTGAGTTCATGTGTTAACTGAACTTTATAAGCCTTAAGACCCAAATCTTTATGCAAAATACGGTGTAATGACGTTTGTGGAATGCCATTTTCCATTTTTTTAATGGCGTAGTTTCTACTTGTTAAATGTCAAAAAATGACAGCTCCAAAAGTGACATCTACCGAAATAGCGGGCTAATTAAAATAACACCTCTTATTGGAAAACCCCTTATATGTAACTCTTGAACCTTTGCAGAAGATGGTAGACTGTTCCACATTCGCACAGTTCGGGATAAGAAAGCATCACGGAATTTTACTGTACGACCGAAAGTATTTTGAAAGATGAAAGGATGTGCACATCTTACAGTGCGAGTATTGCGTACAGGAATTAATCTACAAGGGATCAGACTAAATATTTCCTTGGGACATTGATCTGTAGATAAAAAGAAATTATTACTAACGGCTGGGAGTTCAATTTGCATCATGGTTGTAAAAGTACAAAAATGTGATACTATTTAGACGGGTATGAAATCAAACAATAAAATTGACAATCTGATAAAAAAAATCTGGCTGAAACTTTGACAGGACTTGTTTCAAGGATGATACCTACTAGCGTTAAAGTTATTTTATGAATTATCGTGCCATCTTATAGAATTTCAAAGGACTATTAAAAAAAAACCCTCATAAGTTTATTTATATTGTTGCTAATTTGAATGAAGAAGGCAACACATTTGTTACATTCACTATAACTTCGTATCAAGGCATTGCCGATATAAATTCAGTCAATCTAATAACGGAAGTTTTCAATTAATTTCCAACAACATGACCTACGTATACCTACATACATAACACATGCACACCCAATAGATAAATTCCGAAAAAAATAAAATTCAATTCCGATGTAATTCACATCGTGTCACAAAAAATTTCTAAATTCAATCAGAGCAATTCAGGGACTTTGTTGTATCTTTTAGGAAAGATTAAAGCCATCTTCTTTTGGCTAGATTCAACTAACTCCGGATTTTCATGAAAGTCCTTATAAATGTGAACGATTTTCATTTTATATATATTCTAGACCCTAAAAAGGATGGAACCTTTTTCAAACACTACAAGTGGGTAGAAAAAGGACTTCGATTGCAACAACAAAATAGTACTGGTGTGTAGCACCTTGGGTATATACCCAGTAGTTATGTAGGAAGTTAAGTTGAAATTTGTCAAATCATGAAAAGTTATCCTGAAGCTACCCGTTGTCACCCAGAAAAGTGTGAATAATGGAAATGTGCACACACGCACACAAACACACATATCAACTAAATGGGTTTGTGTGTATATGTGTTCTTTGACATGGGTCCAACGAGGATGTTAAGTAAAGTAGAGCTTATAATGACATTTCACAACTTTTCGTCCTTTCTGTTTCAAGTGACTCTATAACCACGGTCATATCTTTTGGATGATTTGGAAGATTTACTATACGATTGGAAATATCTATGGTTGCGTGTGTGTGTGTGTGTGGGAGTGTGGTTGCGAGCCCTCGAATTTTTTTTTTTTACAAATCTATGAAATTGTTCATAACAAAACAACTCAATAGAAGACACAGCGGGGGTGTACTTCGAGAATTGAGTAGTTTCATGGAGGTAGATGTGGAAAATATTGAAAAGAACCGATTGAATTAGTTCATTGTGTGATGTGGATATAGGCCACGAGCCGCCTTATTGAAATCTCGATTAATGAAATTTTATTTTTTATTTCATAAGGACTGGGTGACATAGGAGATGTTTTATTTAAACATCAGAAAAACGAATCATTACAAATTCCAAAAATCTTCCTTCTGGGATTCTATGAATAATTTTCAAAAAATAAAAAAAAAATAAAATTTCAATGTTAACATGCCAAGAGAAAGTAGGTAAACTCGAATAAGACTCTAAAAGTAGCCATTCACAATTTTCCATTTTAGTTTGAAATGAAAAAGTGCATGTCCTTCGCGTGATAGTACAAATAACTGCACCTTATCTAAGTGGTATAATCATGGCTAAATATAGTTTTATTATCTGCACATTTAGAGCCCATTATATGATGAAACTCCCATTTCCACTGCATGACATTAAAACGAAAACAATTTTGCAAGCGACTGCTGCAGATATAATCTGACCCTACTCCTCCTCTTGATAATGGCTTTCAATGATATCACATAATAAATGGAAAAATTAAACCTCAATTAAACCTCAATATAAATTGGGCATAATACCAACAGAAGTGTCATAATGATCCAGTCCAGCTTCTGGTTATTTTTTTAATTATATATTTTTTCATATGTGATTCCAGAAACATCGAATTATTTCATCACATCAAGATAAAAAAAAGACCACAACCAATGAGCTCATTCAGCGATGACCTAGGAGGAAACCAATTCTACTTTAAGCGCTAACAAAAAGCACGGTAAGCTTCAAAGAAGGAGCGAAATAGCTTAGTGCTTTCGCAATGAGTCTTTGACGTTAGAGGCTAATTGTTGGTAGCCGACGTGTGTCTTGTCACTATTGCCCTCCTGGAAGACAGCTACGTTACTTGAAGAGGCACGGAACTGTGACAGTAGTCTTGAGAAACTGCGAACAAGCCGTCGGTGTCTTCTTACCCCAGGTAACGAGTATTCAAACGTCTGGGAAGTAAGTCGATTGGATGATTAGCAGATGTTCTTGAAAATTGTGGAAAACGAAGCTATTTCCTTGCAGTAATATTGGTATGCTCCTCGTACTGCGGTTTTTCTAAACTTGGCATCACGGAGTTTTTTCTCATCAACGAAAATTGAAGCATACTGCAACGTGTAAGCCCTAGTATACATCACTTTGTTATTACACCCGCCGATATCTGGGTATTTCTGTACTATTATTTTTAACTTATTACAAATTAAGTCCTTTACCGTTTGATTATATTTTTTATATACAGTCGTCAATATTTTGGTACACATCGCACTTTACGTTCCTCACAAGAAGTAGGTACCTACCTATAAATTGGGTATGTCCGAAAATTAGTAGAATTGAAACATGACAATATTCAATTTAATTTTTTTAAATGGACTACATTTGGTCCAGTTGAACCAAGATGGTGATCTTGAATTATAAGTAACAAAAGCCATTAATTCACTTTACATGCAGTTGAAGGTCTATGGACTATAACTGACTCTAATATGCTTTTCTGCATATAATACAGTTTCGAGTGTGAGTAATGACTTATAAATCTGAAGGGTGAACAAATGGGCCTTGTAGTTGCCTAAGGTATAATTACAAAAACCAATCTACAAGGTAAACTATTTTTCTACACTCAAAGAGTTCTTGAATTTCGAAACTTGCATTTAGATTCTTATTGAGAATTGAGATTTCTATTCCCTTCTACGAACATGTGTATGCATTGTCTTTTAAAATTCCACATACGTTATGTAAGACTGGAATTATAAAATAGGTGCTGCAGGTTCAGACCGTCCCTATGACAGCCTGGATGAGTACTTGGATCAGACTTATTATTGAAGGCTGGGTATCTGCATATCTATTTATTTTTCCCGCGGACGGGAATCGAACCTACACTTGTTAGAATCGGTCAATGATGGAGAAAGAAGAACTTTAAGAACTTTAAGAACTTTTATTTTTAATGATTCTAAATCAAATTTACAGATGCAAGAAGAAAAAACAACCGCCTCGTCCGGGGTTAGACGAAAAGTGAATTTACAATTTATTTGTTCGCTTTCATCTTTACAGGTTTAATGCCAGCTGAAAGCAAAACGTGGCTTAGTAGACTAGTGACAAAAGCAACAAATTGATAAATGCAAGAGGGAAAATCTTCGTCTCGTTAGCTCAGTGGTAAGAGCAGTCGCCCGGCAAGCGGAAGGTCCCGGTTTCAAACCCCGGACGAGGCTGTTGTCATTAAAAATAAAAGTTCTTAAAGTTCTTCTTTCTCCATCTGCATATCTGTTCAGAACGCCGAATGAGATGGATTCAACAGATCCAGACTGCGCATGTAACAACCTGGAAGCGTACCTGATACAGTCGCACTTATACACTCTTGGGGACTTGGCCTGAAGAGTTATTATACGGATGTGTGTTGCTAAATGGCCAATGAAAATTAGCCAAGTCGACCCTATGTTGACGAGGCCGAAGCGACGATAATATTAGCGGTGTTGAACTGCAGAGGTGTACCTTTTGTTTTAGTATTTAGCGAGGAATGTCGGACGAATTGTCTATAACTAAGAAAAATTATTTTAGAAAAATCATGAGGATAAAACATAAACGACTGTAATAGTCACTGGTTGACAAGATAATAAGATAATTTAATATTTTGTTCCGCACATAAAAATCGAGGCCTACTTATTTACGTAACCTTTTCCAATTTTAAAGGTGGCTTTCGAATTGGGTTTACGAAAATCATAAAAAGTTAAGGCTGCCCAATGTCGTCTCCGGCGTGCATATGGTTCTGTCAAGCCGCCACAAGCCTATCTTACGTTCTGGACTAAAACCTCTAACACCTCTGATGGAGTGGCTTGGCCTTAGGCAGGTTTCTTCAAGGTCCTGATAGGTATTTAGATGAGTTTTCTCAAGTAGATAAAATAAGTAATAGTATTAGATCAGAGGAAACTGTATTTTCCATACTAGTCTTACTTCTTCTCAATGCTTGGAAGGTCTATGAATGATCCAGATTTTATCGTATTTGAGTCAATATTCAGAGATCATGCCGCCTATTGTCTAACATTCGATAATAAAGGGTTTTCCAATAAGAGGTGTTATTTTAATTAGCCCGCTATTTCGGTAGATGTCACTTTTGGAGCTGTCGTTTTTTGACATTTGACAAGTAGAAACTACGCCATTAATAAAAATGGAACGATACACGATTCAACAACGCATTGAAATTATTATTATTATTCACTATAAAAATGGTGAAAATGTGGCAGAGACGGTTCGTAAAACTCGAACATTTTTGTCGGACCGCAATACAGAAATTGGTAGAAAAATTCGAGCTGTCGGGACAAGTTAGTGATGTGAAGAATAAAACTCGTGCACGTCGCTCAAAAACAGCCGAGAATATTGCTGCTGTAGCCGAAAGTGTTGAAGAAAACCCAGGTTTGTCCATTCCTCGTCATTCTTTGGAATTAGGCATTCCACAAACGTCATTACACCGTATTTTGCATAAAGATTTGGGTCTTAAGGCTTATAAAGTTCAGTTAACCCAAGAACTCAAGCCGGCCGATCATCAACAATGTCGAGTCTTTGCTGATTGCGTCCTTGAAATGCATGAAAATGATCCGGAATTCCATCGAAAACTCATCTTGAGTGATGAGGCCCATTTCCACCTCGATGGCTTCGTCAACAAGCAAAATTGTCGCATCTGGGGCTCGGAAAACCCAAGAGTTATTGTTGAAAAGCCTCTCTATCCTCAACCTGTGACTGTTTGGTGCGGTTTATTATCCCGCGGGGTCATTGGACCTTAATTTTCGAAAATGAGGCTGGAGCAACAGTTACGGTGAATGGATTGCGCTATCGACAGATGATTAATGATTTTTATGGCCGGAATTGGATGCTATTGATCTGGACAACGTTTACTTTCAACAAGACGGCGCTACGTGCCATACAAGCAACGAAACCATTGATCTTTTACGGGAAAAGTTTCCGGACCGTGTTATCTCTCGAAGAGGTGATCACAATTGGCCACAGAGATCTTGTGACTTAACACCTTGCGACTTCTTCCTTTGGGGCCACGTGAAAGAGAAGGTCTACGCCAACAGCCCAGTGTCGATTCAAGACCTCAAAGATGGAATTCGTGAGGCTATCGAGGACATAGGGCAGCCACTTTGCGATTTGGTTATGGAAAATTTCATGAAAAGGATATGGTCCTGTAGGCGTGGTCGTGGTGGTCATTTGGCTGATGTTATTTGCCATTATTAACGGCATACCTTCCTTTTTATAATGAAATAAAGATCCGATCATTTCTCTCAAAAAATGGCATTTTTCTTTGAATATCAAAATAACACCTCTTATTGGAAAACCCTTTATATCAATCAAAATTATACCTGAGACAGTCTTAACATACCTATTGCTATGGATGGGTTTTTCGTTAATCATTTATAATTTATAGCCAAGTTTTCCTTTAAATTTAGATTCTCTGTGCGGAGTATCGCAGAGCTCTATATTGGGTCCTTTATTGTTCAGCATTTACATAAATTATCTGTTCGAATTAATTTGGAAAACTTCAAAATATATATTTCGTATATATGTAGTCCTATTGATGGATTTAGCAAATTAAAGAATATCACAGATCTAAGTCGGCCAGAATAACAGGAACTCTATAAGCACAACTACTTTTACTAGGACCACCAAAACGTGTCATTTACTTAAATTGACCTTCCAAATAAAAAATTCAAAGAAAAAAGAGATAATTTCTAAGATTAATAGAAGATTTAAAATCATAAGCAAAGCATTCAGTTAAAGTTAGACCTTTAATCTTCTTCATTTGAATATGAATACAACAACAAAATTATTATACGAAAATGAAGCTCATATTTCTTAAACGGAAATTCCATTGCTCAACAATATGCAATTATTTGAAAATCTAAATCCATTCATAGAATGCTTCGATTAAATTATTATTTCCATCCTCCCCAAATTCCATCTCGTTTCAATTCTATAGCCCAACCAACCACATATCTCTTTCATTGTTATCGTCTATCACAGACGGCTCCTTACAACAATAAGTTTCATCTAACTCATCGGGGAAAGTTGCACCACGTGTGTTATAGAGAAGAAAAAAAAAAAAAAACAACAAACGTCGAGGATTGATATATGGAAACTCAGCCTAACTAAAGAATATCGATTGGTGACCAAGTGCTCTTAATAGCCAGTCACGTGCACCTTATATAGACACTACACAGGATCAATGAGCCTTGTAATTACCATAATTACGTGCTTCATCATATCAGCACTTGCAAGTGACGCTTTTCACTGCTTTTAAGGATTTTAGTTGAATAAATATTTTCGGATTTTATGGACGTCATTTCTTTGCTTGTTTGTAATTAGAAAAGAAAAAAAAAAACCTCTGTAGTAGTAGATGGGTGGCGTGGAAACGACGTCGGTTGGCGACTGTTGAATAGATTAGCGAAATTTTTGATTAATTCGGTATTATGAGAGTAGATCGATTCGCTCACAATTGATTGACTGGCTTGATCCATATAAAGTAGGTAATTTGTAATTGAGACAACGATTTTGAAATTTGTTGGTCTAATTAATACCCACCAAGTCCCTTGCCTAATTTTTATGGGGGATGTAATACCGCAGGTGTTTTGGTGTATCCTTTTATTAGTTGAAGAAAATCTCATCCACTCCACAGTAAATTGGCGAGAATTGTAAAAGTCGATGAAAATGTTACCGTTGCCAAATCAGGGTAAGTCTAACTTTACCCTACCAAGTAGAGCACGTAAAGATTTGTTGTTAGGACGAGATGCTACCTTATTGGACAGCATATAGTCAGGTTAGGAGTTCTCTCTGAGATGCATTACTTTACGACAACTGCAAACGTTCGACATTTACTAACGCCAGACATAAGGCATTAGGGAATTTCATCTTTGAGTACTTTAGAAAATTTGCTGAAAGTAAGTAAAGGGCAGGTTCAGGACAAACTACTGAGTTTCATGAATTGCCGTATTGAAATGGTACTTGTAAAATGTTAGTTGGAAGCCTGGAAAATTCGCTGATACACGCCAATTAATCAACTAACCAATCAGGAAGAAACACCAATAACGAGGAGCTTTATTCTGTGTTTATTTGTGCATGAAAGTTCATTCAGCTTATATGCAATAAAAATAGTAGATGGGTGTTCATCATCATTATATAAATAATTATAGCAACAAAAGTCTAAAGATGATCACAGCCAGCAATCTAAAGACATTCTTTAACTTTGTGTTAAACACTAAAAATATGATTTTGTTGAAAAAAATATTTCGCTGACGTCAAAAGTGTCCCCCTTAGTCTTTTTCAAACAATTTCTAAACACAATAATTATTAGTTAGCTTCTCTTCAAAAGTCTAGCGTTGATAGCAAATGCAACAATTTGATATATGTAATCCTTGCTGGTATATATTTATGTTGGAATTTCGTTTTTCCAAAAATCATAAATGTGGATGAGGAGATTTTCATCAAATTTATCGTGACCCACTTTTCGAATGAAATTCATTAGTCAATCGAAAAATAGTTGGTGAAAATCTAAAATTTATCAATAAAATGTTGTGTGACAATCGGTTTCGTTCTCTTGAATGTCGACTATTTTGCGGCTAATTTTAGTGTGAAGTCGTAGAACTATTTTTAAACGGCCGCAGACGTAGCGGTAGAATTTCCAATTCGGCTTAGTCTTAGATTTTCAACAGTAGACCAGAAGATTGTATACTGTGTATACGTTTCGAAAATAAGCCCCATCTCAAAAATTGATGTTTACTTCATTGCCTGATGATTTGTTTTGATCTTGTCGCAAAAGTATATATTCTACTTAATTATTGAAACTTCGTCAATATTTTCGGAAAACTCTTGAAATTGTTTACATTTAACACGATTCGTCATATAAACTATGACTATGTGTGGAACATATGTGTTTTGTATCGATTTTTGTTTATATATTTGACGTTATTAAGTGCTACCAAAAAAATTGCGAACACAAATTTCCGGGACTGTTAAATAGAAATTGTGTGTGTGTGTGTGTGTGCGTTTGTCTGTAGCAAGAATCATTTCCAGTAGGTGCCACAGCATGTGTTTATTTTCTTAAATTTAATGAGACTAATTAAAAAAGAAATATTCTTGTGTTTTGGGGGAAAACCTGTTTGTGAAATTGAAATAATTTGTGACAATGATGAAAAAGATATTTTCAGCAATTGAAGGACAGTTTCGAATTGATGTAATATTCTAGCCATAGGTGAGCAATAAAAGAACTCTGCTTTTTGTTTTATTTAGTAGTCAATTAAATATTTTTCAATATTTAGAAATTTTCGTTAAATTTTAGAAAGTGAATTAAAATGTAAATTGATAGCACTAAAAAGTTGTACCAATCGAATTTTGTTATCTGTATTTATTACATTCATCGCCTACAATTCATCACTGAAAATTTATGATTCACTCTGGAAATACCTGGAACTCAATACAAATTAAATTTATTTTTCACACTATTTACAGCCCACAATTCATTTGCAAAATATTTCGTATGTACGAGATTTTTATTTTTATCAACAAGTAAAATTCTTAATCTTTCTGTTGTGTTGATGCAAGTGAGGTAGTAAGGGCTATCCATGCGATACGATCAGATGCAACAGGATCAGATGAGTTGTATCTCTGTGTTTCATTCAAATTGTTCTGCCTTCCATTATTACACATTTATTACATGTTGATGGCACTACAAAAAAAAGATGTCTCCGCAGGATATGAATGATCTGCGGTCGATTAGCATTTTTTGTTTTCTTCCAAGTGTTAGAAAAATTGATGGGTGCGCAGATTTAGGAGTATCTGGAAGATATGGATAGTCAAGAAGCTTTAATGGCTCTGAGCGACCCTCGGATAACATCTAAATTACTGGGGGACTGTAGGTCATCCGTGGATAAGCTGTGTATTCACAACAAAGTGTCTCCTCAGTAGGTTCCTGGCCACATGAGAATCATGGGAAATGAAAGGGCCGACCTTCTAGCCAAGTCTGGCTCTGGTTTTCTGTTCCTTGGACCGGAACGCGTTGTAGGCATTGTCACCTTGGTTATCAGGTCTCTCATCAAAGTGGATGTTCGTAAGAAATATCAACAGAAATGGAGTAACCTGAGTACTTGCAGGTGCAAAAAATGATGATTGAATTTCTCGGAATTTTTCGATTTTATCTTGGGGTTCGGATTGGAAGGAAATAATGTTAGAACTGTGGTTGGCATCATTACCGGCAACATCTCGTTTCACGCTCATCTAACAAGGATGGGAGCTGTTGACAAACCTGAATATCTCTCCTAACTGGAAGGAGAGCCTGAGAGAACCGAACACTTTCTATGTGCTGGATATGCTTTGGTCAGCCTGTGGATGAGCTGAAAAATTACCTCACCAAATCTGTTGTGCGCTGCATTAAGAGGACTGAAAAGTTTTGGTCAAAGGATTTCTAGCAGGTTAGCACAATAGGCCTCCTGGCCACCATGCTTCTCTCGTCTCTCGTCCCTAAAAGATATGAACTTTCTTGGCAGTTCGGTTTTCGCTCTAACCACAGCTGTGAATCAACTGTACTAAAAGTGAGCAATGATCTATGACTTGTCAGAGATCACATTAGCGTCCTTGTGCTCTTCAATTTTTCTAAGGAATTCGATAGTATTATTCATCATAAGCTTTTGGATAATTTAATTAATCTGGAATTACCTAACTCATAGGTGGTAACAGATTAACGTGGTTTTTATCTGGTCTTCTACCGTTCTATTGCGGGGCTCCTCAGAGATCAGTACTTGGCCCTCTTTTGGTTAGTAGTTTTATTATTGACCTACCGGAACTTATAAAAATGTAAAAGGTGTAAAAATCGATATGTATGCTGACGATGTTCAGATGTACCTAGACTGACCGATTCGGTTAATAGAGGATTGGTTTGGTTGGTTAAATAACGAACCTCAAAATATACACAAATGGTCAGTAAACAATCAGCTAAGGCTGAATCCATCCAAATCACAATATATGATACTCCACAATAATAATCTTCATATGGTGAGCTCATCGGAACTACTCTTTCACTAGTGAATTAATTTAGAAATCTAAGTATAGTTATCAACTTCAATATGAAGTGATGTGATCATGTTAATGGTGCTATAAGTAAGCACTTCACGTTTGATAGCTTGATATTTCCTAAGTTTGACAGCACATGTAGACGTAAACTTGAAGTTGCCTTCAACGATTGCATAAGATTCATTTTTGCTCTACGCACGAATACTACAGAATAATTGCTTGATAATATTCAATTTTGTCAATCAGCCAAGAATCGAAATTTGGTCATGCCACAGTTTCGCAGAGCCATCCTTGATAATTCTTACTATGATCTTTCGTTCATGCAATAACTTACCAGGTAATATTCAAAACGCCAGTTGCCTCGGCAAGGGGTTATTAGTTTTTCTAATTAGACTAGTGCCCTGTGACCTCCTAAGTTACCTAAATGTTGACAACAATTTCGATGTTTGGCTCTTTGATTCTTTTATTGTTTTATTAAAAACTTGATAATTTTTTTTTATTATGATTATTTTAGTTATTATTTTTTTAACTAGTTTTTATTTACTGTCTTTGTTTTATTTTCATTTGTTCTATTGTTTCTTTTTATTGTTGTTTTTTGTTATCTTTTCTTTACTGTATATCATAGTTTTCGTATTTTTTTCTTCTACTTCAAGTTAGTATTTTTTTTTTCGTAATTTTTTTTATCATTGTATTTTATTATTAAGTTAGTATTTTTAATTTATTTTGTTTTCTTTTTGGTTTCCATAGTTAATATTCCAATTTTTTTGCCAAATAATAATCTAGGAGAGCCCGGGGCATAATTACGAACGATTTTTCTCCAGAAATATTTCTTTAATACTTGAATCGATTTATTGCAGCTTTAGATATACCAATACAAAGTGGGGTCAATCAGGGACAAAATGTGATATAGATAATTACCGTCTAGCATTCTTATGAAGTACGCTGTTGACCTAAATAGAGTGATGACCAGTTCGTCATTAATCACTATGTCACACATACAGAGCTGGGCAAGTACCTACCAAAGAAAAAGTACTTAAGTACAAGTACCGAAGGCCTGAGTACTTCAGCGTAAGTACAAGTACCGCATGTGTGAAAAGTACTTGTAACTAAGTACTAAGTCTATAAAAAGTACTGAGTACTTTTTGAAGTACTTTTTAAAGTACTTTTTTTAGAATCTTTTACGTTGTCAGTAATATAATGAAATTTATAGAGTTCAGTTAATAGATATTAATAAATAAATACCTTTTGAAAACTATAATATGTATAGTAACCAGTGGCTACTATTTATAGTTTTTTACTATAGTTTTCGGCGCTGCAAGTAGAGTAAAACTTTAACCTCTCATTGCTACACTCATAAAAACTATTAGAGGTCTTTCCAAGTACCCATTGTTGCCTCCAATAATGCATAAATGTTCTAAGAAAAAAATTTCCAGTAAATTTCAAAGAAAAAATTGAGCCCTTCCTCACATCAGGTCGAGGCATCGGTGATTTTATATTGGAGCGAGGCATTTCTTGCTTACCCTTGGTTATGTCATCAAGTCGAGGCATCATTGATTTCATGTGCGAGCGAGATGTTACTGGTTTTTGTTCTACTTGTTTGTATGTTATTATTCTGTCTAAGGTTCTGCCTTGACGCGTGAGTGCGGCACATGCGCTTTAACAGTTCTTTGTTTACTTAAAAACTCAACAAAAAGGAGTTGCGCTAAAGATTGTGTTTGCTTTTCTCAGAAGAGTTAGATATTTGTAGGTACTTAATAGACTCAGAAATTCTTAAGTAAAAATCTTGGTACTTAAATACAAAACAAAGCCGTAAGTACAAGTAAATAGAAGCAAGTACTTATGTTCAAGTACTAAGTAGGGCATTTAAAAAGTATTGAATAATAAGTGTTAAGTAACGAAAATGTACTTTAAGTAGTACTTAAGTCTTTTTTTACTTAAGTATTGCCCAGCTCTGCCCACATACGGGGCATATCGACGAAGGGCTCGGGGCATAATAACGAATTTTAATACATAAAATAACATCTGCTTTTATCAAAAGATATCATTAATTAATGACCATAATGAGCCTTGCAGGATATGGTTTTTACAATAAAATTATACATTCTAAAATGAGGAATACCTTGAGTTTCGAACATGAAAACATCTGATAATTTACCTTTAAAACTATTCCTGAATTTCGGAAGTTTTAGGCTAAATCGGTTGACATTTCAAATTTTCTTTTGTACTCATAGAACTCGATAAAATATTGTTTTTACAAAATGGCGATTTTTTGGTTTTTGAGGAGCCAACGTCCGAGAAACCGAAAAATTCACAGTTTGCAAAATGCTAAACACAATAATTGTTGGAGTAAATTTCCTTGACAAAGAATTTTCTTCTAATGTAAAGTTATAAAGTTATAAAAATCGTAAAATGATTATGCCCCGTAAAAAGTTAGTCATTATGCCTCGAAAAGGGGACCATACACGGTCACGCATGTTGTCCAACTCTAGTAGGATAACGATGTTGTCACGCAGATTTGACCGTATGTGTGTCTGTATGATACTCAGTATGCCAAACGGTTGCACAAAAATCAAGTTAGTTTATTTTTTAAGGAGTGGGGGCTACGTGTTTGAGAACATATTTTACCGTGCAGGGCGATGTTTGTCACACATTCATCACATTCTTGAATGAGCTCTATTGAAGTGAACCTAAGCCTAGTATCGAGTTCGGGCAAAGTAAATTTAATGCAGTCTCCAAATATTTCACATTAAAATCGCTAGTAAAATTTTGACGAATGTTAATTTGTGTTATACAAAATAATTTATTTTAACATTTTGATAAAAAGAAAATTTAACTCTTTAGGCAATCAAAAAAATGAATGCAAATTGCCGTAGAAATAGGAAATGTCAAAATTTTACTAGTCATATAATCCTTCATGCATTAAGATTCCTAGTAAAATTTGTGGAGAATTTATAGTGCCATCTATTTCATAAAGAGGGAATCTTCAGTTTTTACCGGTAAACTCCGTAAAATCATCAGAAAAATTTTTACTTGAGATTTTGCCAGCGCTAAAATTTTTGTGGGAATGTCTCATTTTACTTGAACTCGATACCAGACTTTTAACAGTTCTAGCAGCCCTGATATGTGTTCCTGTCCTGATGTTTGACAAGTGCGTGGAGAAAAAGTTTTCACACCAATTTGGACAACATGTTCGCCGTGCATGGGCCATTTAAAAAGTTAGTCATTATGTCCCGTAAAACATTAGCGATTATGCCCTACAAAAAACTCGTCATTATCATCACACATTAGTCTTTTTCCGACATGTTATGTAAAATTTATCGAAAACTAATATGAAATCTATCATTATACCGATAAACTGCACACCATAAATATACCAGACATACTCACCATTCAAATCAAAACGTCTAAAATATTTCCTCAAACACAATCTTTGGCAAAACTAAAACTTTTGCGTATTCTAATTGCAAAATTCGTCTGCTCTTTTCGTACGACAAACATAGACTAATGTGAAAAAAATGTTGACCATATGTTGGTAATACATAACCCTGCATTCTGGGTATTAAAGGGAGAGTTTAGAATAAAGCTGATTACAGATAATACTCAATCGTCATATGTCCCGTTCGTCATTATGCCCCGGGCTCTCCGTGTTGGGGTAGTGTGTGGCATACTAAAAAAGATTGTAATATGTTGTGTACGTATTTACAATAATAAATTCTAATTCTAATATTATTATTAGTCCAATTTAAACTTCTCTGTACCAGATACACATAATGTAATTTTCCATTAGGAATTCCAGGAAGTTTTTATTAATTGTCCCATTAATTATGGAAATAAAAAAAAATCCCACGTTGCCAGATTTGGACCATATTGGGTGTGGTGAATTTAAATTTTTCAGCAAAATTGTTATCATAGTTTTGCATCTCACGTGTGGATGTGTACAAGAGCCAATACACGTCCGTAAGAGAGATGTGTTCAGGGTCCTTAAGAGGATCAACGTCTCCAAAGCCGTTGGACCTAATGGTTTTTCGCCCCTGTTAATTAAAAGCTGGGCCGCATCCTTGGCTAAACCTCTACGCAAACTATTCTACTTGTCTTATTCGACAGGAAAATGTCCAACTGCTTGGAAACTAGCTCACGTTCAGCCTATTCTCAAGAAAGAAGAGGGTATCGATCCCTCAAATTATCGACCAATTGCGATCACTTCGATTCTTTCAAAGGTTATTGAATCTTCCTTGACTTCAAATTAATGAAGTATCTAGAAATCAATCAACTCATCAACGATCACCAATATGGCTGGACGCTCATCTGGAGATTTGCTGACCTTTCTTACGGAACGTTGGAACCGTGTTCTTCATAATTTTGGTGAGTCCAAAATCGTTGCCATAGATACAGTCTGGCATCCAGCCCTTTTAGTCAAACTTAAAGCACTTAGTCTCGCCCCTCCTCTTCTATTATGGATTGAAAGTTTCCTATCTAGTCGCTAAATACGTGTTGTATTAGATGGCGTTACATTTGAACCCATAAATGCCGGTATGCCTCAAGGCTCTGCTATCTCTCCAACTCTCTTTTTAATTTTCATTAATGATCTGCTTTCCTTTACTTTCAATCCCATCCATAGTGTCGCAGATGGCAGTACCCTTGATTTCGTTTACTCCTTTGACACTCTTGCAGACTACAGGGGGAATGCCGCATGTGTTAAACGAGATTGCATGATTAGATCATTGAATAACGATGTTAACAATATTCTCGCTTGGGTCAAAGCAAATTGTGTCGAATTCAATGCATCTAAGACCCAAATCTGTCTCATCTAATTAAAACAAAATCATAACTTAACCACTCCCGTTTCTTTTGATGGAGCACTGATTTGCTATACACATCTTTATGCATTCTTGGCATTAATATTTCCAGTAAGTTAAACTGGACTGATCACATCTTCTCTGTTGCCAAAGAACTATCAAAATGTCTTGGATTTTTGGAAATCGTGTGAGAAATTTTCAGCCTGTCAAATCTAGCGCTCCTCTATAAGTCCTAGATTAGACCTAGAATAGAATACAATACCCATATATGGGCTGGGACTGGTCGTACAGCATTAGCTTCATTGTATATTGTCCAAAAGAGAGTCTTCAAGCTCATTGACGATTTGGCAATAACTTGTCATATCGACTTACTCGAGCACCGCCGCAATGTTATATGCCTTTCGCTCCTTTGTCGCTACATGCATGATCAATTTTCTGATGAAATATCTAGTCTAATCCCTTGTAGAATGATTCCTGCAGGCAATACTCGTGCTGCAAGCCGCGCACATCCTTTTACCCTTCAAATTACTTTCGCCCGCACAGTAAAATTCCGTGATGCTTTTTTATTCCGAACAGTGCGCGAATGTGGAACAGTTTACCATCTTTTGTTTTTCTTCAGGCCCAGGCTTGCCCCTTTCCGACGCGCCCACCCACCCCGCCGACGCGTATCAATGCGCGGGCGCCATGCCCTTGCCGCCGCCCCCTTCCCGTGACACACATCGTTGGGAAATATTTCCTTCATTTTCTGAAATGATTTTTGGGCAGTATTTCATCAGGATCAATTTTGTTTCTTAGGCTTTATTTCATTTACGAATTTTGAATTTTACATCATTATAAAATAACGCCCCAAACCGATAAGTGAAACTAAACTCAAAAATATGAAATAACACCCTAAAATGTTGAGCATAATTATACATTTGACATTTATACACTTAACATCTTTGGGCGTTATTTCGCGGAGCCATTTTTATGTCACTTCCTCCAATGCATTCCATTTAATACAGCCATAGTGTTCCGAAAATTGGTTACAGTTCCACGTACGAGCGGGTACCCAAACGAAACCGAACTGAATTTATAGTGGGCGGAATTTTTGTAGTACTGCATTCTATCGCTAGGAGTTATAGAACTACAATTTCAGAGACAGTTAGCCAAGCGTTGTTGCGAAAGAAGATTTCGTTCGGCTTGTGCATTGCCGTCTTTAGCTGTGTTCTTTTGTGTCTGCAGAACAGGACAGAATAAAAGATACACAAAAGAACGCCTCAAACATTTTCATAGAAGATTTATAAATGAAGCGAACAGAACAAATAGTTCGCTTCCATCGACAGAACAAATTGTTCTCTCCAGTATATGGGAGTTCTAGAACAAGGAATACAAAATTTTATGTTCCAGGCCGTGACATCAAATTCTTTCAATGTATTTTGTACTTTTGTAAGTAAAGCAAAAAAATAAAGAAGAAATTTGTTTTGTGTCATTGCCTGGAATATAAAGACGGCAATGGCTTGTGTTAATTTTTTAGTGAGAGTTGTTTTGTGTACTCGTCGTTTTTGTAATTGCTGATTTTAGTGAATAGGTCGCTGCTGAAAAGTCTTCTTCTTGCTCGGAGAAACTGGCGCAGAAACTCTTGAAATGTTAAAAACGGATGATTCTATTGGGAAACAAAAGTGTTTGAGTGGTTTTTCCGATTCAAAAGAGGTGAAATGTTAATTGATGATAAACCTCGCTTTTGTCGTCCTTCCACGGGCCGAACTAATGAAAATGTTGAAAAAATTAATGAAATCATCATAAAAGATTGATGCCGGACCATTGAAGAATTTGAGGAGCTATCTTGCGTGACTTGGAGGTCAGTTCAGCGTATTTTAGTGGAAGATTTAGGGATTAAGGCCTGATTTGTGGCAGTCGGGTGACTGGTGTTTTCACCACGATAACGCTCCTATTCACACAGCCCTGTTTGTCTGCCAACTTTTGACCAACAATGGATTCACCTCTATGTCTCATCGCCCTATTCACCAGACCTTATGCCCTGCGCAAATTTTTTATTTCTCCGAATGAAAAGAAACATGAAGGGAATGCATTTTTCTCACTTTATTCAGGTGAAGAAAAAAAACGACGGAGCAGCTGTCGGGTATCACAGAAGACGAATTTGAAAAATGTTTTCAACAATGGAATAAAAGATTAGACAAGTCCATTAGTACTAGTAGAGATTAATTTGAAGGTGTTTAAAGTTTTTTTTGTTAAAAAAAAATAAATAAATTAAAAAAAAAATTAGTTCGGTTTTGAGCTTAAGGAGACAAACAGATTTTACCCAAAATTTGTGCCAGTTTTGACTATAGGTATAACAGACGGAAGCCTCAGTCCATTCTTATTATATGTCAGTATCTTCAATACTCCCCAGAGACCTAGCCCCTACCCGACTACCACTTGTTCCGCAATTTGGACAGCTTTTTAATACGAAAACAATTTAATTCTGACAATGTGGTAAAACAGGCCTTCCAGGAATTCATTGACTTTCGTCCGCCAGGGTTTTATACCATCAGCCTGAACAATCTGCTGCTTAAATGGAAAAAGTGTATAGACAATATGGATGCATATTTTGATGAATAAAATAATTCATAATATTTGTATCAGTTATAAATCAGTCATTATGGAATTATTTCTAGTAAAACTATTTTCCAATATGACCACTAGCAGACTATAAACCAACTAAATAGTCGTATAACGATAACTGAGCTGTTGCGACATTATTTAATGGAATTAAATCTGAAATGGCTTATCTATACTTGGAAGTTCACGAAAACATAACTTTATCGATTTTTTTTTTTATATTTCTGATAAAGGTTTGATAGACCTTGAATCACTCGTCACTGCATAAAGTCCTTGCTAGGCAATAAATATTTTTTTGTTACCGTTTTTAACTTTTCCATTTACGTTTTGGCTATTTAAGGTAAAATTCAAAACGTTACTCATTGCCCTTTTATGTCCCAAAGGTGTAAGGGCAACAAAAATTAATGAAGTTAAACGAGATTCTAGAAAAGATAGAAAAGGCAAAGTACATACCTAAGGAAGGTGAATGCAATAAAATATCTACCGAAATTCGAATGGAAGGACTCAGTAACTTTCTGGAATAGATATAGGGACTTTGAAAGCATTGCTGGAGAGGGCAGGGCGATTAAAACCACGAAGTAAAATATAAGACAACCCTGAAAAAAAAATCCGGGGGCAGTAGGTAAACTTGTAATTTTCAAGCGTAATTAGGGTAATTTAATTTTTTTCAGACTATACACAGCAGAGACCGGGGGTAAATCTGGCGAAAAGTTTTCATTATCTTCTTTTCTTGGATTAGCTTTGTTGTCTTTCCATAAATATCTTTGACATAAATTTATTTTAAACTTAAGACAGAGGGGACACTCTGGGGACTTCGATTTAAGTAAGTGATGTCCTCCCTCTTATTTTTGTCAACTTTAAGCTTTAAAATTTTTCATTTGCTTCTGAATTTGATGTTTCCTCTTAAGTCGGTCTTTTGTTTGTTATGAGTGAAACTTCTGCAGTAAAAAAATAGAGTAAATTTTCACAAATTGACCGACACTTTTCTATGTTGACATATGAATCTATAGAATTGCATGTTTGTGAATTCAATTTTTACTTGCCGCCATAAAAAAAAAATTATGACAGAGCGAGTAAAGAAAATAAAACAAATTTTCTGTGTGAAGTACACTTGGAAGATTCTTTCTAAGAAGACAGGCATCCCACTCGATATCTAACATGAGTAAAATTGAAAATTTATTGCGAATATTGAAAGTGTCCTCGAAGAGTTGTTGGCATACCTAAAGAAAATTTTTAAAAGCAACACAAATATGGACGAACAGTAGAAGTTTCCGAAAGGTTTTGGACAGTCTGCAAACAGTCTAGCCTATCCCGAGTACTTGAAATTGAAAATTATAACGCTACAATAGCCGACAGTATTTTCATGGAAATAATCAAAGAAGTTAGCCGGAATCTCTCAATTATCAATATAAATTAATACCAAGGGAAGTATCAGGTGTGGTATGCAGCAACAATCGAAGAAACTCTTTGTTTCCACTGCAAGCTCTTTTCTGCGTGGCTTTATGAAAGGTAAATCTACTACGACTAATTTGCTTATGAGTTTACTAATTTCTGCATTTCTACTATTGAAAGTAGGAAGCAAGTCGATTGAATTTTTAAGGATTTCAGTAAAGCTTTCGACCGATTTAATCACAAAATTATAATTCATAAATTGACTGTTGATTTTCCTACTGTCTTTTTTAATTGGTTCAGTTCTGATTTATTTAATCGTACGCAGCGATTTATATTCCGCGCAGCTCTTTCTGATGAAATAGGTAATACTTCTGGTGTTCCTCAAGGCAGCCATATTGGACCACTCCTTTTTATAATTTCTATCAAAGATGTATCTCTGATTTTAACTAATTCAAGAATACTTTGTTATGTTGACGATGCCAAAAATCCGAGTTTAATGAAAACGAGGTGGAATTCTAAGCTCGGACTTAGACACCTTTCATAAATAGTGTGCTATTAACTGTTTTCCTATTAATATCATCAAATGTACTGCTATGTCTTTTTCTCGTAAAAGAAGGCCTTTGGACTTCAGTTATATTTTAGATGGATGCTTATTTACTAGACTTGAAAACCAAAGATTTGGGTGTTTTCCTTAATTCTCATCTTTTCTTCGAGGACCAGGGCTAATGCTACTCTAGTATTGGTAAAGAGATGGCCAAAGGAGTTTAATGATCCATTCATAACAAAAATTCTTTACTGCACATTCGTTAGACCAATTTTGGAGTATGCCAGTTCGGTCTGATCTGTTTCCTTTCTATGCAGTAGAGATTCGTTCGGAGTGATAAATTACCCTGAGCTCTTAAATGCATTCAATATGTATATCGGTTCCTGTGCGCTCCTTGAGGACCTGTGACTTCTTCGTTGTTCCTCAGCTTCGTACAAACTATGGCATGCTCGAGCCGATTTCATCAGTATCTCGTCTATTTAAACACAAGTTTGATTGCATTGACTTTCATCTTTAAAAAAAAACAAATAATAATGGGTTGAAATAATTCTATGTTAGGTATTACGGATGTTTTCTACGTGAAAGATCTACTAGGTATTACTAGTAGACTCTGAATGCCTTTTTGACGTCCACGTTCTGCATATTGTGTGTGTCGAAACAAGAGATAAAAGGTGTAACAAATTTTGTGTCGAACAGAGTTGGACTAGGACATAGGTAGACATTTACAATGAAACAGCTTAAGTTTTAGCAATGGAAATCATAAGTCACATTATAGGCACTAGTACACACATTGCTACTTGTTTTAATTATAATTAATGTTTGTAGTGAGTGTGTTTTTTGCGCTGCATACCTATTTTTCTTAGTGTTCTGAAAGAACGTTGTCCACATCGAAGATTTGTACCCAGGACTAATCGTTCGATAGCTAACCACTACATATATACGGCAATCTCAAAATTCTAGAAAAAACGATGAAGGCACAATTTTGTAGCACAAGCTATGAAGTTTAATAAATCTCTGTTGAGTGACGATCATTAAGTATGCAGCATTAGAAAAATAAGCATTTCTCGCTGAATATGAAAAATTGTTCTGATTTTAGCAAATGTTTTCAAGATTTTTATGGGTTTTTAAATGCGAGATTTTCTTATTTCAATCCTCTGTCAATTTTTTATTGTGGAACTTTTAACCCCCCTTGAAAATTCAATTTATTTAAACTTAAAAAAAGTATGGAGTTCCCTTTTATTTTATACAATGGGAAACCTTCTTACTAAATAACTAAGATCTACTTTTCACTATATTTGAATAGCTGTAAATATTCCGCATTTGTATATAATTTTGAATTTGACAAAAAAATTTAGTGAAATAATGAAGTTCAACGAAAATTTTTCACGGCATGGCACACCGAATGCACAAAACTTGATATAAATCTAACTTGTTGCGAGTACAGTTTGACATTAAGCCGATTGGATGGCTGCCAACGAACAAAAGGCATTTATGTAAAAATCTGATTTCAGCATGTCATCATATGTCCGCGGTATTGTTGTCATATTTATCAAAGTAAAAAATCTTGATTAATGGCGTGTGTTTATTTGTCGAACTGCCAGATTTAGTTCTTGTTTTTTTTATTTGTCTGTAAATTGAATTCATAATTAGTTTTCTCAATTGGTCGGTTAGTTTACGTACGTTCATAGATAGACATTAAATTCAATTAATTTTACAATGCATTTCATTTAGGTAGTTTGGTCGACAATAAAGTTTATCGATTTATAAAGATCTGACATTAAAAGTTCTACAGTTATGCTGAATCCTTTGCGTGATAAAAGTAAATTATACTTATTTGCTTTTGAATATAAAACTGCATAAGTTTCTTAAAAGATTTGAGGCTCTGCAGATTAAAAGTTATGTGTATAGATAATAAAAAATCAAAAAACAAAAAACACATTCTGATGAGAATGCAGCAATGGAAAATAAAAAATAAATGAAAATCGAAAATACAGTTAAATTATATGACTCACGTTTTTTTATATGTACGTCCAAAAATATTTATAATTTTTATTCAAATTAGACCCTCATGGCAAATAATAAATCTAATTATAAAAAAACTTATTTACTGTTTCACACGAGTGTATGAGTGCATATTTTTTAGATTCAAAATAGTCAAAATCACCGAAATAACTTTCTAGTATAAATGTGATCAAAGTTTTCTTGTGTTTATTTATAACCAAAAAGTTACCCAAAAACAATATCTGCCATAAATTTATATTCAAAAAGTTATGAAAATTACTTTGTAGTAATATTTGTAATCAAGAAGTTGTAAAAATTACTACTTACACGAAAAGAAAAAATATTAATTACGAAAATGAGCTATTAAAAATCCTCAGAAAAAAATCTAATTTTCGATTTTTATGCTTATTTATAACCAAAAAGTTGCCCAAAAACAACTTTTGAGTAAATTTATATTCAAAAAGTTATGAAAATTACTTTGTAGTAATATTTGTAATCAAGAAGTTGTCAAAATTACTACTTAGACGAAAAGAAAAAAATATTAATTATAAAAATGGTCCATTAAAAATCCTCAGAAATAAATCTATTTACAGATTTTCGATTTTTATCTAGAATGGGTGAACGAAGTTTGTATGCCCAGTGCTTTCAAATAAGTTTTAATTAATTTACGAAAATTTTCTCTAAGAAGTCAGGTTTTCATTTGTTTAACAGCTCCCTCTCCCTCCCTGCCAAATATTTTCATCCTTCCTCCAATTACGCCCTTAACCAAACATTTATATTACCTCAAAACCCTAAGTGTGAAGGTCACTAATTGAACAGATAGAATTAGGTACGGGAGAAATAAAAGGAACTTCTTAAGTTTTGGTTATTAAAGCGCAATCACCCCCAACCGGGATGAAACGGAAAGCTATAGGATAAGGAAACGGGGTTAAGGTAAGGACGGAGGAAAATTGGAAAATTTTCTTAGCGCATCCTTTTCATTTTTGCTTAAATTTTTTTTATAGACAAAAAATGAGTTTCTAAAAGATCCCAAGGCTAGAGATTATGTTAACAAAGAGTATAAAAGAAGGGTTGATATCAGACTTTATGCTAAGTGTGTACTCTGTGTAGTTTGTATAAACTTGAAAAAAAGCTCAAAGCTTTTTTCTTCTATTTATTTGTAACATTGTAGTTGACACTTCTGTTTCTGTTTGACTTTATTACATTTTCTTTTATATTTCGGTTGCCCGGATAGGTTAAAATGTTTTCTTTTGTATTATCTATTCATCTCAGCAATGTTTTCTACTTTCATCTTAGGAAAATTATTTTAAATAAAAATTTCTATAATTATCAAATAATCGTAATTTCTTGAATGTTTTTACAAATTGGTTTTTTCTTTTCTTTTTACATTGTTTTTATGGAATTCGTAGTTATTTCATCTTTTTAATCTTTTTCTTAATCCAAGTCATATTGTTTTCATAATTGTTCCAATTAAATGAAAAAAAAAAACATTTAACGACAATACTCGGAAAACAATTCAAAAGGTAATGAGTCGGAGTGAAAAATAACAATTAAAATTTAAATGTCCACAAAAGCGCTTTCAATCTTTTGTCTTTCATTTGCTTTTTATTATTAGCTTTGGCACGCTTCAGCTTATTTTGTGTATACACCTAGATCTAGCCATCTAGTTGTTCGGAACGGAAACGTTTGGCTACTAGCCAAATATGCTGCTGCTTTATTGCACTTGCCATTCGAAATCAAATTACTTTCCAATTTGTAAAATTTTACATAAACATTGTAAAAAAAGTTGTGTATATAACTTTTATTGGATGTATTTATCGGAAAATTTGTGCCATTTAATTAAAACAAAAGAAAAAAATGTTTAGAAGAAATAAATAGTGAAAAGCTTATAATGCAGTAAGCTAGTATAAATTTTCCAATTTTTCAAAACAGAAAACGTTTAAAATTTTCTTTAAATTTTTTTAAACATTTTATACTTTCTAAGTAGATAATTGAAGGAAAACTTATTTCGTGATGCTCTCCACTCTATATTGAGCCTTAAATTGGAAATTTTAGATATTTTTCAATTCTTTCCAAGTAAGTGATACCCAGTGTCGGAGAAATTTTTTAGGGGAGGGGCAAAGACGTTGATTGCCGACCCCTCTAACAACAATCTTTATTTAGGGCAAATTTTATTACAGTTATAGGGTATACTAGGCACCATATGTAGGTATATGATAGATTATCTATTATATACTGCATACCTTGGAACTAGAACCAGAATTGTTAAAATAAAAAGAATTTGTAATTCAAACAAACATTAAGATCTATTAAAGAACTTAATTTTCGTTCAAACTGTTGTAAAATAAAAGGAAACTGAAAAATAGTATCATTATAAATGCAGTTTATTTCATTAACACACAGAATACAAATTAAATATTTTATTATATTAGAGATTCGTTTTTTTTTTATTTTTGCCGCTTTTCAATATGAATCTTCCAGGCTAAAACTACTAAAATTTGAGACGGGTTTCAAAAAAACTCTGGGTGCAAATTCTGGTGTACTGCTGTTCAGGTTGAAAGGATTTAGCCGAATTCAATGGCCTTAATCCGGCTGAAATGGCTAAATTTAGCTGTCATAAAAATATTTTCCTGACAACTCTGGTGGATCGGTGGGTGGTGGGGTACATAGGGTTGCTAGCCACCTTAGAACATTTGTATAATTTTTGAATTCATTTCATATATGATACAAAGATACAATTTAAGAATTTTGCAGAATTTTTAGTTTAATTAGCTTACAGAGGCTATAGACAGTAAATTGATTGGCTGTATAAGTAGGTATTAGCACAATTCAAGGTATGATGTCAGCAAAAGAGGTTTTTGATTCCGGAAAGAAGACTGAAGTGTAAAGTATGGTCTGAAAATATTTTCCAATTCTTGTAATTAGATTTTTTCTCATTTAATTATGAGTTCAGAAGTCTATCGTATTGCCGCCCCCTTAAAACTAGCGCCCGGGGAAAATCTTTCTTCGTGCCCCCCTCAAATCCGGCCCTGGTGATACACTTAAGGACTTTGCTTTTTCTTTTCACGGTGTATCTTTTAAAATTATCTCTCCATCCTATCCCCAAACCAGTGGTGGGATTATTATGCAAATTCCCACAATTTTCCCTAAGTACCAAGAAAGAAATACACCAAAAGAACAGTTTACGTAATTTTTTGCAAGCTAAGTAGTTTTTTTTTGATAGGGTAGACCTCTATAAAAGTACATTCGCAAATTAAAAGTAAAGTGATCAGTGCTACTACATATCAGCTATTAAATACAAACTATCATCCCTAATCACAGTTCTATCAATTTCAATTATGTATGTATGATGCATAACAAAATTTGTGCAATTGCGTTATTTTCTTATTTTTATCAAAACTTTTCTATTGGAAAATGTTCAATATTTGAATTTCACGGAGATGCGCAATTAATTTAAAATAATTCGCAGGAAAATTTAATTTTTTTGTGCCAATTTTAAGAAAATATTTTCTGAACTTTGGATGCATGATTTATCCCATACGAGGAGACGAGATTTTTTTCTTCTCGTTTTTAAAATTTTTTCAGACCAGAGAAATTCCCACAATATTGGGGTACTCTCACGCTCTCAAAACACTGCCCCAAACCCAGTATTTTTATAGTGGGTACATGGAGTTGTAATCGTTGGAAAGGTAACAACAAAACAAACATGTTAACAAACTTAATTTATGTGAATTTCTTTTAAAATATATTCATTTGAAAGATCTTCTAGAAACTATGCTACATAATACGGATTTAGGATTTTCTTGCTACAAAAAATTACATTTTTACATTTAGTGGAAACTGGCTGTGGGAGGGGGAGGAAGTGGTAGGGAGGGGTAATGTTTTTTTTATTTTTAACTGGCGATTTTATACCGAAATTATGTATATAATAATAAGAAAAATCTCGAATTTCGAAATTTCTTCAATAAAATTTCGAATTTTCGAAAATAAATTTTTTTGATTTTTGTTTTTTAATTCTATACTTATTAATTACATGAATGAATTTTTGTGTGTGATATATTTGAATAGCATTCGATCTTCGATATTGAAACTTTATTGATTGAAAATTGAGGTTGAGGCCCCTTACAGGGGCTCTGGAACGTAGGCCATAAAATGTCCATTGATCACCCTGCAGGCTTGTGAGCAATTGCTCAGAGCGTCCCAATCGGACGCTCCCTTCAAATTTAAGTATTGACCCCAAGCCCTTCCTGCCGGCTTCATGGAGTTCGTCTAGAAAATGTGAACCAAAGAATCTGTAATGCTTTCTTAAGAGAGTGGGACAGTGACCGGGAAAATTAGTCACCGTTTTGGATTCCTCCCCGCAACCGCTGCATATAGAATCAGCAACAAGTCCCAACCTGTGTAGGTGACCCATGAGAAAGGAGTGCCAAATGAGATTTGACACCAGAGTTCTCAGGGTTGGCTTGTTTAGTCCCACTAGACTTTCCGTTTCGTTTGGGTTAAGTCTGCCCCACATTTCCTTTGTAGTTCTACTCGGAGTTTCATTTAACCAATGTCTACTGTGTTGGCAGTCGGCCCAAGTCAAGATATTAGAGAAAAGGTGTTTTGGTGTAATCCAAATTGTGGAGGAGGATGAGTCCGAGGTTGTATCAAGACGAGCAAGTTCATCCGCCGCCTTTTCATTCTCGCTAAAGTCGCTGTGACGTGGCACCCAGAGTCCCAGTACCCTGTTGTTCCAAGAAAGAGTGCTCAGGGTGGATTTACATCCCAATACAATGCTCGAGTTTCTAAAGGGATTTGACAAGGCTTTGACAACTGTTTTGCTGTCCGAGCAGATCGCAATCTACTTGTCTTCAGTGTTTGACTAAGGAGATGCCTTCCCGCTTCAATGATTGCCTTGACTTCCGCCTGGAAAACCGTGACATGGCTTTCAAGGTGTATGACAATTTCCACATAAGGCTCCTCTCAAAAAATGCCTACTCCGGTGTTTTCTTCCGATTTGGAGCCATCTGCATATATCATAAGGTTTGTTAATGGCTGATGCACGAAATGTGATTCCCATTCTGCCCTATCTGGAATTTTTGTTGTAAAGTTGCTCTTCAGCATAGTCTCGATGAGGTGATCGGTATTCCTATCTATGTCAGGTAAGATGGACTGCACGAATTCAAAGATGAATCGAGCTTCAATTGAAGTGCAACCTTAGCATAGCGAATGACGTCGCCTTCTTGACATGTATATGCATGGGTTGTATGTTGAGAACAACAACCTCAAGGGCCCCAGAGGATGCACAATCTTTGGATCTATTCCAATATCTTGCGATGGGTGGCGAACTTCATTGCGTTCCACCACACCACAGAGGTTAACATGGGTCGGATGACGTAGATTCATAGGATCATCCGCGGTTTAAGTCTCCACACTTTTTTCTTGTAGATCTGCGGCATATCGCGAAGGCTTTAAGAGCTTTATTCGCTCTGTCCTCAAGGTATGGTTTCCAGCTTAATTTTCTGTCTAATAAGATACTTAGATATTTTACCTGTCCTTCAGTTTCAAGCGCGTGTGGAGCTGATAAGGCGCAGGTTCAATCTGGGAACGTTCCTTTCCTTACTGACACTTACTTTCATTTCCTTTGAATAATAATATGTAGTAGGGTTGTTGAAGTTTCAATTACAGTCAAAACTCTTTAAGTCGAACTTCCTCTTACACAAATTTCTCTTTAAATCGAATTTTTTTCACTTCATTTAGCACTTCGTTCGATTTTTCATAGAAAACCTTCTTACTCGAAATGCCTTATCTCGAAAACCTCTTGTCGAACTAATTTTTGGACTTTTTCTTACTATTCGCTCTTCTTTAACTCGAATAAATTCAAATAAACCCTTGCTACGTGTTTTTACTGTTTACTACATAATTGTTGATTTTTGTTTGATTTTATAGTCTATTGGCAATTTCCTAAAGCATTTTAAATTCTACATAGAAATATATAGTTTTATTGAGAGTCTATATTTCTGGATCTGCATTTTTCAGTCTGCAATCGAAACAACAACAAACGATCCAGATAAGTTTCAAGTGTCTTTGAACAACATTGAATGTTTTTTCAATAATAACATAAAAAATTATACCCAGAAAAAACAATCAAAAAATTACCGATTTTTTCAGTTGATAATATTATGTAAAAGAAAAAGTTCAAAGTATTAGCAAAATTTTAAATGAGAGCTTCTTATACGAAATTCCCCCACCATCCTTAACTTAAACTAACGAGGCAGTAGCTATATCATACAAAAACGACATTAAACAATAGCAATAAATTATTTAGAATTCAACATTAGAGCTCTAAATCAAAAACAAAAAAATACGTAATTATAATTAAGATAATTAAATGGCTAGAAGCCATGATGAAAAGCAGAAGAAGAAGAAAAAAGAAATTGAATCGCTGTCACATAAATAATAGCTGGACTGCGCTGGAAACCAGACCCGAAAAACCACAATATCAACCGTCAAGTAGTAAATACTGAAAAATAACCCTCTTAAAAACTCTCGCATCGCCTGTTCTCTCAATAACCACTGAAATTGAGTTCCAAGTAAGTAGCACAGCTTGGGCAAAGAATAGAAATTTTTATAGATGGAATATATATGACGCGGAATAGAAATGTTTAAGTTCCTTGAAGTATGGCTGAAAGTCAATTCGCCATTGAGATATGATGGCTTTTTGTTATAAATTAGCTTGTGTAAAAACGTAATTTGTTTGCATCGTTTGAGCATCGTTTTTAAGCAGCAGCCAGACAAAGCATATCAAACAGGTGAGATATGGTCAAAACGTCTCATCGCAAATATAAATCTCGTGCAGTCATTAAAAGCTACATTTAACTTTAGAGCTCATGTAGAATTTAAATACGAAATACTAAACAATTACCTGTGCTTCGAAAGAAAAGGTCAGATGATTGCACCTCCTCCAGGGTGGGTCATCTCAGTATCTTCGAGCAGGTTAACATTAACGACCTAGAAGCTCCAAAAGATACTATGGCCAAGAGACTCTCTTTTGAAAGAGGTTAAAAGGTAACCATTAATGAAAGAAGCCAGATACTAGACAGAGGACTCCAGCTCCCGCAACGGGCCCAAGTCTGGTATACTGACGGATCCCGGAAGGACGGGAAAACAGGCGCAGGGGTGATTGGTCCAGAAGTGGAACTATCCATTCCGCTTGGTATCTCACCTTCCATTTTCCAGGCGGAAGTCTATGCAATAGAGGTTGGAGCTCAGGAAAGCCTAAATAAGGGCTGTAAGAACTCCAACATCTACAACTGTTCATACAGCCAAGTTGCGCTCCTAGCTCTTTCCTCTCAAGCCTTTGAGTCGAAATTAGTTTGGAGCTGCTACTCGAAACTCCAACCACTGTCTAAGGACAACCAAGTAACCTTGGTTTGGGTCCCTGGACACGAAGGAGTGGATGGTAATGAAAAAGCGGATGAACTGGCTAAAACCGGAGCTGATTGTCCGTATATTGGTCCCTATCCGACATTTGGCCTACCAAAAAGCCACTTTAGGGGGGAACTGCTTAAGTGGGACAGCAGGCAACTGGATCTCCTTTGGGGTAGCGCGGCCGGTATGAGGCAGGCGAAGAAATTCTTCAATCCTTCTCATTTCCTGTCGCGTCAACTTATTGGACTTAGCAGACTGTCGCTCAGACTATTTGCTAACGCAGTCACTGGTCATGGCCCCTTCCGTCACTTCCTGAAGAAGATAGGCAAATGCGACAGTGAACTGTGTCGACTGTGCGAAGAGGAAGATGAAACCTCGATGCACGTTATATGCGAGTGCCCAGCACTTGCAGGTTTAAGGATGCAAATCACTGGAAGAGAACTTATCTCTTCAGATAATGTCTGCAATCTAACTCCGAAAGCAATAATCGAGCTCGTTTAAAGACTTGATTTTGCCTATTCACTATAGGGAAAGGCACAATAGATGGTCGCGGTGTCCGCAAGGTCCTGGAGGCCTAGTCGCCCCTACTCCTAACATTAACATTAAACAATTACCTGTAAAATAAGGTTGAAGTAAAATTTTTACAAGCTTCATACGCATAGATCTGTTCAGTACATCAATTGACAACCACAACCGACGCAGTCCTGTGTAAATTTTAGCAACCAACGGTACTATTAACTTGGTCACAGCAACTCATTGAAGCTTTAGAAGAGCTCTAAAACTCTTAACTGTATTGACATACGTCAAATTGACAGAGTTCAGAGCAATAGGGGTGGGGGAATGTCAGTTGAGTCCAAACTCTGCCTATATATTACCATTGCATATGATTTATTTGCTCTTAATACTAACAGATTGTCTTCTGCCCATCTACCAGGTCTATGCAGATCTGAGTTTATACGGTCGACACAATCTTCAATCAGATCTATAGGCCGGACATAACATAATTGAGCATCATCGGCGTAAGGATGTATATTACTACACCTAATGTTATTAGGTAGGTCGTTTATATAAATAGATATGTATATATATAAATAACGGGCCAAGTATGGAACCCTGCGGTAACGCCGAAAACAATGGAAGTAAACTAGACCGGTGGCCAACGACGCTCGCTTGTTGATATATCTCTAAGTAAGAATGTTGGAAATTAAAAGTATACAGCCGAGGAAGGAAAATTGAAATAAGTGACAAAACCCTAGTGTCTGCACCCTATCAAAAGTCTTCTTGAAGAAGTCCAATAGACTTAAGAAAATCAACCGATTTTTCGTGCAGACATTTACGAATATCGGTAGTCATCTTCAAAAGAGCAGTCCTACAGCTGTGGGAAGATAGAAAGCCTGACTTGCATCGATTAAGAGATTTTTGGTATCTAAGTGTTCTAAGATCTGTGAGTACAGCAACTTCTCGAGAGCCTTCGACAGAAAACATGAGATACTTATTGGTCTCTAATCATTTTGGCTTTCGGGGGACTTTGATTTAGCTATAGATATTGCATTTCACTGGCAAGTGCGATTTCGACTTAGAAAAGTTTGACTGTACCAATATGAAAATTTCTCATAATTCAAGTATATTGATTTCGTGTATGTATAATATTTTTGAATTTATAATATTTCGCATTTTGAAAAGTACCTGCTAGACTAAAAGAGGAATGTTTTTTTTAGGCCCGACACCTCCAGATATATGAGAGATGTCTTAAATGATACATTATGCATGATGCATGATGATATTAATAATGTTTATTTCAATTAACCTGGGAAAAGCCTTGGCGATCGGATGTAGCTTGAGCAACTTTCTTGGATGAAAAAGTGGACTTTTCTACTATTCGTGATAGCGCGGTGCATGATGAAAAATGACTTCTATGAGAAAAATGTTCACAACAGAGCACTTATGACTATGGAAGAAATATATGCGAAATGTAGTAGCTGGGGTGTATATAACCCAAGTGCATGAAAATGCGTTTTTCCAGCTGCAAAAACGTCCCTAGAAAGTTTTCTGAATGGAGAAAAAATGTACACGACCCGATAGTACTCGGCGAGATCTTTAATTTGATATGCAACATGCCGTATTGGAACCACCGCCCCCCCCCCCTCCGGGGGTTTCTACCCGCCAACCCGAAAAGTATGTATAAAACCTGTTTTCCGTTCGGAGTTAGAGCTTAGAGCCCATCTAAAGTACGAAAAATCTGGTACTTCAATTCGAATAAAAAATAGGAAAATACTAAAAAAGTGTGTATGGGGATGGGTATTTGAGCATCCGAGTATAGGAGTGTGGGTACTTAAACTTATTCTCAGGAGCTAAGGAATTCGATTCCGTACTAAGTTTCGAACCCACCAAGCCTTCCCCCGCTTAATTGAAATAAATATTGTTAATAAAATATGTTCAGAGAGTATTATAATGTATCGTTTAAGACATCTCTCATGTCTGGAGGTGTCGCGCCTAAAGTTATATGAAAACTGGGTAAAAATTCAATTTGAGTTTCTATCATCGCTGTAGACTTGGTTTAAGACGTTCTTTTTTTTTTAATATTTAAAAGATGCATGAAGCTTCGATAAGCAGCATAGAGGCGATAATAATTTTGTTATTGATCAGTTTCGGCAGCTCTGAATTTCTCTTTCTTCATTTCTTCAATCTACTTGCCGTTTTCCTTTCGATATATTTGAAATTTTAAAATTACCCGCCCTCTCCTCCAATCCTCCTTCCTCTTTCTACTGGCAAAGATGATATAGTAATTTTGTAAATTAACGCAACAAAATAATACTTCAAATGTGTTTTTTTTTTTTTGAGTTTATAAAATTATAGAAAGCATATAATGTTTTTTTTTAGTGCATCTTAACATTCCTCCGTATATATTTATGAGAAAATGTGTGACCTTGAATGGAAGATCCTGAGCGAAAAAATAAACATTGCTCACATAAACTAAGTAGGTGGTACCTCAAAGGTTTTAATCCTTTTCTCAAAATGTTACAATAGAATCTATTGTTTTCGCCTCTTTGTTATTTTCTTTGATACTAAATAAGAGGATAAAGTCTTAATTAGCAAACAAAATGAAATTGTTCACAACAAATGTGTTATCTACCCCACGTTACCTATGTGTATCTACTTTTGTACATAAGGTATGTATACGTACCCACATCAAGTCAAACTTTCTTGAATCTTAACAAATACTTTTTTATCGCTTTAGGCTAAATTTAACTTTCCTCCAAGAGATAGGTACATATTTTTTTTAGAGGCAGGTAAATTTAAGATTCACATTTTGATTTATATTTTATGTAGATTATTAGTATGTGTGTGTATGTGTGTGTATGCCTTAACATTTTTATGAATATTCATTAATAAAAAAAAAAACAACATTAGAATTTAACAAGAAGCAGAGTTTTTCTTTAATAAATTTTTGCAGGTATTCGTTGAAATAGCTATATTCTGCATACATAGTACTTATAAGTAATTGTTTCAGTATATATATACATATACTTATGCATATGTGTACGTGTGTAGGTCTGTACTATATACATAGATTTTGTTTTAAGTAAAAGACAAAACAAGAGAAGACAATTTTAATTAAATGGGTGAATGTGTACATTTTCAGAAAGCCCTTCAGGGCATATCAAACTGGCCCACCAATTTTGGTTTTCCTATCCGCCACCAGGCGCTGGTGGAGGTTCTTCAAGTAAGTACCAAAATGTATGTTTCTTAAAGTAAAACAAAAACAAAAAAAAAAGCAAAAAATAAATGAAAGCAGAAAAACCTGCTACAGAATGCAGTTAACTGTCGTTGCGTTGGTGTTACTAGTTCCTATTGCTATATCGTTGTTCAGATATATTTTATTTATTTTTCTATTATTGTTTGTATGTATGTATATGTATGTATGTGTTTTATTAAATTTGTATAGCTTTTATGTTCTCTATATTTTTTTCTAAATTAGAACACATGCAGAGTAGTCTATGTCTTGTTCTATGTTTCTAGTGTTTCTGCTTCATTCTATTAAAATACAAAAAAAAAAAAAAAAAACAATAGAGAGTCTAGAAGTAATTTTCGACTCTCCTTATTCTATGTGCGCTTTGTAATTATTTTCTATCATTTTCGTTTCTTGTGTATAATAAAGTTCCATGTAAAACGTCTTTTATATTGTTGTACTAAATAAAATTGCACAGTTGGAATTCAGTAATTGGAAAATTCATGTTGTAACTTAAGTGACTATGTTACATAGGGTGTTGTTGTTTGTTGCGTGGTGCTGTGAACAATATTGCCTTCGTGTTTTTAATTAAATTTTCAAATATTGAAGATTTTCCTTTTCAGAGTGCCATGGAGATACGATATTTCGACAGAAACCCTCTTCTGTTGAAAAGCGTTTTTTTTAGGTGTTTTAGATGCATTAATAAATTATTTTTAATATTTTTTAAATTAATTATATCGAAGGAAGAGTAGTATCTACTTCTTAATGGCCGATTTCACAGTCCAGGCTTACACCACAGCGATAGCTTAAGTTAAAGCTTAATAAATATTCCAGTTTCACAGTCAAGGGTTAAGTGATATTAATGGATTAAGCCAAGCTTAAATTAAACCCGTCATCTGGAACGCTTAAACCTCAGTAGTTGCTGTGAAACACTTATGGAGATTATTGCTAATAATACATTTTTCCTATATATGATAATTTTTGTTATTAAACGAACGTACGTATACGCAATTCAAAAGTTATATTTTAAAACTAAACAAAACAAAAACTGAAAAGTGTAACCTGTGAAAAAATAATAAGAAGGTGCCCGCAACATTTCGATAAATGGGATGACTTTGATTTTTATTCTCGGTTCCGACTGTCGAAATATTTCGCTATAATGATTTTGGATCTGATATACACTCTTAGATAAAAAGCTCGACTGACTGGTAAATAAAGTAAGTTGTAATGAAGTGTGAAGTTAAAAATATTAGTATACATAGGAACAAGATGAAATATAGGATAATAACCGGTTAATATATTATTAACACTACTAACTATTGATAAAGAACAAAAAAAGATGAAAAAAATAAATGGTACTGGCTATAGTACTGACCCCTGAGGCACTCCGTGTAAAATGGGCAGCATAGCTTTTCATCTGAACAGTAATATTAATTCTGACGTAAATAAGATTTTGACATAATCTGTGCTGAATGAAATCTTTTGCTTGAGCATATATATGCGTATGTACAGCAGCCTATTTGAAGTTATGCTATACCAAGCTTTACGCTAAAGATTAATATTAATTATTTTATTTTGTCTTGACGAATTGTATATGCATCTACAAAATCTTTTGATTTTAAGATCAACACTGTTGATATTTTGTGTATGATTTCGAGACATTCGAACGGCAGTGTCCCATACACTATTTGACTTGATAGGCGCCACTTTTTCAAAATGTAAACGAGGGAAGAGACTGCTTTTCCTGTTCTCCATCCAGTTCTGCTACTGGAAAATCTGTTTTAAAATATACTATAAAACAAACAGGACTATTCCCTAAATTTAAGACACGTTTTCTCCTAAAAATAAATGTCATTTTCTCTAATAGAAAGGGAAAACAGTTTAATTTCCCCAAATCAATGGAAAATTCAATAAATTTAGGTATTTGGCCCTAGAAAACCCATATACGTGGTACCTCGACATACGAGTTTAATTCGTTCCTCAACCTTGCTCGTATCTTGAATTACTCGTATCTCGAAGCAAATTTCCCCATACAAAACAATTGAACTACCATTAATCCGTTCCAACCCCCAAAATGTCACCCCAGTTATTTTTGTTACGTGGTTTTGAATAATAAAAACGTATTTATAAATGACAAATATTTATTGTACAAAAACAAAAAAGAGAATGTAAAGAAATAAATTAGATATCCTCACTGGTCTTTGCCATTCTCGCTACATTTTTCTCGCTTTCACCTGTAGGCCGTTTAGAAAAAAATATGTCCAAGGTGGTTTGTTTCTTCCACCCTCTCAGAATGTTCCGGAAATGAGTTAGGCTAGTGTCATTAAAAAGATCAGATGCACGACTTGTTGCAAATTTTTTTGGGGGTTTCTTTTCCACGAACTGTGAAACTATCTCCCACATTCCTAAGATTTCCTTTATCTCACTTGTAGAAATAACCTCCTCCTCCTCTGACTCCTCGAAACCAATTTCTTGCATAACCTCCGTATGCTGCTGTGACTGTAACTCTTGTATCTCCTCAGTCGTCAGTTCCTGGATGTGCTCCTCGACGAGCTCGTTCACCTGCTGATCCATGGGCTGCAGGATAGGAGTGGTGTTGGGTGGTAGGTAGAGAGCCTTTATAAATTTGAACCCCTCGAGGATGTCATCTTCGAGGTTTGGTGGATGAGTAGGGGCATTGTCGAGGATGAGAAGGGCTTGCACGTGTAGGTTTTTTTCCTGTAGATATTTCTTAACAGAAGGGCCGAAAACCAGGTTTACCCATTCCACAAAGAACTTCCTGGTGACCCATGCCTTCGGGTTCGACCTCCACATAACTTGCAGTTTTTTCTTTCAAAATCTTATGTGACTTAAATGCTCTGGGTTTTTCCGAATGGTATATGAGCAGAGACTTGATCTTGCAGTTGCCACTCGCATTGGCGCACAGTGCTAGAGTCAATCTGTCTTTCATAGGTTTGTGGCCTGGCATCATCTTCTCCTCTGCCGTTACATATGTTCTATTCGGCATCTTTTTCCAGAACAGCCCTGTCTCATCACAGTTGAAGACTTGCTGAGAGATATATCCTTAGGCTTTTATTAGATCGGAAAACGTTTTAATGTAATCCTCAGCTGCCTTCATATCTGAGCTTGTTGCCTCACCATGCCTGACACCGGAGAGAATACCGGACCTCTTTTTGAAATTCTCAAACAAGCCCCGGCTGGCTTTAAATGACTCTTCCGATGCCTCGTCGATAGAAGTCTGCGGGGTTTGCTTCAGCAAATCTCCGTAGATTGCTCTTGCGTTCTCGCAAATGGTGGTCTGCGTCAAGGTATCTCCTTGGAGCTGCTTCTCTGTCACCCACACCATCAGCAGTTTCTCCATATTTTCATGAAGGGAGGTTCGCAGCTTGGAAATTATCGTAAGGCCCTTAGCCGGCGTTACACTCTTTATCGACTCCTGCTGTTTAAGCACAGTACATATCATGGACGCACTACGCCCATACTGCCTCGACAAGTCAACAACTCGAACACCTTGCTTATGTTTTTCTATAATCTCACGTTTTAATTCAATACTCATCATCTTTTTCTTAGCACTTGACTTTCCACAAAAATTCTTCCGATCCATGGTTATAAAAATAAATGAGCTACAACTGTAAATGTAAATCTAAACGCAACACAAAACGCGAACACAACTTATCACAGCGGGAGCAGCTAGCTAACTGATTCACTGACCGTGGTGGGCATGGCCGCGCACGCGCGTTCGCGTGCTACCGTCCGACCTGCTAATCCGAACTCGTATCTCGAATTTCGCTCGTAACTCAAAGCAAAAAATCACTCGCTCGCCGGCTCGTATCTCGAAAAACTCGTATGTTGGGGCACTCGTATGTCGAGGTACCACGTATGTAAAATTACCGAAATGTTCAGCTTTCTCGGATATAATTAAGAGAACATTCAATAAATTTGGTATTACTCTACATTTTTTATGGAACACTTACCTATACATATTTTGTTAATATCATTCACACAATGTTTTTGAAAACAAGTCATATATTGTTTTTCGCTATTATATTTGAGCGTGCCCAATGCCCTAGTGCCAGTACTAACTTCCATACTAACTATGTGTTTTAATGAAAAAAACATATATAGTAAGTAGTATGGCGCATAAGAAATGAGTAATTCAGCTCATTATTATGTTTTTTAAAGGTGTAGTAACTACAACAGTAAGTACTGTTTATAAAAACTAATATCTATTTCCTACATCTTAAGGAAAAAGCCTACCTGCATTTTAGGGATAAAAACCTAATCTATGTTTTCCAAGCTTTCCTTAATCTTATGGAAAAATACCTAAGCTTTGTGGCATAAATTACAGCCACTCACTTTAGGAAAAATAATTTTACTGCATATACTGGCGCAACTAAAGGGAGTTGACTCAGAAATTGAATTAGACATTATTCCAGGACCACTTAAAGCCCAATAAAGCATCCTGTAAATTACGATATGCTTTTTTTTTATTGGTACTCGTAAGAAAAGCTAGTTCGATCATATTTTAATAGGAAAAAGTCGTTAGCCTCGATTACAGTGCTGTAGGTATATTTCAAGCAATTACGGCATCTTAATTTACATTCTGTCCAGAGAAGAATAATCAACATAACTAGCACAATTTCTCTCCAGCTCAATAATTGAATCCAAGAGACATATGTCCAAATTAAATCTCATGAACTGTCTAAGCTATGTAAACGTAGTGATTAACATCGAAAAGGAGTAGAAAAAAGATTACTATATCCAAAAAAAAAAAGAAAAGTAATTAAAGGTTTGCAAATCTGGTATTATGTGCTCAATCTTTTATCATCAATCATCCCAGGTTTTCCGGCAAAGCTTAATCTTTGGAATTGTCCTCTCCAAGGATTTTGTTCTCCGATTTTGTATTTTGCGAAATTTTTTTATTCCGAGCAATTTATTGCATGTTTAGCGAAATAAGGGAGAAATAAGGGTTTTCTAAAATAAAAATAAAAATCGAGAAATTTTTTAAATCCGGGATATTGAATTTTGGGTTTTTCAATTTTGAAATTCCATACTCAACCTATAAGAGTTCAACTGAAATCACAACTTTATCCTATAATTATGTTCTATCAAAATACATACATCAATTTCAAAGAAAATTTATACCTCCAATTTCCATCTTAATCCCAGATTTTGTTAGTGTGAGTCGGAGCTTTTTTAAGCTGCCATTTTGGAAGCGTGCAACTTCTGTGGATTCTTTATTGTTAACGCGGAAAATAATAATGCTACTCTGTGTAGCGCCTAGAACAAGGTATTCCCATTACAAACCACGTTCCGCCATTAGTGACGAAATATCGTGAAAATATATAGGAAAGCACAGTACAGAGAACACAATACTCTTTCTCCTCTCTCTGTTTTTCCTATAAAAATGTATATGTATTAGTCACAGAATTACGTCACAGGCTATCAGCTGCAATGTGTCAAAATTTTAATGGGAATACTTTGTCTTCTGTATACCTTGGCCTAGAATATCTGTCAATTATCGCCATTGTACGCTTATTTAAGGAACTATCTTTTCATCCCATATACTACCAATGATATTAGTTCAAAAGAGGGTCGTCAAAAGAGTCGACTTCATTTCCTTTACTGTATAATTGAAATTCTTGTTGCTCTTTAGCTATGCTCTCTAGACAATACTAAAAATCTGTGTAAACTAATTTCGTCCTTAATTTTCATTTATTAATTGCTTTACAAAGATAAATACTTTTATATTCTTAAAGTAAAACTCCTTCAAACTACTTAATTTAAAAAAAATACATAAATAAAAAAAAAACACCTCTTCAAACTGACATCCTCTTTCATATTCTGAATTGAGTTACTCCTATATTCAAAACGAAATTAAAATAACACTTGGGGCGCCGTTTTAATGGAGCGTCCAACTTTGACGAACTTGACAAGTTGAAAATTTCTCATATTATCGATTCTGGGGAAAATGAGCTCTTCAGTCTTCGTAACTGCTGCTGGTGCTACATGTATTGCTACTAGTGTTATTGCTGTTGCTCCTCCACAACCAGAGTCAGATATTCGTGCCTGTGCTTAATTTCATGGCTTCTATTTAGGCGTAGAGAGCCTACACAAAATCCAATTACGATTGGTTCGGTTCAGTTTGAAAATATACCTATGCTCTACCGTTTCTGGTTCTGATTGAGGTCTAGAAAATGTTGTTGTTTATTGATTGTGTACGGCGCGCTTCTTTATATTTCTCTCTATAACCAACAAGAGCCTACATATATTTGCTACTGCTGCTGCACCCTTGCTGCACTACACCAACACCATTTGTAGGTGGATTGCTCGATTTGCTCAAGAAACAGAGTAATAATAATCACCAAAAATTTATGAGAGAAATAACTGTACATATAGTGACAAAATACGGCAAAAATTTATAGGATTGACAACTGTTAGAAGACAAGGTGATTAGAGGAGTAGGTAAGATAAACATTCGTATGTACGGTACATATGTATCTCTACATAGGTAGTGGCTTTTCCGCTGATTGGAAACGGTTGCTCAAGTCTAGTGTCTCTGGGCTTTTAGTACACTGAAAGAAGCCTTCTATGGCGGAGGCCGATTCAGGGCTATTTTTCGCTTTCATAGCGGATTTACCTATAGTATATGGTTGCTGTACGTATATACAGCTGCTAGAGTGTAGTTGGTGGTCTCGGATTCGTGTTCAATCTCCGTTATAAAAGTTATACTTAGTCTCATGTCAACTAAACGAAATTTGCGAGATTATTTAATGGTGGTGCGAACGCCCAGAAAACCGCGTAAGTTTCAGTGTACAATTATAATTGAAGAAATGCTTTACCTTAATGATGGCTGCTTGGTTAGTTGATTGGTTGGTTGGTTGGTTGGTTAGATTTTGCTTTGCTACATTATACCTGCATAATACTCTCCTTGCTAGTAAAATTAGCTTAGCCTACAAATTTCTATGTAAATGAAAATCGATTATGGCCGTCTCGCATTTCGTATAGAGGGTAGCACACAGTATACCTACTCTCGTTTTTATATTTTTATATTATTAACCTCCGGAACTGTGTAATCAAAATAGGCTCATGTACTATAATGCTTTATGGTTTTTTATGTTCTCAGCAAGCATAAACTAGATTCTCTTGACTTTCACTTTCTCAGTTCATAATTTACACTTGTTCAGATCACTGGTTATTATAAATTCCCGAAATAAGTGTTATATCCTGGCAAAGATATACCCAAGCACCGGTGGTGATTATATGCAATGCCTTTATAAATATAATTCTGAACTTTTGGAGAATATTAAAGGAAATCATCACTCCCGCCTGTTCGTACTCCGTATCTTTGGGGAATGTTGAAAATAGTTTGTGAATTGTTTTGGTGTTTTATTGTTAAATTGTAAATTAACTGTTACGTAAAGAAAAAAATAAATAAATAAAACTCCACCAGGAGGAATAAGACATAAGACCTGTTAGTTAGCAGTAGTTGTATAATGTTCAAAAATTATGTTGGCAGACGAACTTTCAAAAGAAAATGGAAAATAGCTTCATTGTGAGTGTGCAAAAATTTCGTAATGAAAGTTGAAAGTTTCTTAATTGCTTGTTTCGTATACCTATAGTCTGACTGAACTAGAAGAATATACGGGGTAGACTTTGAGAGTTGTTGAAGGACTGCCAAATGCCACTCTATATATATGTGCGAAGGAAAAGCTCTTGCACAATTGCTTTTAACACGCAAATTCATATATATTTACAGTAAGTAAAATCAATGTTTTCTTACCAATTTACCCTTTTCATATTCTTAAGAAAATATTTTTTCTTCATAAATTCTTTCTTCTGAACAAAAATTATTAAAAAATCTGTTAAGTTTCCTATTTCATTTTATTACTTGTAGTTGCATGCATAAATTTTACCCTACTCTCTATTTTTTACAACTGTCAAAATAAATTTCTCTTTTGCCCTGTCAAAATTATTATCACTGTTTTTTTTTTAAATATTTTCACCCGGGGGGTGATTCTGATCTTTTGTCGTACTTTAAGGAGTTACATGGGTTTCGAAGGCTAAAAACAATGCATATTTTCTCAATTTTTTTTTTTATATAATAAATAAATTATTTTATTCAAAAGTTTAAGCATAAAAAAGAGCAACATTTAATGAATATTTAAAAAAAAAATTTATTCAAAAATTTCGAAAATTCAACCGGTGGAGCTGATTTACGTCCGGAACCCCCTCAATAAAAAGTGTTCTCATTGTGGTCCAGATAACTCGTGATAGCCTATATAGACTGAACGAAGAATTTAAAAAGAAATTGAAATTTGAATTTTTGGCAGAGTTGTATTACAATTTATACTACCTTATAAAATTAGTTGTACATAATCGAAAAAAAAAACCTTCGTTCAGTCACTAGTCAATCCTATTTTGAAGAAGTGTGCAAAATTTCAATAAGATCGGTGCATTAGTTTTTGAAAAATCGTGAAATAGCATTTTTAGAAAAAACCGATTAAAGTTTTAAGTAGGAATAAGACGAAAAATAAAAAACTCCTTTCTTAACTTACATAGAATCGTCGATTGTAGCTCCATAAAGCAAAAATCATGCTGCAGTTCAGGGCATATTACAATAATATATTTAAAATATGTTACCCTTAGAAAGTGAGAGAAGCGAGGGAAAGAGACAGACAAACAATAGCTAAGCAGCTGCCTCAATATACTTCCCTCGATGAGGATAATTTTCAAAGCTTCTCTCTCCTAGACTTTTACTCCGATTGACTTGAAACTTTTTGGGAAAATATTGTAGTTGAAAAAATAAAAAAAAATATGCTTTTTTTAACCTTCGAAACCGACGTAACCAACACCTTAATGTTAGAATATACGACAAAATGATCTGAACTTTTCCACTGCTTTTTTTTTGTGTGTGTTATTATTCAGCTTAGTAAGCCTTACTTAAAATGAACTGAAAGTCATAGAGAAATTATATATAGAGAATTCACATGAACAGCTGTTCAATAGAAAGAGATTTACCCATCAGAGTAGCCGTCATTTGAAAAAAATAATGCGAATTTTGAAAGAAAGAACTGAATGGTATCATTTAAGGAAATTGAGCATGTTTGTGACAAGAGGAGAAATATACTTATTTTTTTTTCTGAAAAAGATATGTTTACATTTTTCAATAAACAAGCACGTTGTTTTTTACACACTGGTGAATAAGGGTGTAGTGGTTTACTCATGTTTTTTACACACTGGCGAATAAGGGTGTATTGAAGAGCCTTACCCTGGTAGACATATCATGATGAGCTCATCAATGAGCAATTAGATGAACGTACTGATGAAATTTATTCGCGTTTGAATCAAAACCGGGAAAAAATCATTTTTTTACTTATACACAGACAGTGTTCATGAGATATTGCATCTCTTTCACTTATTTAGAAATGTATACTTTGCTTCTCTTTTGTGCTTGGTACAATATTAGATGAGCACTTCGATGAGTATATAATGAGTGTCACGATGAACTTATTAATGAGTTTCACGATGAGCTTATTAATGAGCATGTCAATGAGTATCACGATGAGCTTATTAGTGAGCATAGCAATGGATGTCACGATGAGCTTATTAATGAGCATATCAATGAGTGTCATGATGAATTTATAAATGAGAATCTGATTTTATGATTGGTTTCATATATTTATCCGAATTCGACGCTGAGGCGTAAGGATGTGGACATAACGTCTTGTTCAGTATATTGGTGATAGTCTTTCCGCGGAAAAACAAATCTAAAAGTTAACTTAAAATAAATAATTTAAAAATTTAAATAAATAAATCACAAAAATCAATTCAAATTTTCCTAGTATAAATGTCTTCTGATACTCTGATGACAAGAATAAATATTTATTTATTGCTGGTTTAGTAACGGGTTTTTCAATAAGAGGTGTTATTTTGATATTCAAAGAAAAATGCCATTTTTTGAGATAAATGATCGGATCTTTATTTCATTGTAAAGAGGAAGGTATGCCGTTTATAATGGAAAATAACATCAGCCAAATGATCATCACGACCACGCCTACAGGACCATATCCTTTTCATGAAATTTTCCATAACCAAATCGCAAAGTGGCTGCCCTATGTCCTCGATAGCCTCACGAATTCCATCTTTGAGGTCTTCAATCGACGCTGGGCTGTTGGCTAGACATTCTCTTTCACGTGGTCCCAAAGGAAGAAGTCGCAAGGTGTTAAGTCACAAGATCTCGGTGGCCAATTATGATCACCTCTTCGAGAGATAACACGGTCCGGAAACTTTTCCCGTAAAAGATCAATGGTTTCGTTGCTTGTATGGCACGTAGCGCCGTCTTGTTGAAAGTAAACGTTGTCCAGATCAATATCATCAAATTCCAGCCATAAAAAATCATTAATCATCTGTCGATAGCGCAATCCATTCACCGTAACTGTTGCTCCAGCCTCATTTTCGAAAAAGTAAGGTTCAATGACCCTGCGGGACCATAAACCGCACCAAACAGTCACACATTGAGGATAGAGAGGCTTTTCAACAATAACTCTTGGGTTTGCCGAGCCCCAGATGCGACAATTTTGCTTGCTGACGAAGCCATCGAGGTGGAAATGGGCCTCATCACTCAAGATGAGTTTTCGATGGAATTCCGGATCATTTTCATGCATTTCAAGAACCCAATCAGCAAAGACTCGACGTTGTTGATGATCGGCCGCTTGAGTTCTTGTGTTAAATGTCAAAAAATGACAGCTCCAAAAGTGACATCTACCGAAATAGCGTGCTAATTAAAATAACACCTCTTATTGGAAAACCCTTTATATATGGAGCAGTTTCATGATATCCAATGAACCCTTCGTTGAGATATATTGAATGCTCATCAGGAGGCTCATTGGGACTTAATTTTTCTTCATGATTAGCAAACACCTTGATGCTTTTCAGTCAAGTTGGTATTGGTTTACATAATAGCTGCCCCTTGTGTGGCAAGAGAATATACAAAAGAGAAATATAGAAATAAGCCATGAACAAAATCTGAAAAAGAGAGTAGCGGGCTGATTAGCAGGCGAACACCACAGTCTTCTTGCCTTGTCTTACTGCAGGAGTTTTTCATATGTTTAAACGCTATAATTTCCATAAATTTGTTCTAGATTCTATTTTTTTTACAAGCATTAGAAAGAAAAATTTGGCTGCAATCTTAGATCTTCCTCCATAATGAGTGTACAAAACAAGTGAGAGTGATCTCTTACTGCATGTGTCGATGCCATCGTCGACTTCATGACTTTTATCTTCCGGGGGTTACGAAACAGCTGTTCGTTCAAGAGATTGCTCTATTAGTATACGCTCGTCGCTGAAAATGCCACTTCATATTACAAGTTCAATAATTTCGAATTTAAGCATTGTATTTATCTAACAATGAGTTTGTGTAGAATATCCATTTAACACAGTTTATAATTTTTGTCACAAAACGTCCGAGGCAGTTGAACTAATTTGTCGTAACTTTTAGGCGTATATTCTGAGGATTATTCATTGCAAATTCATTTTAGAGTATTTTGTGGTTGATGAGGATAAAGTACAACAAATTTGTGGTGAAATGTCAAAATATTTGACTAAAATATACACCAACAAACAAATCATAATCATCCCCCCCCCCCCCCCCCCGACCCCCAATTAAATATAAATATTCATTGTGAGAGCAAAACGGATAGTACAAATTCAAGTGGCTGTTGAAAAATGAATTAAAATCATATACAGGAATACCCAATTTTGTATATGATCTGAAATTAAAAAATTATGAAAATATTAGAGAAAAGGACAAAGTAGCCGTTGATATTGCCAAGGAGTTGAGTTGAGTTAGATTAGGTTAAGAGTATGGGGACGCTACGGACACTGCTACCAGAATTGATTTATTGTGTCCTCCCTTAAAGTGGTTAGGCTAAATCTAGCTTAAAATACAAGTGGTAAATGTTAAAAACGAACTGAGATTATAGTACGAGAGCAAAAACGTTATTGGATTTTAAAAATTACTTCCTCCGTTGGTCTTCTTCTATTGACTTGAAAAAATTTATCAAATCCCTCATTTTTGATTCGGATGACTTTAAATGTTGGCTGTAATAACAGTTGTTCTCATTCGTGGTTTGTAAAAAAAATATGTAGAACGTATGAGGGCTTCATTAATTTTTATAGTTGTTTCAGCCTATGTTGCAATAGAATTGACAAAAATACTCCATCCAAAATTCGAATGTGTTTTCAATTATCTACTTGTCAGAATGCGTAAATTTACTTTTCTGAAGGTCTTGACGAGAATATCTAGCTGTAAAAGGACGCATCAAGTAAAATTTTAAAGGAAAACCTTAATCGACAATCGAGGTATGAGATGTTCTTTGATTTTGTTCAGACAAAGATTTCTCGGTTGGTATACTTCAAATAAACCGCATTCAAATTTCATCTCTATAGCTGCAGGACTTAAAACTTCTGTAGCACTTTTTATAAAAATTTATATTCGAGATCAACGATGGCCAGTAAGACAATTGCAAACATTTTCAAATTGAAAAAATTACTCGAGTCAATAGCTGTGTTCTTTTGTATCCGCAGAACAGAGCAGAACAAAAGATACACAAAAGAACGCCTCATACAGTTTCATAGAAGATTTATAAATGAAGCGAACAGTACAAATAGTTCGCTTCAATCGACAGAGCAATTTGTTCTCTCCAGTATATGGGAGTTCTAGAACAAGGTACACAAAAGAACACAGCTAGTATGTATTGAATAAATATTTAGTGGATTTTTCATGAGTGCTACGCAATACAAATCGAAAACTGTAATTTGCCCCGATATCCGTGCTCAGATTTTTCCCTAATGTCTTTATTTGCTTAAGACGTCTATATGGCTATCGCTAACACTGTGATCTATCACATCGTAGGTTGGAAAAGAATTGTGTCGCTAGTCTATCGCTACCGCGGCTGTGTGAATCAGGCGGCTCGCGATAGATGACTAAAATTGTACATGCTGCGATAGATATTTGAAACTCTGGTCAAACGCTGCGGAGATTCTTTGTATCGCTGTGTTCTATCGCCTCACCTTGGTGTGAGTCTTGACATTGAAACTATGTATAGCGATCTCTCGCTGTCGCTTTGTTATCGCTACGTTATCGCGGCGGTGTGAATCAGGCTTGAATGAGTTTTTGTGGGATATAAAATCAAAATATTGCACGAGCTTTTTTCTTTGATTACAACATTTCACATGCCAATAATATTCATGTAACAATTGTTGACGTCTGTCAAACTATCATTTCAAAGTCAAGTATAAAATATCTCATGTATAGATACAAGGTTTACCCCAATTATTGAGTGCACTACGAAATGGATCTCTGTATCTTCTCATTTTATACAGTAGAGGAATTTTATAAAACTGTCATCCTAACGAAATCAGTTAGCTATCAGCCCTACTTGCAACTTACTTTCACTATAGAGCTCCGAATTGGATAGCTCCGCAGCAGTAGCTTATGTGAAGATCCCAATCGGAGCTTTAAAAGAGGAAATCATCAGAGGTGCTTATCAAAAGGCAAGCCTCCGGTGGACCAGTAGGGATACCTGCCGTATTGCGAGACAATTGTGGCCTGCATATGACAGGAAAAGTACAACTGCTTAATGGCAGTAGGACAAATACCAGGAAGCTAGTGGGGGTTATAACGGGTCACTGGGCCATAGGGGATCATGCTAGAAGACTGGGTATAGCGGCAAACGATTTCTGCAGGGGTTGTAAGGACTCGGAGGAAATCGAATCCATCCAACACGTGCTTTTCGAATGCCCCGCTTTGATGAATAAAAGAGGTAGGCTATTGGGTAGCTACTTCTTTTCAAGTCTAGGGGAGCTGCAAAGTGTGGAATTTAGATGAATCCTGAGTTTTCTGAGAGATGCAGGATGGATCTAAGTTAGATGTCTCAGGTAAATCCTCAGTTTCCTAAGGAAAACAGGATGGATCTGATGCTTGTAAGGTTATCCAATGAGGTCTAGGAGCACAATGGACCCATTAGAGGTCTAAGTGATGCAGGCTAGTCGTCTGGCGGCTGCACCCCTCTTATCTAACCTAACCTACTTTCACCATAAAAAAACCCATTTAGTGGTTTAAATGCAAAATTTTTTGCTATAGGTTTTTTTTTCTGTAATTTTGTATGATGTTTTACCAGTAAACTGAAATCATTTTGAAAATATCAATGCTACTTCGACGGTGATTAGACCTACATAAACGCATAAGTGTCAAACTTGATTCAACTCGACATATAAGCGGCGAGCGTATACTTATAAGAGAAAATTCTTCCTACCAGGCAATGAAAAACTGATGTTGACCTTGAAATGGGCATCATTATACTTTAAATAATATAATGACAAAACCAGAAAACCTAAAAATCATTCTGCCTAAAAAAATTAAATAAAAATAAATATTATCTGCCTTAGTGCGTAAAAAAGAGATAGAGAAAAATTATAAAAATTTACAGGATAATAATACCCCAGCCAGACAGAGGGGCAAAATCAATTATCATTCGTTCGTAATTGAATTTTCACAAAAATCGCTTTAATTTTGAATTTTAATAATTGAAAATGTGCTGTCAATTACTTACTTATAAAAATTGACATCACTTTCGTTTTAATTCACAAAATCTTGGGTAAGTTGATTTTTGAAAAAATCAATTACGAATGAATGATCATTAATTTTGTCCGTCTGCCTAGGATATAAATGACAAATTACGTACCTATATAAAAATTCAATAATTTTTTTTTTACATTAATATTTATATTAAAGAGTGTATATATCGTAGTATTATTGTACTGTTACATAAAAGAAGTTTATTATGTCCTATATATTATTTAAAAAAAAAAAATTTAAATCGAAAAATAGCTAATTAACGAAATGTTAATTGAATTTGTAAATAAGTAATTTATGTATGGTCCAATCTGTAGATTTATGACACACATTTTTACCGTGCTCTGAATAAATTTACGACACAATGGCAGAAAAATTAACAGAAGATTAAAGTAATGATAAAAAGTGAAATGAATTATAATTACGCCCCACTTTCTTATCTAAATCTAGCTTCCCACGGACTATGATTTCCAACATGCCGTGAGAAGGCTCTGGTTTGTTTGAGATAGCGCGAGTACGAGCCAACGCGTTGTGGGAAGGGTTTGGTTTGAGTTGGTGTTAGCTGTGATCGCATGGCGCGTCCCGATCCATTTGATTCGGTAAATTCAAAGACGCGTCGCGAGCGTGCGTAAGATCGACCGTAGTGGCCGACGCGTGCGCGTGGTTGCCCGTGGTGGCCAGAACGAGCGTGACATTTTTCATACAAAAGCAGCTGAAGAAGCAGCGATAATTTCTTCACGCGATCCGCACTAAATGGGTTGGCTCGTGAAAGCACGCACAGTGGGAAGCAAGCTTAATAAATGGCGTTTTCGTTTTTTCTTTGGGGTTAACTCCTGTCCTTTGAAGAAGCAAACACATATTCGAGTTTGCGTGCCGGCCTTGGAGTCATGTCACATTTGACTCCTGGTGCTAGCTCTGCTGAGATGGGGCAGCTGTAGCCCTCCTAACACAATGTAATTATTTTCAGTATACGAATCTCTGAATTATCATTTTGAAATTGTGTGTTGCATTTGTTTTGACAAAATCGTTACAGATTTGAAATGTTTTTATTTTTTAATTTAATATATAGTATTTTTTACAGACGATAACAGCAATTTTCAAGCATTCTATATAGAAGTGCCAGCAATTGATCTCAATGGAGACATTTGTTTTTTACAAGGTGAAACATGTGAATTGAGTGATATGGAGTGATAATACGGAAACTTCATTAGAGATTTCTTAAATTCAAGCGCGCAAAAATCCAATAATCACAATCATCACATTTTCACAACTTTCAAAAACGTTAATATTTTCCTCACGGTAATGCTCTAATTAATTGAAAACTGCAAAAATTGCCAGTTGGTGTTGATGGTGACAGAATGACAGATTATAACACCAATTAATTCGAACACGGAGCTTAGCACTTGAAGCAATTGATACTTCGGTGCAGGGTTAGAGTAACCCCAGTTGTCCCTGGTGCTATGTTTCGGTAGCAAAAACGAAAACACGGAAAGAGAAATGGATTTGACAGTTGTCAATTCACAATTGAAATATCTTGTAGTATTTTTGCCGGCGGGCACTAGAAATGCAAAATTGTTTTCTGAAAATTGTATTTATCTTTAAATTTTTTATTTTAATTAAATTAAAATGCCATTTCCAATGACAGCTTTAATTAGTTTTATACCACAGTCATTCAAAACAAAAGTATGCTTTTGCATGCAAAAACCACAGTGTGTAAAACGAACTACTATGTCCACCCTTATTCACCAGTCTGTAAAAAATAACAGTGAACCACCACTTCACCCTTATTCCCCAGTATATAAAAAACAACGTGCTTGCTTATTGAAAAAATGTAAACATTTCCCCTTTAGAAAAAAATAACCAAGTATATACCTCTCCTTCCTTCTCTTCTTTAAAGCTACATGAATTTTTTTTTTTCAAAATTAGCATTAATTTTTATTTTATGTTTTCAAATGACGCTCTACTCTGGTGGGTAATCTCTTTATATTGAACAGCTGTTCAAGAATTTGCTTTTGTTAGTATAGCTCGCCGCTCATAAGTCGGCAGTACAAAATATTATTTATCTGTACCTACTTGGATGCTGCGAAATATGCCATTGGAAAATCTTAATCCTAGCAGATATAAAAGATCCTTAAGACATTATTTCTCCCTTAATTCATAGTTGTAATTTTAGGTGACGATTTTATTGTTATTTTAATATTCGTTCTTCGGGAATTTTGAAGCTTTTGACTATTAATCTTCACCTTGTAAACAAACTGCCTCCCCTATTGACTTATTTTTTATGTCATATCTAGAGCATATCAGTTTCCATAATCAGCTTAGCGCACTCATCAGTATCCTCGGTAGGAATACGCTAGAGATAATCGACATATGTTTTTGGATATGCTATATCTAATGTTGTATGTTAGCTTTTTTTACTTTTGAAGCGCCATTGATACGAAACTTCCTCAGCGCAGTAAATTGAAAAATAATCTATTTGGTCTTCTTCTGCTCTTTTGTGAGATTCCAAAAAGTTCAGTATTTGGACCACTTTTACTCAAAAGATAAATTTGATGTTCTTTGAATTAAACTGAATGGAGTTACAGAAGTTGTTTTCTTGTGTAAAATTGAACTGAATCAGTTTAAATGCAGTCTAATCGATTAGCAACAAAAGAATTTAAGTATTGAAAATTTTGAAAGTGTTTTTTTTTGTTTTTCAATCATGAAATAAAGTTACTGTAACTTTAACCAATTAACTAATCAGGAATTGTGTCAATATGTAATTCAGTAACAATTTTGTAATGCACAAATAATTGTGCACGAAGAAATCAGAGCTCGTAGGTTAAATTTTTTTTTTTTTTTGTTTTGAATTCGCCCACCCAGACTAAAAATAAAATATTCCTTTGGATGAGTTCTTAAATTTAGCCTTTTGAAAAACCTTGTAAAAATTATCGCTTGATTCAATTTAGAAAGAAAAAAAAAATCTAGTCATGGTAGAGTTGTCATTTACTAGTGTGCCAAACTAATTAATTAAAAAAAAACAAAATTTACTTTTTTCTTTTGAATTTAACTATGAGGATTTAAAGGGAGTACTGTTTATCCAGCTACAGGTATGTACCAAAAAACTGTTAAATTAAACAAAATGTATTTCGATGTCTTTACACACACACATACACACATACATGCATATAACACATACGTCATGTACATATACTATTAAAATAGAAACATTTATTTTTTTAATTAATTATTTTATACAAAAGCTTATGCGAGCATATCTTTTTAAGAAAATATTGAAATCTCTGTGAAGGAGGTTACTTAAACCTTATTCACAAATCGTCACGAAAAAGTCCGTATTTACTCATTTTTGCACTATGCACCCTATTATTTTACTTTCTTCCAAGTATGTGTGTACAAACATATATTAGGGCCATAAAATATAATTTTTGTTCTATTCTTATAACCTCAAAAATTTTCATAGATACGAAATGAAATGTCTTACAACAAATTTTTAAGGAAATATTGTCGACTTTTCATTTTTGTGAAAAAGAAAAAAAAAATACAAGAAATAATTGGAAATAATTTTAACTTTGACAAGTCATTTCTACTGAGTGGTGGGGATCTAAAGCACGATCTGTAAATCAATGCATAGGGAGGAATGTCTTCTTTTCACCGCGTGTTTATTGATTAGCATAGAATCAAACGTACGAATATTTTATATTGATGGACACTCGAGTTTTTAAGAGTTTGCTTAGCTTCAAGTAGGGTTTACTCCTCAATGTTGGAGACACGTCAGGGTGCTATTTATACCCAAAACAGGGAAAACAACTAGTTCTCTAGCCAAATCGTTCTGCCTCATCAGCCTCTCCTCATTTTTACTTAAGTCCATGGAAAAATCCTAGATTTTCGAAGTGGAACTTTGACTAAATCACTACTTCATTCTAAGCAGTTTGCTTATCAAGCTGGCAAGTCTGCTAAGACTGCCATCTATACATTAGTCAAAGAGCTCGAATAAGCTCTTGAAAGAGGTGGCCTTATGTGCATTTGCTGACATAGAAGTCACCTTCGTTGTAGTTAATTAGCCGCTGAAGATAAGGCATTTGATCCATCCGCCGATTAACTGGATAGACTCCATGCTTAGAAGCAGGACGATAACCACAAGTATAGGAAACTGTTTAGTCAAAATCATCGCAGGTAAAGGCTGTCCACAAGGAGGAGCCCTCCCTCCACTCTTGTAGTCGATTATGATTGTTGATCTCCTAGTGAAGCTCGGTTAAATCCCGAACTGGTCAGCTTCACTAGGAGATCATTTAATGTACTATGCAAGTCTACGTGGATGACCTAGTAGTCACAATACGGGCTAAGCTTAATCAAGCCATATCCGACCTCATGCAAAAAGCCTTTGCTAAAGTCCGCATGTAGTATTTAAACAACGGCCTTTGCATAAACCCCAACGAAACGGTTGTCGTTCCGTTTACGAGAAGAACGAAGCTTTCACTAGCGGCTCTTCTTCTCGATAGCACGGAATTGATATATTGATATTTTTAAACGAAGTCAAATTTCTGGGGGTCACTCTAGATAAGAAACTTACCTGCAACTCGCATCTATATCCAGAGTGACGGAAAGATCGATAGCGGTAGCATGCATCTCTCTACAAGTGTCGTTGCTTCATTGGCAGAACATGGAGTCTGAGAGTTGAAAGTGTCCGGATAATTTTCTATCCGTATTATCCGGAATAATTAGGAATCGATTCCTTAAATCCGGGTATCCAGATAATCCGGATCCGAACTATCTGGATCTAAATCCTAACCATACGGATTTGGATCCGACCTATCCGTATCTAGACTAAGCAAAATAATTTCAAAATTTCCCCCAGATTGAAATTATATTTTCCCAATGAAGCATTGCAATCTGGGTGAATTTTGTCCTTCTTTACTCAGTCGGGATCCGGATAGTTCGGATCCAGATCCGGATAGTTTGGATCCAGATCCGGATAGTTTGGATCCAGATCCGGCTAGTTCGGATCCAAATATGGATAGTTCGAGTCCGGATTTCAGGAATCGTATAGTCTGCAGATCCGGGTATCCGGATATTAGCAAATCCGGAATCAATTTTAAGCTCTAATCTGAAGCTAAAACTGATGTCCTGGATGTACACCATGATTGTTAGACCCATGGTCACCTATGCGGCACTCATATGGTAGGCAAAAACTAATCAAAAGAAAACAGAGGCTTTGCTTGAAAAAAAAAAACACAGCGGCTTACCTCTCTAGAAATAACTGATGTCATGAAGACTTGCGTCCTATAGCAGCCATGGAAGCCTTATTAATCCTTCCACACCTTCATTTGCAGGGGAATTAGGAAACGATCAGGCTATTAGATTGTCAAAGGAGAAACAGTTAAAGCTAGGTGATCTGGTTCGTCACTTAAGTATCTTAAAACAGATATGCTTCGAACAAATGACGGATATAATCACATCCAAGTTGATTTTGTAAGACAAATTGAGACGTGGTTTTGAGAGACCGACAACAATGACATTCCATTAAACCGTCCTTCCAACAAGGATCGATGATGTGGTTTACAGACGGTTCCAAAACGAACAGTAGAGTCGGACTGGGTATATATGGCCCCAGATGCCATATATCAAAGGCCCTGGGCTCTACCCTTACCATATTAGTTAACGCCAATAGAAGAATGCGCCAATACCTGCATTAAAAGGGCCATAAATGGCTCAACCATTAATATTCTCTCGGATAGTCAAGCCGCTCTTAAGGCCTTAAAGTCCTACACTATCAAGTCAAGGATAGTCTGGGAGTGTCTGCAAACCCTTAAAAATTTATCAAGAAGAAACAAAGTTATCCTCAAGTGTGTGGGTACCTGGAATGCATGAGGGCCATAAAGACAATGAAATTGCTGACGGTCTAGCCAAAAGAGTAGCGGGAACCCCCTCTGTAGGACCAGAGTTGTTTTGTTGCACTTCAAAGTGTTATCTCAGCTACCCTAAATGGCTCGGAGAACAACAAAAAAATCCCTTCATTGCGAAAGGCTACAAGAACTTCATCAAGCAAAAAAGTTTATCAACACTTCAGGCGAAAAAACCAAACAACTCCTATTCCTTAGGAAAACTTTTGCTGCTGCTACTTATGCTGCTTTTGTCGGGATGCTCATGAAACCTCGGAGCATATGCTCTGCAACTGCGAAGCATTGCCAGGTGGAGATTATTCCACCTCGAACATGTTTTTCTTCCATACGTTTTCTAGACTTTATTAACAGTCTAAACCCAGAAATGGAGGGAATTTAACGGAAACTCACAATAGTTCTTTCAGGTCATAGTAAATGCCAGGCCAACGCCTGTACACCCCTCCACAAATCTAATATAATCTAGTTTCAAGTATTTTCTCGATAAAGTTAACTTGGTCGGTCCTCTCGGCTAATAATTCTTTCATTGTTGTGCCCATCGCGTCATCATTTCATACAGTCGATTGTTCTGGCAGTCATATCAGATCAGAGTATTAGCAAATAAATGCTTTGCTATTATCCCAACACATCGGAAAGATGAGCCAATAAAATATATCAGCTAATTTACTTATTTTCGTTGTCCTATAAATTTCTTTCAAATGGTAATTGTAGGAAAAGTGCTTATCTCACAGCGAGATGATCTTTAGACTCATATTTATTAATTTTCAGGTGATAAAATTTATATATCAAAATAACTGCAAAAATAACCAATTTTTTTTTGTGGCAGTGGGACAGGAGATCCCATCCCAAACACGGAGGCCAGAGTAGCCCATTGTTCTATCTTGCTAGAATCCCTTTTACCAAAACCTCCCTTTCCTCTTAATGAGGCGCATCAGGTCTTGGTGAGGAAGGTTTTCAGCTCATCTATAGATAGAAGGGCAGACCCTAGAGTATCCAGTCTGCTCCGGGCGGAAGCCAAACACGTGCATAAAAAGTGTTCGGTTGTCTCAGGCTCTCCTTCTAGGCACGACAGACACTCAGAGCTGTCGATAGCTCCCATCCTTGTTAGATGAGTGTGAAAGGAGCTGTGGCCGGTGATAATGCCAACCACAGTTCTACATTCCTATTTCGGAGATATTCCTATTGGGCCCATCAAGAAACTGTTTTGTGCACCTACAAGTACTCAGGCTCTCTCATCTCTGCTTATGCTTCGTATGAACATTCGCTTTGATGGGAGACCCGATATTCGAGGTGGAAACGCCTACGGCGGGTTCCGGTCCAAGGAACGGATAATCAGAGCTAGCCCTAGCTAAAAGATCAGCCCGTTCATTCCCCATGATCCCCATGTGACCAGGGACCCACTGAAGGGACACTTTGTTGTGAATACACAAACTAATCCACGGACGACATGCAATCCCCCAGTAACTTAGATGTTATCCGAGGGCCACTCAGAACCATGAAGGCTGCCTGACTATCCGAAAGGATAGCAATGTCCTTCCCCTTGATTTGTATATCAAGGGCTATCATCGCGATAGCGAACAATAACCTATAGTTGTCTCCATGTCTACTATTATCGAATCCAACTGCTTCGAAAGTAGCTTTCACCTTAGTTTGGAACGTCATATAATGTTTTTTCGAGTAATTTTTCCTTTTTTTAAAACGAAGTCCTTTGTGGAAAACGCCTACTCTAATGTTCTCGTATAACATGGAATCAGAATCATTTGTATAGAAGACAACCAATTGTAGAGCATTCTAGTTAGTATGCCACATATCCAAATTGACAGAAGAGCGGTGGGGTGCAAGATATGACTTATACTGCTTGGAATGCTTGCTATCGCCTTTCATTTGAGTTGTTAAATCAATCTCTATCCAATATCTCCCTAGAGTTCCCATTAGAGAGGCCTCATTATTTCAAAAGATAGCGATATTCATCTATTTAATACTCATTTCAAGGGTTTCTTTCACTGTCACTGAATTGAAACAACAACAACAACAAAAAACTCCAGACTGAAATTATTATTATTTCTTCCAAGCGAGTTCGTCCAGCTCAATACCAACAACACCATCATCATTTTCATTGTATATGAGAGAGTCAGAGACATGTAGAAAAACAAGTAAACTCTACTGGAAAAATTGATTTCCCCATCTGTCTTCTTATTAATATCCGGAATGCTCATATAATATTATTGGTCTATTTTTAGCTTCCGTACACATGTATATGCTCCTGTTCCAAAACAAAACCTCCCAGGATTCGCATATCCATCCTTTCATGAATTTATACACCAACCCATATATACAAAATTAAGGACTAAGCATCTTTTTGTGCAAGATTTGAATAAAAAATAATAAAAAAATAATCTCTGTGTGTAATCCTCTATTCCAGTATATCCTGACTTAATAGATGTCCTAATCTCACATAAAATCTATAGAATTATGGCAAGAAATGGCAAGAATCGAAGCAACGGTTTTCATACCAATAATAATTCAAAAAAAAAAAATATCCCTATTAAACGCAGGCTTTCCGTACAGAATAGATAAAATCTTCATAAGTCATTTGTCGATTAACATTTAAGAAAAAAAAAAAAAAATGCGAAGGATTTGTGCCCATTTCCAATGAACCATTGAAGCGAAACAAATTCAATTCTGACTCAGTCAACCGTCTCCGGAGGGAGTGATTCCGGATTGTCATTTGCCATGATGTAAAACGTGACGTTCGTTATCAGTTTGATAGGATTTTACCCTTCTGCGTGATTAGATATTATGAGTCACGTCAGTGGGTGTCGTCAGCTGGGAAATCTAAACTCTCTCGTTTGCTAATCAGCTTCAAGCATTGACAACGGATACTACTGGGAAGTTATAATGGATGAATGCACAAAACACTTAGGTATTCGATAGAAGTATAGGTACTTTGTCTTAGGAATTTGTGAACAATACTAATACTAATCCTGTACTTGTGAGTGTGTGTGTGTGTGTGTGTGTACAAGCTAAATAAGCCTTTAACAAAGGAACAAATCTGGTCAGATTATAGCAAATAAACAAACACATGCACGTTATAGGATAAGTGAACATTGATACAATAATTTTCAGCCAACCATATTTGTATATCTCAATGCCATGATATTAATGATATCCTGATTTCCTGCTGTGTTATCATTTGTTCTTCTTTTATATCCTCACACCTAATAATACTACCATCGTACATAAAGGTGTCCTTGATGATTTCATATCATACTCAATTTGTGTGAGAACAACACCTTTTTTTGTTCACCTATTCCATTCCACAGAATACTTTGCTCAGCATGGCCTTGTTACCACACACGCTTATATGCTTAATTGAATTCCAGAGTGGTTTCGGGATATGATGAAACTCGTGATGTTATTTATTGTTGTTATTGCATGATTTCACTTTTGACATAAGAAAAAAAAACAAAAAAAAAAAAACAGAAAAAAATTCAACAAGGATATATCAATTTACCACCTTATTACTAATTTGCAGACAGTAAATCATCCCAGACGGACGAAGAGAAACAGCGTGAACGCCAACGTAACGAACGTGAACAAAAGAATCAGGAACAGGAAGCTATCAACTACAAGGTAGGTACTTCCTTGATATAATCAAATTCGCTGATTCCTTTTCAACTCTTTTTTTCGTCTTCTTATCTTTGCATCCTTTTACAGAGAGATAAGGATGCCCGTGAAGCTCGTCTTTTAGATTTTGAAATTCGGCGAGCTGATAGAAAGAAGGAAATTGAGAAGCAACATATTCTTAAACAACAGCAGCAGCATACACAACAACAGCAACAACAACAACAAGATTCATCCCAGTCTCAACAGCAGCTAAGTCAAGGGATTCATAGTGAAAAAAGTACACCCAGTTCTGGTGTTATTTACTTGGGCGGTGAAAGTAAATCGCCGCGTGAATCAATAGACAAAGGTTTTCCTTCCGATCGTAGTAAGTCAGTTGATAAGGAAAAGGATACAAGTCAAGACAAGCAGATAGACTTGGAGGCGGGTGGAAGCAAGGTAAGATCTTTTTTTTAGTATTATTGATAACTGAAAATAGGGTACAGGAAGAGTGGTTTATTTTTTTTTTTTTAAAGCAAAAATAAACTTTTTTAAGTGTTATTTTCACTATACTCAGCTAGGATTGAAGGAAAAATCCTTTTTTCTATATACTTTATACATGTAGAAAGGGCTTCTTTTTGGAGGGTATTGAATTTCATTTCAAGGGAAATGTAATAATGTGATATGATAGATATCTTGAAATCCTGGCCCCAGATATCCTTTCTTCTGTGTGCTATGTTATAAGGTGAAATTAGATAAAAGAATATCCTTTAAGTATATATACTCTAACAATTGGAATATGTACATCCTTTTATCGGTTTATAAGAGTTTTTCGCAAGGTTTTTTTTTTCTTTCCCTCTCTCTTCTTATATAAAGGAGATTCTGTACAACTAACACCGCATTGGCATCAGTATGTTATTACAACTTTTTGTAACAGCCGGTACACGAAGATTAGAAAGGTTCAGATAGAGTGAATAGTATCCTTAAGGCAGAAGCAGCCATACGTCAGTTTTCCTTAACAATCCACCTTAGAAAAAGGTCAATTGTGCTAGCCACATCATTCTCGGCTGCCTTCTCAATCATTGTACCAGGAAAATTGGGGTTTAAAGTAAAAAATTCTTCTTATGATTCAAAATTTTCTCTGTAGTCAGGCACCAATTAAATAACGGGTCTTTCAATAAGAGGTGTTATTTTGATATTCAAAGAAAAATGCCATTTTTTGAGAGAAATGATCGGATCTTTATTTCATTATAAAAAGGAAGGTATGCCGTTAATAATGGCAAATAACATCAGCCAAATGACCACCACGACCACGCCTACAGGACCATATCCTTTTCATGAAATTTTCCATAACCAAATCGCAAAGTGGCTGCCCTATGTCCTCGATAGCCTCACGAATTCCATCTTTGAGGTCTTGAATCAACGCTGGGCTATTGGCGTAGACCTTCTCTTTCACGTGGCCCCAAAGGAAGAAGTCGCAAGGTGTTAAGTCACAAGATCTCGGTGGCCAATTGTGATCACCTCTTCGAGAGATAACACGGTCCGCAAACTTTTCTCGTAAAAGATCAATGGTTTCGTTGCTTGTATGGCACGTAGAGCCGTCTTGTTGAAAGTAAACGTTGTCCAGATCAATACCATCCAATTCCGGACATAAAAAATCATTAATCATCTATCGATAGCGCAATCCATTCACCGTAACTGTTGCTCCAGTCTCATTTTCGAAAAAGTAAGGTCCAATGACCCCGCGGGACCATAAACTGCACCAAACAGTCACACGTTGAGAATAGAGAGGCTTTTCAACAATAACTCTTGGGTTTTCCGAGCCCCAGATGCGACAATTTTGCTTGTTGACGAAGTCATCGAGGTGGAAATGGGCCTCATCACTCAAGATGAGTTTTCGATGGAATTCCGGATCTTTTCATGCATTTCAAGGACCCAATCAGCAAAGACTCGACGTTGTTGATGATCGGCTGGCTTGAGTTCTTGTGTTAACTGAACTTTATAAACCATAAGACCCAAATCTTTATGCAAAATACGGTGTAATGACGTTTGTTGAATGCCTAATTCCAAAGAACGACGAGGAATGGACAAACCTGGGTTTTCTTCAACACTTTCGGCTACAGCAGCAATATTCTCGGCTGTTCTTGAGCGACGTGCACGGGTTTTATTCTTCACATCACTAACTTGTCCCGACAGCTCGAATTTTTCTACCAATTTCTGTATTGCGGTCCGACAAGGTGCTTCACGACGACCCAAAAATGTTCGAGTTTTACGAACCGTCTCTGCCACATTTTCACCATTTTTATAGTGAATAATAATAATAATTTCAATGCGTTGTTGAATCGTGTATCGTTCCATTTTTATTAATGGCGTAGTTTCTACTTGTCAAATGTCAAAAAACGACAGGTCCAAAAGTGACATCTATCGAAATAGCGGGCTAATTAAAATAACACCTCTTATTGGAAAACACTTTATTATCGCATTTTCCGTCATTAAGTATAGGCTAGTGTGAGATTGTAATTTTAGCGTTGCATTTTGGTTTATTTTTTTTTTTAAGTACATGACAAATATTCGCTTTTGGAGACAAATTAACGACAAACAAACGACAAATTCAAAAATTAAATATTTCAGAACCTGATAAGTTTTGAACGAGCTCAAGATAATTTCTTTGCTAAGTTGATATTCTTCGCTAACTTGATATTTACTTATAAACACCGCACATTTAGGCTTTGTTGCTTGTTAAAAATAGTAGATAACCAATTTTCGGGTTTCACGAGAAATTAACGATAATGAAACCGAACTTCACCTAATTGTTGCGATAAAGTGATGTCAATTTAGTATTAGCATTTTATTTTTGTTCTTATTTTTTTGAAAATAAACGATTCGTTTTCATGAGAAACTTAGTACAAATAAACCTCAAATTTCAAAGTATGTAATTACATTTAATATTTTTTAATGCGGTAAGATCTGGGCGAATTATAAAGAGTTGTGACGCTAACGATATGACAAAATTTTTAATACTGCAATTAAAAAAAAAAAAAAAATTAAATTACATGAAAAATTGTTCGTTTTAGTGACAAATTAACGACGATAAATGTAAAATTCTTGAACAGTTTTCAACTATAAATCACACGAATGTAATAAACTAAGAAACCAAAGTCGTGTTGGCAACGGAAAGGCGAACAAAACATCCAGGACAAGTTGCCTGATTGGTTCAAAGCTGTTATGTGAACTTGTTGTATAGTATGTGCATAAAAGACAGTCAACATGTGCTTTATGGCACGTATTTTGGCGGCTAAGGAAATGAAAACTTTGGCGTACATAAGAAAAGTCAACAAACTCCAAGCTACTCAGATTATCGGACTATCAAATTAGAAAGCAACTTAGGAATATTGACAGAGTCATAATTAGATGAGATTACTGAACATACACACACGTTTTGTGTGAGCGTTCGACAATAATTAAGAATATATGTATCTATGTATGTGTGTATTTTACCGCAGATCACAGTGAAGTAAACACAATTAATTTCAAGAGTTATTCTTTATTCATCTATAGGAAATTTTAAGGACATAAAAGTATACAAACAATAAACCCTGTGAAACTTTACTACCATTTACCTCTTCAAACAACCAACAAACCAACTTTTACAAACAACCCGAAAAGGTTTTAAGGTGAAGACAAAGTTAAACTTAGAAAACTCTTGGATCCCATTTCGTTGGAACCTTTATGATTATTCCTTTCTCCAAAAGGATAATAACATCCTTCAGCTCAGTTTGGTCATATTTTTCTTCAAGAATAAAATTCGTGTAAATATTCAACAGTTGACGTACACCAACTCCTCATAGGTATATAGGACCGGGTATAATAAAATGTATAAAAAGTAAACATCTTTTGGAAGAGTTCCAAATGGTGAAAACCAAGCCATAATTCAGTAAACTGTTTTATGGTAATTAAGTATCTCGACTAAGAGGCGACACACTTAAACAATAAATATTCCCTTAGAATTAAATCTGAACCGTCAGATATGAGCTGTTTTAGTTAGAAACTTTTCCTCTAAAAAAATGTTCCTTTTAAACTTTGTGAGAATTTTTTGTTTGTTTTTGTTTTCTTTCTTACCCAAAATATTTTAAAAGTTCATTCATTTTCGTAACATTCATATGAAGTAGAGCCGGGCTACTTTATGTACTACTCATTATCAATGAGGTGAAGGACATTCGTGCATAAGGCTTGAATGCATTCATTAACTTTACTGGGTACAACTTCTTTCTTTTCGACACGAGTAAATAGCCGCATGAATGTAAGTACTTAAGTTATGTAAGCAATGTCATCTGTTCTGAAATGGTTTTTGAAATATCGACGCTCATAGTAAATGAAAACAACAAAAAAAAAGAAGAAAAACTCATAAAAATTTGAAACTAAAGTGCTCTCCGCTTATCCTGAAAAGCAGAAAGTTGACCCTGCACTAGAACTTCGCCTCATCGAATATAGTTGGAATTTTGTTATTGTCACACCCTTTCAGTCTTTTATATTCGAAATAAAGTGAAAAAGAGCTATTCAAAAGGACAATAAAGAGCAACCGGATGCATCCGAATTCCATATAGAGCTATAGATAGATGCAAGTATATTGGTTTTACACATCTCTATACGTTGTGACCTTCCATATATATACAAATATATATAACCTGAAGAAAACAGCGAGGATATTGTGGAAGTCACTGAAATTTTCTTTTCTATAGCAAAAGATCACGTTTACATTCAGTAGAATAAAAAGGCACTGGGGACAAACGAGATGTAATCGAAAAGCTTTCAACAAAATTAATTGAAATAATAAAAGGGAAAGTGACACTCCTACAAGGATGATTGGGAATTATTCAAAAAGGACATCTATTCACAAGGTTTTTCCTGGGTTTAATCAACTCTTAATTGTGATGGCACTTTCGTAAAGCAATTGTGGAAACTGCCTACTTAATTGGAAATCCGATGAAATCGTTACAGCCATAATCGTAAAATTATATTCAGGGGCGTATGAAAAAAAAATATTAGAGGGGGCATTTTTATAATTCAGTCGGCTTCCCTTTTTAGATGTAATCTTGACTGATATGTGAATGTGAATTAGTTGCCTAAATTAATAATTATTATTCGTACCATCACTCGATACTAAAATGCAATTTTTAAGTTACGCTCTAGTCAGATCGTTGAAATTGTTTGCTATAGATTTTTTGGAATTATTTCATTTTAATAAGGTTTCATGAATTTTTACATTCCGAAAAACGTTTTAGAAATACATATGTAGGTAGGTAAATACATAAAGTAGCTGTGTAAATCGAAATATCTGTATTAGGACAGGCATTTGGTGCCCAAAATGGGGGTTACCTGGAAAGTTTTCTGGGAGTTTTAAAAATTTGTATTTTTATAGATTTCGACTTGCTCTTTTCGAATTTTTACTTTGTCACCTCGTTACTTTGCCGGTCGCGCCGCTATAATGAAAAAATAGCGCTCAGAAACAGTTTTTTGACAATATCTCCTTTCCGATACATTTTACGATGCAAATAGTTATGTGATAAATTAAACTAGAGAAAAATTCCTATAATCTATGTATTCACCTATTTTTGTAATATTTTCAGCGTATGATCGCCACAAAGTCTACTCCAACGCGTGTATTTCGTATATTAACGAAAAATATCTTAGTACGCGTTGAAAAACCATCCTACTATGGCCTATACATTCTGTCGCATGTATTATTATTATTATTCCCGGGGGATGCAGACAGGACTCCCGTCTCTCATCCTGCCACCGCGACCTAGGAGATCTTTTGTGACATTACCCCTAAACGCCCTAGGGCGCCCATTCGAGCGTCTTTAATGAAACCTATAATGTCCTTGGGGGCCATTTTAACAACATCCTCTGGCAGTGGAAATGCCTTTCCTAGATGTCTTAGCCTTTTGCGGCATAGGGCTTCACAATCACACAGGATATGCTCAGCAGTTTCATCGTCTTCCATACAGAATCGACAGGTCTCATCATCGACCTTACCCATCTTCTTGAGATGGTATCTAAGTGGGCAATGCCCAGTAAGTAGGCCCGGTATGAGCCTTAGTTCCTTTCTGCTGAGTGTGAGGAGTTCTTTTGTCCTCTGTTGCGAATACTTTATAAATTTTTTCGCTTGTCTCAGCCCCGGGGTGTTTTCCCAGTATTCCTTTTTAGTTCTGTCCTCCCAAAGCCTGATCTGAGCCAAGAGGTGACTCTTTGGGTGTCCAAAGACAGGCTCCGGGCCAATAAACGGAGATTTGGCTCCTTCCTTTGCAAGGCGGTCCACAATCTCGTTCCCCTTAATGCCTTCATGTCCTGGTACCCATATAAGTGTCACCCTATTTGTCTCAGCCAGTTGCTTCAAGACAGTAAGACAGTCCCAAACCAGCTTAGACTCAAACGTAAACGAGTTTAACCATGTCGCATGTATAAAGGGACGCTTCCTCTTAGCCTTGGGGCTCCTTGTATGGGATATCACAGAGTCTGACTTAAGGCCGTGACACATTAAAAGCAGAAAGCAGCGACAGAAGCAGAATCTTTTCTGAAACCATACAACTGTTCGAGCACTATATCAAATTGAAAGCAGAGGCAACGGTAAAAACAGAAGCAGAACTTAAAAAATTGATCAAATCTCAAAAATTCTGCTTCTGCTCAGTACTGCCAATACAAAGAGAGCTAAAACTTTTATTTCATTGTTGGCGTCCATTCTTTTGAAGTATTAATGCGAGAAAAACAAAATTTCTATGGAGGAAAAATTAATTAATTTTGTTAGAAATAACAATTAATTAACAATTAACATAAACTTTTTAAAAATTATAACATCTGATAGATGTAATTGACAAGTCAATGTTTTCTGTTTCTGCTTTCAATGTGGTTGATAAAGCAGAAATGTCGGATTTCTGCTTCTGTTGCTGCTTTCTAGTTTTTGGTTTTAATGTGTCACGGCCTTTAAACATCAGTACGAGTGTATCGTTCTACACTGTCGTTCGCATTTTGAGGGGCCATGGCTTCAAAGGAAGTGAACTGTTTTATTTCAACTTCAGTCATATGAACGACTCCCATAACATTTCATTCACTACCTCTTCAATTGCACAAGAGAATATACTCAATCATATTTATGGGCTTCGTAATGACGGAACAGGTCCAGATGGGATTTCTAACTATAGGCCTATTGCAAAATTATCTTGTATGCCCAAATTATTTGAATCTATAATTTACTCTCAGCTATCAATTTACTAAAAGAATTTGCTTTCTTCAAACCAACACAGGTTTATTTCGGGCAGGTCTACAACCACTAACTTGTTGGAATTTGTCTCGGATACCATTGGCGAATTTACAAAAGGCTACCAGATTTTAGTAAAGCCTCGCACAAGTCATCTAACTCTGTGATACTGTTTAAAACGGAAAATTATGGGCTTCCCCCTTCATTTCTAAAATAGACGTAGTTTTATTTAGATAACAGAACATACCAAATCTATTTCCTCTATTCTATCTCTATAGAGTCTTAAAGGCTTCATCTGGCGTACATCAAGGTAGACACTTAGGCCCGTTATTCTTTATTTTATCTATTAACGACATTGTCTGTATTGTGGGACACTGCAAAGTTTTAATATATGTTGACGACATTAAGCTTTTAGCGCAGATTATATCTGTTAACAATTGTGAACAGATACAGGGTGATCTTCACAAATTTTACGATTGGTGCGAAAGCAATAATTTGATACACAATGAAAACAAATGTGAGGTTATGACTTTCCATAGGAATCAGAAACCAATCACTTATGATTATGAGTTATCAGATCACTCGATTCGTTGTATGGGTTCCTGTCTGTGACTTGTGTGCCAAATGTGACCACAGACTGAATTTTATCTCCCATATAAACTACATGGTATCAAAGAGTAATTTTATGCTGGGTTTTATAAAAAGTTGGTCCCGAAAGTTTCGGAATCCTATCATAACATTGCGTTTGTACACTTGCTTTGTGTGTGAGACCACTTGTTGAATACGCTAGCCAGGTCCGGTACACACATTGACCGTATCGAGTCTGTTCAGCGGAATTTCCTACGACTTGCTCTCTGGCACCTATCCTGTAATAATTCATTAATTCTTTAAACCTATGAGGATCAAAACGTCGCATGGTTGCAGATGTAACGTTTGTGCATCAACTCTTAAACGCGAATGGTGACTTTCTGCTGCTAGTTAGCAAAATCTCATTCCGCGATAATGGACACAATTTGAGAAGGTTACTTCTATTGCATGTGAGCTCCGCAAGGTCCAACTTTAGTATTTATTAATCCATTAATCGCATGTGCATTACTGTTAATATTAAGGCAGAGCATTTTGTTGTTGACGTTTCTAAGCATGTTCTAAAAAAACGTCATACTTAATTTTCTATTTCCTTGTCACAATACATGTCATTTCATCCTGGTTTTGGTCTATGTTTAGTTTAATATACTAATACTAACACCGACTAAGTGATGAAAAGTATTTGACCGTTTATCTATTAAACGTGTCACTACAACTAGCTTGTGTTAAGCAGGTTTTGATAGTCATTTGTGAAAATCCATTGCAAGGAAGTGAGGTGACTGAATTAAAGGAAAAGGATTGGTGACATTTCGTAAGTAAATTGTTAAACTTAACTTAACAGGGACAAACCCTTGGAGGGACTGAAAACAATAGTGGTCGTCTACTATGTGTATCGAGAACGCTACAATAATGATGCCAGTGGCCACTTCTTATATGAAAAGCTTGGCCGCATTTATTTGCATGATATGGTTGATTTTATGGAAAGAATGATAGCTGTAGAATACAAAGTTTTCATACTATAAAGGATATTTTACAATTAGACGTTCCGACAAATTTTGGTTTAAAATCATCGACTTGGATTTCTATACTGTAAAATTCCAACGAAATGATAGAGTGAAGGCACTTCTTTGCCGGTCGCGCAGTTCCTTACGTACGAGCTTGATCCGTTTCCGTTATCGCTTTTCAATGACATTAGGCCTACATGTGGATTAGACCTACTGGGGATTCAAAAAAAAAAAAAAAAAAACAAGCGCGCCACTTACCTACCTCATGGTGGTGTGGAAATGAGTGTCTTCGCCAATACCCGTGTTGAAGTAGACCTTGTGGCACTCGTACGCTGAAACTACTTATTAAAAAAAAAAAAAATAGTTCATATATTATAGGAAATTTTCCCTACTTTAATTTATAATTCTTTGCATCGTAAAATGAGTGGGAAAGGAGATATGGTTAAAAACCCGTTTTTGGGCTCGATTGTTTCAATATGGCGGCGCAAACGGCAAAAATACGAGGTGATAAAGTCAAAATTCGAAAAGAGCATATCGAAATCTATAAAAATACCAATTTTTAAAACTACCGGAAAACTTTCCAAGTAAAATCACCAAATGACTGTACTATATTGCAATATGCAACCATTTGAAGTTGCTGCCTAATTATACGGGAAATATAGAAAAATAATTCGAACTTAAAATTCGAAAATTTGTTTAGATGTCTTAAAAAACAAATTAATTTTTTTATGATATTTATATTTATAGTGCTTAGCATAATTGCAAGTCCTTTAGTTTTAGTGAATATCACATTCTTACATTTTTCAACATAGTTTACTTTATATATGCTTCTTCCGGCTTCAAATGACATGTAATGGCATACAAGGATTTATCACTGAGTCTAGCGTATACCGATGATATTTCGAATAAAAAATATATCAATATTGAATAAATAAAGGATCTAAGATTGACCTCTGCGGATCGTCGTAGCTAGTCCATAAGAAAGGTTATATTACTAAAAGCTTTATGGCAATGACCAATTAGAGAGATTTAAATAAACAAATCAGATGACCCCGATATGAAACTGCACCTAGAGTATAGAAAAGGGCAAAGCATTGAAATTATGTACAATTACTAAACGGAACCGACTTTTCTCCTTCGAAAAAAAACCAACAATAACACTAAGAGTTACCACAAAAAGTTACGTAAAATCGTGAGAACCAAATCCTTAGGAACTGACCCAGGGAGGTATTTAAAAAAAATATGTAGATCTTTATCTTTCAGGTCAGGCAAACATAATGCCCCCCCCCCCTCTCCCGAAGAGTAGGTGCAAATAAAATGAAATCAGTATTCGACATCTCTTTGCACTCATTGTCCTTGATTAATAAGACATACAGATTTTATATAACTGTCGTAACAATTAATAAACAGGAATAGCTTCATACTAGGAGATACAGTCATTAATCATCTTTTAAAATCTCCTCCAACCCTTAACAAAAGATTATGATTTATAAAAACAAAATATATATATACCCAAAAGTCCATACCACACCAACAATGACTATAACCAAATAAAAACTCAATTGACTGTGTGTCCTTGGCCTTGTTACTGTTGCTTTTCCCTCCTCCATTAATTCTTCAACAAGTATAATTACCGTAAACTTTCACCCCTGAATATTTCACGTAAGAGTCGAAATGAAAAAAATTGTTGATATTAATCTTGTGGTGCGGTTGAATATTAACCACACATAATTCTCCTACACTCTGCACGAATTTACCTCTGTTTGGTCCTCCCCTTTTGTTTTTTTTTTTTGTTTTTGTCCAATCTCCTCGAACAATTTTATATAGTGAAGCACACCTTGTTACTTTCAGCCGATTTTATCAGATAATTGCTTTCCTTCCGTTTCCATTAGGTTGGCCTCTAGCTACCCCCAAGTTTTATTATTTTTCGCTTAAACAAACAAACATTTATCAGTGAAAGCGGAAACTTTAAAGAAACAATCTAAAACTAAAAGCTGAAACTAAATGGATTTTATCTTTATACTTTTCTGTTTTTTTTTTAATTCTTTTCTTTTTTTTTGTCAATTTTAGGACCACGCAAGCACGACACCATCACCGCAGACTGTAACCGGGCCACCTCCATCCCATTCGGTGGTGGCGGGCCCACCGGCAACAGCGGCAGCTGCCACAGCTGCTATCATCCCGATTCTCCCACTTGGAGTCGCCGCACTACGCGATGATTCCACCGAAAGTGATCAATCCTTGACATTTTCTCAACCCCAGCCCGATGCATACCATCGAATTATGTAAGTACATATATTTTGTAATAATTTTAATATACTATATATTGTTGTTTTTCTAATCGTCTAACGTCTGATAATACAAATTATTTATGATAAGCAATGAGTAAAATTTTTATAATACACTCAACGTGGTACATCTGACAAAAAATAAAAGCTTTAACTCATCCTACACACACAATAAAATAAAGCCGTCATGCACTTTCGATGCAGTGTTAAGCTTTTCAAAGCTCACTATACAGAGTGACATCTTTGTAGCAGTAGGGGTAACTTTACGTTTCAAAAAATAAAAAAGGGGTAAAAGCGTCACTTGATACCGCATGCCACCCCTTTATAAAGTAGTCATGCGTATTGAATTTGAAATATGTGCATTGAATATGAGCAGCTCCAGCAGAATAGAAACAAAACATTGGCAATAATATGGGGTAGGGGAAACACATGGTTGCATTCATATACATATAGTGCAATTTTCTGGTTGAACGTGCTATGAGCTTTTATCTAACCTAGAACTTCCAAAAGGGCTTTCAAGAACAAAAAAATAAAAAAGAAAGGAGAAGAGTGCGAAAAATATACTTTTTGTGGCAGAAGTAAGAACATTTCCTTTCCTATGTATGTATGTAAAGCAAAGCTCTAATTTAGCGAAAAAAAACCACCCACTTCCTATTCATATTATAATCCCATCCGCATCTCACCGTAATTTAAAGCAATTTTATATTACGGTAAATTTCCGCTAGATTCTAAATTGACACTTATCCGGGTGATTTTATTAGGAAAGTTCAAAGAAATTCGCACTTTTTCTTTCCAAATTTTATGCTCAAAGGGGGTTTAAATGTCCTATTCGCTTTGCGTACAATAATTTTCACTGTTATCGTTCACATCTTGGCAGAAATTTTAGTGTTTTTGTTAGCAATTTTTATTTTTAGAAATTTGTTTACACAGAACAACTGGAAATTTTTTGTAATTGTTTTTGTTCTTTCTCTCTATCTCTCTTCATTTTATCTGAAACTGGTTGCTTTGCTTGCATTTCAAAATTTGAGAAGCTGCGGCATGTGCTGGTAATTGGTAAATTGGTGAAAAATGAAAAACAAAAAACAATTGTATAATCAATGCTAGTAATTTAATTATAAAAAAAAAAATAAAGGAAAATAATTGAATATTAATTGAAAACAGAATAATTATCTTATGTATAAATTTCACAACTTTTACCACAAAATAGTTAACTACAGGGTGTTTCATATATTATTTACCTGGATAGTAGTAGATTCGTATAGATTTTTATGACTAAGTATACCGTAATCTTTGTACTACTTTACCATCTAGAAAAGATGCTTTTGTTTAAGATACCGAAATTTTAACTGCAAATAAATAAAGCTCGAAATTTGTAAAGAATGAGGACAGTATTTAGTTTAATATTATTGTTAGAAATATGTATATAAAATTCAAAGCTCAAAATTTTAATTTCGATCAACCCAAGTTCTCCAAATTCCAATTCTGTTTTCTATATAAGGTATCTGCGGCAAATAAGGCCTACCTAATTTGAAAATGTAATTAATCAAGTATTTGGTGATATAGAACTACAAAAACAAGTTTTCCGTGAATTTTATTTATTTGGACAGCTAAATAAAATAAGTAAAAAACGAGTTTTCAAACAAAACTGAGGCCAAGCCGCATGAAAAAGTAGAAAATAAACTTTTCTTCACACACAGAGGTGGACTCAAATTTTATTCGCTGACAATCACCGATATATTTCAGTATGATCAATCAGAGGTAATAAGTGATCTGATTCATGAAGAGAAAGAATATTCAAGAGAAATGTCCCAATCAAAAAATCTGAGTCCACCTCTGACATTTCTCTTGAATATTCTTTCTCTTCATTAATCAAATCACTTATTACCTCTGATTGATCATACTGAAATATATCGGTGATTGTCAGCGAATAAAATCTGAGTCCACCTCTGTGTGTGAAGAAAAGTTTATTTTCTACTTTTTCATGCGGCTTGGCCTCAGTTTTGTTTGAAAACTCGTTTTTTACTTATTTTTTTATTTTGCCTTTTTCACGTTAACTAAATTGGAAAATTCTGCATTTTTCCTGAAACAGATTTATCACTAATCATATCGATGAAAATTTTTCCGATGATTTTCCCGCTTTTCCGGGTTTTCCATGGAGTTTTCCACAAAAGCAACTTTATGCAACTCATTTCGCTCTACAACTTTGTCTTAGGTTGCAAAACGCTCAAACGCTTCCTTGGTCGGAAAAACTCCGGAAAAGCGTTTTACATGAATTTTCCTCGATTTTTTCTGCAAGTTTTCACCATTGTCGGAGAGAAAGTAATGATGCCAGTTGATAGCAAACTTGATCCTGCATAATTTAGAAAACTTTTTTACCGGAAAATTTTCCGGAAAAGTCGGAAAATTCCGGAAAATTTTTCGGAAAAATCGGAAAAATCTGCATTTTTCCTGAAACGGATTTATCACTAATCAAATTTGTACCAAATTTTCAAATGATTTTTCCCGATTTTCCGGGTTTTCCATGGAAATTTCCGGTTCAAATTTTGACAGATTCAATTGCCACGCGACATGAACGTGTGTACCAAATATCAGCTCGCTGTGATGACGAAAAGTGGGTCTACGAGAGTGTCGAAAATAGTAAAGAAATAGACAAATTCGTGTACGAGTTAAAGGAAATGGCTGGCCTCAAAAAATAGAAAGAGTATAGCAGAAGTGAGTATGTATTTAAAAAAATAAAATCTTTTCCAAGGGGATTAAACTACGATCGTATAATAAGGCCCAAGCAACAATTAACTTTTTCAAAATCTTAATCAGCAGAATGATTCCTTTTAAACTTGCTAAAACTAAAAAAATCAACAAAATTCGATCATTTTTAATAATTTCGAATAATAATAAAAATGGGCCGCTTTATCCCTTAGGGGGATAATAAGGCCCCAACAGCTTATAGTTATAAATTTCTTAACGTACAACAGAGTAAATCCAAATAGTCACAATCATAATCCTAAATAGGAACATTAGTTTCATTGAGAATTTAGGTTAGAAAGGGTAACAGTGGCGGATCCAGGATTCTGGTGAGGGGGGCCACAACTATGGTTTAAAAATGGTATATGCAAAAAACTGAACAAAAGTTTGAAGACACTCGTCGCGCACAGAAATCGCTACACCACCGCTACATTCAAGCGGGCTTTTCGGAACAATCGATAACCCAAAATGCAAACTTTTAGTGGTTTTTTTTTCCCCCCGCTACAAAAGGTAAGGAAAGTGCTTTATTGGTAGCACAGTACAGTTTAGTCAAAGTTTACCTAATAATAAGTTAAGAAGCTGTAGAGCAAAATGGGCAAATTTCTGGTGTTTTTTAGAATGAAACAACTAATTTCATATACTTTCGTCTTTTGCATGAATGGGGGAAAAGAACTTGTCTATGCACTACTGTAGTGCAACTGAGACAACGAGTTAAAAACAAAAATCGAGAGAACGTAGAATTACCCGAATGACAAAATCTTATTAAATCCCTCAAAATCCTTTCAACCTATTCATAATAATGTACTTCGGGCCACACTACTTCCCATTTTTAAGAAAAAGATAAATTTCGCTTTGGCCCAGATGCTGAAAGGAGATGTAAAATTCCTCTCAAATGAAATTCTCATTTTTCCCGAAAATATCAGAGAATTCAGCATGAGTTCTCCCACTTAATCTCTTCATAGCAAAACGAATGTAAACAGAAACACATGCTGTTCAAATATCATAAGATTACAGCAACAACATGTGTCCTTCTCTAGTCATTTCACAACAACAACATGTGTCCTAACATTATCAATATTTCATGAAAGCCGGTTTTCACAAAAGCGCGGGAGCATTTTATGAGAGTAAAACGTGAAAACTCCGCCCCTTCTCATTTATTTACGAAAATGAAACATTTGCCATTCTGTTTCGGTGCATGCAACTTGCGCTTTCACATTTTTTATCTTTATTCATAAATATTTTAAAGAGAGTTTGATTTTTTTTCGATTTTTTTTCTTTCTTCCTTCCTTTTCTTGCCGTGTGCATTTTAAATATAAAACACTCGGATATCTCACCAGCTTCTTAACTTATTATTAGGTTAACTTTGGTTTAGTGTCCTCATTAATATTCCAAATTTTTCGAGAATATCTTCTCTCTAACACCACCTAGGTTAAAAATATCTTTTACAAAAATTAGAGAGCATGAAATTTCCTACAACTTTTGTGTAGGAAACATTTTTCAATCATATGAATTGTTCACGAGTTACAACGGAGTCAAGCTCAGCAAATTCGAAATTCAGGTAAATACCGATTATTTAATAGGTATAGATACTACCGGTTTTTACTCATTTCCGCCCAACAAATTGACGGTTTTACAGAACTTTTAGATTACATTGTATAGTTTTCTATTATGACCTGAGCGAATATTAGCGAAGAGGACTTCAGAATAGAGCAGATCAAGTTTCTTTCGTTAGGGGCCAATACAAAAGACACTTAAAGAGTTTACTATCCCCCCACTCTGCCCAAATTCTTTACGAACATTTGTCATTTCCAAAGAAAACAATACTTTGGGCTCCCACATTATCAAAGTTTCGCAAGATCCGTGTCAAAGAGTAAAATCAATCTTACTGCATTACCACCTATAAGATTAGCTTCCCGGCAATGTTCCCTTCAGACCTACCATAAAGTTCAGACTTTATTTTTTTGCTCAACTCTGGCTTGGAGTGAGTGAAGTGAAGGCACTGTTGGGAAATTGTGGGAATTCTCCCATATTGTGAGAATTTCTGGCCTGAAAAATGTTAAAAAGGGAGAAGAGTATAGTTTCGTCTCCCCCTACAAAATTATGGGAAACGTCATACATCCGAAATTCAGAAAATATTTCCTTACAATTGACACAAAAAATTAAATTTTCCTACGCAAGTATTACCCCGTTCATATGAAGCGGACTGGACTGGAATAATCCTAATTCGCATAGTACCAAGTGTTCACATACGATAGACTAGATTAAATCGATGAGAGACATCTTTCTATTGACTATTCTTAATTTAAAGTCAGCTCTCATTTGAAGTTATTTTTGTAGATATTGAAAGACTGATCATGGAAAGTAGTGTAATTTTACAATTTCTAAAATACTGTATGAAAGCACGAAGGAGTTCGAAGCTAAAAATAAAAGAATACCGAAAAATATCCAAACATCAATCCAATTTGATCCACTTAAGTGTACACATGTGATTAATTCCACTCCACTACAGAACTAACGCCGGGGTAGATAATTCCAGTCCATTAGTGTTTACATGACGAATTAATTCTCTCCGAAGTATACTAACTCACTCCAGTTCGCTTCATGTGAACTATATGTTAATTTGCGGGATAGAGTGGGGGGGGGGGGGCATACATCCTTAGTTACTGGACTAGGCCTACTGGAGATACCACATGGAAAAGCCTTTCATCATGGTGGTGCGGAAATGAGTAAAAAACGGTAGTACAAATTAAGTCATTGGTATTTACTAAAAGCGATTTTGCGAATTATAGAAATTTTTTGAGCTTGACTTCGCTGTAACTCGTGAACTATTCATATTATTGAAAAATATTTCCTACAAAAGTTGCAGGAAATTTCATGCTCAATAATTTTGTAATTGCTATTTTTAAGCTAAGTGGCGCTGGAGAGAAGATATTTTCGAAAAACTGGTTTTCGGTAACATTTTTCCAATATGACGGGCACGAACGGGGCGGTCTCTTTTCAAGATTAAAGGTGCTGCCGTTGACCCTACCTTCGGTTAGACTTATTCACCATTGTCAGCCGATTGATTGACCTACTATTTTTTTTTTCAAACGTAATTTTTTTGAAACATACATTAACACCAACCAACCGTTAAGAAAATTGTCTTAATTTTAATAACGTCATTAGTGATCGCTTAAATAGATTCCGTTCTAGGCTCTCAATGAGTTATGTATACATATGTGCATACATATATGTATATATTTTCATATCTGACCGAGTGCTGGAACCATTGAATAAATATCTAATAAGGAAACGGCATATCAGGCGAAAACGTAAGCCTCTCAGCGAAATGTATTAGTGTGCTGTGTTTATATTCGTTTCGTCATAGCAGTAATGAAATCGTGACATTTTGAAACGGTACATCTTTTATAATGCAAATTGTTATGTAAAATAAACAAATTTTTAGCGCCCCCTTATTTTCAGATAATATTTCTTAGCGTTGCCTATGATAATTTATAGGACTTGTCACAATTCAATTGTAACTAAACAAACCGGCATTGGAAAATGTTAAATTTTTTGTCATGGCTATTTATTTTAATAAATATTTCACTTTTATATTACTTAAAACATTACAATTTATTAGTAAAACTATTAAACTTGCTTGAAAAATCCTTTCCCACGACACAAACTCCGGTTGTTTCTGTAGCACAGCACAGCGCACTTCAACACCATAATTGCAAGATTCCTGAGTCTCGATTATATAAAATCCCGTTCATAAAATAATATTTTACTTTAATATTTCACTACTATGAAGTAAAAACCACTTTTAGCTATTTATCACAAAATTGCTAAATTAAACTCGAACTTTCTTTTCATGAAATCTGAAATGTCAGAAATCAAGCAGAATTGTGAAATAGTTCACAGCTCTCTTGTCATCCAGAGCTGGGCACTACTTAAGTAAAAAAGACTTAAGTACTACTTAAAGTACATTTTCGTTACTTAAGACTTATTACTCAATACTTTTGAAAAGCCCCTACTTATTACTTGCTTCTATTTACTTGTACCTACTTAAGACTTAGTTTTGTACTTAAGTATCAAGATTTTTACTTAAATATTTTTGAGTCTATTAAGTACCTACAAATATCTAAGACAATCTTTAGCGTAACTTCTTTTTTGTTGAGTTTTAAAGCACACAAAGAACTGTCAAAGCATGTGCCGCACTCACGCGTCAAGGCAGAACCTTAGACAAACTAATAACATACAAACAAGACTGAGCAAGTAGAACAAAAACCAGTAACGTCTCGCTCGAATATAAAATCGACGTTGCCTTGACTTGATGACATAACCACTGACATGTATAATATGGAATGACTACGTTCATAGAAATACACTGCAGAAAGTAATCTCACTTCTATATTGCTGACTCTTTCGGTCTAAGCACCAAGTACCAGCTGAGAGAGAACTGCAAACAAATAAAATAGTGGATTCGTCAAAATACATGATTTTAAATTAATCATTTAGGGTTATTACTGATAAAAACTGTTTTACCAAAGACAATATATTCATTAGATACACAAAAGAAACTCTAAATGTTTTATTAAAATTACCTTCCGAGCTGCGTGTACATTTTTTTCAACTTCCCGCCAATGATTTTTTTTTAATGTTGGCACCGACGTACGAACTCTTTTTGACACAAGCAATTGTGCCCACGTAAAATAGAAAAGTAAGCAGTCCATATTATATTGGTCAGTATACATAACCAAGCGTAAGAAGCAAGCAATGCCTTGCTCCGATGCCTCGACCTGATTTAGGGAATGCCTCAATTTTTTCTTAGAAATTTACTGGACATTTTTTTCTTAGAATTGTTTTGAATTATTGGAGATGATAATGGGTCCTTGGGCGGACCTCTAATAGTTTCTATGAGTGTAGCAATGAGAGGTGAAAGTTGTACTCTACCTGCAGCGTCAAAAACTATAAATAGTAGCCACTGGGTACTATACATATTATAGTTTTCAAAAGGTATTTATTGATTAATATCTATTAACTGAACTCCACAAACTTCATTATATTACTGCCAACGTACAATGATTCTAAAAAAATACTTTAAAAAGTACTTCAAAAAGTACTCAGTACTTTTTATAGACTTAGTACTTAGTTACAAGTACTTTTCATACATGCGATACTTATACTTATGCTGAAATACTCAGGCCTCCGGTACTTTTACTTGTACTTAACTACTTTTTCTTTGGTATTTGCCCAGCTCTGTTGTCATCCCCCTCCCCGCTCAATGGATTTGACTGGCATTGAATTGCCTACACAAGTACACTGTATTCGCATTATACCCTGCTTGCTTATTAGTTATTTATTCAATGGCTGTAACTGTTACCTTAATATTAATAGCGAGTCATAAATATTCACTTTTGATGTTTAAAAATTTTTCGCCAGGTATGCAGCTTTTTTATTCAACGCCAAATCTTTTAGGATATACACTTTTTCTATATTATGGTTTGAAAGCTTCTATATTTGTATTCCTTTGATGCCAATACATTCAATCCTTACAAATATCATTGCCGGTATACCTCAAGGATCTGTTCTCTATCCCACCCTTTTTTTTTATTCATTTCTAATCTTTTATTCCTAATTTGGTTAAACGTATTCTTCTTAATCCGATCATGTTAAAGTGTGTTGATTTGGGCAATATCTTGACTACTTGCAATGACCTTCGTAAAATGCTTATCTTAAATTTATTCCGGACTGGAATCGAACCTACACTTTTAGAATCGGTCAATGATGGAGAATTGAAGAATTTTAAGAATTTTTATTTTTAACGATTCCAAATCAAATTATAAATACAAGAAGAAAAAACAACCGTCTCATCCGGGGTTTGAAACCGGGACTTTCATCGTTACTGGTTAATGCCAGCTGAAAGCAACGTGGCTTAGTAGGCTAATTACAAATTTATAAATGCAAGAGGGAAAATCATCTGTCTCGTTAGCTCAGTGGTAAGAGCAGTCGCCCGGCAAGCGGAAGGTCCCGGTTTCAAACCCCGGATGAGACGGTTGTTTTTTCTTCTTGTATTTATAATTTGATTTGGAATCGTTAAAAATAAAAATGCTTATCTTATAGTAAATTCTTTTCTGCTACTCGGTGTAAGCACTGCCACCGAATCTGTCATTTTCGTGTTCTTTTCTTCCCACCACACCAGTAGCAAAACCAAACGCGCAATCTTTTCTACCTCTGTTATTTTTGGTGCTGCCCGTGGTTGCAAATATCTACACCCAAATTTTTTCCGGTGTCGGGTGTTGACTGGGGTTTGAGGTTATGTTTTATTATTTTGATTGAGCGGGATTTTTGTGTTATTTGTTGTGGAAAAATTAATTACATCGTTTTTGTTTTAGTTTATTATAATTTGTGTTTGGAAAAAAAACAGTCTTACAGCGTTTGTTTTGAATTTTTTATAATTTGTGTGACATTAAATATTTTAAATGAAGATTCGACGGATACTTCAGAGGAAGATGATGTGGAAACGTTTTTATCTCTAGTGCTAATTTTCCATAACTGTACTGTTCTTCATAGTGGTTCTTTCTACTAACCATTGAATAACCCCACCGTCACCACCGAACACACACCGGAATTACCAATTTCACATTTGACAGCTCCGAACAGGAATGATGTCAGCACAGTTCTGGTGCGTGTGTGATTACAAGTTCAGAAAAGAATTCACTATTAAATTTTTGACTGAATAATGGAATAAGCCTGTAGAGTCTATTCATCATTCGTTAATCTCAGTTATTTCGTGTTGTGATTTTATATGTTTGGAACTGCAATTCGATTATCTTCGAATTTTCTACCACATTATGTTATGGTCATTTTAATTTAATTCCCCGATGAATGCTCTCAGGATACAGGAACACTTGTTTTTATGATTTCAGCAGTCTTAAAGAGTATAGAAGTCACCGATATCCGCACTTCTATCTTATTAATATAAGTCATAATAAGATGAAAATAAAATTTTATTGATTTGATTTTGTCATATAAGAAACAAAATTACAAATAATAATTTTTTCACTAATACACACATACAACGACGTGTCGAACATAACGAATATAATTCCAAATTAGACTCATGGATGTGCATATGTGTATGTATGTATGTATGCAGTATCTTATCATAAGCTCCCTGAAATCTAATAAATTATCTCCATGGACATTAATTTTACTTGCCACGACGACAACGAAATAATTGCGTTACTTTTTCATTAGGCCAATTTAAGTTGTCCCGAAGAAAAATGAAAAAGTCTATTCTCTCCATTTTAGCTATCCAGGATTTCAGTGGGTCATGAAAATTAAACATTTTCTGGATGATCATAAATTTCTAGAAAATAACAATGTCGGGCAGGACTAATAAAGCAATCTCTCATGCAATACAGATGGAATGTGAGGAAGGAATTTAAATGGGAACAGAAAATTGTGGCAATAGTTTCGTGTCTCATTTCTTGAAAGGAAAAATAATAATAATTTATAGCGGTATCTATATCCCCGGTTCTTTTATTGTTCATCCTTAATTTGGGTTTGGTTGTTTCTCCTACACTCGATACACATAAAATTGCAATAAATTTACATAATTCAATCGTTGAATGCCTTATTGTGGCAATTTTGTTTTTGTTTTTTTTTTTTATATCATCTGAATCGCTTTAGAAGGAACGAAGGACGAAGCTCTACTAAAGGAGAGATATTCTTTAATGATAGCTTTATGTAGCCCTTTCCTTGTACGATGAAAACTATGCAAATATTCACTGCTGTGAGAGGTATTGTAATATTGAAATTTTATTTTTTAATTCTCGATTAACAAGATTATTGTGGTCCATTTGGGAGCAAAGCATTTTTGATACACCAATTTTTACTTGTTGATATGACACTATACGATCGATGACATTTGCATTCAATGGTTAAATTATAAGTCGTTATTATCGTCTACATTCCTTATCACTATCGCCATTCTACCTGATGACTAATATGAGCGCTGCACATTCAAAAGCAACAATTCTTGTACATTTGTAAATTTTATCATGAAAAAGGAACTAAAGTCTGGACTTTGGGAAAACTCATTTAGGGGATAATTTGGGAGTAATTAGGGTACAAAATAAATCATTTGGGGTGTAACTAGAGCGTTTATAGGGGTAATATTGGATTATCAGCTAATCCAATAACCAATCGTTATCGGGTACAAAAACATGATCTTTATGTATGTATAGCTGTCCGTCATTAAAAAACTCATTTCGGAGGTAATATATAGTATGTGGTGTGGTAAAAGCGTCTATAGTGGACTATTTAATGAAATGTGGAAAATATACCGTTTTCTAATGCGAGAAACCGAATGAATTACATAGGTCTCAACTTTGGGAAGACTCATTTAGAAGGTATATATTTATAGGGGGAAAAGAGAGTAATATATAGGGTCCGCCATCTAACGTTTTTTTTTTCAACTAGTGCTTATTTCGTGAATAGTAACACTTAGCTCATGTCTGATTTGACAGATAATTAGTTTTATTCTTCCGCTGAACGAATATGGTTGTGTATACGCTTGAACAACGCTGGGAAATATTGCGACATTACTTTGAAAATCATGGTAATGTTGCAGAATGTGTGCGAAAATTGCGTACGGATTTTGGAAGAAGAGAAGCACCGTCAGCTCCGTATGTTCGTTATCTTGTGAAAAAAGTGAAAGAAACTGGCATCCTCATCGATAAACCAAAGCGTGAAAAGCCAAAAACAGTGCGTACACCCGAGAATATTGATTGTGTGGCAGAAAGTGTGCGTGAAGCGCCATCAACATCAATTCACCGTCGTTCTCAACAATTGAACATTTCGGAGACATCATTGAGACGAATTTTGCATAAAGATCTTGGTATGACGCCATACAAAGTCCAATTGGTTCAGGAGTTGAAGCCAACTGGCCATCCAATGCGTTTTCGCTTCGCTGAGTGGGCCTGCGATCGACTTACAGAAGATGCCGATTTTGCCAAAAAAAATCATCTTTTCGGATGAAGCTCATTTTGATCTTGGCGGGTATGTAAACAAGCAAAATTGTCGCATTTGGGGCACAGAAAACCCGCACGCATACATTGAAAAGCCGATACACCCAAAACGAGTCACTGTTTGGTGCGGATTTTGGTCCAGAGGCATAATTGGGCCATTTTTCTTCGAAAATGAGCAAGGAGTGGCCGTTACAGTCAATGGCAATCGTTATCGGGCCATGTTGAACGAATTTTTGTTCAGGAAAATTGAAGAGGAGGATATTGGCAACATTTGGTTTCAACAGGACGGCGCTACGTGCCACACAGCCGAAGCTACACTCGATGTTTTGCGCCCTGTTTAAAAAAAAAAAAGTTATTTGGCGGACCCTATACTTGATATTTATTAAATGGAGTAAATTCACCGTTACTAGATACAACAAGGCGATTTAGTTTGGTCTCCTGGAGATTGTATATGGGAAGCTACGGATAACATTGTTCTGAGACAGGACTTTGAAAAAACGTTCTCAACTAGCATTCCTAGTAGACAGGAGTAGGACAGCAATCGCGTGGAAAATGACTCTGATATACATGTCTTTACGAATGATTCGAGATGTGGGAATAGGAGACGGAGTGTACTCAGCACTCCCTCAAATACAGGAATCGTACCGCCTACCTGACCACCACTGTAGTGTGTTCAGGTGGAGGTTCTGGCCATTTGCAAATCAGCAAGGCTGCTGCTTGCAACTTATGAAGTACCTAGCGATCGCACCATTAGATCGCGTCGAGTGCAACGGTGTCGCATTGATCCTGGGAAACTGGGTGCTAACCACAGAGTTAGTCTCTGCTGAGTGCCTGGTCATAGTGACATATCGGGAAACGGGGCAGCTGATGCTCTGGCCAGAAAGAGATCCGCTATGTATATATGTCTAGCGGAGGAAACCATAGGTCCGCCCTAGAATCAGCGAAGAGGATTCTAGATTTACAGACCTGTACGCTGGTAAACCGCAGATGGGGAGAACTGACCTCATTCGCGATTTCAAGACAGCTTTGGCCCGAGAATTGTCCTGTGAAGACTGAATCTCTGCTGAGGAGAAACCGGAATGTTATGCGGAATCTTACTGCAGTTATCACGGGACACTACCTCCTTGGCAAACATGCAGAGCGCATGCAACCTTCACACAATGACTTCTGTAGAAGCTGTATGGACAAGGAAGAGGTTGAGAGCGTTCAGCACCTACTGTGCGAATGCCCTAACCTTGCTAAACGTAGGAGAAATACGTTTAGTAGCTACCTTTTCTGCAAACTGGGGGAATTAGCAGACAAAGAGTTGGGGATGTGGTAAGATTAATAAATTCTGGCTGGTTTCAGCGCACTTCCTAGATCTTAGGTGTCTTTTCCAGGTAGGGTCACAATAAAGGGGCATCACAAGGGATCATAGATGCTCCAACCTAACTAGAGGTGAAAGTATCAGGATAAATTGCTACCCGTATTATCTGGGATAATTAGAATCCGACTCCTCAAATCCTGGTATCCGATTCCTCAAATCCGGGTATCCGATTCCTCAAATCCGGATATCCGAATCTGAACTATCCATCTGGATCCGAACTATCTGGATTCAGACTAAGCAAAAAAAACATTTCTCCAGGGGCCGGATTCTGTAGCACGGAGAATTTGGGAATTTGGGAGATGAGAATTGCGTTTTCTTAGAATTCTTAATTCCCTAATTCTCCATTCCCAATTCACTAACATGGTTGGAGAATTAGGGAAAACGTAAGAAATGTGAAAAAGTGCGAATCGCCTGGCACGATTTAGGGTATCAATTTTTGTTCTAGAGGGTTGGACTTTTTTTCATATGTGAGGTACATCTGCCTATTACCTTCCACTGTCGAAATAAAAATTTTCAATTGAGAGAGAATTTGAGAGGTGAGTACGGAATTCCCGAATTCTCCATTCCACTTGTTAATTCTCCGGTGTTTGCTTGTGGAAAAGTAAGTGGAAAAATTGTATTGTCTACTTTTATTGCGTTTTGTGAAGGTATCTAGGTAGCTAGGAATTTCAAATTGAGTTATGGATTCACTGCGTATCCTGGATATATTGTAAAAAACAAATTATGGAAATCCATGCATTACTAAAAGAGGAACAAGGATTTTGTCTCTCAAAGTACCCGCTAGAAATTACAAATCACGCGAAATTGATCAATTTGGTCGTCGTCCAGTACAGAAGAGATGCTGTAAAATTTTTAAATATACACGGTAAAGCTTGTGTGTAGGATGAAATCGCATCTACATTTTGTCCCCTAATTAAATATGTAATTAATTTTTGAATCCGATAAACCGTTTTGGAAATAACTGTAAAAGAAGTGTAGCAGTCCTTTTTAAGGTGAAAAATTGGCCGTTTTTGGTACAAAAATTGACATATTTTCATCTCATTATTGCGAAGAACTGCTAAGTCCTGGAAATTTACTTCCCATGACAAAAATGTTCGCAACGAAGTACTAATGGATGTGAAACAAAGAACGGAAGAAATATATGCAAAATATGGAAACTGGGGTGTATATGACCGTAGTGTAAAAAAATCGTTTTTCGGCTGCAAAAGTCAGCTATCACGTTAAAACGATCAAAGACAAACTACACCACTCGATTACCCTCTCCTCCCTCTTTAATTTGGTACCAAACATGACGTAGTTTTAGCAACTCCCTATGAGGGGTGGTACGACCCCAACCCCCAAAACACCCTGCCCCAAAAATTGTTCACCCATATTTTTGTACTCTAAACCCTTAATCTACCAAAAAAATTCTAATACTCTACAGCCCTCCCACATAGAGTTAGGCGCCCGTGAATATTGCGATAGCAAAATTTACCGCCGAGGCCGCTCAAATCTTCAAATTACCGTTAATCGAAATAAAATATAGCCTATAATACCCATGCATGCCTAATTACCAAAGTGAATTCTTACTTTTTTTTTATTGGGCTTAGAGATCCTGAGCTTACCCCTGCGAATTATTGCAGCTCCTGATATTGTCTTAATTTTTTTAATTTCCCTTAATCAGCTCCCATTTCTACCCCGCACTCTCCCCGCCCCTTTTCCTAAACCTATCTTGTTCGCGCTGAGCTCCCATTTTTTTTGATACCACATACATTCTCCTTCTACTCTCCATTCTCTCGTTATCCCGGAAAAACTCGAGAAAACCTACCCTCCTAACTAACCCAACAAAAAAGAAATTTAAATTTATTTCGACAGTGGAAGGTAATAGGCAGATGTACCTCACATATGAAAAAAAGTCCAACCCTCTACAACAAAAATTGATACCCTTAATCGTCCCAGGCGATTCGCACTTTTTCACATTTCTTACGTTTTCCCTAATTCTCCAACCATGTTAGTGAATTGGGAATGGAGAATTAGGGAATTAAAAATTCTAAGAAAACGCAATTCTCATCTCCCAAATTCCCAAATTCTCCGTGCTACAGAATCCGGCCCCAGATTGCATTATTTCATTGGAAAAATGGAAATTCATATTTTCCCAATGAAGCAATGCAATTTCGATGAAATTTTGAACCTCCTTTGCTTAGTCCAAATCCGGATAGTTTGGATCCAGATCTGGATAATTTGGATCCGGACGGGATAGTTCAGATCCAGATTTCAGGAATCGGATAATTTGCAGATTCGGGTAGTCGAATATCCAGATATTAGAAAATCCGGACCTAATTTTCAGCTCTAAACCAAACCTAACCTTGGACTCAATTTTAGGAAAACTCTTTTAGGTGGTGTATTTGAGAGTCAAAAACTGATTTAGGTGATATTACTGGATTTTGATGAAATAGAGTGGATCTAACATTTTCGGGTGCCAGAAAGAGATTTAGTTAATCGTACGTAACTTTTTCTTAGAAAATATCAAATGAATGATTTAAGCGACTAGATCGGTTGTGGTGTATAATTTTAGTATCTACTGATGTTATGTAGCTCTTAAACTCCTACAATTTAAGTTTTTAAGTTGGGTACCTACGTAGATACCTTAGATGAAAATTAATCTAAGCTCTCTAAGATGGGCAACATTGTTCTACTAGAACAATTTCTCAGCTGCAATTTATTAATAATTATTGACACATCTACAATGTAGAATTACTGGACATTTTCCGTTTGCAGTCTCTAATACCTCCAACAAATTTAAACCTTAACACTTTCTATATATAATGCGTTTTGTTATTTTTCTATATACATATTTTCATTACGTTTGGATCTATTAATATAAAATCGACGATTATTACGATTAAAATCACAATAGATACCGGAGATACGAAAATCATCAACTCCGAAGCTTAAATCTCCCCCAAAAATCTGTCAAAGTTAAATAAAATCACCAGGAAGGCATTAAACAAATCTGTTTCAGTAATTCCGTAAAAAAAATGTTTTTTCTACGTCAAACCTCTCAAATTGTTCCAATTACTTAACTAGTCCCTTTTTCTTTTCTATTTACCCGCACAATCCCCACGACACATTAATTTATAGTCTTTCGTTGTAAATATTTGCGTTAGGCGGTGTGAAAAGACACGGACTATTTCAGTGAATTCCTTCAGAGTGTCTCCGCAAGCAAATATATAGGCTTTACAACAAAAACTTCCGTCACCACCACCACACCATAACCGCAGGATTGTGAATTTATGTAACCAACAACCGTCAGCAAAATATTTAGTAATTTCCTCGGAAAAATTATAATGAAATTTTCATCTCTTCATAAAATTCTTAAACTTTATCTTTCTTGGGGGTAGGCGGATAGAATATTTTTCCCAGATTTCAGATTGCAGTTAGGTAGGTATAGGTAGGTGGGGAGGTAGGTAGGTGCTAAGTTGAGAGGTATGACAATACATTTTGATTTTTAGGATATTTGATCAATGAGAAAAAATTATTAATTTGCATATTTCGTGAGATACAAGATGTTTTCAGAAGATTTTTAAGTGATTTTCATAATTTCGTTGACAAGGAATATGAAAAATCGAGATAAGTAGGATGCTACGTGTTAATAATGAACGTATTAACATACCTAAATCTTTCGTAAATATTTAAAAATGAATATATAAATATATGAACGGAAAGAGCAATTTACTTTGATTGAAGTATACCTGAAAAAAAGCAAGGGGAAAGACTGGGAATTTACATAATGTCTAACGATGACAGCTTATAGTAAGCCTTTCTGTTGATTGAATCAATTTCAATCATTAGAATTTAACTTGACTTCCATATTACTTGCTCATCGACAAGCAGCAGTACAGCTCCTCCAAGCTGTAGAGACGTTGTTATAGTATAAGTATAGCATCGTGGTATTATACTAGACATTGGTAATTTATACTACGATATTTTCCTCAACCTTCCTCATTACTACCTACTTTATTTTTTTCATTACTGATTACTCAACGCTCTCAACAGTCCTAAATACGTCTGCTGTACATCATTACAAGCAAATTACTAATAAACAACTACTTAAATAACAATGGGCCTACGACAGATCCCTGAGGAACCCCGAAAATCAATGAAAACATTATTTTCGGATATGCTTAAAGCATATCCGAAAATGAAAATAACTGTGCAGCATATAAACCCATTGGAATCTCCCTCCAAAACGGATTCTTTGCTTTGTATAAAAATTTACTGTTTTTATTTATTCCACCCGTTAAAGTAGTTATACGTCTACGTAAATCGTAGTATATAATCCTTTATTGAAACGTATAAAAATAATTTTCTCTACCTATAATAATTATTGCCCGCCTTTTTGGCGAGTAAACATTATCATCATAGAGCCAGTCATTGCATGGTTATCATCATTAACACAAAAGCTGTCCTCTTGTGCCATATTCTGACAAAATTATCAACCCCTTCTTCTTCCCATTAAACTACATACATATGTATATATAAAAAAAATAATAAACAATATTTGTTGTGTATATTTAGTGTGGTTTTGATCCTGTCTGTATTTTCAATTACCTCTTTAAATTGTGCTTAATATATCAACTTCAGAATTTCGAAAAAAAAAAGCTTTCTCATAGGACGCATTTCGAATATACATAGAACTTCAAAACGAGAAAAAAAGCTTTAGCGAGTAATGTGAATGGTGAAGGTGAGAATGAAAACTTGAGAACTTTTACTTGGTAAATTTGGTAAGTCTATAATTTTCGGTAAATGTTCAAAATGTACCAAGGATGTTGTAAGAGCTTTGTACGAAAGCTTTAAAGCTTTCGGATTTATAACGTTCAAATTTTATTCCAACATCCAAAGTGAGAAAATGTTCTAGCATTTTTGACACAGTGGCACACAGTTCTTCTACATTAAATAGTTTGTCCAAAGTTTGTTTATTTTAAATTGTATTAAGTTAATTGTTTAGTGTTAATAATCTTTGGGTTTAATGGATTTAATGTTTCTATTTTTTTTTATCCTAATTAAAAAAAATTAACGAGTTTTGAATTTAAAATGTGTTGAATTAGTTGAACTGCTATTTTTTTACCATTCCAAACAGAAAAAGGTATACTTAAATATGAAGTTAGAGAAATAAGCGTGAGAATTACTTTCAATATTTTTTATTACATATTTGAAATGAAATTTCTATAAAAAAATTTATAAAAATCAAGCGGAATTATTATGTAAATGTTTGATAGTGGGGGAGGGATTGGTGGTGTTCAGGGCCATCTAAATGGCACCAAAAACTCATTATATATGGCTAATATGTAGACTAGTGGAGGATGTTTGCTATTATGGCTACTTACACTTAATGGCTTAAGATATAATACATACTTAACAAGTGTATGTATGCCAACACCTGGCACATTTCCCAAACTTTGTAAGGCAATAACTCTTTAAACGTATGTACATAGATAGATAGATAGAAATAAATGGACTAAAATTTGGCACTATCTTCAATAATTGCACATCTTCTTTATAATGAAACAAGTTTCATGATGGTATGACTTATTGTTAGATACGACCGCTATTTATTATATGTATATGTCATATATAAAGATTGGGTAAAGTTTGATAAGCGGTAAGTCGGTAGTTGTGGTACCATATAATAATTTTTGGCAGGCCAGTATGATTGAAAGTTGGCTTTGCGGACATTGTAGAGGGAAAGGATTCTGGGGTGAAAACCGGACTCCTGCCACGGCTTATAAAAAACAAATATACATTACATACTTACATATTATAACATAAAAAAAAACCTGAGAATGAGGAAAGAATTGGAAAAACGTCTTCAACACTTATTTACGTGGGATTGTTCTAACTACATTAAAAACAATTTTAAGAGACCTGATGACTACGATTGATTTGACTAGAGTAGAAAACATTCCAGGTAGTACATGTGTACTTCAAAATTGGCTAAAATTTAATCAGTGCAAAATATGAATGTTGCTAAATCCACAAGTGTCATATTATTATTAGCTCTAATCACAATATATATACTGCCGGAAGGTAGCAGGATAAAAATTTAGTTATAACACTTGTGATAATCAGTATGAGTACCTAGCTTGAAATACTAGAATTTTAGCGAAAGCAGTTAACAAAATTTGTTTTTTATATCATGTACTTTTTTAAACAAAAACAATAAAATTATCTTTCTCCATATTACTACCAAATAACATGTTTAAATTTTTTTTTTGTATGTTTTTATGGATCGCACTATAACTATGTTTATTTGATGCATATTCATAAAAACATACTACAATTTTTTGATGTTATCTTGAAAAGTATGAGTCAATTCTAAAAATTACCACTAAGTGTTTTGAAGGTTATTACACAAGAAATGAAGCAGACATATTTAAGCTGATACACCCTGTACTTGTGATGCTGTCCATTTAGTATTCTAGCTATTCTTTGTAATAGAACCTGACTGAAATATCTCAAAATAGATTTAATAAAATGTAACTCGTTATAAAATTTGTTTATTTTGCGAGTACACTATCCACAGGGTAGCTCGAAAATACCCTTTATGAATAAAAATAAAACCGATTCTGCTCTATATCTCGGAAACAGCTGATTTTCAATCAACTAAAAATTCTCCTTCAGTTTGCTACATTTTCTTAAGCAAATCCAGCGAAAAAGTTCAATTAGTGCCAGAAAGTAGGCAATTATTTTTTGGGGACGAGCTTTTCAAGTCATTTTCACTGAATATGTTCTATAAAAAGTGCAAAAAACACAGAAAGGGTTATATTTTAGGTACATAGTTTGTTAGTCATTTTAAAGCGATAAAAAATTTGTATTGATGACGTGTTTTTTTGATAATAGTAGTAGTTAAATACAAACAAAACGACTTAAAATTCCGAAATTTTACTTTTGTTGAGCCATAACTTCAAAACAAAGAGGAGAGAAAAAGTTTATAAACCATTGGAATTGGAAAGGTCCTCAACGATTGTCAATCTTACAAATTTTAAATCTATAAAAACATACCCAAATATCTTTAAGTCTCGTTAAATCGAAAACCGTTGGGAATATCCCCCCCCCCCCCCCGCCCCACCGTCCATACAATTTTTTGCTTTCCTAATACGGGACTCCATGACAATCAGATCATTTACCACTTGTAATACTCTTTCATTTTAATAATTTATATTTAAAAAAAAAATATATTAGCAATTTATTCCTAATGTTTGATGTTATTTCAAATTCCAAATCACCCTTTCCTATGCAAAACAAGCTTCATTTCAATCCACTGACATATAATAAGAATGGACTGAGCCATCCTATCTAAATCCTATAGTCAAAAATGGCACAAATTTTGGCTAAAATCTATTTGTCTTTTTCAAGCTCAAAATGTACACTGAACTGTAACCAATTTTGGAAACAGTACGGCTGTATTAATTGGAATACACGGGAATTGACATAAAAATGCAGACAAATATATTGTTTATATACGTCTATCTCTTACAAGCTCAAGCATATTTGACATCAAATCTGCAGAGGAACACATTTTTCAGTCATATTAATAATTAATTTTTGTGTTAATTAAAACGAGTTTAACTTCCTAAACGATTTTCATTTAATTCAATACGATTTTTCAACATCTTTAGTGTTTCTAATCGGCAAATAATAATAAATTATGAATCGGTGTGCAATTGTACGAAATAAAGGGTTTTCACAGCCTGTTCAATATTTGTGCCATTTTTGAAGCCAGGACGCTCAGTCCATTCTTATTATATGTCAGTGTTTCAATCGCATGCGATCCGTATACACATACGGTGATTTATATATTTTTTAAAAGCTCTATATTTGTAGTTTGAAAAATAGAAGAGCTTACGAACTTTGGTTGTTGTCTAAGCTAATTTAAACTTAGTAAGCTCTCTCTGCATTAAAAGTTTCAAGAATGATTTTCAATTGTAATTTACCAATGCGTCGAATATCATCTTTCTCTTGAAAGCTCTTTACATAAAAATTTTCTCTTAATATTTACAAAATATATACAATACACACAACAAAAAAGAGATTTTCCAGTAAAGCGCTTAGGTTTTTGGGCTCTCTCACCCCGACCGACCCCAATTGAACAAGGCAAGGAAAGCAAAGCAAGCAATGTTTCACCCTAAACAAGAGTACTAGAAAATGCTACTCAGTTCAGCTCAGCCGCATATTCGGCCGCCTGCTTGGTTTCCTGCTGCTGCTGCAGAGCCATCAATTCTTCCCCCTCCCCCCGATGATCTACCGATTACCAACAAATACTAGTACGATTGTACGAGCCACCAACCGTTACCGAAACCCCGAACTAAGACAACACTAGCCCACTTGGCAGAGTACAAGGTTCACTACTTCATTGCGGCGTTACGTGCGTCTCGTGCTAGTCACATGACTCCCGTTTCTATTATTGTTGTTGCTGTTGCTATTCTAGTTCTTTAGTCCTTATTTAAGTTTTAATTGTTTTTGTTTTTGTTTTCTTTCGATTTTCTTATTTTCCGCAAAAAAAAACGAAGAGGAACAGAGAAAAAAAACATAAAGCAGAGAAATCTTTCAATTTCTTTCATGCACATGTGTGTATTTTTTTAGTTTATATAATATATAAAAAAAAAAAAACGTATAGAAAAACGAAACAACAACAAAAAAAAAATCGAAAAATTCGAACAAGTTTTGATTTGTGCTCGTCACGAACTATAGAAATAGAAAGAAGTTTTTTGTGTGCTCACTCTGTTCGTCATGCGACTAACTCGATGTATCTCTTCTCTGCTGCTTCGATTCGGTTGCGGTTCAACAGAAACAACAAAGCTCAGGAGTATAACTACGGCGATATTGGCGCTAGCATTTAAGTCGGTCGGTGTAAAACAATTATTTTGTGTTCCGTGTTCCGTGGTTTTATAAAAAGTTTGTTAAGTAAAATATCGAACTTCGGTTATTGTTTTGTTGACTGAATGAGTGTTGTACCCGTGGTGATCCCTGAAGGGTATAATCTATTCTATACATACTACTTATGTACTCTATGCTGATATATACCTAATTGCCAAGTTACGTGTAAATGATACTGTTCGATAACACCGAAACACTGAGTTTATTATTAGACATGTTATACAGTTTTCTAATAAAAGTCTATAATTATTTACTGAATAATGCTCCTTTAACTGCCTTATGTGAAACGGAACGGTGAATGTTTATTTGGTGTTGTTTTTTTGCCAGTGTTTAAAAGTCGGTTTATATCGGCCTAAAAGTTATGGGAGTATACTACAGACTACAGGCCTATCACATTCCATCTAATGGTAAAACCGATAATCATTAATCTGCCTATAAAGAACTTAGGTATATTGCATACTTATGTGCGCTTACATTGCATACTTTTAGGCACGTATATTACACACTTGTAGGCGTTGTAGACTAAAATTTTACAAATTAGTTTATAAACATGTTTTTTTTTTATTTTTATCGATAAATTATTACTTTTCCATAAATTTATTAACCAATCATAGAATAAGTAGTTAGGTACATAGTAGGTCCTGGTTATTGAAATATTTTATTTCACAACGAGTTTAAAATATAAATATCATCACAAGTGATTGGTACTGTTTGTTGTGGAGAAAAATGGAGAGATAGTTAAGTTTATTATAAAAAACTGTGATACACTACTAACATCAATTCTACTGACATATATACTTATATGTAGGTATATATAAATATGTACATATATATATGTGCATTATTGAATTGTTGAAATTTAAATTGGAAAAAAAAAACTTATCGCTCGAAAATTTATAAAATTCTCAAAGTGCCCTTGTGTTGAGTGTGCTACAAAAAAAAAACAACTTTTAAAGGGGGTTACGGTACGAAGTACATATGTACCCAGTTACTTTCCAATAAATAATTAAAAAAATAAATAAATTGAAAATACGAAAAGTGAAGGGAAAAGTGCACGCGCTATAAAAATGATGATAATATAAAACAAAAAGATTTTTTTATTTTCAATTAATTATTGTAATACAAGACTGTACTGATGAAAACTTCGTTTTTATTATCCATATTTGGAAATTAATTTTGCCGCCTAAAATTTATAGGGTGTTTATATGTATATTAGTGTTTAATATGTACGAATGTGTATTAGATGCGTGCGTATATATATATAAAAGGCAGCTTTATAGATTGCGTAATTGCCAGACCTTATTATTATGATTTTATATTTCTTTTAGCTTCAAATTTTAGTAATATGTACCTATTAAGGTAATTAATTTATCCGCGAAAAGCTGTAACTAAGGTGAATAAAAAAATTTATTGATGTCGGAAATTATGCAAATACATATATAACAAGTCCGTCAGGAGAGATAGTACATATATTTGTATGTTAGTATAGAAATACGATAAGGCGCCTTGAATATCTACATTATGACATAAACTGCCACTGAAATGAACTACTAAATTCAATTAGGCGACATGACAGAATGATTTTATCACTTTTGAAGTGCATATACTAAAATAGAAAAAAAGAACCATTTTCCTAAATATATTTATGTTTCTATTCTATTTGGAATTTTGCCATTTTTCTCATTGAAGTTGTGCTGGTATTTCTCTATTATTCGAAGTGCATAAATCATTTTTATCTTTCCCTTTAAAGAACTCAAGGTTTTAATTTAATTACAACCACTGAATACCGATTTTATAACTGGTTTAGATGAACAACATCTAAATACATATTTATTCAATTCTACACTAATCGTGGAGTTATATGAAATGTCGAGAGACACAAGTTAATGAAGTCAAAATTTCAGAATTTTAACAGGATTATTTGGTACTATTTTTATTCCAAAATATGTCATTAGCACAAATTTTCTATATCAAATCTACGAAAAGATCTTATTACATATTGTAGCCGAAATGCAACCCTTTTTGTGTGTTTTGCACTCTTTCTAAGTATATCCAATGAAAATGGCTTGAAATATTTTTTACTCAATGAAATTGCCTACCCTTAGGAGCATTTATTGGTGTTTATATCATTCCGTTTGTAACGCACAGAAATAATGATGGTAGAGCAAAATAGATTGGACACCCACCCATAATATTAAAATTTATTTTGACTTTTGCATGTCTATCTGTCCGCCCGTCCGTCCATCCGTCCGTCTGTCTGTCTGTGTGCACGATAACTGGAGAACGCGTATACTTAAAGAGCTGAAATTTTGTATACAGACTTGAAAAAAAAAGTAAAATTAAATTCGAAAATGAGACAAATCGGGTAACTCCTTCCTGGGGTTGCCATACGAAATACATACATACACTATATATTTGAACACTGCCAGAGAATGCGTGAAATTTGGCACATGGTGTTTTCAAAATTTCAAAAGTGGACTAAATCGGGCAACCCATTCTTGGTGTTGCCATATAAAAATTTAGGATTTTTTTGTATACTGTGTAAACGATCAGTCCTAGACGGTTTTAATATACTGAAAAGTTCTTCAGAATGTGAAATCCTATGAAATTGGTTATAACCATTTTTACTGTCCGTCAATTCGTTCTAAAAATTTACGTAAAAAACCACTTCAGAAATTGTACTTACATAGAGTAGTTACCATACAAAATTACATACGGGCATTCATCTAGAGTATCATAAGAATTGGTCTTAGACCAATTCTAACTTTTTTACTTGTTATTATTTTTTTTACAAAATAAAGTGAAAATACGCAAGAGGGTTACATCTTTGGTACCTACAGAGGGTAAAAGATTTCTGAAATTCGATATAAAAAACTATTATTGATGATTTCTTTTCTAATAAAAGTAATGGAAAATAAAAGAAAATATTGAGCTAAAATCCCAAAATAATCCGTCAACTTCGAAATGGAGTGGAGGTGAACATTTTCCCACATTTATACCATTGCTCCAAGGATTATCACCTAACAAATTTGGGATCATCATTATAGGGTTTATTGCTCGGAAATTAATCCCACTGTCCCATTCTCATTATTTCTGTAAATTCGAAATTTGAATAGCCACTAGAGAATAAGAAAGTTTTCATGTATACAACGAAATTCATTCTGAATGGGTAAAAATAACGCAAGTTATAAGTTTGCTACACCCGGAGTAAGCATTCCAAAATTATGTACACAGTTTGTCGCCAATAAAATTACCTTTCATATTTTATAAGTAGCTTTCATTTCATAAGTGGACCACTTTTTTTACTTTCGACTATAACTTCCATTTAAGGAAGAATTTCGTCAATCCAAGAACATGTTTGGAAAGGAAAAAAGGCATACTTTTGCTGAATATCGCAGATTGTTTGAGTGAAAAATGAAAAAAATTTAGGCATTTAAAAAAGAAAGTGAAATACTTTCAAGGTAGGCCAATCGGCGAAATATTTGCTGAAATAATTGAAAATTACATGGAAAAATTAATTGCATGAAATAAAAGGCCGGATTTATTGCATTTTTCTGTTTTTTAACAAAATTTGACTGACACATTATTTGGAATCGCATTTCCGACAAATACAATAGCTCGTCATTATATTGACGCACTTCAAATGAACTTCTCACTTTCATTGCCCGAAGTTGGATTTTTCTGCACTTTATTGGGCAGACATCTTCCTTGAGCTGGTGTTTTCGTGGTGGACTTCGTTCGAATTGGTATTTCAAGTTTTTTGGGTGTTTTCGAAGCACACAATCACAGTGGGCCAACCCTGACTACACAAAGTGACCAACCTTAATGACTAGCACCATTGCCACATCACGTCACACCACAACCAAACATGTTACAGGAATGATTTTCCTCTTGGTTTGTTTTCAAGCCTGAACTACACAACACATTCACAATGCTTATCTTGACGATTGCATATTTTCTCCTCACTTTCTCGCCGTATTTGAAACAAAAAAAAATAAATTTAATTTCAAACCACTGAGTGGACAACACATAATACTTTGCGTTCACGCTCCAAGTCTGTAATCGTAATGTCATGAAAAGAGAGAAGTTTCGCCGCGCTCACACATTGGTGGCGTTAGTGGTAAAAACTTGTTGACCAACCTAGACGACAGGTCAACCTTGACGACATTCCTCTATTATTATAATTAGGGCAAATTTTGAATTAAGAATATTTGTCGAGGGTCTATAACCTAATGAGCCCCTTTCAAATTCTACGTTTCCAATAACTGCCTAACAGATGTATTATGGAATAAAAGAAAAAGGAGCGAGTCGAAAAGGAATGTTTTCTATTATCGACTGAACGTCATCCTCTTCATTATTCGTTCATTTTGTTGGGGGCAGTGGCAGATGAGATAATTGTAGTCAAGTTGGTAGGACACAGAAAGTAGAAATACAAAATTTGGAGGTTTGAATCTTTTCGGTCGCCGTTTTTATTTTTTTCGATTTCCACAATATGAAAGTTTAATTGAGAAGGAGAAAGATCTTTTATCTACAGCGGAAATTAAATGCGGTAAATCGCCGGATACAGAAAATAGAAATTGCAAATTTGGGAGTTTTGAAACAAACATTGATAGAATCTGACTATAAGTAAGATATCATTTGACACCTTACTCTGTAACAAAGAATCCTATTTACATACACATACATAAATAGGTATCTACTATGTACGTCCAAGGTAAAATGGATCTATACTTTAGATTTATCATTGGAAATTCTTGTAGAAAACTCTCAATATAAATTCAAGTTTCAACTTTGCGACCCTTTTATTTTACCAAATACTGAGAGCATTAATTATAATCTTACAGCTATACAGCTATATAGTTTTATAGGTAGTTTTAACATTTATGTCAAGCCCAGGATCTAGTGATCTTAGTAAATTTCGATTGTTAGTTTCATTTAACCTTAAAGCAACTAAAATGACCTTAACAAAGCATTACAAGATAACTTTGTGTACTAAATTTCTTCCAATTACCGTCAGACAAGAGTCCTTTGAGCATTAGACCAACCGAACCGAATGGTATTACTCTTTGGAGAATAAAACAATTGGACACATTTGATGAAAAGCTTCTATCTAATTGAAGTGACTGACTGAGTGGTGCAAGAGAGGGGTGCGGATACTAAATACAAAAGCTTTCGAAATGATTCACTTTAGTATAAAACATCTTTTATGTTTCGTGCCAACGAGAAAAATCTATAGAAGACCAGAAGTATATGATAACAAGATCGAGATGATAATGTTTGTCAAAAGTTCAAGTGGAAACATTTGTCCTGCCTCAGGAGATTGAAGACGAAAAACAATCTTCATGCAGACGAAAGCATGAATTATTCAGGGATAGTAGGATGGGGGAAGGGAAAGGAACAATTTTGTTGGCAAAGATGGTAACCCTTACTATAGGTAAATATTTTCATTTTATATATAAATTATTTACTATTATTTTTTACATCCTGTGCTTTCCTGAATATACATATTATGTAAATGCATAAATAAAATTTTCGTGTTTTACAAAGCACACCTTTCCTGGTGACTGAATGTATACCAATTTGAAACCTGTATAAAAGTGTCATGACTCAAGTGTATGCTGTACATTCACACAACTGGAGCAAGCTAATGGAGATAAAATCAGAACTGTGCCATAAGGCAGGCTGATTATGTTTCCCCTGTTGCTAGCATTTCACATGAGAGTCACTGATAAAACCTAAATAGGTATGTATCCTTAGGCTGCACGTAGATCTATAGATAGATAGATAGACATACAAGACCTGTGGATGTCCTGGTTGATTTGACAGGAAATGCAGATATTTTAGGTACCTACTGTAAAATTTTAGTGAAACTGAGAGAGAACAAAAGTGGATTTCTATGTACTATAAAATTTTTGTTTTTAATGTTGAAGGACTTTTAAATTCACAGAGGAATCGTAAAAAAAGTTTTAAGGACTGCAAAAGAGTTCTTATGCCTTAGTAGCAACAAGGGAAATGGAAAATACGGATACAAATAAAGGAATAGTTTTAGCTTGCGGGGTGAGAGAACATCGATATGTTAAGGAGAATGTTGACAATAACAAAGAGAACTTAAAAGGAATTTTCCTAAAAGCTATCCAAAAAGTATTTCAGGTATTTGAATCAAAGTCTTAGTTGATGCTCCCGCGCACGGGGGTTTACATAGCTCATCAAGTAAAAGGATTTCGTCCCATACTTTTAAGGTATGTGTCAAGAAGTAAGCGACCTTACTTTTGCCATGCAGCATAATGTAACTTTTTAATCAAAAGTTAGAAGAAAAAAAATAACCTTACAACTACCTATAAGCAACTGTTTGGTTATTTTCTCAGAGTTTATGTCTACTTTATCGGCAATACAAGCATTTATTATTGATTATCGTTTCATAGTTAATCAATGTCTGGAGAGCAAATCAAAAGTGTATTGAAATTTGACTATATATTGGCAATAGCTTCAAAATAACAAAAAGGTTATTGCAACGAAAAAGTTATTGTAACTTTTTAGTTATCCTAACGTTGTCATTGAGTTTATTGTACTTGAACTAATTGGTTCGATTTAACTAAGTAACATATATAAAAAAAAAAAGATTACAGAATCAAAGAACTACAAAGAACTTCGTAAAATGGTCGAAATCATTACCAAAAAGAAAAATTACATGAAGAGTCCAGAATAGGTGGATATTGATAATTTTCAAGCAAAGTTGCCTCTCTTTTTGGTTACTCTTTAGTTAAAAGAAGTCTTCCGTGTCGAAATAGGTAGAATAAGTAGTATTAAAAGATTGCTTTCATACCTGCTTTTAATATTTTATAGCAAGGTTGTTCAATTCACTAATAGTTAATTCAAAGACGGGCCATCATTTATTATAGAATGAAGGAAGCGAATTTAAAATTCCATAAGTTTTCCAGCCTTCTGGAACTACACATAAATTTTCTTCATTATTTTCTAAAATGTTGCAATAAATGTGTTATCTCTGGATATAAGTAAATGACAAATTCGTTACTTTTTGGTTGCATGCAAGTCAATCGAGTTTTAGATCTCTAAATTCTCTACAAATTGTAACCGTTTAGTTACATATAAGGTTAAAGTTAGTTCTCTGTAATATTCTCATGCTATTACTATGCCTGCAAGCAAGATGATGTGATTCAAGATAATGTGCTTGCAAATTGTTTTGCTATACATATAATTGTACAGAATAATGGATCCAATATGCATTATGTGTCTATTCACACTTATTGCTATTTAGTAGGATAGGATGAAGTACCATTCACTGCCGTTAATTCGTTTATTCTAGAAAAAGATACACTTGCCAAAACTGAATAAATGTAATTTCGTTCCACTTTTAAGTGAATAGCAACACATGTACATACAAAAGATACTCAATTGAATTGCAGAGAGTAGCTCAACTCTCTACGTAAGTGTTTCTATTTATGCCAGAACCTTTTAATTTCAAAAAACAAAGACAGTTCCATTCTGGTCAAAATGATACTTTGATTGCTATACACCGACAAAAAAAAAAAAACACTTTCTTATTCACGCCAGTCAAAGGAACACTAATGACTTTTTTATGGAAACTAATTGAAGTCCTTTTCTTTCGGGTGTGACAGTAAAAGACAACTCACATTAAGGATGCTCCCGGTGAATTTATATCGATCCATTGTCTGACACAAACCTAAAACGTAATATTAAAAGCAAGCACAAAATGAAATTCTCACCTTGTTCAGTGTCAAACATTTCATGTACCAATATTGCCCGATATAATTCATTGAGTTCTTGGTGGTGACGAGTAATGAACGCAAATTTCAGAAGAATGAGGAGAATTCTATAAGAGCGCAATTATAAATACATGAATGGAAAATTTACATACACACATATATAGATACCTATATCCGCAATAAAAGGTTCACTAACGAAATTCGCACCACAAAGGTAAAAAATTATTCTTACATTTCATTTGAGTGTGAATTTTGTAGAGGAAAAAATTATTGCGAATTTTGCAGTGACATAAATCGAAATTTAATGAAAAGGACTTGCAAATATTCATTCGAATATGACCTAATTTCTGGTTATAAAGATGAAGCACTCTACTCGTGTATTTGATATCAATCAAAAAGAAAAGAAAAATATTTGCTATCTCTCCCCTCCCTTCCCTGCCTTTCTTTTGTTTATACTACCTACTTAATTTCTGGACCAAACTTTTGTGCTGGTCGCCCGAAAATTTATTATGAAAGGTTTATTTAACCATAATAGGTAACAATATTTGTCCCTTAAGTTTTGGGACAACCATCCGTAGCAACAGGTCTTCAGCATTTTCTATTGTAATATAAACAACGTATACATAGCTCTACCAAAAAAACCTAAGAACTATATCCAAAGGTTCAAAAAATACTTATCTTTCTGCGTTTGATATAACTATCGAAAGGATGGGGGCGATGGAGTGTTTTTATTAAAAGTAGAAATTTATCTTCATCTAGTTTTGTGTGTATACAACTAATACTGAACGAAGCTCTGGAGATAGATTAGATGAATATATCCCAACAGCAGACTGTTTTCATTTGCTATTGTGTTTGCGGTAATAAATTCCTTTGAAATGATGCGAAAACCGGATATTGCTCCCCATTTACTGCAACCATAAATCTAAAGTGTTGGTGAAATTGAATTCACCCGCCCACAATAATGGAAAGCAATAATAGGAAATTAAACAGACAATGGATTTTTAGATGCATTGCTCGCAGAGAGCGTAAAGAGTTTTCATTTGCGAGTAGAAAATATAAAATACAAAACTGAGTGATTTATGACACTTTTAATGGATTTTATATTCACTCCCTCCTACATATGTCGTCATTATAAGCAAATTAACGCCCATTTTAATATTTCCGTTATTTATATTATCTATAGAATTTTTGTTTTTTTAAATCTATTATATAGGCAAAATTTTTGGATTTGTAATCATATGATTTGAGTAGGCATATATTGGCAAATAATGTCCTGTTCGATATCTACGGTAGCTACATATGATCCTGCTCGATTTTGGATCCACTGTTAAATTTGACGTGATTCTATGTAATAAATTGTTCATTTCTGTTGTTTAGAAAATCCTATACCTACATATTTTTGTCGTGATTATAGGGAAATTAATACCTTACTCAAAACCTCTGATATTTCAGTTATCTACATTAATTAAGACGGCATATGACGTGATTGCAAAGAAATTAACATCTCTTCAAAATTTCTGTATATGTATTGGGGATTTGAATAATAGTTTCTCGTTGTTTTTTCATTAAAATGAATGCTTTATTTAAAGAACATTTCACTGAAACTATTGTCCATCGCTAGCCACTACTCTTTCTACCATCTTCCTGGCAACAAATGAATTTCACGTCGGAAAAACGACACGTCTTTTGAGATTATCCAAAAATCGACCCATTTTTTTGCATCTTCATAAGAATATAACTGCTGCTCTGCCAAGCTATGAGTCATCGTTCTGAGCAAGTGGCAATTAGAAGGAGCAATGTCTGGTGAATACCGGCGGGTAGGATAGATAGCACTTCCCATTTAAGCATTTCTAAGTAGGTTTTGACCGGTCTTGCAACATGTGACCGTCGGCTAAATGTTGTCATGCAGCAAAATCACTTTGTCCTGCCTTTCCCCGTATGGCGGTTGTTTTTCCTTCAATGCTCGGCTCAAACGCATCAATTGTAGTCGATAGCGTTCTCCCGTGATGGTTTCGTTTAGTGTAAGCAGCTCATAATATACTACACCCAGCTGATCCCATAAAATACAGAGCATGAACTTAGAACCATAGATTTTTGGTTTTCCCGTCGATGTTGATACATGGCCGGACTTACCACGCGATTTTCCTGAAGCATTTAAACCAATCTCTGCATGTCGCCGTAAGTCTCCACAAGAATTCTATTTGCTTTAGCTTCAATTTCTTTTAAAAAATGGAGTAAAATTCCCCGCAAATACTCTTTTTTTGGCATAAAATTCAACATATATAATATATGTATAACACTATGAAAAAAATTGTTGCTTACGCTTCCGCGGAATGGCAAATATAGTAATTTCGAGCGGAGTTTCTCGATGAAGTTGGTTGTAGTATTGCCTCATGAAAAGAGGCTAAGATAACGCCATCTGTCGGAAAACAGCAACAATGTATTGAAGTTCCCAATATATTACTTAGAGGGTAAAAATCCAAATTGTATGACTTGGTAGTGGATGGTATTCAGTGGGAAAATACTGGGCTTCTTATGACTCAACTAAAGGCCCTTTCCAAAATATCCGCTATTATCCTAATGCCTAATCCATCTAAGGTAAAAAAAATTTAATGCTCCTCCGACGTATGGCGAAAATCTTAAAAAGCCTTCCATTTCATTTATTTTTTATACTACATATGCATACGCCTGGACATGAAGTCTAAGGTCCCCTAGACGTTTAACAGAGTTCGTTTTTTTTTGAATAATTGAATAAAACAAAAATGTTACTGTTATTTTTCATTTATTTAACGTACATTCAACGTTAAAAAATAAAAAAGCAGACTTAGAAATATCATGCAAAAAAAAATTTCTTGTGTGTAAGCATACGCTTAGATTCTCGTGTGACGAACTTTCCTCTCTGCAAAGGAACGAATTACCTCACTATTGTCCACAGACTGCATTATATTTCTGACTATATGTACAGCACAGAGAGTGAATTGAGCCTGATCTCTTCTGTGGTGGTTCTTAAATAGTTCTTCACTCGTTTTAGTGCTGAAAACGACCCTGGTGTACACAACAACTCCAGGGGCAATATTTGTCTTCCTCTTGTAGCCTTAGCGGACGACAAATGAGCTCGCAGGTGCAGACCTTCGATTTTCAAAGTCTCGTCTAAATCTTCTAGATATAAGATTTTCAAGTTCCGTGCGCCCTCGTGGATGTCTTAAGATTTCAAGCTATGTAGCTTCATGAGAAAGTCAAACATTTCACACTCGTCTCGTAAGCAGTACCAAAGCCCTGGTTCTACAATCAATCTGTTGATAATAACGTTGAAAACGGTAACTCTGAATACGTCCCTGCAGGATAGTGAGACTTCAACCTCGTTTCCTTTTATTTCATCAATTTACCGCCCCCAAAAAGTTGCCGCCCGCCTATTAGTAAATCCGGTCTAGTATGCAGGAACAATAAAGTGAATAAATTTTTTTTTTTAATATCCAGTGTCATATGTCATACATGTATACATCATTTAGGACCCCTAGGCAACTGCCTAGTTTGCCTAGGCAGAAGTTCGCCGTTGCACACTCGGTAGGTAAGACGTAAGAGATTTTTATAACGCTAAAATTGCCGATAAAAAAAATCTTTGTGTATAAAAAGTTACGCTGTGGACCGATTCTAACATGACTTTAACAGAATTAGTTTACCATCTGATCTCTATAATTACGGGTCTATGCTTGCTGGACATTTTAAGCAATAATTGCATTATTTACAAGCTATCAACCGTTCGAAAAATATCAAGGTAGATATTGTGTGATCTACGGCTCTTCCTACTACATGTAACGTAAAATGGATAGGGAGTTATAGAGAGGTGGCAAAAATGTTCGCCTCTTTCTAAGACAAGACGTAAACGTAATTATAGGAAAATTAACGCCCTTTTATCATCCATTATAGAAAGTAGTGGTAGAGAAGAAAATCCAAATAGTCATATATTTTCTTACATATATTTGTGTCGCAGTGTAGTAATTGTTACGAATTTTTAACATTTTTAACTTTGAATGGTGTTATGCCATACAGCAGTATAAAACTTCTGGTACGTTTGATATGTTTTTCCCATATATTCATAATGAAAACTCTGCTTCTCAAATGTACATAAACATACATAATACATATATCTACATATGTATTGCGTTATATATTAAGGATGAGAAGATTAAAAGCAAGCTAAAAGCAATTTTCAACTTCACCCCAAACGCCTTATATCAACATAAAACATAAAATTAAGGAAATATGTAATCTGGCAAAACAGCAATCTTTGCCGGAAATGAAATAATCAAAATGGCACTCAAATATTTAGTTTTAGCTTTCAAAAACGTATTTCGTAGGTGGTAGGATGAGGTCTACCTACATTTTATTGCTCTGGAAAATCTTGTTGCTTTCAAATTAGTGGATTCCATCGTCTTATTGAATTTTAAATTAATTTCCCTTTTCATCATCATAAGTATATATAGCTTCAAGGGATCCAGTAAAAGAATTTTCGAAAACAAAAAAATGAATAAATTAAAAACTCTCTCATAATATAGAGAATCCTTTTTTTTGAACTCATGCCCATACTCTTGTCTTAAGCTTCTATTACATAATCTCAAGTTGATTTTTTGCTCTTGCAATTTCATATAGTAAATGAAAAAGTGAATTTCCACCATCAAAAGAATTTGACCAACTTAAGGAAGAAAATGAGTCTTCTTAAAGGGATCTTCGAATCTTTAATCATGCATCTTTTTGTTTATATTATCCTGAGAATGAAAACGCTGTACGTTCTACATGCCTTTTATACATTCCTTATATTCAGAATTCATTTTCGCTTGCTCATTTTAAGTGTGCTACTGGATTCGTTTTATTTCATTCCCTCATTTATCAAGTTTAAGTGCGAGGTTCTATGTCTTGACTTCGTTTATATATGATTTAAAACGGATTCAGTGGTTTGGATTTTCTTTCAATTGATATACCTACATACATTCATTCTACGGGCGATTACAGCTGGGATTACTTATATATTTACTTGTAAGTATGTAATGTAGTATCTCTAAAATAAATCGATTGCCTTACTTGAAATGGAATTGAAGAATATACTTATCTCTATATGGGTTCACTCATGAATTAGAGTGGAAATTGCTCTATGTAGAATTATTTCAGGCCTTCATATATTATGGTGGCGGCTCATTTTGTTAAAGCTTAAAAGAAAAGAGACACGGAAATTGCCTTAGGAAAAAAGGACAGACAAATCAATGACAAGGTGTGATATCATAGTCGTCCTTTACTGATACGAACAGGTTGTCAACACCAATGATATCCAATTTCTCTTGTACATGTCTATATATATATATGTAGTAGTATCGTCTGAATCTTGATTCGTTTTTTTTTTTTTTAGGATTATCATCGTATCGTGCCATTATAAAGTTTTATGTTTATGATTCGACCCTTGTACGGTTATTACACATAGCTACATAAATAGAAATAATAAAATGTGACATACTGATCCCAGAGGATTTTGTAAGTCGACGTTTTCCATGAAAGGTATAAGAAGATTCAACAGGATATAAACGTCCAAAACCAACAATTCTAGAGCTCGTTATCGGAATAATGTGAATGAAAATTTTATTTTTTTTTTTTATGCAAAGAAATAAAAGAAGGGGTTCTTGTTGAGAGTTGTATTAGGTTAGAGTGAAAATTTTAGTTAGAAATATGTAAAATAGTCCACAGTGCGCTATTACCATTGTCTTTTGGTTTTACAAAAATTTCTACGAAATGATATAAAAATTGCTTCCATATTCGAATTTCGAAAATTTTCGAACTTCTTCAGATATGAGTTTTGGTGAAAAAAAAAATGTTATCATATGATTAATTTTAAAGTAATATCTAGTATCGTTTATAGAACTGAATAATTTTCTTTGATCTTATATGTAGATCACTCTGTCACCGCAAGTCTTTTTTCGTAGTTTTCTGACTTTTAAAATTCTTTTCGAATTATTATCAATAATTTTTACGAAAACTTTGTATAATAAAATTTCAGTATTCGACATCAATTCATGCTCAAGCCTGTATTCAAATGCAGAGGGTATCGGAAATTTGAGTAAATTCGAAAAGATAAATTGTTTTTTATTTATTTAAGCTTAAATTAAAGTCACTTTTATTATTATTATTATTTGTAGGTGGATACAGACAGAATTCACGCCTCTCATCTAGTCACCGCGACCTATATGGGATCTTGTGTGACATAAATGCGATAGAGCACCCAATCAAAGTTAAGGTCTTTTATAAAGCCTATGACGTTCTTGGGGCCATCTTTGCGACTTCTTCTAGCAGTAGGAATGTCAATCCTAAATGTGTTATGCCTTATGCTGCTCAGAACTTCACAGTTAAATAGGACGTGTTCATTAGTTTCATCGTCTTCCATACAGTGAATCTAAGTGGGCAGTGCCCAATAAATAGGCCCGTTATGAGCTTTATCTCCTTTCTGCTGAGTGTAAAGAATGTTATTGCCCTATGTTGCGAATACTTTACAAACTTCTTCGTTTGTCTCAGTCCCAAGTTTTCCTAGTGTATCTTTTTAATTCCGCCCTTCCAAAGCCTGATCTGAGCTGAAAGGTGACTATTTGGATGTGTAAAGACGGTCTCAGGGCCAATAAACGGAGATCTGGCTCCTTTCTTTGAAAGGCGGCCCTCAATGCCACTCAAATCAGTGTCAGCTTGTTTACTTCGGCCAGTTTCTTCAAAACAGCAAAGCATAAAGAATAGACGGAAGAGCAGATGGTGGGTCCGTGAAATCAATAAGGATCGGGACAGGCTAGGATTTTTTGAAACTTCTTTCAAACTGCTGCGAGAAAAGAATCCCGACATGTTCTTTAAAGCCATACGCATGTCAGTACAGCAATTTGATGCCTTCTTAGTAATGCTACGTGAGCGTTTAGAAAAGCGCTCAATCCGAAGACCAATTTCAGCAGAGTGCAGTTTAGCCGAACATTAATGTAAATAATATTTACTAATTATAAGTGGTATAAACTACCAGCTTTTAATTTTATAGATACCTTGCACATGGTGGTCCCAGAAGCATTTACGCCTGGAAATTTAAGATTGTCCAAAATAACGTTAGGAACTTGTGAGGCTGTATGGGATGAATTATCACCGATTTACTTAGCACCTCCAAATGTAACAGAATGGTGATAAGATATCGCAAGTAAACATTTGCAAATAGCAACTTCCTCAGCTTAGACTCAAAGGTAAACGAGTTGAACGCTTTAAGTGCTGCTTAAGGTGCATCAACACATAACAAACATTGACAAATAAATTTGTCAAACATTTGAAAAACAATTTATTGGCAGTCGACAAATGTTTGTCAAATGTTTGTCAAACATTTGTCAAACATCTGATAGGATATTTGTGTGCAAAATGTTTTCCAAACGTTTAGCTTTAATCATGTATTCTCCGAGTGAAATAACATACATTGCAGTATCTTTCAACGTTTGAAGAAAATTTGCTAAAAAAAAGATGGTGGAACCGAGAACTTTTAGACAGAAGATTACAGTATAGTGGTCGTGATTTATTAAATGATTTAAAAATAAACAATCCTTCTGGTTTTCGAAATTTCGCAAGAATCTATTTAAGTGACTTCAAAATTCTAGTTAATAGAATCGGGCTAAAAATAAGAAGACGAAATACAAACTGGCGAAATAGTTTAAGTGTACATGAACGGCTGGCTATTGCTCTCAGGTTTTTTGCAACGGCGGATTCTTATCAGTCTTTAATGTACTTGTTTAAAGTCTCAAAACAGTTGATTTCAAAAATTGTTACTGAAGTGGCTGAGGGATAAAGATTTGTATTGCAACCATATACATATGTGGGTATGTATTAACATAGAAAAAAAACAAAAACGTTTACTGGCACTTTGTGACTATTTTTCACGCCGGTACTGAATAAGCAATGAGTATAGCTTTTTTATTGCTTCACCCGCAGCCACTGATAATTCATTGCCATTTGATATAAAGAAACCATTACATTTTAATTTGCCCTTGTGCTCTTCACTGGATTTGTCCCACAAATTTTTATAATATTTATCTACTCCCCTTTCTCACCCATGATTATTTTAATATTAAAAAATTCCAAATTCCAAAACTTTAACTACTGTTTTCCACAGCTGTTGAAAACTGAATAAAAGTACTGTACAAACTTTAACAAACATCTAATATTTTCCATTTCATTTGGATTAAATTGAAACTTTTTTAGAAATCCAAAACTGTAAAATTTGCGTCCACACTCATCAAACATTCCACAAATATTTGATAAATGTTTGACAAACATTTAACAGATGTTTGACAAATGTTTTTCAAATGTTTGTCAAACATTTGGAGAGTGTTTGTTATGTGTAGAGATGCCTTTAGCTGTCTGATATTATGTATATTTTAGCTCCACGCATATTCTCGTGAACTATTTAGCGAGCGCAAAATGGTTGCTGACGCCGCCAGTGCGTTTGCAAGATGGTACTTCGGCCCATATATGCACACGCCTGGTCTACCTTCCATTTTGAACCCATCCGTATATCATTTAAAAGATACTTTTGCAAAGAGTAGGTACTCAGTGTGCCACTATTGACGGTCTGCCTTAAGATAACCTTCAATGATTTTTCGAAGTTATGGCATTTCGGCATAACGTCTGAAAGAGGGTTGGCCATCGGGTCCTCTAGGAAATGTTGGAGGCCTTTCAGGTGGGCATCCAAGTTGTTTGTGCTCTGAAGATTTACCCTCTGCAGTCTATTTGCACTCAGGATGCCCTCCTTGCTAACAAACCAATGTAAAGGGAATAAGTCCAACATAACCTCTAAGGCTGCAGTTGGGCAAGTACGCATGGCACCAGTTATTCCTAGACATGTAAGCCGTTGCAGTTTTTTTTTTTTTTTTAAGTCACTAACCTGAATTTTCTTTATATATTACATGTTGTGTCATAGTCTCTTCAAGTTGGACCTCTAGAGATCGAATTTTTGTTCAATAATTTTTAGGACTCCCTCGTGAAAAAGTAAGTCAAAAACAAAATATTTATAATATATATGACAACTCTTCGAAGGAGTTGTCCGATTTCAAAGATTTTCGAACTTATACAGTGTTGGACAAGATAAGAACTTTTCATGTAAAAACGTGGGATGGGAGCATTATATTCCTTTTACGTCGAGATATTGTGAACTGGAAAAATATCCGTAAATATCTAGGTGTATCACAATTAATTAGATTATATAAGAAAACTAGAGCACACAACCGCCAATAGGGAAACAGTGGACAGCCAAGCACTCGAAATCGAAAAGGGCGAAAAATGATCAAGCCTGCCAAGTCCATAAAAAAAAGCGGATGCAGTCGTTGAATGCTACTTCCATTTTATGGGGACAAAAACTATCCAGTTAAGGAAATATAATACTACCATAAATGAAGTGAGACAAAATTTTAGCTTTAGTTAATCTGAGGCGATTTTCAGTAGATTGAATCATCGTTAAGAGCCAGAAATTCCAAAGTCCTGCAAATATATTTCTGATAATGCTGTTAACGAAGTCGCAAGATTTCATTTCGCTGTTTAAAATAACACCAAGAGTAGTGACTTTGTTTAGCATAGGCAGCGAAACGTTATTTAAGACCACTGGTGTTATATTAAAAAAATTCAGTTTTTTATTGTAGAATTAAATACAGTTGAGACTTGACAGGATTTAAAATCAACTGATTATTCTTCGAACATTCTTATTTCTGTTGAGATCACAATTCATTCGTTCAATGCAGTCTTATTGAAATATAACTGGTCCGAATACATCGTGGAGAACATCAGGCAAGTCATTTATAAACAAACTGAAAAGCACAGGACTCAATATAGAGCCTTGAGGAACCCCACTTAGCAATGGTAGTGCGGTAGACAGCACTTTGTTGGTTTTGATTCACTGTTTACCACTAGTTAGAAAATTGTTGATCAAAGAAAAGGCTGATTTGCTAAAATTAAAAGAGTTAACAAATCTAAAAGTACTAGGAACCTGAAATGGTCTCGGTTTGGAGAGCTTCTTATATCAGAAGTTATTTTCATCAACACAAGATATTCAAGTATCTGTTTATATATTAGCTTTACAAAAACTTTGAATATAAAACACAAATTGCACGAAAATCCACTGGAGAGGATTTTTTCGGAATGAGCGTAACGTTTGCAAACTTCCAAGGATTAAGAAAAGAAGACGACAACAAACAAGAATTAATTATATGTAGCATATATTTTCCAATAAATGGAAACAAAAATTTAATGAACCGTAGTAGTAAGTTGTCAGGACCACTAGCTTCAGATTTGATTGAGAATATAGCAGCAAGAATTTCAATGTTATCTACTCCTCTAAAAGATTAAGTTCTGTCATTATTATTAGACAAAGAGAAAGAGACGCTGGAATTGGAATCACTTAGTTCAGTGGGTGCAGTAGTTTTCTTAATTTTCACCAACTTCAATAATAATTTTCTGTCGATTTTATTTTTTAACCATCTTTATAACTCTCATTTTCTGAACTTTTCTTGTTTAACTTTTAGCATAATCATGTCTGATAGATAAAAATCTATGTGTTTGTGTGTGTGTGTCTAAAAGGAAAGTTTTACAATCTCTAGATATCTTATGCTCCTGTTCTTTATGAACTCTATAGTTAAGGCAATTAAAACTTCTATCCATTTCACAACATTTTCAGATATTCATAAGAATTTGAAAGCTCAAAAGCACTAGTACGAGTGCTGCATTTTCGTAATTTTTTATTTATTTTTTTTTTCTCTTTGTTCATGAAGTGTTTTACTTCGTGATGCTTGCATAGCTTATGACATCATTGTCAACTAATCCCTTTTCTTGTACATACTTCAACTCGCACATTTAAGTAGATTTCCTCATTAGATATACATTTATATGTAAATATATATTCTGAAAGGAAAATGCTTACGTGCACCATGTACTCAAATGATCAGATCCTTCTACTATACTACCCCTATCCCAACTCCAACAGCAACAGCAGCAAAAGCAGTAGCAAGGATATCCAACTTTCAGGATCTTCTAAAATTGTTTCAATAAAAAATAACTGTGCTCTGAATTAGTAATAGGAACGAAAGTAGGATGATCTTTGGGGATTTTGGGGATGCGTTTATTATTTAAAGCGAATCGGGTTTTCTATCAACAAAACGAGAAGTAAATCTTCCCAAGCTTTTCAAAATTCAATTAAGTTTCTGTACGGAAAATTTTCATTACTTTTGTCGACTTAGTCGTTCGTTGTTGGCCCCAGCTTCACAACTTTTCTTTGCCGGGACATTGCCTCCTCTTTCGTAATCTTTTGTTCTTCAAAGATTTTCTTTCTAAAAAGTACTCTACTATTGCCTCCTGCTAACGGTTGGCTGGTTGGCATCAGACAAGCAGGAAAACAGGCAGGAGGAGAGGTATAAGTGAAGTGTTAAACGTTCCGCAAAATTTATTTTAAAATATATCTGTATGTATATGCGGAGGACGATGGTGTTCTGAGTTAACTTAATTTTGCTTTGAACTAATCCAAACAGTTTCGGATATTTCACTGTTCGTTAAATTTTTGTACAGCCCAGCAGCGTATGTACACATATTCCAGGGTAATCCATATTAAAACTTTAGATGCCAGAGGACATGAGTATGTATTTACCTATGTATGTGAGTGCTGTTATTAACCTATTTCATGTGATATGGTAGTATAATTTTTTGGATTTAAGTCACCCTCCACACCTCACTGGCGCTTCTCTCTCGCTATCCCCAATAACTGCACGTACATCCTGACAAATTGTTTTTGTAATGTAAGCTGAAAATCTCCTCACATGAAGTTAGATGGTGAGAACAATTCAGAAAAACAAAATGTTTAAAACGATGCGGCTATTCCTAGTGGGTGATGGAGTAACGAGTTTTGTAAATTTTATATTGCTCAAACTTATATAAACTATTCCCATGGAATGTGACAGTTTCATAGATGAAGTTGCAACAATATTTTCGACCTAATTTTTAACAATATTTTATTTATTGATTATCTACAATGGAGATAAAATTATAATGATCAAGTAGAGTTTGTGGACGTAATAAATGGATAAAATTAAAATATATTCGTTAGCATGAAAAGAAATAAGCAGAAAAAACAATTTTCTCAGTTTTTAGAAGTGGGGTCATGAATGTGTACCCCATCACTCAAACTAAATCGCCTATCAGTCAGATAAATCGACAGTTAGCGACCTACATAATATTATAAAAAATATAGAGGCGACAAATATTGGCGCTGATAATAAAACTGATATAAAATGCAATTTAGCCACATCTCAACTTTGGAAAAATTTATTTTGCCCATATTTGGAGAATGAATGAGAGTAAAAAAAATTCATTCAGGGGCCATTTAGAGGGTAATCATAGAATAATTAGGATAAAATACTAGATTTTCAGGAAATGAGGTAAATCACCGTTTTCAGGTGCTACAAATAATTTGGCCTAGATCCCGGGATTGGGAAAACTCATTTATGGGGTAATTTCGGGCAAAAAATTCCTTTTAGAAAGTATTTTCTGTATTGGGATAAATCTACCGTTTTCGGATGCGAAAAATCGATGTAGCTAAGTCTCGACTTTGGAAAAAAACAATCATATTATGGGTATTGAAGGAATAAATTTAGTAATACACTATTCAACGAGCAATTTTTGTTAATTTTATCTTGAAAATAAGCCTAAGAACTTTTATCAAATATGGTGAATTGTTTTCGGGTGTGAAAAATCGATTTAGCTTAGTCTAAATTTAATTGAAACAGGCCTTAATTGATATTTTTTTATACGTGGTCGAATTTTTGATGAGTCACTTTTAGTGCCTCTTCAAAATAATAAAGCTCTCGCGTTTTAAGCTTTTTATTTCATTTAGAGCTGAAATCCTAATTCACATAAATAAGAGGTGGAAAAAGGCAATAGCACAGTTAAACCTTTTTTTTTGACAAATATTGGAATTTCTTTTTTGCTACTCCTATCTAAAAGCTGTTTAATTTCTTCTCTTTAAATTTAATGGGACGAGTTCGATCGTTCTGAATTTCCAAAATATCTTCTTCTTCTTCTGCTAATGAAAATTTTGCCTCTGCTACTAAATGTATCTCGTACCCAATCAAAACTATTAATGTCGAGTGATGAAAAATCAAAATCGATTTTCTGATTACAACAAACTCAACGTATCAGCAATAAGCGTTAAAATTTCAGGATTGCAAGAAATTTTTGATGTGCAGGGAAACATGGCGAGGTTTCCTTGTAACACTCGTCGTTTCGACACATAACTTTATCATTGAAAATACTTATAATCCAGTCCTCTAAAAGGTTGGGTAGCTCTGAGCTACAGTGAATATAGGTATAATAGGTCAAATTAAAGAGGAGTCCACTGTTTACAGTTTTTATAAACCAAAAATTACGGTTTGCACCTTTTTGTAAAAAGAAAGAAGAAGTCAAAGTCAATAAAAAGGTAAGAAAATCCGAAATTCTTAGTTTAGACCACCATAACTCCTGAGGGGAGAGGAGTACGGGATTGGTTGACAAGCCGTTGGACAGGTCATGAATTTCTGCATACAATCAGCTTTGTAAGTTATCGTGCACCATGTACAGATACAGGGTGTTTTGAAAGACTAGCATATTTTCTTAATCACCCTGTAACTCCGAAACGATTGAGATGTCGCCCCCCCCTCCCCCAGCCCTTGCCAAACAAGAGGTGCTATACATAATACATTTTTTTGTCAGAATGTTCACGTTTCCGCCGCTGTAACTCGCTATACATCAGACTTACAAAAAAGTGTTTATACAAAAATGTAGGGAATTTAGTCTTCTTCAAATTTAAATCAGTCATTTTTGTCGTAGTATCAACCGTTAAGGAATTATTTTGAAAAAATCAATGTTTTGTACCTTTAATCCAAGATGGCGGACCCCTCCAAATCATAGCTATCCCACCTTTTTTCGGTCAAACCCCTACTGACTGTGGAATATTAAATTCTCAGTAGAACTGAGAATGTTTTCCTGTTCTCCTTGCATTTAAAGAATTAAAATGATCAAAAATGTCTGCCAAAAAAGAGAGTTTTGAGCACCAAATATCATTACTCAATAAATCACAATATTCGCTGCTATCCATTGGGAAAATGATCAGAATCTCATTACGCAATTCGTAAAATCGTGAAAAATCTTTCCTTTCGAGAGCCACCGGACCGTAGTATGGATTAGCCAAGTCAAATGATCGACTTTCATGGATTCGCACAATATCGAAAACAAATGTATGTTTTTTGGCTTAGGTCGCTTTCATATTGGCGAGAATTGAACGATGAGCTGTGAGAGGTATAACACCACTTAGCCAGGCCGTCGCTACGAAAGTTTTCACATTGAAGAGTGTTGAGCGGTGAGCCTTGAGCTGTGTCGCCGAGCGGTGTTTTCACAGCTCAGCTGAACTGAGCGGTGAGCAGTGGCTGTGCGCGTTGCCCATTAGTTGTGGTGTAATTTAGTGTTATATAAAGTCTTTCCTCTGGACTTGAAGTTGGTCGCTTTTTTTCTACAGGCGATTTGTAAGTTTTATTAAAATATAATCGAAAGTTTTAATTGACATTCGTAGAAATTCAAGAAATAGCTCAGAATTTCTTCGAAGATCTTCATATAATATGTTAATATCACGACTCCAACCGGTTTTCATTTATTTTAAAAATTGCTAGTCTTTTCCGTTTTCTTGCTAAAATCATTGTCTGTAACTTATCGAGTAATATGATTTTTTTCATAAGCCTTAACAGCATTATGCACTAAAAGTTACGATGTAACTAAAATCTAAAGCGGATCAATGTGAAAGCTTTGCCGCGTATCGCGCAACGCTCAAAGCTTATCGCTCACCGCATACCGCTCGCCAATTGGACGGCCTTACTCTTGATGTTATTTATCATTTTTACTACTTAATCGAGTACTATTTTCAAATCACTGACAATTACATTTACATTACAATTCTCCTAATAATGATGTTTGGTATTTTCCTAATTTCTTTCTCAACCTCCTCTCCTATCATTGTTTAAACCATTATCTGACAAGCGGGCAAAATAAGGCTCTCAGCTATAAATCTATAAGATATGATTTTCTCTTCATTGCAGTCATCTGGGTAACAAGATAACTCACTTTTTTAGCTTTTTCAAATTTATTTACCGATTTTAAAAATGTTTTCGCTTGAATTTTTTTTGGTAATTTAACAGTCTCTGAAAATAATCCACAGTTTTATTAGATAGATTCATGTGCTTCAATTTAAAAAGGCGTTCTAGTTTATTGGAAACCATTGTGTCATTTGCTAGCTTTTCGTCACACACAAGAAAAATCGGAGACGAATATGTCTCACTACCATTTTTAAATAAGATATATCATATTTTCGGCAAACTACTATAGATTTCTTTGCAGAATTTTCTGTGTCATTTTGAGAGGTACCTTTCGATGTTGGTAATACAGCATCTAGGTACCGTTGCAGAATCACCTGCACATACTGCTTTTTATCCCATTTCTTAAATTTAAAAAAAAAATTAAAGGAAACTATCATTTTTTTCTACTAATTATTCACGATTAATGAAATTATAATATTTTTTTTTTTACAATTTTTCGACATAGTTAGAGCCCATCACCGACACACCTTTTGGGTAACATTGGTCTAGACTTTAGGGAAACTAATTTAGGAGGTTTAATAACCAGACTGATTTCAACAAAAATCAAATTAAAGGGTACATTTATAGCTTGAATAAAAAGTGTATAATATACAAAGTACCCCTTCGCCGTCCCATTCCGACAAATTTCGGTTAAAATTGTATTTCAATTAAAATATTATTATAGTTTTGTTAAAAAAAATATATAATTTTGATCAGCTTTATGGATCGAAAAAAGCAATCTCAAAATTACTGAGAGAGTGACTATTTTTCCTTCATGAACGGTAGTTGTTACATAAGGTTGATTTACATTTAATCATTAGTCATTTTTTTTTTAACATATACATCTTACCCATACCTGAGGACTGCCTTAGTGCAACCATGTTAGTGTAAATGTCATTTGAATAACTTGGGAATTATCTTCCGGAAGTTTTGCCATAACCTTTTGGCATTACACAGCACTTGATATACCTACATATAGTTGAGTTCCCCAAACAGGGTCACCGAATTTTACACTACCCCCCCCCCCCCAACATGCTCTGAGATGTAACTAAATACATATCATCTTGACTCTGTATAGCCTTCAGCAAATATTAATTTAAAAAAATTACTGGATGCCATCGTCCTGAATCAGATCTCATTAAAAAACCGAAAAAGTTGCTGATTCAACCCAACTTCAAGGTAACTATGTATACTTTTGCAAGGTACTAGGTATATATGTATGTCAAAATTAGTGAGGGCCTGAAACTGAAACCGCAATTTATTTCAAATATGAAGTTGACATCAATTTTGCATAAAAATTCAGTCACATTAAATTTCCTTCCCACCACGTTATAATTTCATCTCTATACTCACTTGACATACCCTATTCAAAAAAACTATCTATGCATGCATATGAATCTATGTCATTTTGAAAGGAAAATTTTAAAGAATTTTCAGTTATAATTTTCTGAGGGAGATTTATGTAAAAGTTTTATCGAAAGCTTTGGCATCTTTCAAACTATATGAAAGAGATTCGAATAATTCTTTATGTATGACGTTTTTCACACTAGTTTTTTGTTTGTGTTATAATTACAAAATCAAGCATGAATTCATTTCTTCCGCTCCACATAAATTAAGATCGATGAAAAGGAATTACATAATATATCTCCGGATGTAGGTAATTGAAGGGTAGAAATACTTATATATGTATGTGTCTGGTAAATAGATAAAAACCAGTCATAAATAAATATTTGAAAAAAACCTTAACACCGCACCCTTATAATACCGCACGACAACGAATCAAACAAATATTTTCTTTTGGCTTGTTCCGGTTCTTTTTTTTTTATATTTTTTTATATTAAACGCTAGGGAAAATGAAAATTCCTTCATTTCCAGATATGAACTGTAAGTAACATCACATTTCGTAGGGCTGATGTCAGGGCTTTGTGCACGGGTGTTATCTTGATAACAGAGAGAACTCCAAGGCATTACTCCTTTTCATTGTATTTATCATCCTTTCTGCACATCATAACATAGCAGAGCAGCAATAACAATATCATTTTCTTCTGTTTGGGACACACAAAGGTCCTATTCACATATGTATGTGAGGAGGATATGTCAAGAAATCTTATTTTCGACGGAGTGCAGAATTGAAGCTAGAGGAAGACACTTGTGCGGTTTCTTTTGTTTTCATTTTTTTTTTCATTTGTAAATTTGAAAAAAAGCTGCTTTGTCGCACAAACATTCTCTGCTCTGAGTACTGTTAGTATATGCAATGTACAAACATATATAAAGCTTCAACAATTGTAATTCAAGTGCAACGAAATGCATATGGCATATGTATATTTGTGGCGCAGGAGAAAGGACTTTTGCACATCTTTAGACGGTGATGCTTGACATCATACAATGTATTTATTTATTTATATATATATGTACATATGTATATGTAGGTACACTACAAAACTATTTAAAAAATAGAACAACATAAGAAGTCGCCTTTTTTAGCGCAAACCCATATTTATCCCCCACTCCCACATAGAACTGCATCTGTCAAAAGATGATAAGATGGTTGTTGGTTGGAAACTTTGCATCTTATATGCATTTAGCATCGCTTGGATGCCCTTGCCACCTAAAGTACTCTACTATAAAAGTAGCTTGAAGATTGTAGAACTTGTAGAGAAAATAAAAGTAAAACCGAAAAAAAAAAGAATTATTCAAAAGGTGTGTGTGAGTGTGTTTGTGATTTAATCTATGGAAATTGTGCGTGACATAAATTGCTGTCACACGACTCTCGTTTTCATAATTCCAGCAAGACTTTAATTGCTATATTGGGAAATGTAGGTATATTATTCCAGACACTCCTTTTATTTTTTGAATGACTTATATGGAAGCAATTGGCCTAAGCATTTTATTGAGTTAAGTAATTATTTAAGAATAATTTTTTTTTTGTACCTACTATTGTTTCGAACCCCCTCTTTCCGCCACTGTACTATTTCATATGTTCGAGGTAAACTTCGTCATTAAAATCTAGATGTAGTTTTAGAGACATAGTCAACAAATAGAATTACTATGAAAGCCCTAAAAATATACAATTCTAGAGTAAATGCACCTCGTACTGAAAAATGATTTTTTTTTTTTATAACTTCAGTTTAATTTCAATTTCGTAAATCCACAAACAAATAATATTTAAATTTTAAAATTGACATCGATGGTAAAAATGGCACCGAAACAAATTCAATTTTATATCCTGAGAAAAAAAAAAAGTTCAACTATTTTTGATAAAGCAGTGGAGTAGGTGGTTTTTTGATTTTCTTTCGAAAACAGACTAGGGTTATGTGGATCTCCTAAAATATGGAAGATATTTCAAGTGATAAGAAATCACAAAATAACAGTATTTTTTGCAATTTATAAAACTGGAGTAGATTTTTTTTAGATGAAAGATAGGGGGGTGGGCATTTTTAATATTTTTCAATACATCTGACGAACAAAAAGAAATTATAAATTTATTCGAAATATTTTTTTAAGAATTCGTATGAAGTAATATGCTAACAACCTGCACGAACATATTTATCAAACATTAAATTTTCGGGTCATGACGACAGGACCCCTAACAAGAAAATTTTATAACACATTTTATGCAAGTTCTCTTGTTATACGTTCTTTGATTATACATAGATATATATTCTAGATTTCAATTCCTAGTAGAGAGTGAGTAGTAGGGCAACGCAGGCGGAATTTAGAGAGGACAACAAAGGATGACGCCTCGGAGCCTCTACAAGAGCGGGTCCTCCAGAATATGATATTTTGAATTTTTTTGACAAAAAAAATTACGCTTGTTCTGAAAAAAAAAACAAATGTTCATATTGTGTAAGTGTTAGAGTTAGCATAGAGCATTTACAGTATATGCTTTTACAATAATACAAAAGTTGTTTGATATACATATCGAAAAATCCATCCTAAAGGAAAGATTTCTGGCTTTTTTACCCAACAGCGGCCATACTGGTGGAGCCACAGCGAACGGTTTACTCAAATTTTTAGGCGACAATCAAATTAACCTTCTCTATTATCGCAGCCAAATACAAAGGGATGCAAGCTTTAATTTGATAGAGAAATAATAATTTATCAGTGTTTGTACTACGCTGTGACAAATACAAAGGGATGCAAGCTTTAATTCTAGAAAAAAAAATAATAATTTATCAGTGTTTGTGAATATTCTCTTAATTTGGTTGAAAATGCAGCTGCTAAAGGCGCATCCACATATAACAAACATTCCCCAAATGTTTAACAAACATTTGTCAAACATTTGTCAAATATTTATCAAGCATTTATACGATGTTTGATGGGTGTGGACGAAAATTTTATAGTTTTGGATTTTTAAAAATGTTTCAATTTAATCCAAATAAAACGGAAAACATTCGATGTTCGTTAAAGTTTGTACAGTACATTCAGTCAATTTTCAACAGCTGTGAATAATGAAAGTTCATTTTGGAATTTTTTATTAACAAAGTCTTAATAATGAATGAGAAATGGTACAAGATAAATACAATAAAATTAATAGAATTATTAGATTCATGCGAACTTTCGAAAACCAGAAAGATCGTCAATTTATCATTGAGCATGACCACTGTATGTACTGTAATCTTCTGTCTAAAAAATTTTCCACTCCACCATCTCCTTTTCCAAAATTTTTCCCAAACGTTGCGGCAAGTACGACGAAAAATGCTGCAATGCACGTTACTTCACTCGAGAGAGAATACATGATTAGCATTTAAAAAACATTTTTCACACAAATATATTATCAGATGTTTGACAAATGTTTGTCAAATGTTTATGTTTATCAAAAATTTGTCAACTTCCAATAATATGTTTGTCAAATGTTTGACAAATGTTTTTTGCGAACGTGCATGTTACTCTTACACATCAGCTGTGCAATATTTCGATTTCGTTCAGAATTTAAATGTATTTTTTACACAAAGTACAGAGCGATATAAAGTTCTGACCCAGAAATTATCAGAAAAAAGAACAAACAGTTTTATGGTCTGGTCTGGTCAAGGTAAAGCCACACGAAAGAAATTGTCGATGGCTATTCTGAAATTAAAGATGCTCTAATTATCATTTCTTCCAATCAAGAGTAAAAAGGCATCGTGATAAATGAAACAAAAAAACTTTTAGAGAAGATGAGTACCCTCGAGACCGTTTTATTTGCTATTGTTGGAGCGATTCAATGCTATGAATAAACTGGTGTAGGATCCGAAAATGATTTTTGAATCTACAATGCGTGCATTGGAATCTGAAATTGTTTGCTGAATCAAAAAGAGAGAAATTATCCGGGCTCTCCATATTTTCGTTGCACCAGGGCCTCGAAACCTTTAAATCCGGCCCTGTATACAATTATGGATCTTTATGGATTGCAATTATATACACAATAATCAACTAACCTAAACCAATCCGCAAAAAATTAAACAAATCAATACGATTAGCCTAATCGTCCGATATTGATTATAAGACTAACATGATGAATTGGTATGCCTGAATTTTATGACTGTTCTTGGATACTCTTGATTATTTACATAGTGCTCCAAAAATCCGCCAGTTTAGAACATTAAAATTTCGAGAAACGTCTAAGTTAATGGTATAAATAATCTAAAGTGCCCTATAATATAATATAAATGGTCTATAATATGTCAAAATCGATGTAATTCTTGCAAAAACAGATACGACAATATATACATTATATTCTGTTTAAATACACCATATTTAGACCAATTATAAAAACTTATATAAAATGACTGGTATAAAAGTATTTCAGTGAATTTTGGTGCTTTAATAATTGAAACAGTTGGCATGCATTTATAAACTAGTTTATACATAGTTTATTGTTCACGAACTTCGGTAGAATGTTTTAATTTTATTTAATGCGATTTACACTTCTTATAAACAACATCCTAAAGTTGTGTGAAACTAAATTGAAAATTTGAAATTTTTGTCATTATCTGCTTTATATATAGATTTCTCATTAAAAGTTTCTTAAGTGCTGAAATCTATATTTTGTTTAGAATTTGATACTCTTCGATACTGTGGCGTTTTACATAATTTGAAATATAAATGAGATACGCTTAAGATTCGGAACTCATTATCTTTTGACGGAATTTGCATTTTATTAAGAATTAAAGGAAATATCCAAATTTATGTAATATTTATTTGCATCTACATTTTCCCCCAATTAAAATTAAATTTCTCAAGGATGTGTTATCAATGAAAATTCATCTCATTGATGAATAAATCTATATGATTCTTTGACAAAAAAAAAAGCAGAGCGAGGCTAGCCTATAAACTCGAAATCAAATCTGAGCAACATTAGTACGCCTGTACCTATTCTACATATATAAAAGGCAAATTCCATTTTTTTTTTGTTAGTTTTGTCCTTGTAAATAGAAAGAGAGACAGAGAGAGTTGAAAAGAAAGATAACCAAAAAAAAAAAAATAAATAACGAGGAAGTACACAATGTCTCGGGTATTGTTGGCTATGCGGTGGTGCGGTAGTGATGAAAGGAATAACCATCAAAAAAATATAAAATAAATACAAACTCACCGGCAAAATATCGTAATATTTGAGTCACGTCGCTGAATAAATCAACACGGAATATTGCCGAACATCACGAACACCTATTTCTGGTAGTAGCTATTCTATTTATTTGATCTATAACTATAGTTACTAGCCAAGGGCCAAGGAGAAAGCTTTTACATGCAGTTCTTTCCATTTTCCATACTTAGGTATGTCGATTTATATATGTATATGTATAAAAAAAAATTATTTTGGCTGGAAAAATTGAGGATTATAGTTCTTGGACGGATGCCAATGAATTTATTGTGAAAAGAAAAATTTTTTTTTACATTCCGCTTCAGATCGGATATCTTTATGACATTTGGTATCTTGAAACCTGTCGCCATTGATTGTTATTGCTTGGATCGATTTTATACATATTTTTCAAACTTCTTCTTCATTTTTGGGGTTATCTTTTGAAATGCAGTAGGTATAGCAGAAAAATATTTAAAATTTAAACATGTGAACAGATTAATAAAACACATATGCTATTGGGTAGCTACTTCTTTTCAAGTCTGGGCGAGGTGAAAAGTAAAGAGTTCAGATACATTCTGAGATTCCTTAAGGAAGCAGGCTAGATCTAGGGCGGTTTTTTAAATTTATCTCATGAGATCAATGGAAGGCACAATGAACCCACTGGAGGTCTAATTGATGTAGGCTAAACACTTCTAGCGGTCTCCTTTTATCTAATCTAAACATGTGAAATTAATTTCTTATAGGGCGATGCAAAGGCTAAGATTTTAAATTGAGATAAAGCAATATTGAGAGTAAAAATTTACAGTCAATTTTCCTATTGACTATACAAATTCGTTATGAATTTAGTCCCGCATAGGCCTAATATTGCTAGGCATTGAAGTAAATACTTATTTCGCCCCAAATATAATTCACACTTAAAAATTATTTTAAGTACATGCATATATGAGTTGAGCTTGGCTGTTACTTTGACGTATACGGTAGGCAGAAACCAAACTGTACTGATGAGTATACGGTTCTTGCTGATACGAAACGAACTCTTTTGCAAAAGAAATTTCATTTTCAATGATTTTTCGTTTGTAAAGAGTGGGGAAAAACGGATAGCTAAACAAAGAAATTTAATACTATTAAAAAAAAAATTATATACGTGTCCTCAACAATATATTTCACAAAAAAATGCGTAAAAGTATCTTTCAGTTTTGAGTCAGATTCTGTAATATGGAAGTTTTTAAAACTTGAAAGTTATGATGTGCAATTTTCTCTGGTTGAAACTCTCCGTTTGGTGTATAGAGATACTAATGCTTTCAGAGAATTTTATTGTGAAGAAGGCTTTCTACTAATTCTTCAGCAGCAAAACATCTGAGATTATCATATCCCAGCGAAAATGTAAAAAAAAAATCATAGCTCTCTTCCTGTTGCAGTTAATGCTAACTTGCTTAGTGTGAAAAATTAAATGTGCGAAAATTTTCAAGCTTTACATGGCCAGATTCTACATACATATGTCTTATGACAGATGAGTGAATTTTTTATTTATTATTTTTTTGTTTTTAACTCTTATTAAGTTTAGAAGATATTATTTAAGCGTACAGATAATTACCAAGTCTTCTCAGTTCCAAACGAAAACTTGATGATATTTTTCTGCTTGAGCTGAAGATATAAAAAAAGATGACATTTTAGATAATTTTCCAACTATGTTTAGTCACGCGTCATAGTATGCTGTACGTAGGCCTATTTGTCGGCAATGGGTATGGATCATAATCCACAATGTCTGTCTAATCGGTCTAATCTTTCTTGGGACTACAAGGAATAGGGTGTGTTAAGTAGAAGCGTATAAAAGTGTGACGCCTTCAAAACAACGAAATTTAGATTATACGAATTTGAGCATAAATGTACTGAATCCCTAATTTTTGTAGGAAGTGGTTTATTTCGAATACTTAAATATAACTCTAAAAAAAAAATACTTATACGTATTTGCCCATAAAATGCGATGTTGCAGAATTTTTGTGATATTTGTAATATTATAAAATAACTAAAAATATAAAGTAGCAAAGATCCCAATGAAATGTTTACCGTTTTTAATTTGCCTGTCCTAAGGTTTGCATCCACTTCATAAGAAAGAAATCTTCTTCCCGTTTGAAAAGGTGTGACGCGAGCCTTTTATTACAATAAATATTTTCTTGCGTATTTTCTTGAAAATTTTTCTTCAGATTTTTTATGGCCAAAAACTGATTCGTATCTCTGGTCACAATAACTATTTTTATAAGCATTGCTAATTTACTGCTAAAATGACTATTTTTTCCTACGAACTTTATTCGAAAATTTTTCATATATGAGGGGGGGGGGGGGTATAGTAGATCAAGGTATATAAAATACATCTCTCTGTACCGTGATGGTGGGCAACATATCCGGAAACCGAAAATTATTGATTTTGCTACTAGTGCTAGACAGTCTGTCTCCATAAGGACTTATTTTGTAAATTCAATTATTTTCAAGGAAATGAAGATATGCCAGACTGTAGACAAAAAGTAATTCATTTATACGATGTCATTGACATTTATGCGTTCCTCAATTTGAGTAAAGATCATGACAGAGTTCAATAATTTAATAAAATGCTATAAAGAAAATTTGCGAATATTGCTGTACATACATATGTACATATCTATGTAGTTGCAATTTATGCATTTAGACAGAATAATTTTTTTTTTTTTAAATGCCAAAAAGAGAAGAAAAGCTTCAATATAAGAAATTCAATGTTCAGCTGATAGCTGTCACTGCTGACTCTATTAAAAAATGTTTCCACATCTCAGTTAAGGAAACGTCTGCACTGCAGTAAACTGTCTGCAGAGTGTCTTCAATGAAACAATTACATAAAATGCATATACGTAAGAAAGAGAAAACAATCAATTTCTAGTTTGGCGACGACATCTATTAGTGAAGTAGGTAAAAGTCGTCCAGTATGTAAAATATTGAAGACTCTTCTTTAATTGTGTCTTGTTTACGTGAATTTTCCGTGTATTTTAAGGAAAACCACTACAGTCATATTTTTACTTTTTTATGAAGAAAGAATAAAGCCATCTTGTAGAAATAATTGAGGAGATACTTACAATAATTTCAACCCACTATTTACAGTTTTAGATGCTTGGATTTCTCAAAATAAAGTAAACTAAACTAAATTTAAATTATTGAAACTCAACGGAATTTCTGTAACTACACTTTGTCTTAAAATGGAATTGCAGTGCGCATTTGTCACAGTACGTTTCTGTTATTGGTGGAAAATAAAAGCAAAATCATGGATGGAAGCGAAACTGAGTTCACTGCAATTGTAATTTTTAAATACACAATATGAAGCCTTTTCTTAAAAACTCATATGAAGACTTATCCCTAAGACATTTAGATTAGATTTGTGAAGGGGTGTGTAGGCGTTAGCCTCGCTATCTCAGCGAGCTGAAAGATCTATTGTGAGTCCCCGTTGCACTTATTCTCTTTCTAGGTTCAGACTGTTAATAAAATCTAGAATCAATCTGAGATTAAGATTCAACACGTAGGTTGGTGCAGGAAAAGCATGTTCGAGGTGGAGTAGTCTCCGCCTGGCCAATATTGCGCAGTTGCAGAGCAAGTGCTCCGAGGTTTCGTGAGCATCCTGACAGAAACGGCAGGATCAGGTCTCAGCCAAGCCCAGCTTGTTTAGGTGATACCTTAAGGGACAATGGCCTGAGAAGAGCTCAGTAATCATTTTGAGCTCTGTTCTTCTAAGTAGTAGGAGTTCTTTTTTATTTTTCCGCCAGAGGTGTCGATAAATTTTTTTGTCTGACGAAGTCCTTGTAACCTTTCCCAATACAGGCATTTTTTTTATTCTCCCAGTCATTTAGGACAACTCTGAGATAAATCTTAAAGACATTTATGAAGAAAAAATTTTAGTGGAAATTTAATCAGCGCCATCTAGTTTTGACAAGAAAAAAAAATAAGATAAGACAGAGTTAAGACATGTCTTAAAGACAGAAGTGGACATCACTTAAAGACAAAAGCGGACATGCCATATGCAATTGTCTTTTGAGTGTGGGTAATTCATCTTTATTTAGACATCGGATTATATGCATTTGCATGTTTGCATATACAATTGCATATAATTGCATTTTTGCAACGTTATTGCATATTATTGTACTTTCTCTTTTATAGTGGATAATTCGGCATAAAAAGTTGCGTTTATCAATTTCAAATGCGTTAGATAGTAGGCAAGAAAGATGTTAGATGAATCTTGTTTGTTTTCTTCGGTGTTGTAGTTGCAGCGGGAGCTCCATCAGCGTAACGTGTAATCGACCGTGCTTTGTCTACATCGTCTATAAGGTTAAGACTACCTAGTCGTGTTTATTGTTGCGTTTACCAGTGTGTTCTGTGTGTTCACTATCGCGAGAATTAAAAAGTTCCTTATAGTATTTTTGTTGTATTCACTGTTGTGTGTTCAGTGCGTGTACTATCCCGTACTCGTTCACGAAAATGCTACCCATTAAAAAGAATTGTCAGACATTAATGGAAAGTTGGATTAAAGGTTACCCAGGCCAATTTACAACTGATCGTGCAGTAATATACTGTAAAGTTTGTAGCAAGAGTATTACGTCTTCAAAGATGTATCAGATTGACCAACATGTAAATACGGCCTCTCATATAAGTAAGCATTTTTTTCAATTAAATTTTTCTCATATAGGAGCAAGAAATAAGTCCTCAACTAGTCTTGACGCAAATCAATTCTTCTCCTTCGCCATCGTCACAGAAGATTGAGTTTTGCAAAGATTTGTGTGAGTTATTTGTGGGTTGCAATATTCCATTTCATCAACTCAATAACGATGTATTCAGAAAAAATGTTTTTAAAAACAACCGTCGCATATACAGACTTACAAAGAACAAATTCAGAATTAGCCACTACCTCCGGAACCTGTAATAATGTGATGCGGTACCAGGTTGAACGCAACACTGTTCTATGCCGAGCATTTTGAGGCCATAAGAGAAGTAGTCGGTCAATTTAACAGTTCCGATGCACTGGCGATTGCATCATGTCAGCAAGCATTTGAAGTCCCTTTAATAAGGAAAAATATAGCAGTCATTTAACCACACATCAGTGAAATACCCGACGTAATTGAAAAATTAGAGACTAAAAATCTTCCTCTTTGTAATTTAATTGCAATAATAGAAAAAATGGTGAATCTAATGCATGCAGTTCTGAACGAATTTTCATTAAAACTCCAAAATAAGTTAGACACTGTTCTTGCCAAAAATCTGGGTTTTGAAGCAATTAAACAAATAAATGCTTACATTAATAGAGCAGGTCAAAGCGCAAAATTTAAAATTTTGCCCTGCTACATCGGTAGACGTAGAACGATTACTTTCGGCGTACAAATTAATATTAAGTGACAAACATCACAAATTTCAAATTCAAAATTTAGAGAAGTATATTAGAATATACTGCCATAAAAACCATAATTAATTTTTAATTCTTGTATGTTTTGTTGCTTTGAATATTATTATTTATTGGTTTAAATTATTTTCTAGATTTAACTTGTATATTAATTTAAACCTTCACAAAAAATGATCTCTAACAAAGTTTTTCCTTTTTTGATTGTGCATATTTTGGCTCTTTTTGTGTGCATATTTGCATGCATATTATAGCAGTTTGATAGTGCAGATAATCCGATGTCTATTTATTACTATAGTCTTCAAAAATTTATTGGTGAATATCAAACCTGGTAAATTTTTGGTAACACTGTCACTGGGTTTTCAATACATTCAATTCATTTTAATTGCAGTAGATGGTATTTTTACTGCAATTTCACTAATATGGTATAACATTTTTTCTATTTGAAATTGAACCGAAATGCTGCAAACTGGTCTTTGATGGACCACGTTTATGTGAAACACTGTATATTTGACTACATTTAATTATAAATTCAAGTCATTATGTAGGCAGTCTATCTAGGGTATAAAACTGAGAATTTCCGTTGACATTGGCAGTATAACGCGTTTGTTTTGCTTTTATAACTGCTGAAACATTTACTTTAAATTTTAGATTTAATTAGAGCTCAATTACAATTAGGATAGTAATGTAAAAAGTTAATTAGACCGAACGGTACTCTAAAATTGAATATCTTTGAAACTCCTAAACTTCGCAGTTTTTTTCTTTTTTTCTTTTTTTTTAACACACCATCTTTTTTTTTTTTATAGCACCATTCCTTTTCACATTTCAAATGCTCTGTTTCTGCTCTTTTAATTTATGCACCCAAGTGCAAATTTCGAAGATTATTGTAAGTGTTTAGAAAATGAAATCTTTCAAAAATGAAATGCATGCATTCATTTATTTCCATCACATTAAAAACACATAATTTGACCTTTTTCTCTGCTCTTCTCTTCTCTACTCTAGTCTAGTCTACTCTACGTGCTCATAATGTTTGATGACAAATTAAAAATTTAGGAATTTTTAGCACGTGACATTAATTACCCTTTTGACACAGTTTTCCATCACTGGGGGAATGCCAGGGCTTTTTCCCTTTTAATCTTTACTATATATGCTTTTACATATGCATATAGGAACATACGTATAAGGTATAGGTAGAACATAAATACAAACACATATATATAGTGTTCAACATATTTACAATGCGAAACCGGAAACAAGTAATAATAACCAGCTGCCCAGCCAGGGTCATGAAACATGCATTTTGTTGTGGGTACTTACAAACCTAGGGCTATAAGTGTTACAGAGTCATATATGATTTCTCTTCCTTGGCGGAAGTTTGTAATCTGTTGGTTCTCCATGAGAAAGGACTAAAAACTACAATAGAGAAAGGGATAGGGATTCAGTGAACTTTGTGTTGGAGTTTCCGTTTCCGTTGTTTTTTTTTTTTACTTCTATTTTCATTTTATTCGATTCCTACCGGTGGTTTAGCGGTTGGACACAAATTCTGTGTGCATACGAAAAGGCTAAATCTTCCGCAAAAGCTTCAAAGATTATCGGATACCCCTACAACATTTACTATATACCTACACATATGTATGTATAACAGTTATATAAAGCCGCAGCCGCATATACTAGATATGTTGTTGTAGATATGCAGTTATATATAAATTCAAGTCAATTCAGTAAATCCTTTTTGTAGAGTGCTGACTAGGAAAATGTGTGTCAATTTAAGGGGCGCAGGCTTGAACTTTTCATTGTAAGCTCTCTCTTAAGTGCCGGCTCTTACTTGCTTGCTTGCTGCCTAACATAAACTATACTTGTATATATATATATTATAATGCGTCATATCGGCGTCGTCACTTAGTCTAGATTTCTAGAAAAGCTGCAATTATAGCTCAGTTAAGTTTACACAAATTCCATGGACACATTTGAAAGCTATCGCGGGGGTATTCATCCATAAAGAGGACGCGACCGTGAAGTTTTTCTTTTTTGCTTACATACCACTTAGCTCGGCAGTTGGCAGTGATAGCAAAATGTTGTTTTCTCTGCAACATTTACATTGAAATAAAAGTGGGTAATGAGCATAATATGCTACTTTACCGCATAAGCTTTGTACATATATTTGTATATAGATAGTATTATATATATGTACATTCGAATACTGGGATAAACATAAGCCATCTAAATTTATTAGTAGCAGAATAAAAAAAGATACCTATAGCATAGAATAAACGCGGGGTGGGGGGGGGGGGGGGGGGGGGAAAGGGTATTTATTACATCATATGGCGAGTAATCTGATTTAATGACAACTGTTAGCACGTAAACTGTTCATGTTGTTCTTGTTATTTCTTTTTTTCTTTATTGTTTTTACTAATTAAAATTATGCACAAACTGTTATTGTTGGGTAGTCGATGAGTGGGTGAATGAAGGAGCCGATTATATTAAAAAAAAAAACAACAACTATTAATTCATAATTTACAAAACTTAACCAGCTGTAAAACGTATTATATGTATATGTAGTACATGCATATAAATCTACGCACACGCATATTAGTTGCAAATACCAATTAAGTCCGTAATTAGGTCATAACTTGTACGGATTTATTTATTCATTCCGGCCATAAACAATGACGTATAACAGTGAATGCATACTAAATGAGATACTTTAAATGCACACTGCGGCTCTGAATAAAATACGAACAAAGAACTGAAGTAGGAAACTACCAAAATGTGCCACCCTATAAAATCTGCAGAAAACACTTGCATAATCTGCGGTGGAAACGAGTCGAAAAAAATTCAGATTTTTACTGGAAATTTCCTCTGTAGAAAACTATAATTAGTGCAGGAAGGAAGTTTTTTTTCCTAAAGTGAAACATCTGCTCAGTTTTAAACTACAAATACCGTTGCCATTACTATATGCAGAAATGTATAAATATGCATATATGTATGCATGTATTTTTGTTCAGCTTAGAAGGTAAAAAAAAAAAAAAAAACCGACCTTAAAATTTCACAGACTGATATCTTGGATTTACCTTTTTTTTTTTTTTTTGTATATCTAAGTATGAATTGCTATAGACATCTCTAATAAGAATGTTGGAATAGAATTATAGCTAATGCTTATAGACTCAGCAGCGTATAGTGATGTTGAGTCCTCCTGACTACCAATCATCATGAATATGAAGGCTAAAACATAATCAACGTAGAAGCATAATCTGATTAATAAAGTAAGACCTTGAATTTAACCAATTGTCGGCCGTAAAGAGAATCCCAAATTATCTTAGGGGCCATATTAAATCGGAAAACATGGAGTGAACTCAAAGCTGGTTTCAAACGAAACTCAGGTCCCTTCAGAGATTAATTAAGAAACTGTGCTTTTTCTTTAAATGACCTCTCATTATCTTTTAATGGCTTTCGGACAGAATTTTCTTTTATATAGGAACCCTCATAATCCTTGCATTTTACATTATTTGCCAGCAATTATTATTGTTTTCTTTAAGAAACCACCTTTCATATTGAATCAACAAGAAAAACCTTTTTCACAGTGGTGCTTCACAAACAAACTGTGATAATATCTGTTTAGAACGTTCTACAGAGCAGCAATTAGGTGTTAAGGTTAGAGTGTATACAAACTGTATTTAATTTGGAATTTGTATTAAATAAGCCAAAACATCGGTAGTATAATGGATTAAATATGATTTATAATGAGCGAATAATATATTCATGTTATTACGTATCATTCGGTAGTTCTGAGCCAATATAAAATTTTTACATCCAACTACAGTATTTCTCCATGTGTTCCACATCCCACTAATGACTCAAAAAACTTGAAAAAAAAAAAAAAAAAAAAAATTACGTTAGCCAACCACGTTTCATTGATTTTATATTTTTGAACTACCATAGAGGATACAGTAAGAATAACCCATTACAGTACTTACTAGTACACAAATAGCTTACACTTCAGGGAGCCTAATGTTCATTAAGTTCAGAAAGGAGAGAGGGATAATTTAAGTATAAGAATTATAAACTATTATTACTATGTGCCGTAGCTAATTTCCATATTATTGATCACTAATGAATTAGCAATGAAGAGTCAAAAGATACACACCATTTACCCCGTAAACTGTAAGCCTACTGAAGTCTATTTAGGCACAACTATGTACATACATATATCTCAGGAGTTCATCAAATTACGCTGCCTACATATATTGATCGACACATTTATTCACATCAGATTACAAAGGGAATTAAATAATAAGTAGAGAGAGTGGCAAGTAGAGACATATACTACATATTATGTAGTAGGTATGTGTATATACCTAAATAAACTTCAGTATATATACATATATATACATATTAATGCTCTGCCCGAATGATTTTCCCATCGAATGTAAAGTGTAGAGAGAAAATTATTAGCAAATATTTACGTAATTAATTTTCAAAAGCTACAAACTTTTCGGTATTTAGATACACAACGTTCATCATAATTAATTTGGGGGGCAAGCACTGAATCTCAACTGAATTTAAAATAAGGTAGAAGCAAATTTGATCACTGTATGGATATACCAAGGATTTATAGGGTGAATTCATCCATTCATGTATGTACATATATAGTAGAGACGTATCTACACGGTCACAGATGGTTAAGTTCAGTGTATTTTATCAATTTCAGACGTCGCCGCCCGAGATCGCCACAAGCAGCATACTTTGGATTTAATGGTTATCTGCAATTTGTCGAAGTAGAAACCCATAAACATTAAACAACCTCTTAAACATTATAGAATAGTGCTTTCCAAGGTCGTAATCACCAGAGTGTTTCACTAGACTCGGAATGAAATTAAAACTCACAAGCATTTATCATGATACACGTAACGGATTTAAGTGTTGCATGTTGCTGATTCAATCCTAGGTATGCATGCGTATGTTACATATAAGAATAAGATTTATGTCGTATGAACTAGTCTAAGAGAGATGAAATTTATGCGCATATTCATATGCATGAGTTCGTAACGCTATACTCCATTAAGCATATTACCATAAATCAAAGGTGTAGCGAAAAAACTGTCAAATGAAAAGTGTCTGTGGATTTATTTCTGATTGGATAGAAATAAAATCATGAGATTTAAATTTGAGATCGTCTAAGAAATCGTCTAAATTTAAAACTGATGAACTTTTAAGCATTCACGCAGGTATTTATGCTATTGGGCTTAATCGCCCATGGTTAAAAAGGATTGTCTGACGTTATTTAAGTGTAGATGCACTAATACAACATTTCAGAGTAATAGTGTAAAGCGATTGGTCTAATTCTAATGTAATTGGTGAATTATCAAAAAAGAATATTGTAACACATCCAAACTTAGCTGACAACAATTAATCGTTTTCGACCAATCATATATGGCGATTGGTCTAATTTAATTGGATAAGTGGAAAAATTTCAACACAGAAATCAAAAAATAATAATTTTAAAGTCGATCTCAGAAATTTCACAGGTAACAAATGAAATTGACTTTTTGTGGTTCGTTTTCGGATTATGAACGAAATTTATAGTTGAGAAAATCTATACGACTCTAATTTCTATAAATTCATAAAACTAGATTGAAACTGATAAAAATGCAAAATTTCAATGTGGGAGCTTTTATAATTCTTTCATGACTTCTACCAAATTTTATGTGATTTTCAATCAGGGGCCGGATTCTGTAACGCGGAGAATTTGGGAATTTGTAAGATGAGAATTTCGTTTTCTTAGAACTCCTAATTCCCTAATTCTTCATTACCAATTCACTAACATGGTTGGAGAATTAGGGAAAACGTTAGAAATGTGAAAAAGTGCGAAACGCCTGGGACGATTAAGGGTATCACTTTTTGTTACAAAGGGTTAAACTTTTTTTCATATTTGAGGTGCATCTGCCTATTACCTTCCACTGTGAAATAAATTGAAATTTCTTTTTTGTAGTGGTAGTTTTTCCGGGTAAACGATTAACGGTAATCTACAGATTTCAGCGGCCTCGGCAGTAAATTTTTTTTTCACAATATTCACGGGCGCCTAAATCTGTGTGGGAGGGCTATAGAGTATTGGGGGTTTTTCAGATGGATTAAGGGTTTAGAGTACAAAAATACAGGTGAACAATTTTGAGGGGAGGGTGTTTTGGGGGTTGGAGGTCGTAGCACCCCTCTTAAGGGGTTGTCCAAACTACGTCATGTTTGGTACCAAATTAAAGAGGGAGGAGAGGGTAATCGAGTGGCATAGTTTGTCTTTGATCGTTTTAACGTGTTAGCTGACTTTTGACCGCCGAAAAACGTTTTTTTTGCACTAGGATCATATACACTCCAGTTTCCATATATTGCGTATATTTCTTCCGTTCTTTGTTTCACATCCATTAGTACTCCATTGTGAACATTTTTGTCATGGGAAGCAAATTTCCAGGACTTACCAGTTCTTCGCAATGATGAGATGAAAATATGTCAATTTTTGTACCAAAAACGGCCAATTTTTCACCTTAAAAAGGACTGCTACACTTCTTTTACAGTTATTTCCAAAACCGTTTATCGGATTCAAAAATTAATTACATATTTAATTAGGGGACAAAGGACAAAATGTAGATGATTTAATCCTATACACATAAGCTTTACCGTGTATATTTAAAAATTTTACAGCATCACTTCTGTACTGGACGACGACCAAATTGATCATTTTGCGTGATTTATAATTTTTAGCGGGTACCTTGAGAGACAAAATCCATGTTCTTCTGTCAGTATTGCATGGATTTCCATAATTTGTTTTTTACAATATAAACAGGATACGCAGTGAGTACATAACTCAATTTGAAATTCCTAGGTACCTAGATACCTTCACAAAAGCAGACAATACAATGCATACCTAATTACCAAAGCGAATTCTTATTTTTATTTATTGGGCTTACAGATCCTAAGCTTATCCCTGCGAATTACTGCAGCTCCTGATATTGTCTTTTTTTTTTTTTTAATTTCCGTTGATCCGCTCCCATTTCTACCCCACACTCTCCCCGCCACTTTTCCTCCACCTATCTTGTTCGCTCTGCGCTCCCATTTTTTTTTTTTTTTTTTTTTTGATACCACATACATTCTCATTCTTCTCTCCACTCTCTTGTTATCACGGAAAAATTCGAGAAAACCTACCCTCCTACATCCCTCAAAAACTACACCTGAACAAAAAGAAATTTCAATTTATTTCGACAGTGAAAGGTAATAGGCAGATGTACTTCAAATATGAAATAAAGTCCAACCCTCTACAACAAAAAGTAATACTTTTAATCGTCCCAGGCGTTTCGCACTTTTCACATTTCTTACGATTTCCCTAATTCTCCAACCATATTAATGAATTGGGAATGGAGAATTAGGGAATTAGGAGTTCTAAGAAAACGAAATTCTCATCTCTCCCAAATTCCCAAATTCTTCGTGTTACAGAATCCGGCCCCAGGTAATATCCATTCAATATTGTTGTTTTCACTCCTAACCTCTGTACTTCTGTTCGCTCTTGAAATAATAGAAAATGTAAACTTTATTAAAACAAATTTTCTACTTAAAAGGGAATGCCCACTTTTCATACAACTTTACGCCCGATACTTCAAGAGACATGAGAGATGTCTTAAACGACGCATTTTGATACTCTGAACATTTCTTATTAACAAAGTTTATTTAAATTAAGTGGGGGAAAGCTTTGGCGATGGGTTGTAGTTTCAGCAACTTTCTTGGGTGAAAAAGTGGACTTTTCTACTTCTCGTGATTGGTGATTGGTGAGTTGTGGAAATGATTTCCTATGAAAAAAATATTCACAACAGAGCACTAATGGGCATGGAGGAAAGAACTGCAAAAATATATGCAAAATTTAGTAGCTGGGATATATGTGACCCTAGTGCATGAAATCGGGGTTTCCGGCTGCAAAAACGTCCGAAGACAGTTTTCTGAATCGGGAAAAAGTACACCACCCGATAGTACTCGGCGAGATCTTTGATTTGATTTCAGATAAAAATTTTCTCCTTGCTGGTAATGAGCTGTAGCGAATAGTGAATCCCATTTTCCGATTGGACATAACCCTACCGAGTTAGAGCCGATCTAAGGTGCGAAAGATCTAGTATACCTTAGTTCAGATAAAAAAGAGGAAAATTCTAAAAAGTGAGTATGGGGATGGCTATTTATAGCTATTTAAGCCTCCAAGTATAAAAGTGTGGGTACTCAAACTTCTTCTAAGGACCTAAGGAACTCGATTCTGTACTAGATTTTGCAAAATTTAACAGATCAAACTTTGACACCTCCTCCCCCGCCGAGGCTTCCCCCACTTAATTAAAATAAAATATGTTCAGAGTATCACAATGTATCGTTTAAGACATATCTCCGGTCTGGGGGTGTCAGGCCTAAAATTGGCATTCCCCTTTACGTTAAATGAGCACTTGGGGCAGATCATCTGTTTAACTATTTATTAGACCAATAATAAAAGGTGAATGGTCTAATATGTCAAATTTCTGCCTCAGCCGTTATTTATTAACACAAAGACGGAAGATGAAACTTTTGAACTCTATTACCCTTTTTTTTTAGAATCTTTAATGGAAAATATTCTGTAAGTAAATACAATAAAAACAATCGTAAAATTCAATTTTAGGTCATATATTTTATATATGTGTAGTAACTAAATCACCAAGAAAGACCTTCTTGTTGGACCACAATTCTTAAGTCAACTCATCCAATTTCCATTTAAAAAAAAAGTTTTTCACTTTCCTCGAAATATAATTCTAGAAAACATTTTTTTTTAAGCACATCAACTGTTCCTTCCTAAAGAGCTTTATATACTTCTTATAAAAAGAAATATTAAAAGTTTTTTTTTCAAGAAAAAACAAAAACCTGAAAGTCAAATAAAAATTTCTGCGGCAATTTTTCTTAAATCCAGATGCCCTGCTTTCAGCAGCTTTTCAAATCGCTTTATAGTTAGGAGTATCGTGCGAACTTTATATTCTCCGGATAAAAATTGTTTTATCCCTTTAAGCCAGAGAAATGCATAATTTATGGGTAGGGTATGATAGCAAAAGCTGCGTGTTGATTTCTTTACAATAAAAGAATTCTCAATATCTTAAGGAAGGTAGCTAACAGCAACACCAAGAATTCTCTAGTATATATAATGAAAGGAAATTTTTTAACGTGAGATTTACTTTTTTTTCTTTACCTCTTCCCCCACTTATGTATGTAGTCTCGATATAAGTTTACCTTCATTCGTGACTTGCATAATGCATGCAACTGCAATCCTACTGCTATGCTACTACTTTCCCGTGACCATTAATATAATACAAGTCATATATACATGTGAATACACCTACCTAACATAGGTAGATGCCACATAATATCATAGAGCAACAGCAAAACGTGTACTGTACCTATAAGTGCTTGGTCAAACGGGAAGAGAAAGGGATGGGGATCGATATTGCAGCAACGATGTTTTCAAAAAATCGATTTTATTGTTGATAACATATGAATGGATGCCACTTCATTTTCTGTACTATCACGTCAGAACGTGTTCATGGTCATAACTGATGGTCAGCCGTAAATTTTAATTTCATTTTTTTTCCTTTGTATAGGAAGAATGCTGTCCTCATTTCAGAACACTTTCATATAGACCAACCACAGAACATGTACAGTAGTTGGTTCCTAATTGTACACGTAGTATACACGTTCTACCCCCACAGTATTCTCTTCTTTTATCTGTGCAACGAATGCTAAAATTACGGTTATAAAATTTAATTACTACCTTCAGTAATACCGGTTAAAGTGGAAAGCGTATGAGGTATACATACATATGTACGTACAGATGTTTGTGAAATTATCTGTGACAAGATGAAAGCTCTAAAGCTCTTTATTCTGCAATTAAGACTGCATTCAATTTTCTGTTTATATTACCAAAACGTCATTAACTTTTTAATAGAAAATGTAGATCGGCAGATACTTGGGTGGGTATAAAATTTTACGATTGGGTTTCCATTTAAATGTGATGAGGTGAAGAACGAAAATACGAATGACCACTGAAAATCTCTATATTAGTTGGTAATGAAGTTGCCCTATTATACCAGTCGCGTTATATTATTGGTCTTTATGCGCTAGATATATCCTTATAAGAAATAAATGAAATTTTTAATCGAATGATTAAGGAAAATCGTTCAATCATTCATTTTATATTATCATGGGATCTCAATAAGTCATATTAGACCAAATATATAAAACGATTGGTCTAATGTGCCATATATAGTTATGCTTAGTTTAAAACTATTAATTTTACGCGAGCTTGGCACTTATCGTTATTCAGTGAAAGGTGAATAACAGAAAACTAGGTGTAGAGTAGATAGTGTCCAGATAATTTGCTGTTCGGATTATCCGGAATAATTAGGATCCGATTCTTCAAATCCGGGTATCCGGATAATCTAGATCTTAGCGTCCGAATAATCCGGATCCTGACATCCGGATCCGAACTATCCGGATCTAGAACCAAACTATGTGGTACTGGATCCGAACTATCTGGATTTGGATCCGAACTATCTAGATTTGGATCCGAACAATCTAGATTTGGATCCGAACTATCTGGATTTGGATCCGAACTATCTGGATCTGGATCCTAACTATCCAGATCTGGATCCTAACTATCCAGATCTGGATCCTAACTATCCAGATCTGGATCCTAACTATCCAGATCTGGATCCTAACTATCCAGATCTGGATCCTAACTATCCAGATCTGGATCCGAACTATCCGGATCTGAACCTGGATCTGAACTATCCGGATCCAGACTAAGTAAAAATTATTTAAAATTTCATCCAGATAGCATTTTTTCATTGGAAAACTGAAATCTATATTTTCCCCATGAAGTATTCGGATATCTGGATATTTTCAGCTCTAGTGTATATGGCAAGTTAGAATTGAGAAAAAAGCAGTCTTTTAGTCACGATGACGTGAAAAATTTGTGCATGATCAGCATAACATAGAATTCTAGAGTTGTTTAAAATGCCATACTAAGATCAGTAAATATTTATAGTCAATTTGCCTACCATTATTTTTTCTTCTTCCTTCCTCACTCGACTTGGAAGCATAGAAGATATTTGTTATGACCCTGGAAAACACTAAATGCCGAAACACGGTGCGAGTGCTCTGGTTCACCCGACTTTTGACAGTTCATGTAGAATGCACGAAAAAAATTTTGGCAAGGACTAATGGTAAAGTCGATTGAGCCCACTGCGATGAGGCCAGGTTGAGGTAGATTTAGTTTCTACTCCTTCGCAATTTTTGACATTTAGTAACATTATTTTCGGTGATTACAGCCAGCAGCTCATTTTTATACCCTAGATGAAATCATAGGGGTATACTAAGTTTGTCATTCCGTTTGTAACAGCTCGAAATAATGATCGTAGAGCAAAATGGATTGGACACCCATTCATAATATTAAAAGTTATTTCGATTTTTGCATGTCCGTCCGTCCGTCCGTCTGTGCGCACGATAACTCGAGAACGCGTATACTTAGAGAGCTGAAATTTTGTACACAGACTTTAAAAAAAAAAAGTAAAATTAAGTTCGAAAATGAGCCAAATCGGGCAACTCCTTCGTGGGGTTGCCATATAAAAATTTCGTTTTCCGCTATATATTTGGACACTGCCTGAGAACGCGTCGACGTAGAGAGCTGAAATTTCGCACATGATGTTTTTACTACATTAGCAAATAAAATGTCAAAAATGGACTAAATCGGACAACTCCTTCTTGGTGTTGCCATATAAAAATTTCGGTTTTTTACGTATACTTTGAAAACGATCAGTCCAAGACATTTTTATTGTACTAAGAACTTCTGCAGAATACGAAATCCTATAAAATTGGTTATTACCATTTTTTCTGTGCGACAAACTGTTCTAGAAATATATGCGAAAAGCAACTTCAAAATCAATACTTGAATAGATCGGTGACCATACGAAATTTAATACGGGCATTCATCTAGGCTAGGGTATCATAAGAATTGGTCTTAGACCAATTCTAGCTTTTTTACTTGTTTTCATTGTATTCGAAAATGTTTTTTCAAGAAAATTTGATTAGTTTGGTGTGAGAATTTCTCACTAAGAAGCGGAGTTAATTTATAACTTATAATGCCCGGACTATACAAATCTAGAAAAAAAGATGCAAGTCAGGAAATAAAAGTATTTAACGCTCACAATGTGTTCAATTAAAAGTTCAATAAGTTCACCACGCCAAAACTTCTGATGATTCGAAGTCATAAAAGTTCGCACTGTGTTTCACCCTTAAGACTACGTAACCAAGTCGTCGTTCTTGCGAGAGTCCGGAATCACAATGTCACATGGAATATATCGGCGAATAGCTCACCAAACTGCATCGCAACCACTTTGATTCGAATCGAAAGATGTTGATCACAACGAAAAAGTTCGAAATTAGCAATTCATTTCGACACAATCGCCAGTCAAACAGACGAGAAGAGAGAGGCAATAAAAACGTGATGCGTCTTAGTTCAAAGTTTTGTTACGTTTGCGTAGTAAAGAGAATCTTCATTGACAGCTTTTTTTTGGAAGCTGTTGCCAAATTTCATCATGATCTAGGAAATGAATTAATAAACAGTAGAATTTCTGGGCTTGACACAAGTTACTTTAAAAATAAATAAAATCATACATATTAAAATTTTGTTGTGTGCTCTTACGTGTACTTCATGCACACTTTTATGTTCGATCCTGTTGATTTATATACTAATTCTGTATTCATAAAATTTTCATCAAAATATATTAAATAGCCAAAAATCTTAATTGGTCTTATCACATACAGTTACGACAACTCCATGACAAATTAATTCGAAATTTGGCTACATCTTGATGGGTGAGATGGTAGCGCATTGCAGTTGTAGAGTCTTTCTAAATATATATTCATACACTGCATACCTAATATAATATGTACACGTATATACAGTGTGCATCAAAGATGAACTAGATTAGATTAAATTCTGCATCAACAGAATACTCTTCCTTTCGTTTGGACAGAATGTGTTGGCCCCATCCATTCAACCCATTTCCGTCGCAAGGCATATACATACATATCTGCTGGTGTGTCGTATTATAATACATTTCCCTACTCTGTACACATATTTGCACAGCAATCAAGCCAACAACATGTTTTCAACAACACAAGGAGATTTAATCAGGATAGACAAACATAACTAATATATGTACTATGTATATACAAATTTCTCTATTTTGCTGCCGAATTCTTTGCCTAAGCGAGGATACAAATTACTTGACAATTGCTTCACATTCATTTGGAACCCAACACAATCAAATCGACATTGGTGGGATTATGAATTTGTGTTAGGAGTTTAAAACTTTTGAGGTTAGAATTCACCTTAATAGTTGTAGTATAAAAGCATTCGATTGGGTTATAAGAGACCAATTATGTATATGTATATGGCTTAAATAAAATAACTATTTTATTGTAATACAAAGTGCCATAGTAATAATATGACCATCTGAGGCTGACTTTACCTACTTTAGGTAGTTTCAACGAGTCGTGTTAAAGTTAGTTGTGCATACCAATATTGCCTAAAGTAACATTTTTTCAAAATATATCAGTTATAATTTAACAACCACTTGCGCCATCTAGTGGTTGAAATGTTTGCTTACTTCTAAACAACTTATACATGGAAGCTTTCAGTCTATATTATTAAATTCACACTTCTTGAATCTGTTTCGTCTCGAAGTATAGCTATCACCTATGTACAGTGAAAATATGTATTTTGACACCACAAAACATTTAACTTCAACTATAGAATAGATTTGCTACATTTTTACGCTAAAAAACAAAACAAATCTAATAGTACAAGATAATATGTACATAAGTAGGGCAGTGAAACTTTCGAACATTCAAAAAATGTGGGCACTTAACGATCACAATTCTATCTAGTTGTAATATAAGTTTTATTTTATGTACAGAAGAAAAAAATGTTCTTTTCAGTTCTCTTCAACAGTTTTTGAAAATTAATAGAAAAATCATCATATCTGAAAGATATTTGATAACTATCGTAAGCTGCTGCTCTCCGACTAAAAAACAAATACACTTTAAAAGAATCTAATGCACTTAATCAAGAAAACGAAAATATTTCAGTGCAAACACAAAGCAGGACAGTATGCATATTGCGTTGTTTACGATGGTACTCATCCTTTCATATCATATAATATTCACCCAAATTTCCAACGAACCAACCTCTTACTATACTAACACAAAAAAAAATTCTGGTCCTTCGAGCCGGATCTCGATTTCATCCATGCTCTTTTTAATAAACTGCTGGACATCTAACAAATTAACGATTCACCTTATTGCTTATTAGTATTATAAAATAATTTTTAACCCACAAAATCATAGCACATTTAACATCTGGTTTAATTGGTTGTTTAATTGAGAGCTATATACACAGGTGGCGCTCATTAAAAACAAAACAATGAAAAAGCAATTACATACATTCGCCATCATGTTAAAGAGTCGAAATGACCAATTTTCCAATCGTTAATGAATTCTTTCCCCCTCCATCAATAATGTTTGCAAAACAACCAAAAAATTCCGGAAAAGTTCATTATTTTCATACAAAAGCTTTTATAGAAGCTAATTTCATTGTCGGGGAGAAACAATGGAAAATTCAGCATTCTGCACCGGTAATCAAAAATAAAAATTACGGCGAAGAAATTTTACATACAAAATACAGTTCACCTTTATGAATGAGGCAGCTTCACTCCCATGTTCTGTACTAGTATGTATGTACATTTCAAGTACAAACAGAAAAAAAAAAACTTTTTTAATCTCACCATCAGTAGGTACCCATCGTGTAGGGATCCATTACTTTAACTTTATGAAAAATTCTGCATTTAAGACGCTGCCTATTCGCAAAATTTCTTTTGACAACTTAATTGAAAATTGCTGTCATTTGAAATCTTAATGTAGGTCAACAAAAGCAATTGACTTAAAAAGAAATTAAAAAATTTCACGAATTAAAGAAAAACAAATCTTGGCTTGTTTTTAGGTTTAAAATTAATGCGGAAAAAATACTTGACGTTAAGTCCTCTTTGTTCTCTCTCGAATACAAATGCTATTATAAGTGTAACAATGCTTTGCTTCCTGGGAATCGGCACGCATGATCCAATAATGATACTGAATTTGGCCTTCATTACAAACCGCTTCATCCAAAGCATATAGATTGCGAGCGCTTAAGCAAACAATTCGTCTATATATTCCATGAAAAGAGCCATGCACATAGCATATATCCAGTGATCAGCCACTCATCGAATGCAAACTGGCTTGAACCAGTGATTCCATAGCCTTCCAGTGGCAGCCAGTGCTGGTTTCCGTCACCTGCCGGCGGCAACGAATACTATAAAAGACAAGTTGACAGACCACAGAGTGGTTTTTGAAGCCGCTAACATAACCCCCATGCAAGAATTCCTTTTCAACCAAACCATCAAATAATTGGAGAATATGCCAGATCACCTCAACCCAGTCATTAATAATCTGCCAGATCTACTCATACCTACACCGCTACTTCTAACTAAGGCTGATGCAACAAATATTTATTTCCAAGATGGAAAAATAATATTCTACGATGACAAAGGGAACTACTACCGAGGGTAACTAACCCAGTCAATTCAATTCAATTCGGTCTCTGTCAGTTTGAACCCACTACTTAGGAACTGCCAATCCCAAGCTATTACAAATATCAAACTTTTCAATTCCCTCCCCAACTAACACAAGTAAGGTCAAAAGCTTTGACTGACGTAGTACAACAGCCATAAAATAGAAGCGAACAAAACGTAAAATTGCCAAATCAAGAGGATAACAACCAACGAGGGAGAAAACTATGACATCATCGAGCTGAGGGCCAAAGAAAAGCCCACGAGGCCATAGCGGACCATTGTGCTGTCCTGATAGAAGCCCATTCACCAAAACCTTCCTGCCCTCTTAATGAAGCGAATCAGGTCTTGGTGAGGAAGGTTTTTCAGCTCATCCACAGATAGAAGGGCAGACCCTAGAGTATCCAGTCTGCACCGGGCGAAGGCCGGACACGCACACAAAAAGTGTTCGGTTGAATCAGGCTCTCCCTCTAGGCAGGACAGACACTCAGGGCTGTCATTAACTCCCATCCTTGTTAGATGAGCGTGAAGTGAGCTGTGGCCGGTGATGATGCCAACCACACTCTACATTGTTTCCTTCCCAGCCTTTCTCATGGGGCTCGGAGATATTTCCATTGGGCCCATCAAGAAACAGTTTTGTACATCTAAAATTATTCAGGTTCGCCCATCTCTGCTGATGCTTTCTATGTACTTACGCTTTGATGGGAGACCCAATACTAGAGGTAGCAACGCCTACGGCGGGTTCCGGTCCGAGGAACGGAGAATCAGAGCCAACCTTAGCTAAAAGGTCAGCCCTTTCATTCCCCATGATTCCCATGCGACCAAGAACCCACAGAAGGGACACCTTGTTGTGGATACACAACTTATCCACAGAAGCCCTGCAATCCCCCAGTAACTTAGATGTTATCCGAGGGCCACTCAGAGCCAACAAGGCTGCCTGACTATCCGAGAGGATAGCAATGTCTTTCTCCTTGCATATCAAGGGCTAACCTCGCTGCCATTGCTATATCGAAGACTTCAGCCTGGAAGACAGTGGTGTGTCTTCCAAGTGAGTACTCCATCTCAATATCATCCCTCATTAGTGAGAGAGCCATCGGTGAAGATTTTTAGAGCGGACCGGGGAAGGCTCGATAAGGCACTGCCCTAAGTCCACGATTCCCTTCAAGGAAAGCTCGCAGAGAAGCGACACCCAAACCGAAGCTCAGGTAACATCGCATCACGTGGCATACTGGCCAGAGGGTTTTCCAAGTCCAGCCCGTGCGCCAGAGATCAATGAGAAGAGCCAGTCCCACCGTCCTCCCAACATCCACACAGCCTAGCTACAGTCGTTTTGACTTTACCCGAATCAAGTTACAAGTACCACCCTTGGATATGCAAAAATTTATTAGTCGTCAATATTTTCATCGGTTATTGTTCATTGAGTTTTCTTCGAAAATTATTCATTAAAGTTTTCAGCAAAGATTATTCTTTGACGTTCTCATCGATCATTATATTCTTTCTAGTTTTCGTCGATGACATTTCATTGACGTTTTCATCGATGATTATTCACCGATGCTTTCATCGACATTTACTCTTGCATAAAGGCATCACACCACACCCTTCTTTGGACATCGTGTGTAAAATTCATCGAAGTTTCGGTGCAAAAATGGATCGATGATGCATGCCAAAGGTGCAATACGTCTTTGATGCTGTGTTGCATCCATTTCCCCCTGCGGGCTATTCCATTAAATACGAGAGCGTCCGTATTCTATTCTTCGAGGCGTGTGTACATCCACGTCTATTTTAGTGAATATAAGACCATCCGTATTCTATTCTCTGAGGTGTGTGTGTGTAGGTCCACGTCTACCTAGTGAATACGAGATCATATCTGTATTCTATTCTCCGAGACGTTTCCACACCTAATTCTAGCGAATACAAGAAAATCCGAATTCTGGTCACTCAGACGTGTGCGTATCCTGGTCTGATCTAGCGAATACGAGCAAATTCATATTTTAATACTTGTATTTGACAACTAGCCGTATATATAAGTAAATAGGTTAAGAACACAGTGAATTATTTTAGTTAAACACTAATTAAGTAGGTAGTTAAATAAAGCTCAAATGTATTAGGATTCTAATACTTTCAATAAATTACCGATTGGAATTAAAATTCATTAACGTCTCTTCATTCAACCTGCTTACTCTAGAGCTGAGCCGGACTCAGTCCAACCACGTTACAAGTATACTCAGAAAAATCTACCGGTTTCGTATATGGCTGCTATGAGACCAAATCGTACGATACAAGAGTATAAATTTTCCCTAGCTAAGGAAAGCCTCTTATACTATGGTAGAAATCCAACTAATATAATATAATTATTACTAAAGATTACATTTTCAGCCAGACTAGTTGGTCAGCAGTTTAGGAAAAGATTATTATTACCAATAGCCTGATAATATTTAAAAACTTGGCAATAGCGCAAATGTTACGCTCCAACTGAAGATAATGGGTACAAGTTTCTAAGCATACGTCTAAGTCACATTAATTGTGTGGTTTAAACGAAATCAACACCATTTTAAATATTTTTAAGAAATTTTTTTTTTATTACTTTTTTTTAAATACTATTATGAGCGTTCGTTATTCACAAGACAATATTTCAGATATAACTCACAAGTTCTTTTTATTCCACTCTACTGTTTACTTTGATTTTAAATTCACAACCCAATCATCAATCAATTCTATTTATTAATACAAATTGTTCCCGAAAATTCCATTCTAGAAACATCGATTCTCCGAGCATAAAGTTGTTTATATATCTGTACTTTATAGATGTCGCTTGTCCTTTTCTATTGCATGTAATTCGATTCTCCAAAAGTTGCTTATGTCCGTACTTAAATAATCATTTCACGCGAAGTATCTATTTCTAACAGAGGTCGCTCGTCCTTTCCTATTACACGTAACAATACTTTTACTTAGTATTTACTTTTCCACAAGACTTATATAAATATTTGGAAAAAATTTAAACAAAACGAACTTTAAATAAAACATAAAAAGCTAAATATAAATAAAATAAAATCATAACGTCTGGCAATTATTCAATTCTGGTATATTATAACAGAGGGTATAAAAATATATACATGCAAAGACAAACGTCAATTAATCGAACTTAAGAAATATTTAATATTGTATATGTGAAAATGAAATAATTGTTGTGTTAAAAAAAACACTCATTTGTTTAGTTTTTTTTTTTGTTTTTGTTGTTTTTTTTTTTTGAGTAAATATTTAAAAATAATTCTATCAAAACGGTTCAAAAACGTAATCCTGCTAGTTGGCTGCTAGCGGGTATAACAACATTAGCTCACAAAATGTCATTAGTCCTGTGTAATATAACAGCAACAACAACAACAACAACAGCAGGAAATACTGGTGGGGTAAACACCAATAATGACAATAACAATAATATGGACAATACAAGCGAGGATTCAAATCCTGTCACCATATACAGGTAAAGAATTTGTATATTTTTATTTATTTTAGTATTAGTATTAAAATTCAGTATTTTTTTCTTTTTTTTTAGGATATAGGTAAAAAAATAATATTTAAGAAAGAAAGAAATATATAAATATGTTTTGTAGATAATACAAATATTACATGAGACTTTATTAGCTGTGTAGAAAAGACAAATGTATTTAGCTCGATTTACATTTTTCGATTTTCTATAATAGAATTGAGTAAACTATAGTAGATAGTATGACGAAGCTGAACTTAAAGGTAATGGAGCAGTAAAATTACTATAAAAAAAATATTCTTTCAGTCAAACTTCTAAAACTACAAATTATATCATACAAAATATAGATACCATGATATTTTATCTTGTCACAATTACCTGATACGTTTAAGAAAACTTGAAAAACCGCAGAAAGGATTACATTTTAAGTACAGAGTGTAATAGGTAATTTTAAAGCAAAGCTTTTGAGCTTCTTAAATCCAATATGAAAAATTTTTGATAACGAGTTTTTTTTTATATAAATAATATCTAGTTAAATAAAAAAAAACACAAACAGAGTTAAAATTTCCGCATTTTAACTTTGTTGAGTTATAACTCAATAACGAAGGGGAGAAGGGGAAAATGTATAAACCATTACATAGGTCCAACGATTATCTATCTAACGAATATTAAATCATCATCATAGGCGCAGAAATTACAGGATGATCTATAAAAAGATACCAAATTTATCTTCCCCCTCCCCACCCATGCTATTCTTTGCTTGTCTAAGCATGACCTATCCATAGCCTTTGGGTGTAACACCACAGATGAGACACCCTGTATTAACAAAACTTATTAACCCTTTATTAATTATTAATCTACGACTTCCTATTGTAACTATACTAAAGGGTTTTCCAATAAGAGGTGTTATTTTAATTAGCCCGCTATTTCGGTAGATGTCACTTTTGGAGCTGTCATTTTTTGACATTTGACAAGTAGAAACTACGCCATTAATAAAAATGGAACGATACACGATTCAACAACGCACTGAAATTATTAAAATTCACTATAAAAATGGTGAAAATGTGGCAGAGACGGTTCGTAAAACTCGAACATTTTTGGGTCGTCGTGAAGCACCTTGTCGGATCGCAATACAGAAATTGGTAGAAAAATTCGAGCTGTCGGGACAAATTAGTGATGTGAAGAATAAAACCCGTGCACGTCGCTCAAGAACAGCCGAGAATATTGCTGCTGTAGCCGAAAGTGTTGAAGAAAACCCAGGTTTGTCCATTCCTCGTCGTTCTTTGGAAGTAGGCATTCCACAAACGTCATTACACCGTATTTTGCATTAAGATTTGGGTCTTAAGGCTTATAAAGTTCAGTTAACACAAGAACTCAAGCCAGCCGATCATCAACAACGTCGAGTCTTTGCTGATTGGGTCCTTGAAATGCATGAAAATGATCCGGAATTCCATCGAAAACTCATCTTGAGTGATGAGGCCCATTTCCACCTCGATGGCTTCGTCAACAAGCAAAATTGTCGCATCTGGGGCTCGGAAAACCCAAGACTTATTGTTGAAAAGCCTCTCTATCCTCAACGTGTGACTGTTTGGTGCGGTTTATGGTGCCGCGGGGTCATTGGACCTTACTTTTCCGAAAATGAGGCTGGAGCAACAGTTACGGTGAATGGATTGCGCTATCGACAGATGATTAATGATTTTTTATGGCCGGAATTGGATGGTATTGATCTGGAGAACGTTTACTTTCAACAAGACGGCGCTACGTTCCATACAAGTAACGAAACCATTAATCTTTTACGGGAAAAGTTTCCGGACCGTGTTATCTCTCGAAGAGGTGATCACAATTGGCCACCGAGATCTTGTGACTTAACACCTTGCGACTTCTTCCTTTGGGGCCACGTGAAAGAGAATGTCTACGCCAACAGCCCAGCGTCGATTCAAGACCTCAAAGATGGAATTCGTGAGGCTATCGAGGACATAGGGCAGCCACTTTGCGATTTGGTTATGGAAAATTTCATGAAAAAGATATGGTCCTGTAGGCGTAGTCGTGGTGGTCATTTGGCTGATGTTATTTTCCATTATTAACGGCATACCTTCCTCTTTATAATGAAATAAAGATCCGATCATTTGTCTCAAAAAATGTCATTTTTCTTTGAATATCATTGTTGGAAGACCCTTTATTTAACCTATTTTCGGTAGTGACTAGTGTAGTGAGCGTAACAGGTAAAAGCCCGAACTGTGCTCAAAGGTATGAATATCAAGACCTAACGTCTTCCCGTGGCTGTGAGTGAACGCATTTGCATTGCAGGTGATGGCCGATGGGAACAATTCCTAGAAAGAACGAAAGAAGGTATCGAGTGAAATGTATGCTTGAGATAGGAAAAAGGTTTATTGTCGGCAATTAGGAGCTAGAAAGTGTGAGTGCGTTTGTTATCCCTTGTCCTTCCTAAAATATCCTGGTAGATGGTAGGATATGGAATCTTAAGGTGAATCGCAGGAAATGTGGAATTAATTCGCTGACGGGCACGGCCACGGGTTGATGTGTTTTTCTAATTTGGTTTGATATGATAAATTCGGTGTAACATCGATTTGTTTAAATTCGTTATCTAGCGATTATACTAGTGATGCACCTAACTTTTGATAAAGCTGGATTATCCATGGCTTTTTAAAAAAGTAGGTAGGTACTTGAGCATTAAATTCGGGGAAGCTCTAAATTTTAACGTATTCAAAACTTTTCTACCATGAAATGGCTGTCCCAACTTAATTAACGTCTTTCTAACCGTACATAAGAAATATTAGCTAAATAAAATAATCGTGACGAACATAAACCATGAGCTATTAATAAAAAAACCACAAAATCCTCAATAAGATTTCAATATGCAGATAATTCAATCGATAGTGGCCATAGTCCATATTAGTGGGATAGCAGCTGCTTGGACTGTTAAACACGTGAAAGTGCATAAATATGTAAATAAATATTAATTTTTTCTCGAAAATTTACTGAAAGAAAAATTTTACAATTTTTATGATCTATTTAAGACCGATGATTTGGATACCTAAGATACTAACAGGTAATCTATGTATATCTATTTCACCTAACCAAACGTATAAAAAAAAATTAAATAGACTTCAATTGTTTTGGTTTATTAACATTAACCTTAGTTGGTTTGTCTACATCATAATAACACTCGTTTCATATTTCTCAAACTACGATTACTTTTACCTGAAAGACTTTCTACATTATTAACATACCCAGAATGAAATATTTTACCTATTAATTCTTTTGGAAAAAAAAACAATTCTGAAGAAAAATTTTCTTTAAAGGAAAGCTTAATGCTTTAAATTATGTCATAGTCTATTTTAGAAATGCTCCAGAATCCCTTTTAAAGTGATTCCTCTCACCAAAAAAAAAACAAGAAAAAACTTGTAAGAAAAGGGGAAGAAGGGATACGTAAAATGCGTCGTTTGGGTGGAAGTAGAGATTGAACATTCTTTTCTTCATATATAGTACTTTAAATCACCCTAGAGCTCCTAAACAATACAGCCAACTTGATATGTTAAAGAAAAATAAAGTGCAAAAAGCTCAAAAAGGGTTTCAGGAAGTATTTTCAGTACAGAGTGTGTTAGACAATTCTAAAGTTAAACCTTTCTTTGGTTTTTAAGTCCTATATTTGAAAAAACTGATGTTGATAACAATTTTTTTATTAAACCAAATTACTAAATGTGACAGCGAACCTAAAAAGATTCAAAAAAAATTCCCCGTAAACCAATTTCTTAATTTTTTACATCTCATCAAGACTAGCTGCTTTGATAATTATGTAAAATTTACTTTAATTTTATAAAAATACAAATTATTGTCACTATAAATATTTTTTCAATTTTATTGAAAATTTTTGATTTCAATTTGTGCAATCAAAGAGGAATGCCCATTTTAGGCCCGACATCAACAAACATGAGAGATGTGTTAAGCGATATATAACGATACTCTGAACATATTTTATTAACAATTTTTATTTCACTTAACCCTTTGAGCGGTATCGCCGTACATGTACGGCCAGCCTCTGGTGATCCAGATAGAGTATCGCCGTACATGTACGTCCAGCCATAGTCCAGCCCATTTTGGGTGGGTTTTTCTTTTTTTTACATAATTTTAACAATGATGTTTGTAGGTATATTATTTCATATTTTTTTGTTTCCCTCTACCACGCCCCCCCCCGCTGTGGGTAAGAAATTTTGTGATTTTACGATTAAACGTCATTTTCAAAAAATCATATCTCTGGAACGGAGTAACCGATTTATTGATTCAAATGCCGAATGAAGCTTAATGCTTTATATTTTTCATAAAAAATATAGCAGCACCGAACGAAAAAAATTTTTTGTTAATAATGGTTTTTTTTTCAAAAAAATAGTATGATTTACTATTGAGGACTTCTAGCACTTTTTTTTTACATTTTTATTTTGAAGTTAGAAGTCTTATCTATCTATGTATAAAAAATTGCGATGAAGTTTGGCTTCGTTTTTGAGAGAAAAAAAGATGGATGAGCTGTACATTATTCCGAGAAAAATATTCATCTCTGCATTTGTGCGACCGTCGAAACCCTTCCTGAAATTATTACGATTCCGAAACTCGAAACACATGGAACACATTTTCTTTTATTCTAATGAAATGCACATGCACAAATCAGAGTTGCGATTAGAGGTAATCCTACAGAGTTAGTGTCGATCTAAGGTGCAAAAAATTTAGTACATCAGTTAGAATATAAATAAGGGAAGTACTAAAAAAGTGCGTATAGGGAAAAAAGGCAAAAATAAAGAATGATGTCGTTTTAAAAACAAATCAAATAATACTGCGCCACCAGGGAGGGGGTGTCAAAGTTTGTTCTGGTACGTTTTGGAAAATCTAGTACAGATTCAAATATGTTTTTTTCTGAGAAGAAGTTTGAACAGACACACCCCTATGGTCCGATGTCAAATGGCTGAATTATTATTAGAAAACCAAATATCCCTCTAATTTCCCCCACTCCGCCCTCCCCCTACCCTAACCAGTGACCAGATTAATATTATCTTTAGCCTAGGATCGCAGCTCTCATTTAAGACATCAATGAACTGTCTGCGACTCTTTGTTCAGGAGATATAACCAAAACATTTCAAGCTTTACCCCCTTCCCCCGTCGGGAGAGAAATACCCCACGCAAAACCGACTTGACCAAAAGATGCGTGGCGTCGAGACGAACATGCACACCAAATTTTGAGAAAAACCGCCCCCCCCCCCCCCCCCAAAAAAAGAAGACTCCGTTCAATTTGCGAAATCTTTCGAAAAATGCAAAAATAACTCACTCCAGGGACGTGCATGCTAAAAAAATTAACTCACTACTCAAAGGGTTAAGCGGAGAAAGGCTTGGGTTGGGGGGTCAACGTTTGATCTCGTACATTTTGGGAAATCTAGTACAGAATCCTTAGGTCCTGAGAAGAAGTTTTTTGAGTACCCACACTTTTCTATACCCTTTTTTATTCGAACTGAGATACTCGATTTTTCGCACTTTAGATCGGCTTAAAGGCCTAATCACAATGTGCATAAGCTTGCATATGCAAGCCTTGAAAATATCACGAATGCTTTCTTATGCATCACTAACATTTGTAGTATTTACACAAACTGTCAAATTTACTTATGCAAAGTACGATCATGAGCGTACAGACAGAAGTTGACGAACGGAATTAAAACTTGACGAACGGCTTGTTATTCCTATTGTGGGTTGTTATTATGAAAAGCAATTGGTCGTAGGTTTGTTCGATGAAAACACCGTGTAAAAACACCGTGTAAAAACACCGTGTAAACTTTCCCCTACAATTTTCCCCAAATTTACCCGGGGTATTGTGCATTCATCGAACAAGTTTTTAAAACACCGGGTAAATCTAATGTAATGACATTTCTCTGACAGTTCTCCTGAGCATAATTTAAATAATAATTTCTAGTGATTTGTCAAAATTTATTTATAAAATAGGTGAAATAATTAAAAATTTAAGAATAAATAAATATTAAAATGCACAAAAAATATTTCTCAGTTTTTTCTTAATTACATATTCTTTTATTAGCTTTTTTACATAGACATTATCGCCTTTTCTGTAACTTTACTTTGAAAAAATGACAATTGGTTCATCTGCGACCAGATATAGCTCCATCATCTCTGTACTATTTTCACTTTGATCATCAGATGTTTTGTCACTAGATATAAAATTAATAGTTTGGATGATCAAAATCTACAGAAATGATTTTCTCTATCCCGTTGGCTTCTTCTCGAGCACTATTAATCCCCTTTCCTGTCATCTCATTTAAGAATTTAGAGAATTTCTTATATGTTGTTTGCTTCAAATCTATTTACTTGGTAGCTGCAGGGATAACGTGAAGTCTATAAAAATTACTTGTTAATAATTGGCAAAGAAACATTTTACGATCAAATTTCTTACTAGAAAGGCAGACCTTAAGATTTCATCCATGTCCTTCGACTTTAATCACCTCCTCAAATATTTCCTTATAATTTTCATTCGAATTTCCTATGTGCATATTATCGATGGGTATTTTGTCATCTAATTTCCTATCCAACTTCCTTATATAATCTGAATTTGGTATGAGCTCCACGATTTTTTCACTTATACCCAACGCTAGTCTGCGTGGCACATATGCCGGGGTTTGTAATAAATAAACTTTGAATTTGAATTATATACAGCACTCGACCGCAATCACCGAACAAATTACATGTGACAGTTCACAAATGACAAATGTCAAACGTTTACCCCTACAAATTTTTAGTGCAAGTTCGGGGCACGAAATCAGTAACACCGGGCTTTCATCGAACAAGTTTCAGAAACCCCGTGTAAGCCCAGGGTTTTCAAAAAACAAGATAATACAGCCCGGGGTAGCCCGGGGCTTACCCGGTGTTTTCATCGAACAAACCTCGTATCTTTGCTATGGTACATTGTCTTCGCATATGCACATTGTGGTTAGGCCTTAACTCGGTAGAGTTATGTCTAATCGAAAAAAAAGATTTCACCTTTCGCCTCATCTCATTACCTAGCTACAATTCGTAGAAGAAAATTTTTCTCTGCATACTTTTAGAGTGGGATAGAAACCCATGTTTATGTACTTGGGTCAGATACACCCCAGTTACTACATTTCGCATATATGTCTTGCAGTTCTTTCTTCCCAATTTCGCCCAATCACGACAAATAGAAAAGTTCACTTCTTCACCCAAGAAAGTCACTCAAGCTTTCCCTCGCTTAACTGAAATAAACATTTTTGATAAAATATGTTCAGAGTATCATAATGCATCGTTTAAAATATCTCTCATGTCTTTTGATGTCGGGCCTAAATTTATATGAAAAGTGGGCATCATAATAGGGAAGAATTTAGATTATCCATTGAAGTGGGCCATACCGATAGAACCTTCGTAATCCTATAGTAAACTCGCTTGTTGCTTTTTTAATGAAGCGTTTACAATCTATCATAATACTTTCCCTAAACTACATATACTAAAAATGCGAAACCAAAAAAAAAATCCATAAAATTCATTCCATCAAATTTTTCCACACTCAAGATTACTGATAGCTTAATCCTGTAAGCCCCGGAGTAAAACACATTTTTTTTTTTTTAAATTTTTTAGGTAGGTATGCAAGCCATCCGTAACCAAAATTTAATCTAAACAAAATCAAATAAAACATTTCATCTCCATTCTGACGTAAACTCTTTAAATTGAGTGTACTAAATCTTCCAGAGCCGGGGAAAATATATTTAAAATCGTGCAAAATTGCAAATCCTTCAAAAATTCCCACAAAATACCATCATTTCACCACTTTATTCTCTCGCCTCCAGGCATACTCGCTTCTCGTTCACTATATTTAATGGCTGCAGGAATACTGGTGTCAACCAGAGCATTGTACACATTTCTCCCTTTAATTTAAAAGTTATGTTGATAAATGGTGCCAGGTTTGACACTTTTCTCGATTTTCTTTGTGCCTATAATAAACATTAAGCACCATCAGGTCATATATCTTTGCTCGATGCGGTTAAAAGATTTTGAGTATCATCTTCTACTGGGCAGTTTATACATATAGTAGTATATAATAGGTAGGTATTCCACCACACCAGAGCTTCCACAATTTTCCAGAGCGTGAAGAATAAAGAAGAAAAATAAAAACTTATGACTTCCGGTGGGAGTGGAATCTATGCAGCTTCTTCAATTTGCAATGCGAACGGAATACTTTTTATGATTTAATGGAAAAACTCCGACTGACTCCCCTCTTTAAAAATGATCAGAAAATTGAATTCGTGAAATCCGATAGAGGAGGGATTGAAATTCATTCTGAATTTACATTTAAATGGTATATCAATGAGTTAAAAAAAAAGGGAGGTTTTTGTGTAAAGTATGTATTTGAATGGCAGAGAGAGAGAGTTCTGCGGTTGATACAAATACAAATATAGCATCGTATCGAGTATTGTCTATTGTAGAGCTGAAGAATAAAAGAAACCAACCAAACATTCATCATAGACCTCATTCAACTGTATTCACTAGAATTCACTAAATAAAATTAGCTCATGCAAAAGGATTTCAAATTACATGCCCCGCATCGAATTTAGAAGGACAAAGATTGTTGGGAATAAGAGACGACAAATTGAATAGTCCTGGATAAGACAATTAAATTGAAAAAAAAAAAAATTCTTCGATATCAGCAGGGGACTGGACGGGAAAATTGTGGAGAGAATATAGTTTTATTTATATATTATTGGCGTATATTGAGAATTTGAAATTAGTTTTGCAACTGATTTATTGAAGTTTGTAAATTATAGTTGAGCTGCAAAGAGCATTTCTGTTCTACTTGTCAAAGGCAACTCACAAAATGGGGACTCAAGCCAAATATCATGATTTGGCTATACAAATCAGTAGTCAGACCTATGGTCACCTATGCTGCAGCATGTAATGTAATGTGTAAAAGACAACCAGCAAGAAGCCAAATAAGCTCCAAAGGATGGCCTGTCCAAGTGTAGCTGGTGCAATGCGCACGACATCTACCAGCGCTTTAGAAACACTATTGAACCTACCAGCACTCAACGATATTATTACAAAAGAGGCTGGACTAATGGTGTACAGTGCCCGGACAGATGGCTATAGTTAATGGGGTTCTAAAAGTCTACGCACTATAACCAAAATAATTATAGCAAATCCAATAATGTATATGATGCCAGACAGAATGATTGTTGAGCACAACCTCCGTTTGCCCTTCAAAATAACAATACCAGGTGAGGAAGAATTAGATACAAATCTAGCAAATCCAGCCCTAGTTTGGTACACCGACGGTTCTAAAAGCGAGAAAGGAATAAGAGCAGGAACATATATGGCGTTAAGCCAAGACCTGACATCTATCAAAGCATAGTAAAATACGCCTCAATATTTCAGGCAGAGGTACCTATATGCCATCACTAGATGCGCATACGAAAACCTCAGCCGATCCTACACTAATAAAAATATTTATATCTATACAGATAGTCAAGCGGCTTTGAAAGCCATCTCATCACCTGAGGTCAAAATGAAGTTAATGTGGGAATGTATTCAAGCATTATCGAATCTTCTCACATAAACCACCTATAACACTTCAGTGGGTGCCAGGACAATCGGGAATTGATGAAATGAAAAAGCAGACTTACTAGCCAAAAAACGAGCATCTATGCTACGACCAAAACCCTTTGATGATATCTCCTACAATACTGTGAAACTTACCATGCAAAACTGGATCCAGAACCAAATGGACCGGAGATGGGTTTCAACGACAGGATCCAGACAAGCCAAACGTTTCATTAAAAGACCTTCCTCAAAAAAGAGCCTACGTCGATATTTTAGGACTATCGCATGCGCATCTCATCCACTGATGTGTGGAGCTTATGTTTCAAAGACGATGAATCATCGGAGCACGTCCTGTGTGAATTCGAGGCCATTGCACAATTTAGATTCCACGCTTTTGGCTCATACTTCTTAAAACCTCCTAACTTCGAAAAAATCTTATCCAAAAAAATAGTGCTCTTCCTAGAAAGAGTGGGTTTGTTGAACGAACTGTAATGCAAGCAGTGCACAATAAGCCTATGATGGCTGCAATACAATGGCCACTCGCTGCGCTAAAAAAAAATCTAATCTAATCTAAAAGGCGACTGAATCTCTATTAAATTCGCAGCAAGTTCGAGGAGCACAGAGTCTTATATGGGTTGGTTTAGACTCATACAAAAAGCTACAATTCATAGCTTCGCATAAACAAAAATCGCGTAGGTTGGATTGACGACGACGAATACATTCTGGAGTCAGGCAATATTTGTCTGTGAATGAGATTTTCAAATTCAAAACCCAAAAAACGATTGCATTATCTCCAGCCATTTCCCTGAAGTATGCTTATCTATCTGGAACACTCTGTAAATACGTGTTTAATTGAAATTTTTCACAAAGTGGCAATTAATTAAAATCCAATTGAAAATTGCTCAAATATTCGGATACAGCAATATTGGTGTGTGCGTGTATTTATGTGTACATATATATATATGAATTGTATATACCGTTTCATTCTAGTTGCTTAATGCACGTATAGCTACCATTTTTCCCTGATAATATTAAAAAACAAAACCCCACATAACAGTAAAATCCTAGTGAATGACATCAGGAAAGGACCCAGAGTTGATATACTAAAATAGTTTCAGGAAAGCATTAACAGAAGCAAGCACTTCGCCCAGCTGGACTGGACCTATATGGTACTCTAGATCCGGGTAACTAGATCCTGGATAATACAAATTACATTAAAAAAACCGAACAACAGGTGGTTTCTATGGTGACTGTGATCAAAATGAATGTAATTTAAATGCAAACTTGAAGCAAACAGTACCTACTCGAGGTGAGGGTAATTTCCTCAGGTGAAATGGTCACACACAGATTAAATTCACGACCACGAGATATCCGTAATGGCGTTTCCTCCTGAACTCATGGTATTATATAGCTATACCCAACGAGCACAACAGTGAATACAATATTATTCTGTTGCCAGGCTACATATACCCTTTAGCAAATGCAATTTGCCTGAAAATAATGAGGACGAACAGAGCGTTGTTAACTCAGTAAAGTGGGAATGCAGTAAAAATAATAAAAAAAAAATTGCTTCAACCCTCAGCCTCAGGTCTTTAGATATTAAAAACTACCCACCAAAGAAAATTGGAGAAAAAAAAATGTCGTCGAACTTTAGGGGAAAAACGCCTCGGCAATTGTCGAGTAGTAAATTTTTTTTTTCAAGTTTTAGAAATTTTTAAAAATGAATGTTACACACACACACACACACACACACACACACACACACACACAGTTTGCACCGAAAAATGTCATTCTAATATCGAGTGAAATTATTCCTGAACAGATTGAAAACTTTATAACCGGTTGCTTAATGTTAGTAAGTTTGAACGATAAAACTAAGCTTTCCTCCAAGTTTGTCCAGTCTTTACTATGGGATGGCTTCTATAGGGTGTGGAATTGTCGACCATTATTCAGGTGGAAGTGAAATCCGATTATGAAGATGGTCGATGATAAGAAAATAGTCTTATAGTCGGCTCGTCAGAGTGCACTTTGTCGACTTCAGTGTTCATTCTCAGACTATCCGACGACGATGTTATTATATTTCTTTCTACATACATACATTTCCAAGCAAATTAGAAAAGTTTTGCTTTCATAAATGTCATAATATCTGTAAATTGGCTTCACTCTGTTCATATGTGCAAAATAGTTTTCCGATGTTTGTTGGTTGTGATTTTGATAAGCTTCTTTCGTCGATATTCAATAAGTTCTCTGAATGCTTATTGGGACAGGTTAAGTATAGACTTAGACTTAAGGCATGTTCATTTAGATAATGTACATAATACTTTGCCTTATAGCCATTATATTAGGATGACTTTAATGCATTAAAAATGATTATTACGAAATTATATGAAGATGAAAGTTAAAAGATTAGATTAGAATAGATTTCATACATTTGGTTGCAGAATAGTAGTCTTTTGTCTAAAAGAACAGAACAGAACAGTGATAGAATTGTTAGCACCAGTAACGTGATTTAAGCTTACATTAGATGGCTTGGGTATACATAATGAGGGGTTGTATGCTTTCTGAAATTCCATGTGCTTAGGTTTATCTAATGTAATGACTTCTAACTTCAATATTCCGAAATCAGAGCTTCATTATAGTCGAGCTAATGAAATGAATGAAATTTTGTAGACAGAGTGAGTTTTTCCAATCTTTTAGCATTTAATTTCGAATCTTGGAAATTCCTTTAATAAAACTAAAAATTTTCGAAATTCATAAATTTTAATTCTGTTTATTTTTTTATTTCCATTATACTTATATAAAATTTAATATAGCTAATTTCGTGTTATAATATTGGAAAAACTATTGCAATGAGTAATTTTTACATAACCTTCTACTTTTTTCGCATCTACTAATAATAATTTTTATTTATGTATATACAGGGTGTTTCCATCTAGATGGTCCATAGAGCTATGCTATACATACTAGGTTTTCACAAAACACTGTATCTTAAAAAATACAGGGTGTTCGGTCACCGTCAAGATCTCATTATTATGCAGAACTTCATGGCAATTCGAAAAACTCCTAAACCAGCCCCGTACTCCTCTTCTTTCAGGAATTATGGTAGTCTAAATTAAAAAAAAATTTCTTTTTTCCTAGTTTACCGTCTTTTTTTTTACAAAACAGTGGTTAACATAACTTTTTTTCTTTATATAAAAACTCAACTGTGGGGTCTCCTCTTTAATTTGATTATGTGCGAACTGTAGCCCGTAAAGAGTCATTAGCTCATAACCTATTCAGGTCATACCGAAATTACCCGATATTTTTATAAAATGACGTGTTTTCAGTCACTAATAACGGAGACATACATCAATTTCAATATTACAATTTACGCTAAACCGTAAATCTGTCTCTATATACCTACTAAGAAACAGCTCACTCAGGACACTCAGTTTGTAGTACTCAATATTAAAAATTCGAAAAATGTACGCGTTATACGAGTTTATTGCAATATAACCCTAGCTATAAACCGTAATCATTTAATACACAAACCTTTTAGAACCGAATTTTATACTGAAATGTTGGCTGCAACTTTTTCTGACATTTAATATTTAACACTTGTCAAGTTGAAGTGTCTATTTCGTTTTTATTTTGCATATAGACAAATAATTTCACAATATTTGATTGCATTTTGTACGTGAGCGGAACTCTCTTTTAAGTCAAATTACAAATTAAATGACAAATCAAGTGATAAATTAAATGTAAGTTCTGCAACTAATTTTTAAGTATCGTAAACTGCAAGTGTGTCTCTGAAATTTTATATTGCAATTTACATAATTGCAAAATCAATATTGAAATTGCAAGTCTGTCTCCAATATAAGGAGAAAATTATCTTTGAGAATAGATTTGAGAATAGGTTAGAAGATAATAACTCTTTAACAGCACATACGTATAATAAGTCAAATTAAAGACAGGAGTCTACAGTACACCCTGTACTTTTTAAGATAAGGAGTGTTTTGTTAAAAACTAGATTTTTGCTTAATCACCCTGTAACTTCGAAACGGTTGTATTGGACGGCCCTGCCTTCAGCCATACAATTTGTTGTTTGTATAGGTGAGTACCCTCACCTCCTGCTCTATGGACCGCATAGGTGAAAACACCTTGTATAAGCTTTAGTTTACGATTTTTATCTGCAAACTTATTTAGCACCTGTTGCGCTGATAATATTTGTTTTTAATTATTTCGTTTTCAATGCTTCGGAGTGTCATATTCGAAAACCTCTCCTGAAGCATATAAAGGGTTTTCCAATAAGAGGTGTTATTTTAATTAGCCCGCTATTTCGGTAGATGTCACTTTTGGAGCTGTCATTTTTTGACATTTGACAAGTAGAAACTACGCCATTAATAAAACTGGAATGATACACGATTCAACAACGCATTGAAATTATTAAAATTCACTATAAAAATGGTGAAAATATGGTAGAGACGGTTCGTAAAACTCGAACATTTTTGGGTCGTCGTGAAGCACCTTGTCGGACCGCAATACAGAGATTGGTAGAAAAATTCGAGCTGTCCGGACAAGTTAGTGATGTGAAGAATAAAACCCGTGCACGTCGCTCAAGAACAGCCGAGAATATTGCTGCTGTAGCCGAAAGTGTTGAAGAAAACCCAGGTTTGTCCATTCCTCGTCGTTCTTTGGAATTAGACATTCCACAAACGTCATTACACTGTATTTTGCATAAAGATTTGGGTCTTAAGGCTTATAAAGTTCAGTTAACACAAGAACTCAAGCCGGCCGATCATCAACAACGTCGAGTCTTTTCTGATTGGGTCCTTGAAATGCATGAAAATGATCCGGAATTCCAACGAAAACTCATCTTGAGTGATGAGGCCCATTTCCACCTCGATGGCTTCGTCAACAAGCAAAATTGTCGCATCTGGGACTAGGAAAACCCAAGAGTTATTGTTATTGTCTATCCTCAACGTGTGACTGTTTGGTGCGGTTTATGGTCCCACGGGGTCATTGGACCTTAGTTTTTCGAAAATGAGGCTGGAGCAACAGTTACGGTGAATGGATTGCGCTATCGACAGATGATTAATGATTTTTTATGGCCGGAATTGGATAGTATTGATCTGGACAACGTTTACTTTCAACAAGACGGCGCTACGTGCCATACAAGCAACGAAACCATTGATCTTTTACGGGAAAAGTTTCCGGACCGTGTTATCTCTCGAAGAGGTGATCACAATTGGCCACCGAGATCTTGTGACTTAACACTTTGCGACTTCTTCCTTTGGGGCCACGTGAAATAGAAGGTCTACGCCAACAGCCCAGCGTCGATTCAAGACCTCAAAGATGGAATTCGGGAGGCTATCGAGGACATAGGGCAGCCACTTTGCGATTTGGTTATGGAAAATTTCATGAAAAGGATATGGTCCTGTAGGCGTGATCGTGGTGGTCATTTGGCTGATGTTATTTTCCATTATTAACGGCATACCTTCCTCTTTATAATGAAATAAAGATCCGATCATTTATCTCAAAAAATGGCATTTTTCTTTGAATATCAAAATAACACCTCTTATTGGAGAACCCTTTAGTTACGCTCAACCAAGTTTTAGCTCGGCGCATAAGGAAAAACTCTGTTCACAACCGGCCGAGCCACAGGAAGACCAAGAGCTGCTTGTAGCAACTTGTATAAAGTTGGGCAGAAGTCTTTTTTAATTTCTGTTGTCAGTCTTACCAAATTTATTACAATGTTCTTATTTTGGAATATGTTTTTTATTATTTTTCTTTCAGCCTGTAAGGTGGACGTGTCTATATTGAAAACATTTGTATAATTTTCTACTTTATTAATAAGTCAACTATGTAACTGTGCCAAAAGTAAATTTTCAATCCTATTTTTGAAGTTAGTGATAATGTGGTCCATCACTTAATTGTAACATTCCTCAATATTCGGAAGGCCTTCTATTTAATGGCAAGTCCACTAAATTACTTTTACCTCGAGTGGAATCTGTCACGAAGCCTTTTCTCTCTCCGATTGCCTTCTTTTTTTCGAGACTCGAGTAAGTACTAGACAAATTTCATGATTTTATGCGAATTTCTCGATTTCCTGAAGTATCAATTGTCTAGAGTTGCTAATATAGTTTCATATCATAATGAAACATTATAAGAATATTTATTATTGAACTTCTTAAGGTTATCAATTAAAATTTCTGAATAAATTGTCAAAAATAGTTCCGCATGATTTTTCATACGGAATACATCTTCTCACGTCCAGTGAAATCAGAACAATCTCAGAACAGTTTTTAAAAATTTTAAAAAGATTTCAATGGAACTTTTTTAGACCCTCTTGGACTCCGAACCGAACGGATTCAATTTAATGAGGCCTAAGAATTTCTATAATTTCCTGGAGGGCCAGTCCGCATTCTAGGGTGGGCCATGCCCACCCTGGCCCATACCTAGTTACGCCAATGCATGTTGTACAACGTAGTGAAAAGCTTGAGCTGTATATTATATTAAGACATAAATGCATAAATTTAGTACATAACCTTGTGAGATCTGTAATTATTTCATATGAAACACTTAAATGTACGGATCTAATACCTTCGAAAAACCTGACACTTGATACCTATAATAACTCGAATCCCTCGATACCGAAGCTAATACAAGTGATATGTACGTAATACCGGAAGAAGAAGCTCCAACCTGTAATATTTATTATTCCATCCTCTTATCAAGGGTATACAGAGCTAATACCAGCGTAGAAGTTGTCATATATAAGGACTGATCCAGTAAATAACCGACCACCTATGAATGATGAAATCAACAAGAAAATCCTGTTTTGTTTGTAATCAAATAATTTTAATTAAACTATTACTTAATTATATTAGTTCATTGGCCCTGAGCCTGTCCTTGGACACCCAAAAAGTCACCTCTCAGCTCAAATCAGGCTTTGGGAGGACAGAACTAAGAAGGAATACTGGGAAAATACACCGGGGATGAGACAAGCGAAGAAGTTTATAAAGTACTCGCAACAGAGGACCAAAGAATTCCTCTCACTCAGCAGGAAGGAACTAAGGCTCATAACGGGCCTACTTACTGGGCACTGCCCACTTAGATACCACCTTAAGAAGATGGGGAAGGTCAATGATGAGACCTGTCGATTCTGTATGGAAGACGATGAATCCGCTGAACATGTCCTATGTGACTGTGAAGCTCTGTGCCGCATAAGGCTAAGACATCTAGGAAAGGCATTTCCACTGCCAGAGGATTTCGATAAAATGGCCCTAAAGAATATTATAGGCTTCATCAAAGACCTTAAATTCGAATGGGCGCCCTAGGGCATCACAATAGATCTTATAGGTCGCACTGTCAAGATGAGAGGCAGAAATCCTGTCTGCATCCCCCGTAATTAATAATAATAATAATAATTACTTAATTATCTGCACTATACACAGCCGAGATGATTTAATTATCCTTTAACTTTAGGTTTCTCATTAAATTTTGTGCAGATCGAACGTATCGGACGCTCTTTTATACTGCCTCTTAAAAATGTCTGTTGTTAGAGGAGTTTTTTTTTTTGTTTTTCATTTTCTTTTAATACTAGCTCAATATTTTTCGATTGGTCTTAGGTCCGGACAATTTGGAAGATTCGCTTATTTGTACTACGGGACAGGTATGCATTGGGCATCATAGAAATCTCTCGTTTTTCTGCCATATGGGCAAATTGCTTCTGCCATAGTTGCCAGTTGCTAAATCCCGCCAAAAGAAGGCTGATGCATAATGCTTTCTAAAAAAATGGAAGAAGTCGCTTTTGAGGAAACTCCTTAACGTGTTGATTTCGCCTATTGTCACGAAACGTGATGATTTCTGTCCACACGTACATATTGCACCAATTATTCTTAAACTCGCTTCTTTTTTGCCACATAAAATTCCTGCCTTGGCAGCTGGTTGAAGTTCGCTTTCACCTAAGTTTCATCATCAATAATGCAGCAGCCAAATTGCGTTAGCAAATTTTCATACAACCGAACCGATATTTCAATGGTGGCCTCTCGAGCTGTAAAGAATGTAAATCTTCCACCCAGGTAATAAATGTTCCTCGTTTCCGGGCGAGATTCTGGAGGTAGTCCTCGATTAGAGTAATGTTTGCAATATTGTACAAAAAGGTGTTGGAAAAGTAGCGTCTATTGGGCCTTCTGTACAGTCTTGTACAGGCCCGGAGGATCTTTCTCTCAAGCAGAGTTGGGCAATACTTAAGTAAAAAAAGACTTAAGTACTACTTAAAGTACATTTTCGTTACTTAAAACTTATTACTCAATACTTTTGAAAAGCCCCTACTTAGTATTTGAACATAAGTACTTGCTTCTATTTACTTGCACTTAAGACTTAGTTTTGTACTTAAGTACCAAGATTTTTTTCTTAAGTATTTCTGAGTCTATTAAGTACCTACAACTAACTCTTCGTAGAAAAGAAAAGACAATCTTTAGCGTAACTCCTTTTTTGTTAAGTTTTAAAGCACGCAAAGAAATGTCAAAGCATGTGCCCCACTCACGCGACAAGACAGAACCTTAGACAAACTAATAACATACAAAGAAGACTGGGTAAGTAGAACGAAAACCAGTAACGTCTCGGTCGAATATAAAATCGACGATGCCTTGACTTGATTACATAACCACTGACATGTATAATATGGACTGACTACGTTCATAGAAATACACTGCAGAAAGTGAGCTCACTTCTATATTGCTGACTCTTTCGGTCTAAGCACCAAGTACCAACTGAGAGAGAACTGAGAACAACAAACAAATTAGGGGATTCGTCGAAATACATGATTTTTAATTAATCATTTAGGGTTATTACTGGTAAAAACTGTTTTACCAAATACAATATACTTATTACATATGCAGAAGAAATTCTAATGGTGAATTCTTTTCACCTGAACTGAACCGTAACTCGTTCGGATCCTAAGCCTTAAGTGTTTTCTTCACCACACTGACACAGAACTGGTTCCGCATGTATGCTCTTTTCACAGCGATTCTATGTTCGGTTTCTGCACCGGTTTTGAACTTTCTTGTTCCATGAAAATTGGTGGTTACGGTTCGGAGCTAAACGTCAAATCGAAAGTATTTGTAATTAAAGTGCGGATGTGTGGACATTTTGTGAAAATGCAATTATGTTATTGAAGTGGTTTATTTTTTTTTTATTAAAATCATAAAGGAAGAACATTTTCGGATATTATACATTCTTGCATTCTTTTCAGTTTGTCCCCGTTCGGGACAGACCTAAGTTCGGTGTAGATATGACAGATTCTGGTTCAGTTCAGTGCCTGTTCGGTTTTTTTTTTTAAGAATTCACCATAAATGCTTTATTAAAATCACTTTCCGAGATGAGTGCTCACTTTTTCAACTTCCCGCCAATGATTTTTTTTGGCACCGACGTAAGAACTCTTTTTGACACAAGCAATCTCAGTACTTTTTGTAGACTTAGTACTTAGTTACAAGAACTTTTCACACATGCGGTACTTTTACTTACGATGAAGTACTCAGGCCTTCGATACTTGTACTTGTACTTAAGTATTTTTTCTTTGGTACTTGCCCAGCTCTGCTCTCAAGAGTGCTAATTTGCTTTATATAGGATGGCAAAATTGTGTGCCAGATGGGGAAGCAATAGCTGATCATTGGACGAATGAGCTGCTTATATATCAGCACCTTTGTATCTTTCGAGAGACCGTTTCTGCTTCTGATAATAGAGTTAAGTAGGGAGTAAGCATAGTTAGTTTTCCACATGGTCAGTTTGTCGTGATTGTTGAATTTCAACAGATTATTGAAAGATACACCAATTTATTTGGTGTTCTTTGAAGGCTCAAGTTTCTCCTCATTGACTTCTATTTCAATGTTGTTATCACGTGTGGCGATATTGGGTCTTCCCCTGGTGGAAGGGCTTTTGATGGAAATCGTTTCGGATTTTCTCAGATTGATTTTGATCCCTCCCCCAAATCCTTTAAAACTTATCGAGTATTGAGTACATGCCACTCCAATTTGGTAGCGGCAAAGCTGGCTGAGCTAATAACTTGAAATTATAAGTGCACCCCTTTTTATAGATGCGTAGATGAGTAATGGAAGGGGATAAGTAATCGGTTTTTTTCTAAATCTGGTCCTTAATGACTCTAACTTCAATACGCCGGGATGGGTTCGATAGACTGGAACTGCCTGTTATACAAAAAAAAAAACTATTAAATATGTTAGTTGACTATACTTAAATAATACGGGAGAGGGGATATAATCGCGACAATACAATTTAGTTAGAAAAGTTTGTAGGGTATTTTCCCTCAAAAGTATTTTGATGATTTCTTAACCGAATGCAATCAGAAAGTTGTCATGACTGTTCGATGCAGCCGTGACAAACATATTTTCTACAATTTTGAGAAAGACTGCGTCTTATGTGAAAATGACAGGAATTCCTTAAATAGTTTACGAAAACTTTTGCTATTTAATATTATTTAAAGCCGGCATATGATCACAACTTTTTACCTGAATTTATTTGCATTTTCATCTATACAACTCTCCTAAAAATTTGTCTTTTTCCCTACAAAATTCACGAGAGAATTAACAATATTTAAAAAGTGTTGAAAAACTATTTTCGCAATACATTTTTTTTCCATGTCAACTTCACAGAACAGCAGACTCTAAAAGTTTTGAAAATTTCTGTGAAAGAAAACTCTTTGTACGTTTATTTCATAGACAACACAAAAATTTTATAAGGGGAAACACTTTTTGTTAGTTGTGTGATTTTGTTCGAATTTAAGCAACGAACCTGTAAAGCCGAGAATAGTGTAAATTAATTATTAACTAGGTATACACGACCCATATCAGTATATCTACACTATACACTACAATTTAGATTGATAAATAAGTTGCAGTATAGTGAAAATGTCAAGTATAAACCTATCCCAACAAGATGAATATACCTAGATAGAATAGAAACAGGAAACGTATCATTATTCACCCGCTATCTACCCTTAATACCCACAAAGAATTCACAGGTGAATTAGAGAGAATTATTAACGCCAGTCAGCAATTTCTCCTGCAGGCTGCTTGCCTGTCAGCTTTACTTTTTGAACATTTATCATTGCCTTCCTATAATTTTGTCACCCCAGAAGGCATACATACATACATACATACATTTATCTACATACGTGCGTCATAGGAATCCGACAATTTACTTAATTTTGTAAATAAAGCAATTAATTTAATCTGCCACATAAGGCACAGCTTTCATTGGCCTTTTCCCTTTTCTCTATTGTTGAGCAGAAATTAAGTGTATAGCTGGGGAGATGGTGCATATATAACGAAGATAAATTGCTTCGTTTAGTTTCAACGATAACCGAGTGCAATGCCTGAAGGCTAAAGGGCACTTGGGCACGTATGTAGATACCATCAAGAGTACTACTTGCGTCTCATTTTGCTTATAAATAAGGGCACCCCGCTGTCTTGTTGATCAACATTGGCTAGAAAGGCAGCAATTTCTTTATAATAATTTACCGTAATACTTAACCCTACATACTGTAGGTATACATACATACATACATATACTACAGCAAACTATACTTAACCCTAAATGGCTCTTCTCGGCTTTATCTTGTTTATTTTTTTATTTTTTTTTTTCTCAACAGGTGTCGGGCTCCAATAGCATCCCTGGATTGTATGGAGGAGTTCAGTGGTACGGGCGGTCATCTTGATTTCGGTATCAAAATTTCCCTCAAAATTATTTTATTTGCATGTTTGCTTGTTTTTGATATTATTTTTAAAATGCAAGAGAAATCATAGAGAGTTTAGTTAAATAAATAATTAATTTACATATATGGAGTAAAAAAAAAAAAATAGAGCAAAAAGTAGTAAGTTTAACATGGCACTAGCATCAAATTCTATATGGTATTAAATAATTGGTAGATCGACTAGTAATAATACTAAATGTAACGGCACATTTTAGTTATTCATCATGCATGTATCATATTATGAATACTTTTAGTTAATTAAAAATAGAAATCCTTCAAAGATAAGCTTAAATATGCGGATTTATAAATTTCTAACTTTTATTTTGCTATCATAAACAGGACGATCGATTAGTTTGGGATCAAATCCGGCACTTCCGTTACGTCATGGCTCTACTCCGACACCAGGTTTGCGATATAAAAATCTTGGAAAAAGTGGTTTGCGTGTTTCGAATGTTGGCTTAGGAACATGGCCTGTTTTCTCAACTGGCGTATCTGAGGAACAGGCCGAAGCAATACTTAAATTAGCCGTCGAAAGTGGCATTAATCTTTTCGATATATCGGAGGCGCATTCGGAGACTGAAGTAGGTAAAATTTTACAACGAAGCGGATGGAAGAGATCCAGTTATGTTATTACAACGAAAATTTACTGGAGTACAAAGTACGTGTTAGATTATTGTAGTTAATTTTTATATGAATATTTCATTTTTTTAACGATTTTTGATTTTATAGATCCGAAGAACGAGGACTTTCTAGAAAGCATATAATCGAAAGTATGAAGTCTAGTCTGCAGCGATTGCAGCTTTCTTATGTCGATGTCGTTATCATCCATAAGGCGGATTCTATGTGTCCCATGGAAGGTAAGATTAAACAATATTGGTTCTTTTTAAGTTTACTACAGCGGTATTCTCTAAAAATCGATGTTAGACAGATTTACAAAAGTATTCGAACTTTTACGACTTTACCCAAATTTTTAAGCTTTCTTGAACAAAAAAGTTTTGAGCATAAACAAACTAATAATATTCAAAGCCTATGGGGTAGAACAAAAATCTGCAACGCCTTGCTTGAATATAAAATCGACGATGCCTCGGCCATCCCTCTACATGTTGACGTAATCAAAGGGTAAGCCAGCAATGCCTTGCCTCGCTCTAATATGAGAACCTTAATTTTTTTACTGGAAATTTTTTCTTTAGAATTTTTATGCATTATTGGAGGCCAACAATGGGTGCTTGCGACCCTAACAATTTTTATGAGCGTAGACGCGTAGATAAGCATTCAGATTTTTCAGAAATTTACAGAAAATGTATCAACAGAGTTTTTATTCATTTTGGTGGCAAACTGGAATTATTTTCAAATACAATACTTTCATATGTGCCATTTTCGGCCTCCAAAAATGCATACAAATTCTAAACAAAAAATTTCCAATATTTCCCTAATTCAGATGGAGGCATCACTTATTTTATACTGGAACGAAGCATTGCTTGCTCAACCATCAAGCAATTGCAGATTTTTGTTCTACTTGCCCAGTCTTTGTATATGTTATTAGTTTACCTATGCTTTGGAGCTTTCAAAAGTCTTTGATGACTTATTGTTCATCGGGTATATTTCTGGCAAAAAGTAGTTTTATAAACAAAAATGAGTCTGTTAAAATTGTTTGACAATCTAGAAGACCTCTATTGAACCCTAATTCGAAATAAAAGCATCACTCTCGTAGGCGGAATGCAGATTTAGGATGAATGGATATTGTGGGTATACTAGATGATTTCACAAAGTCTAAGGAAGATTATTAACCATTTTTCTAATAGAAATATTCTAATACAAGCTCAATGGAGAAACTGTGCGTCAGTTAACTTTTCTAGATCTTAACATGTTGAAGCAATTGGCAAGGAACACGTGTAAGATTTCGCCAAGTATTTTTACCATATTGCAATTTAACTAACGCCTCTGCGAAATTGTATCGACTGTATATATACACATATCCATACACATAAGTATATATACATACAAATGTACTTTTTTCAACTTATTGGGCCAAGTTTTGTGTAAGTGCAGGAAAACTTTTTCATTTATAAAAATTGTAGATTTAACTACAAAAATGAGCAAAATCTGACAACTTCTAGATTCAATATATATTTGGACCTTACTTGATTAGGCATCGAACTATAGATAGTAGAAATTTCCAGATTTAATAAGACTTCCAAAAAGGTTCTTAATTTCATCAGGAGCTAAAAATTAGAGTATGTATAAGCTAAATATTTGTAGATATGTACATATGTATGAATTTAGGATTTCGTCAAAGAAACATCCTTACAAATAGGTTCAAGTAACGACAGCCCACATCTATATATAAATCCGGAATTTCGTTACAATCTCATAAAATATTTGCGTGTCAATCTAGTTGCAAAACTAGAAAAAAATCCATCATTGTCATTCTCAGTAAAAGTAAACGCTATACTCGTTCATCATATCACAAACAGTAAATGATAATTTAGGAACAATTGCACTTCGAATTTTTCAATTTCAATACACAAGTGAAAACCTCCAAATCTCATATGCATTCTCTGCCAGTTGGGTTTCCGGCAGAAAAAATTAAAAGCCACCATCAACCCAAATAATTTGTACAACAACAAAAGCAAACAGGAAAAAATATAGCACAACAAATTTTTAAATACACAAAATTCCCTAGCTATCTGTTATAAAGATAAATTGAAGTTTTTAATATTTCATTTTCAGAGGTCGTTCGAGCCATGAATTACGTGATTCAGCAGGGATGGGCAATGTACTGGGGTACGGCTCGATGGTCGCAAGTTGAGATCATGGAGGCGTATACAAATTGCCGGCAATTCAATTGCATCACCCCAATTGTCGAGCAGGCTGAGTATCATATGTTTTGCAGGGAAAAGGCTGAACTCTATCTACCGGAAATGTATAATAAAATTGGTGTAGGATTGATGGCTTGGGGACCTCTTTCAATGGCGCTAAGTGACACCCAGAACGGAGAAAAAATTTTGTTTTCAAAAGGATCCTTTAAAACGAAGAGTCACAGCTATTCATGGACAGAGGATGAAGTTAATAAAAATGCAAGAAACCGATGAATTTGTCTTAATAGAAAAGATTTTATAATTTTTTTTTTTTTTAATATATATTTTAGGGCTTTGGTTGGAACAAGGATAGAGCTGAAGAAGGCCGACGACATGGAGATAGAGTTCGTGATTTAAGTAATTTGGCAGAGAAACTGGGATGTACTCCAACGCAACTTTCAATTGCATGGTCGCTGAAACATGAGCCAGTACAGTGTTTGTTACTTGGTGCAACAACTGCGGAACAATTGCATCAAAGCTTACAAGCACTGCAGGTATATAAATTTGCTCTGAACATTTTTGAACTTAATACATAAATATATACGAGGTTTGTGTAAAAAAAACACATCTGCAGACAATATTGTTTTTTTATTTCTCATTAAGTTAAGTTAAAAATACAAACTTGACCGCGAGTTTTGGTGCGCGGTTGAAAATCATAAAAAATTTAATTCAACGACTAGTTATCATCAAAATTTCGTTGAAATAAATCTACATCTACCTTTTGAACACATTAATGTCTGTAAAAAACGCTCTGTGATTATAGTACCGAAATATTTTTCAAACTCTGACCTCGTATATTGTATATTAACATAATACGACAAATCTATATAAATCAATTTCTTATATATTATTTTATTAGCTACTTCCACGTCTATCAACAAGTGTCATGCTGGAACTTGAACGTATACTCGAGAATAAACCAGTTCGACCACCACCCATATCAACTTTAGCACTTCGGTGACAATCAGCCTGCCCTCAGGGGCCACCCAGTACGAGTGGCATCTGTGGGGCAGAATCACCAAAAGATGAAGAGATCAGCGTTGGAGAGGATTCTAAAGATGCCTCAAAACCAGGCTTTTGTGAAATTCAGTGACGAAAGGAGTCTTTAGACAACAATAATAAATTTTTGAAACCAATTAATAGTAAAAATAGCTTTAGTAGTACAACAATAACTACAACAGTTAGCAAGCATGATTTACAACGTTCACATTTGAGAGGTTCAATTTCCAATAACAATCTTAATTCCAACAATATTCGCTTAGATAGTTCACCAATTCAAATAGATTCTATTAATAATAATAATAACAATAGCAGTAATAATAATGCATCAGATGTTCTAGCTACCCGAGATTTACGTAATCTAGACTCTAATAATAGGGCTCTTAGTCAAGATTTAATAGATTCAGATCAGCAACGACAAAAACAGAAGAAATCAATGAAACGTAATACAAGTTTACTTAGTTTTAAATCGCTCGATTTTCACATTAAATCGATCTATACTGGATTACGTAATAAAAATAATTCAGATCAAACATCAGGACGAGGAGGTGCTGGTAATAATATGATGATCAATAATCCAACAGCAGTAATAAATGGACGAAGAGCACCATATCTAAAAATTGAAACTGTTGACAAAGATGAATCAGAAAATTTATTGCTCACATACCCACAATCACCGTATCAAACTCGTCGAAGTAGTTTTGATAAATCTAGCTCACAATTGCTCAATATAACGCAATATGAAATGTGCAGATCACAAGCTAGTTCTCCATATTTATGTCCAAGTCCAATTCCAGGAACAATAAGAAGATCATCAACATCAGATATAATGTCAACGAAAAAGACAGTTAGTGTAAGTGAAAGTCGACGTCCATCTACAACTGATCTATTGAGACGTGCTCGAGAACGAAAAGGTAGTGAAAGTGGACGTCTTGGAAGGAGTATTTCTCATGGTGGTTTACCCCGCGGTGGATCTCGTAGCGGTCGACGTACTAGTATTGCATTTTAAGAATAAATATTTATTAAAAATATTGCGTCCGCTTGTTGTTATTTTTCAAAATTTTTAATATCAAAAACGAATATCTAAGATTTTTTTTTGTTTTTAGTAAGTATATTACCTACATATAAGCATACTATGTCTTACGAAATTTAGTTGAAATTTTATGTCACAACATCTTTTCTTTCCTTAAATATTTACGACACTATTTTTCCAACTGTTTCAGACTTTAACGAAAATTATCAGTTAATTGCATTCAGAGTTTTCCTATATGATAATTTTATAGAAAATTTTTTTCGGTTATAATCAAATTAAAAAAAAATGTGTATGTACTATGTAATTTTTTCATCTCCTACCATTTAAAACCCGCCTTTTAATTTTATATACACCTATCTATATCATATCTATCCGAACTTAGATGGCGTTTTCAAATCAAATTGTTCGGTGATCAGAACGATGCCATATAGGAGCAATATATGGTAAATATGTAAGGTGACAGGGATGCTCTTGTAAGAAGCAAATTTTTATTTTATTCCTATTTTTTTTTTAGAAAACATCTAGTTATAGAGTACAGAAGGAATGTTATTCTAGGTAATCCTTCAATTTGATTATTTCAAGTATCACTGTATATCATAAACTTACTCCAGAAGAAATGTTTTGTAATGAAAAACTTTCAACATGGAGTTATACAGTGTCCCAATACAAATTTAGTTTTTTTTTTTTAATAATCTGATCTTAAAAGCTACGAAAAGAAAGAAGCACAATGAATTAGCAAAAATGAGAGAAGAACAAAGTTATGATTTCTTGCTCATTTCTTAATTTGGAACCTAGCATTTCACCTAACTAAGTACCCAAATATTGATGCAATTTATTCTATTCTAACGAAGCTTTATCCAGTGGAGAAATGAAACATTTCTATTTTTTCTCGTAAAAATAACATAAAAAAATTACAATTAAACTAATAAAAACCTTAAAATCACTCACCTTACCATTTTACTGACGAAAGAATTCCTATGAGCATGACAGGTCGTTCACAATTTTATTACACAATTTTATCACACGATTTCACACAATTTTATCACACGATTTCACACAATTTTATCACACGATTTCACACATTTTTATCCCTTTTATATTTCACTTCCACAATTAACTTTTTTTTTTATATAACAGAACTTTAAAAAAAAAAAACTTCACCATTATATACATTAATATTATCACATCATTTACACTTAAATTCACATTCACAAGCATATATTATTTGGGTAATTTCCAATTATTGCGAAATTTCCGGAAAATAAATATGGCGCCGCGTCGCGTCATTTCATATAATTTTCATATGGCTAAGTCAGACATTTTTTCACTTCGATTTTATTTCAAAGATATTGTTAATTGTTAAATTATTAAAACTTTTATATTTATTATAACCATTAAATATGTATTATTAGGAGTTTATTGTTGTGCTTATTAATTCATACAAAATTTCCATTTGTAACTGTTAAATAATTGTATTTAAGCGACAAACTTTTAATTCAGGGAATATTTTCAAATCACAATTATCACAAGTCTTACACACACACAATTTCAACAAATCCCGGCTTTACAGAAAATCGTTTATCTAACCTGCAATTATTAATATCAATCTAATCACGAACTTTATATAAATTTTAAAGAAAACAATATTAATCTTCCCGACGAACATTAAAAAACACGCGATATTGAACCAGACAGACTGACATTTGTCATGGAATGTACATAAGTAATAAAACACTAAACGGAACACACTGTGTATGAACGGTCCATCCTGCACCAAGCGGGAGCTGTCTGCTTTCCTGTAACGGTAAATTGGTATTATTAGTAACGAATATTTTATGCATTGTGAAATTATCTGGAAATGGAATAAATGATTGCAATCCTGTTTAAATTTAAAAGATTTTATACTGAAAGACAATTTTTGTTTTATGAAATTTAATTATTAAATACGATAGGTGTGAAATTACTAGAAATTGTTTTGTCCTTTTTGCACTGCAGTGAAACAACTTTTCAATATTCCAAGCTGATTGATATACCTACATAGTATAACAACTACAACAGAGCTTAAATTTGTTCCGTTACTTTTACAGTGGCACATAAAACTGTTCGTGAAAAACAATAAAGAAATTTTCCAATATTATAGTTTTTATGGAAAATTTTATTTAAATAATTTAAAACTTCTGAACAGACCCACAATTTCAGGAAGAAATTAAATATAAGTCACTTATGAATATAAACAAAGTTAAAAAAAAAAGTCATATTGAAGCCATGAGCACTTTTTTCACTTATATAGGTATATAAGCGCTAAATAAAAATTTAATTATAAAAAAATTAAAAGGAAAATTGGCTAATAATAATTTTTATATTCGCCGTATGTAGAATGTCTTCCCACAGCTTATGAATGTGTTTTAAATTTGTTGTACGCATTATAACATTTTTTTTTTCAAATGTTGTCGTTCTTTTTCTCGTCTGTTGTCGCTTTTTTCGGAATCCATATGATTCTGAATGCATCTGATTCAAGCAAAACGATTCCAATTTGTATTCGTTTACAATTTAGGCAAGGTACTGATAGTTGAGTTTAAGTTGTCTTTATTTGGAAAATGGCTTTGTTTTTCATAAATAACAATTTATTCGAATTTATACTTGCATTTGTCAAATTGAAGAAATGTCAAACACTTGAAATGGTTCTGTTTCGTTCCTTTTATATGAACATAGAACTATATTATGAAATCGTTCTGTTGATTCTAGTGACTTATAACAATGGACTTAGCGATTTACTATTTCATGTGGAACAAAAAATATTGTGTTTCTGTATATCGCCATTAGAGCACCATTTAAAACGTTTACCAATCAGATGAAATTTTACACCCGTAAATCGAATTAAATTAAAAAAAATTATTTTTTTGTGCCAAGTGATATTTTAATCGCTTATAAGAAATTAAACTAATTCCGACTTTATTTTTCAAAAGTTATTCTCAACTGAATCCTGCGTATGGGGAAGAGAGACGGCGCATGGTGATTGCATCTGCAGCCAACATAAAAACATCAAATGTCATAAGTAAACGTTCAGTAAGCAATATTTTGTGTTGGTAGCACCAACTCTGCCGTAAAACTTGTGCCATTCTTTCCTATAGGAAAATGGTAGTGCATTCAGTCAATTGTTATAAGTCAGTGGTTGATTCATACAGGTTCATTCAGAACGAGAAAAGGAACGCAGTCTGATTTTATCTTTGATCTTCAGCCAGTCAAATCTAGCTGACCTCTACAAGACCTATATCAGACCTAGAATGGAATAAAATTCTCACATCAGGGCCGGGACTGGTCGTTCAACATTAGCTTAATTAGATATTGTCCAGAAGAGAGCTTTCAGGCTCATTGTCGATTTGACAATTACTTGCCATATCGACTCACTAGAGCACAGCCACAATGTTGGATGCCTTTCGCTTTCTTATGGCTTTTTTTCCAATGAAATATCTAGTCTGATCCCTTGTAGATTAATTCTTGTACGCAATATTCGCACTACAAGCCGTGCATATACTTTCACCATTCATAATACTTTCGGCCGTACAGTAAAATTCCGATATGATTTCTTAACCCGAACTGGGCTTACAAACTGCGAAGATTCAAGAATGAGATACATCAGCACCTTCGGCACTCTTTTTTCCTCATGTCCCCTGATCCTTTTCCTATCTCTTTCCTTCCATGATGTGCTTTGCATCATAAGGTTTCCCCTGAACTTGGCTTAATAATATAAAAAAAAATATATTTTAGACAATTTTTAACAGTGTTGGTTACGGTGATGTCCAGATCATTTTTTAATGCATGTTTAAGTATTATTCAACCATTTCTCATGGAGTCAGACTCCGAATTTTCTGTTATGCGTTCCAAAATTTAATTTAAAATTTTGTATTTTTCCAATTAAAACTTTTTAATTTTTTTTTTTCGTATAAATTCTCCTATTAAAACGTGATATTTTTCAGAATTTTTTAACACAGAAATTTCATTTTCATTATTCCTTGCAACGGACGTTCTCAATGTCATGCTAGCAAGACCGGCAAATGCTATAACAAAATAGTATCCTTCATACAGAATTAAATCTTTACGTTTTAAGTATAATCATATCACTGTTAAATATATTTTTCTCTATCATCCTTCTTGCTAGAATCATACAATCCTATTTAGATTGTCCTGCCTCACAAAGAAAAAACATTTATTCTTTGCCATTATGACATTAAGGATATTGTTGTGACAAAAAATTTAAATTTAATTAAAAATGTTAAAAAAAAATACAAAAAATACAAACAAATGTAATGAAGTTTTTAAAGTCAACCATAAATTTTGGAAAAATTCAAATTAGATATTGAATAAAATAATTATACAAAACATTGTAAAGCATTTGCATTGCCTTCTGAGGTTAAAAAGAATTGTTCTTTTCTTAATTTAGGTATAAAAATTAAAATTAAAAATCACATTTAAAGAAATGGGGGAAATTATTTAGAGCTTTGCTATGTAACAAATAAAAAATAAAAAACATTAAGTAAGTAGCACTTATGACAAATATATATAAAAAAAAATACAAAAAAAAAAATAGTAGATAGCTAGTATTTTCATTTCTCTTTATTCTACAATAAATATACAAAAACCAATAAGTACGGATAGAGCTCTACTGCTTTTACCCCCATTTCAGTGACAAATGTAATATTAGTTTTAAGAGTTTAAATTATAGAATGACACGTAATTTTACTTCAAATTAAAGAAATGAAATTTTTTCTCTCACATACGGACTGTGATTTCAAATATTTAAAAAATAAAACGTTTATAGAGAAATCGGTAGTTAAAGAAATATATTCATATATACATACATACATAAATACATATTGGTAAAGAGATAAAACTATTTACTTGTAGCCTATAAAACACTGAAATTAATTTATTGCAAAAAAAAATCAAAAACAGAAAATTAAGTTTTTTTCTTTTTTAAATATTTGTTTTTTTTTTTTGTGTTAAACTTGTGTTAAAAAAAATTGATTTTATCATTTTTATTTTACAATTACATTATACGCATATTTTATATTGATTTTTATTTTATAAATGATCAACCTTGTGCGTAAAATTGTTTTAAATTGTTTTCTCCAATATTGTAGGTTTCGAAAAGAAAAAATTATACTGACACACATTTTATCCCCAGTTACTCTCTCTAGACATTGGCTATGTAACGATAACCTAAATTGTTGCGTCTTTCGACACAATGTGTCATAATTTTACTAATTTGTGCCTGAACATTTCTGCTTAGATTTTCCAGAAATTTCTTAATTGTTATTGGATCATCTAAGGGGAAATAACACTAAAAAAAATTAATTTGAGCTGCATTTCTCCGCTATAGTTTATGGCATTGGTAATCTTGTTCTACTATTCAGATTAAACAAAAAAAAAAGGCTACCAATGCCCCAATTATGAATCTATGTAGACCCAAAACAGCTTTTGCGGTTACTATTAAAACTATTTCTAGCAAACAACAGGGCAGTAGTTGTCCTATGTATGTTCTGTTTTTTTTTGTGTGGTTTAGCTATGGGGCAATTTTGAAGTTTTATTCTGTCTGGTCGACTACATCAGAGAGGATTTCATACAGCTTTTTGGACAGATCTGATAACAGGCAAATAGCTTTTAAAACATTTCTGATAACAGCTTAATAGCTTTTCAAATAAGTCTGATCCTGTCTGGTTGATGGCGAGGATTCCATTTGCATATCAGACCTGTTTTAAAAACTGTTTAGCTGTTATCAGTCCTGTTTGAATAGCTGTTTAGTTGTTATCAGATTTGTTTGAGCTGTTATCAGAACTGTTTAAAAGCTGTACGGAATCATCTGTCACGTAGTCGACTAGGTATAAAGCTTCAAAATTGCTCCAGACATAAACCACAGAAAACAAAGTGTCACAGAACATACATAGGGCAACTACTCACGGTCAGGTTTTAAATTTTGAGCCGTTTCGAAACAACCTAGCTGGCGAAAACATTTTCACTGTAGCCCTTGCAAATCACTTAGAACCATTTTTATCGCATTTTTCTCGCGTACATATAAAAAAAAACACTTTCATGAACATTTGCAGGTTATTTCTATAGTCGAAGAAAAAGTTAAATTGCGAGCCTGCATTATGCTTTACGGCTATTCCTTGGTATAAGTAAGATGTAAGTTTTTTATTTTATTGTTATAAGCAACCCGCAAAAGTTCGTGAAAGTTTCATTGATGTACATGAAAAATAAATTGCGACACTAAAAGCGCCCAGGTTTAAAATCAAAAAATTATTTGTTATCTTGTTTGTTATCTGTGATGTTACATATTTTGACAACGACAAGTTGTTTGTGCAACTTGTTTTATTTTTATGTAGCTATTAACATTTATTCCATGGTTTATAAATTATGAAATTTGTCATAATCAAATTTATATCAAAAATTAAATGGCATTTTTTTGTTTTTTTTGTTTTTATTATTTAAATTAATATTAATAATCAAGCAAAATCAAGCAATATCCTACATTTAAATATTATTTAGTGAAAAAATAAGAAACACCTTTAAAACAATTACAAGAAAAAACACTGAAAATAGATAAATTATTTACAATACAAAATACAAGAAATAAAAACTTTGCGCCTTCTTTAATTCAAAATTAGGTGGTAGATAAAAACAAATAAATATACATAAATACGAGTATATATCGCACTTTGATTAGATATTAAATAAAAACAAAACTCGAAGTATAATAACATTATACATAAATTATTATATTATTAAAAAAAAAAATTAAAACACCATTTCTTAATATTTAAGAACATCACAAGATATTCGAAAAAATATTATATATAAAACAAACAAACAAAAATTTATCTTATTATATAAAATAAATTATTTTAATATTTGAACTTGAATATAGCTTAAAAATAAAGAAAATTAAAAAAAAAAAACACAGATCCAAACAATAATAGGAGATAACTACACAACTACCAAAATGAATGCTTAAGAAAGTCATTTTCGAACTTGATATTATTATAAGAAACCGCATAAATTTGTGCGAACTAAATTTCAAAAAACGCAATTTAAATGATGGGCAATAATTAGATAATTATTATTGAGATTTTTTTTTTTTTTCGTTTTCGTCATATTGTGCTGTTTGCTATAATTCTGCAAATACAAAGTTGGCATAGCTACAACTATTTAAAAAATAAAAAATAAAAAAGAGTACCTATATACCTCTACCTACGCATGGATTAGGGCTCAATTAAAAAAAAAACATCTTTAATATAATCTTAATTAAATATTTTAAAATATCATTTAGTTTCATGAATATAATTCGTCTTCAAATAAATTTTCATAATAATTGTTCAACACTATAAATATTTTTTGTTTTGCTTTTTTAATAAATATTTTGTAATAACAAAAAAAAAAAGTATTAAGTAAGAAAAACGCTTAAATAAAACACGATTATGATTACAAATACAATAATTTTCTTATTAAGATCGAAAATTAATGCGCGCGTTTATAAGTAAAATTTAAGGTCGAAAGTTATTGAAGAAATTAAGATATTTAAACGAAGGATGAAGAATGTTTTATCAAAAAGAAAAACTAAAAAAAAAACAAAAAACAAAAAATGAACAGCAGAAAACACAAATTTATCAATAAAAATTCTCTTTCACCTCATTGGATGTTTTTATTTCTTTGCTTTTTTATTGAATTACTTTGATTACATTGTGAACAGGATATATCGTTGTCTATAAGCATTCTATCTAGCGACACATGCTATCCACAGCAGTGATGGAATTTGACTTTTGTGGTAATTTCAGCACTTTTTATTCTAAAAAGCACTTTCGCACTTTAAAGAATTTTTCCGCACTTTCTCCTTTTCTAAAATTTTTTTTCAAATATGGTAACAATTTTTTTACGTTTCCGAAAACCTGGCATTAATCATGCCGGTTATGTATAAGTACTACGTGTTTCCCACCTCCCCCAATGATCTGATCTGTTGCTGCCATTGAATAAATAACTAATAAGGAAGCGGGGTTTCGTGCGAATACAGTGTACGTGAGTAGGCAATTGACAGCCAAACCCATGGAGCGGGGAGAGAAATGACAAGAGGGCTGGTCACTTATTTGAAAATTCTGATGACAAGTCACTTAAATTATCATAGGCAACGCCTAGGAATATTGTCTGAAGATAAGGGGGCGCCAAAAATTTGTCTATTTTACATAGCAATTTGGATTATAAAAAATGTCCCCCTTCAAAATTTCACGGTTTCACTACTGCAATGACGAAACGAATACAAACACAGCACACTAATACATTTCGCCGAGTGGTTTAGGTTTTAACCTGATATGCAGTTTCCTTATTAGGTATTTATTCAGCCAGACCTGTCAAAATTTGAAAGCACGGAAAGTCTATGATGGCGTTCCAATGTGTAGCTGGCGCTGGAGCTGTAGCTCATTTTTGCCAAATTTTAATTTGTGGCGCGCGCCAAATCTGACAGTCGTTGGAAATTAATATTTTTATTGAAAAGTTCGTCCTCATTCTCCTTTAATATATTTAAATGTTTTTCGTAGAATCCTGAACTCATCCTCTGTTGATACAGAGGTCTAACCCACCACTTTCTGCGTTTTTTGTCTTTAAATATTTATAAGTGCAAAAGCACAATTGCACTACACATTCTAAAAAGGCCATTTCTTGTAATTCTTCCATATTAAATAATATTTTCAAAATCCATAGATCAAAGTAAAAATAAATAATGAGGTATTTCACCGTGCGTACCATTGGCTACAAGCTGCATCATTGTAACCAATGTTAGCTACATGGCGCGCGCCAGTGCAAGCTACAGCACCAGCTACCGCGCCAGCTACGAGCTACCGCGCCACATTGTGTTCCGGCCTTAAAGCTACATATCCTATATAGCTAGCAAAGCATATCTCATAATACACAATTACAACTGTCAACGATCAAAAATATGTATAACCAAAGAACTTCTAACAGAAAAAATACGCATCTCGTATATTGAAAAGTTTTATATGGCGGGTCGTTCCATTACGACCCGCTCTCACAAATTGTATGAAAACTCTCTGCTTTTTAACGATCCGCCACTCACCGGTGAATATTACTACGACCCGCTTTCACAAATTTCACGAAAACTCTGCTTTGAATAACGGCCCGCCACGCCACCAGTCATCAGTGGTGAGGGGCGGCTGACGGATCGTCATCGTCAAAGCACAGCATCAGATTGCAATTACATTGCGTGTTCTTTTTGCTTCTTTTACCTCTTCTCTAAGAAACCGGTTTCATCAAGAATACTTTGTTTGGGAGAATTTTCATTGGGCCATCCCAGACGAGTATTCTTGATGCAAAATGCAAACCGGTTTAACAACAGAGTACGCGCCTCCGCATGGGTATTCTTGATGCAGGCTTTCATTTATATAAGAATAGGGGACTATGAATGTGTGCGTGCATTATTCATCACCGGCAGATAAATCACGAATGAAATCAGATATTTCATGAAAATTCTCGGACCCCACTGAACAAGAAATATTTCGTTGCGGTTGTATTAGTGCGGCACAACAAGTGAATACCATTTGATTTTTGATGCAAAATTTCTCTCCAAAGTGCAGCACAATTGTAGAGATTTCTCTCTGCTTCTTTTACCTCTTCCCTAAAAAACCGGTTTGCATTTTGCATCAAGAATACTCGTCTGGGATGGCCCATTTACATTGCATTGCAGATTGCAGCAGAACCGGAATTGGTGGGCGACAAGCAGTCTAGTCACAATCACTGTCAGTTGCATAGATGCGTTTGCTTCATGAATATAGGTAGCCAAAATATGCTGTGCAAAAGTTTTTATGAAACATTTTCGAGTACCTAAATTAATAGAAAAACCTGCTCATCTCTTCAGCTAGGCAACATAAAAATAGTTTATACAAGCGAAGTTACTGTCCCAAGTAACCTCGATTTCAGTCCCTCACCTCCTCTTGACATACCAACCAGTTTACTTGCGCCAGTACGTAAACGAGTTCTACTCACTTCAACTTTTTAGCGAAGTGGAACCTGGGAAATAATCAAATTAATCCAATTAAAGTTTGAATAAAATTCATTGCGAGTGAAGGCAAAAGTTAATATGCGATTTTGTCTAATTCAATTATATAGCAAAGTTAAATAGTTTCGGTCGATTTCACTCATGCTTTCTCAACTCAAGTTCCGGCATTCGCTACATACGTTTATGTAAATCAAACGACTGGACAGCCATAAGTCGCAAGATTTGCTTGAGTGTGTGTAGCAACAACGAAAGTGGAAACTCAGAGGTCGACTAAACCAGACTAAACATTTACCTCCAAGATGGTACAATAAGTTTCTATTACCCCTTTCACATGAAACGGACTGGAGTGGATTAGCGTACTTCGGAGTGAGAACATTAACCGAAATTAAATTATCTAAACCGGCGTTAGTTCGCTAGTGGAGTGGAATTAATCAAATGTGCACACTTGAGTGCATCAAAGCGGATTGACGTTCGGATATTTTTCGGTATACTTTCTTCCTTCGCTTCGAACTCCTTCGTGCTTTCATACAGTATTTTAGAAATTTTAAAATTACACTTCTTTCAATGACCAGTCTTTCCATATTTACAAAAATTACTTTAAATGACAGCTGACTGTAAATTGAGAATGTTAATATAAAGATGTCTCTCTCGTCGATTTAATCCAGTCCATCGCATGTGAACATTCGGTACTATGCGAATTAGGACTACTTCAGTCCAGACCGCTTCATGTGAACAGAGTATATGATACCGATTACTACAGACGAGAATCCTAAATAAGCAGTTCAAGAAATCGAAAGTGTATCTCATAAAAACCAGTAATCTATACGAACTCTCCATTCCTAAACTTCTCAAATTCTCTTAACATATCCAATTCTTAATCTTCAAAAGAAGACAGCGAAGAAATAAAAAGAGCAAACACTTGGCTACTTTGTGAAATAAGTTCTGTTTGCGTTTTTTTACATAAAACGAAGGCGGAAAACGCCCAATATCACTGCTCTTGCTCTAAGAGCATTAAGTGGCCCATGCATGGCGAACATATTGACCAACTTGGTGTGTCACACATGAAAGCTTTTTCTCCACACACTGTCAAACATGCTGTCCAAAATTAAGATAGGAACACTTAACAGGAGCTGCTACAACTATTAATTGTTATCATTTCTTCAATAGAGTTCACTCAAGAATGACGAATGCGTGACAAACATCACCCTACGCCTACACGGTTCAATAGGTTGTCAAACACGTAGCCCCGCCAGTAAAAGTCAAACTAATTTGATTTTCGTCCAACCGCTTGGTCTATGGGCCCCTTTAAGCGGCCAATACACGGCGAAAATGTTGTACAACTTGGTGTGTCATACATGAAAGCTTTTTCTCCACACTGTCAAACATGCTGTGCAACATCAAGACAGAAACACAGTCATCTTTTCTTCAATAGAGTTCACTATTCAACAATAACGAATGCGTAACATCGCCCTACACGGTACAATATGTTGTCAAACACGTAGCCATGCCCGTAAAAATCCCGTCCAACCGCTTGACATACTGCGTGTCACACCGTCAAACGGGCACACACACGGTGACAACATCGTCGCCCTACACGGGTTGGCCAACATGATCACGCATGTGTGGTCCCCTTAAAGTTTATATATATGTCAGTGATAGATGAATTTAGCAATATAAAACAAATGATTCAAGGAAAATTATGCAAGCCGACAGATGTCTATGGGTGCGGTTACAACCCCCACCAGTAATATTGGCGCAAGCTTGTTTTTGTTGGCGGTTACAAACCTCACCAGCAGCACAAGCACTAATTGCCATCACGCTGTACATTCGAAGTGGTTCAAAGTTCAGTTTTTATGTCTAGGTACCGCGAGTACTTTTCACTTCCGTATAATAACGTACCGACCTATGGCACAATCTTTGAGTGAAGAGCTTATGTTATCAGAAAGCATAATTAAGAAAATACTTCGTTTATCCAATTAATGCGAAACTTCAGAAATTAGAACGTTTTTCGAATCTATAGAATAAGGCTAACTATATTTTAAGTAAAATAAGACAATTATACAAAAACATCCAACGATCCTTACCACGATTTTACCAGAAGAAAAGTTTGCTGTTACATTGAGGTTAGTATAATCACAAAACATTTGTAAATCCATTATTGGAAAGTTTTTATTGTACATAAAATTTAAACTCGAAATCAGCGATAAGGATTACTGTAAATTAAATATTAATTATAAACATACTTTCAACAGTTCCTCCAGAGTTTACGGTAGAAATTCCCCAATTTTCGTTGCTTGGGAAAAAGAACTGTTCGCTATTTATGGAATTTATCCAAGTCCAACTACAGGCGGAATATGATCGTTGATCACTCTTAACCTGGGGATTGCATGTCTTATGTATATGGGCAATTATAGCAATAAAGAAAGTAGTAGAATTAGAAAAAACAGAAGAAAAAAGGAAGAGGTGCTGTTAAACGATATAATGTATATAATCCCAGAAACACTCATTTTACCTGTATAAATTTATTAATTTAGAAAGCTCCGCTCTCAAATATTTTTTCACTTAAAGCTTACAAGTTACAAATAGAAAAACAATTATTTTACTAAGCAATATTCAACTGAAGGAAAAAAATATTTAATATCAACGAAACGAGTACAATTCAAAAGAAGAAAAATCCAAACTTATTACACTATCATAGCATTCATAACATAATGTCCATAGTCATCATCCATCGAAGTTTTCGAAACGTTGTTAGCTTTGGAAGTGATATAACCTAAAACTTTTTGAGAAGTCATTAGTCTATTCTTTTGTCTCATTTCAGTTTCGATGTGACTATTAAAATGAGTCTTATAGTGGAAACCTTTGCCACATGTAGTACAAATATAATTCAAGCTCGTTGAATGATATGATTTACTGTGACGAATCAAACTGTCCTTATATTTGAATCCTCTTTTACATAAAGTACAAGAGAATTTATCAATCTTATAAGATCGCTCAACGGTATTTTTACCGTGAAATTTCTTTATATGCCAAGCTAGTCCCCTTTTACTAAAGTATCTTTTATCGCATAGATAGCAAGCGAATTTTTTTTCACCCGAATGAATATAACTGTGATATTGTGAACTTTGTTTTGTTGCTAGAAATTTGCCGCATTGCAAACACATAAAGAGTTTACGATTTGGACCCACTATTCCTTTTCTATTTCTACTCATAAATTTCAAAGCTTGCAATTTCCAATCAGCATTACAATGATTAGAGAAAGTTTTAAATCCTGGCAATTTAATATCTTCAATGTTACTATTCAAGGCCTCTGCCAGTTGAGCGCATGTTACTTCTATACATGTCGAATTATCTAACGAGTCTGAATAATTGTAAGTCTCTGAAGAAGAAGGTATGAAATCTGTAGTAGTAGTAGTAGTTGTTGTTTCTGTTGTTGTTGTTGTTTTTTCGTTGTTTGTTGAAATCATACCAAAACTTCTTGGTTCCGTTGTTAATGAGCATTTAAAACGCACCTTATCTTCACCGATCGACTCGAACATTAAAGTTAATTTATTTGATGCAAAATTTTCATCATACTCATCGATCATGATTTCGATCTGAAATTGAATTAAAGTGATAAGCTATTGAAAATATTTGTTTTGAATGTTTTGCAGTGAAATAATTAAATTTAGCGTAGAAAAGTGTTTACTTATGATTATATTTATGATGATGCTATAAGGATAAATAAACACTATTGGCTCGCGCATACAGAAATCATAGATGAGCTAAATTGAACTTAATTTATCAGAACTGATGTAAACAAACATACTTCACATAAAGATCTAAGCACACCGCAAGCGGAACTAAACTAATCTGTGCTCAGCTGACCGGAGTTGATTTTAGTTGCTGAATTTTGTTTGATTTTTTTCGCGTTGATCAGCATCAGCACGTGTCTATAGTGAATAGCCAAGTCTACAAACTTGCATGTGCATGTGCAACGAAAGTTGAGACTGAAATTGAGCATGAATTAAATCGGTAGAAACTACTCCGTACAAGCGAAGACTTTTGCTATCGGTATGTATACATGCCAAGTCGTACAATTTGCATGAGCAGTAGCGGTCTTTAGACGAATGCCGGACCTTGAGTTGAGAGAGCATAAGTGAAAACGACCGAAACTATTGTGTACAAGAAAAACTTATGACTTTGCTATGAAAATGAACTAGACAAAATCAGATGTTAACTTTTGCCTCCACTCGCAAGAATTTTGTTCAAACTTTAATTCATTCCTATAGCAAAGTCGTCAGGTTGACTTGTACACAATGGTTTCGTCAGATTTCATTCATGGTAGACTTCAGTCTCAACCCAAGCTCCGACTTGCGCTGCACACGCGCATGCAAATCATACGACTGGACCATGCATAGCCAAGTTATGATGTACTTGATCGTGTCTAGCGGCCTTTAAGAATCAGCTTCAACCACAGCTCCCATTTCCATATACGTATCATGCAAACTTTCTGCATGCTGATAAGCTTTCATAAGTTCAGCTCTACTCAATTAAGCCACAGCCAATATACAACTAGATAAGAAAATCTCCATATAAACCCGTATCACTTTTTCAAAGCTCTTTGACTTATTATTTATTCAACTAAAGAAGGTCATCTTTGCGAAGAATTTATGTGGCATAATACAGCAAGAGAGAGAGATAATAGGGGCTTTCGGCAAGCACTGTCTCAGTGAGACAACTGAGACAAAACTTTGAGCAATCGTCTCAGTTGTCTCAGTTCAAACCAATCAGCTGATTTGCCAATTTTGACATTTAAATAATTTTGAACACAGAATTGGATAGTAATAAATTGAGGAAAGTGTTGTTAGTCTATTCAAACAGCTCACTAAACTTTTATTTGTAATTAAAATCACAAAATAACGAAACTGAGTCAACTGAGACAAGAAAATTCAGTTTCACTTGTCTCAGTTGCTCAGTGGTTGCGTTCGAAATTGGTAGCTCAATATGGAACTGAGACAGTTCCCCGAAAGTGCAGTCTCAGTGAGCCAACTGAGAATATCTCACTTGTCTCACTGAGAATGTGCTTGCCGAAAGCGCCTATGTGTAGAGCTTTCTAATAGAGGGCTATTGGCTCGTTTTAATTCGACCGCTTTTTTGTGAAATTTTCACATCTAGAGCTATGTTCTTTTGTGTACCTTGTTGTAGAACTCCCATATACCGGAGAGAACAAATTGTTCTGTCGATTGAAGCGAACTATTTGTACTGTTCGCTTCATTTATACATCTTCTATAAAAATTTATGAGGCGTTCTTTTGTGTATCTTTTGTTCTGCTCTGTACTGCGGACACAAAAGAACACAGCTTAGATTTAAGTTGTCTCAGGTTACGCTCAACTACGCTTTCTGTGTGCACGAGCCCTAAGAGACACTCGTCTTGTACCTCGAGGATTTTAAGAATCTTTTTGCATACAAGTCATCTGAAATTTAGCTTATGTTGTAATATTTTATCAAATTTGAGGGAACGGATATTTCAATAGCGCCGCATTAGACATAGATGATGTGATGCGCGTATAGCTAATAAAAGAAAGAAAATAATATTGCAGCAGTTCCAGCAGTCTGAACGCTTGGTTTGTGCTTTTTGCTTCGGTTTCTACCTTTCATCGCATAGCAAAATAAGTTTCTTATGAAAATTTTCGAATACCTATGTTAGAAATTTGTAACAGAAAGTCCTTTTCTAGAGTTTTGAGCGGAGCTACAGATCTTATGTATACCATTGCGGCATCATCTGCTATTTTAGTGCCACAATTAAGTAGGGCACATATGCGATGACTTGAACTTCCAGTTCATGGCTACTGGATAAAAAAGTTTAAGATTGAAATATTTACACTTACCATTCGTATAGATTTCCAGAACTCCTTCTATTATCTCGATAATAGTATCACCGAAGTAAGCTCTTGTCTGTATTCCCTATCTATATACGACTAGAATAGCGTTCACAACTATTAACCTCCTTGTGGAATTTATCTTTGGTCAAGTGTGCGAACTTCTTTGTCGGTTTTCCAACATTCGAAGCCCTTATGCATAATACTTCCCACACGAGTATTCTTGATGCAATATGCAAACCGGGTTCTTAAGGAAGAGGTGAAAAGACGCAGAGATATCTCTTCGAGTCTTTCCACCTCTTCCTTAAAAAACCGGTTTGCATACTGCATTACGAATACTCGTATAGGATGGCCCATTAGCAGCCTTTTTTGTTAATAACAATGTACTAGTCGGTACCAGATATTATTCAGCTCAGAAAAAAGTGTGTAAATGGCAAACCTTAGATCAGAAAATCCATCAATTCCACTAAGGTACTGTAAATCTTTAACTTACAGACACCCAACACACAAGAAATTTACTATAGTTGCTTGTGAGCTGGAGTCACCAAAAATCCTTGTTATTGATTGGTGACAAAATCCGCAACAAAGAGCTCAACTTAACGGCGCAAGTACGAGAAATTCTCTGCACACCTTTCTAACAGCATATGAAAATAAACATACTCTCATGTCAGTTATAAACTTGTTAACTAGATGGCAACATAGTCAAAACCATACAATTTCGTCTGCTACTTTTGTATGCAAGGGAGGAAGTACAATCAAATCAAATTCATGTATCATTCATTCATAATAACTGTAATAACCATATTAAAAAGGAAAAATAATTATAAACGTTTACCTGTTAACACTATCGTTAATAGAACTCGATATATTTATATACAGAACTAGCACACGTTAAAATTATACGATATAGAAACGTATCTTGCCTTTATTGTCATTATTACATTTAGCTAGACTTTCCAGCTGAATTCGGTTATTTTTAAGTATTATTAACATTTTCTTATATAGGGCCGCCGGATACACTGCATTTATTACTAATGGAGGAAATTTTCCGCCACCCGACTGTCTTTCAAGTATAGTGTCATGCGGAGTTTGCATTTGGGACAGGGTGTACGACGGCCCATAGGCGTAAATGTGCAAGAAACAGCAGATTTCAGACGCCAAAATATTTTAATTGAAAAAGGCAATATAACTGGAAGAAAAAAAATCACCATACGAATGTAGTATTATTTTCTGATTGAGATCAATATAATAAAATTTACTAATTTAACAATGTTTACTTACCACAAAGTATTTTACACAGGCGCTCTTCCAAAATGTACTTAGCTCAAATAGATAAACAATAAATTTATTTTAATTTTTTAAAACTTTGTATATTGTACTTAGATTTTTGATCTTAGAAATTTAAAGAAAGAATAATCGCTTCTAGATCTCTTCCAAAATTTCGACTCGATAACGGTGTTTAGTTGGCTTTGTGGTAGGTAGGGGCAGTCTTCTACGCATTTTACAATTTTCCGCCATTTTATGACATTTTCCGTTAAATATTTACAGCGGCAATAATACGGCTGTTTTTTTATGTATGCAAAATAAAGATATATATATATTTTTTTTAAATTTCGTACACAAATTTTTATCGGATAGAACAAAATTTACTTAAAGCAATACAAACTTTTTTTTTCCGGATTTTACACAAACTATTCAGACTATTCCCACTAAAATTTTGATACATGTAGCTGATAGTATGTGTCGTAATTCTGTGACTATATACATTTTTATAGAAAAGACCGACAGAGGAGAGAGTATCGTGTTCTCTGTACCGTGCTTCATATACATTTTCACGATAATTCGTCCTAATAGCGGAATGTGGTTCGTAATGGGAATACATGTATTCTATATACCTTGGCTTAGAACAACAACAAAGTGAAGCATACTGCATCGTGTGGCCCTAGGTCTAACTGCCAAAAATTCAACACATCTAACCGCTGTAAATATATCAGAGTTAAAACGTGCGTTTTGGTCTTTGGTGGGTTCTAAAATCTCACCATCATTGCAATTCTTTTCTTTCCTTCCTGTTCCTGCAATTTCCTCGAGCTGTTCTCGCTGTTTGGTTTTTACAATTTGGTTTTATCAATCAATGGCTGACGACGGAGATCCTTTTTTCAGTGCTGCGGATATAGTGCATTAATAATTTTCCGTATATCCAAATTTGTTTTCTGTGGAAATCTTCGTATTATTAAATCAACTAAGGAATCACGCAAAATGTATAATAAGTTTTAAGAAAAGCAAAAAAAGTGGTGAAAATTTGCTGTTCGTATAATAAATTGCGTGGCAATTTTTCACAGTGTCTATTGTTATTTATGTGAAAAAAGTGAACATAACCTCATCATCAGTATTAAATTGATTGAAATTAATACTTTAAAAATTTTTAAAATCTTGAAATTGAAATGGCAGATCCTCTGCAAGCACTTGCTGCATTGGGAAGATTTCTCCATATTGGCAATCTATTACCGTTTTATGTTCGAAAAAGGGAATATATTTCACCGTTAATGTTCAGTGAGCTTAACCCATTGTTGGCGTTAATAGATGGAAAAACTTTTGCTACTCTTATAAAAAAATGGACAAAACAGAAATTATTGCCCAGAAGAGATGAGGTAAAAATTGTTTGCTTGCAAAATAATTATGAAGAAATCTTTTGTTAAATTTTTACTTTATGAAAATTATTTTAGTTGTGGTTCATGTACGCCTCATATTTGATTGGGGATGCTTCCATAGATGAAAAACTAAAAGTCAAAGAAATATTTCCGGAAGTTGCACCTACACCAGAAGATTTGTTTTTATTTGTGAAATATTCAATGATCATACAAAATCAACAAGAAAAGAAAAGTTTGTCTAAAACAATTAGAAAAGCAATTATACTCTGGTATAATTCGAAAACTTCAGAGCAACTTATAGAATATTTGGGCTGTAATCGTGGTCTTCATGGATTCAGGCATAAAGATTTAATAGTTCTTTGTCACATTAATTTAACGAAATTAAATCTACAAATTCCGGCTTTAGCTTTTTTCAACCGTTGTAATAAATTTATTCATTTAACTGAAACTGAACAGACAACAGAGGCAGAACCATCACAGGAGGACGTTGCATCTATGAAAAGAATGAAAGTAATGTCCCAATTAAGAGTTTGTGAAAATGTAGAAGATGCTAAAAAACTTATTGAAGAAAATCAGCTAGAATTCAAACATATTCCACAAACATTAATTTCAAATCCAGAAATTTGGAATCTAATTCTTCCAAGATTGAATTATGAACAAATAATTCATAGTTGCGGATTTGTTATTGATAGCAAAATGTTTGCAAATCTTGCTTTTGAAAAAGCATTTCTAACAGCAATAGGAAATATTGAATTCTTAAAGGAAGCTAAAATTCATCCGTTTGTGTTTCTTGCTGAGAAAAGTAAACAGATTACACCAGAACCAGTAAGATATTCTGCAAAGATAAAGGTTAGGACTTGATTTGTGTATAAATGTTCTTCTTATTCTCAACAAATTTTTCTTTCATATTCCAGTCATTACACTATAGAAAAAAAGTTTTGATATACAAAATTAAACCGCACAAGCCGCTCAATGATATTTTAGAAAAGAATTTTGAACAATCTTTCAAATTTTGGCCAGGTACAGGTCTTCGTATCTTCATAACTATAAATTTACAACAAAACTATTGCAAACGTAAGTTTTTTTTTTTTTTCGTTAATTTATTAAGAGGAACAATAATATTTTTTTTTAGGACCAGTAGCAACGCAAAAGCAGGTTAATTGCTTTGAAACAGCAATCACTTTCGCACTTGCCTATCTGAAATCTGAAAGATTCTGTGTTGTTTATACTTTTTCTCCTGAAACTGACAAGCTAACGCAGATACCATGGAATAAAGATTTTACTTACAAAAAAGCTGAAGAAGTTTGTAAACCTCTTATGGTATGAGAAAATCTTCTGTTTGTGACCTTATTATTTATTTCAAAATCTAAGAAAAATGTTTTTTTTTTTTATCCTTTTAGAACAAACAAAATTGCCAACGAACTTATCTACCATTTAAGGAGGCAAGCAAGAAGAAATTTGCTTATGATCTTTTCATAACAATCGTTCCATCTATAGCTAGAGGAAATCCAATGAATAAACCTGAAAAATTACTAGATCATCTTCATGAATATCGGGCAAAACACAATAAAAGGGCGAAGTGAGTAGAATTAAATCATTCGATATTTCTTTTTGATAAAATTTCTCTCTCTCTATTTTCTTTCAGAATGGTGTTAATAAATCTTTGCCGATTTAAGCCAGGACTCATTCATAGTGTTAATCAAAGAGATGGAATTCTAGAAATTTGCGGTATTGATGAGAATACAACAAATTTGATTAATGCTTTTGGCACAGCTAATTTCTCATAAGATGGTAAATTTTGTATTCGCTAAGTAATATCACCACGACATACATTAGAAAATGGAGTTGATTTTTTTTTTGTTTTTTTTTTTATATCATATTTATTAATTGGGAATAGTCTGACTGAATATTTGTAATTTTTGAATTTTTTATTTTTCTTTTATTTCTTTTTTCGATTTTTTTTTTTTACATCTGCTCTAATATAGCTTAAGATCATCTATTCTCGTATTTATTCAATCTGAACACATTCTGGGGCATTTTGTTTTTTAGACTAAAAAGAAAAAAATAGTGATGACAAACCATAGAATAAATTTTTATTAAGTTTTTAGTTTTTCAAGGTTCGTTTATTAAAGCTCGAAAAGAAATTAGTATTGGTATTAATTAAATAACTCGTTACACATAACACATTTTTACTTATTTTTATACTCGTTACACTGCGATCTGCACATGCACACTACTAACTAATACTGAATATCCAACATGAACTAATATTAGAACAATGTTAACTTATCATTCGCGTAAACTTATGTTCTCTCAGTTTTTGTTTTTAACTCGTCTCAGTCGCACTACAATAAAGCATAGCCAAGTTCTTTTCCTGCATTTATACAAAAGACTAAGCTATGACATATTGACTCATAAAACAAGAAAAATTTCCAATTTTGTTTGGTGTCCCTATCTTCTAATCAGGTTATCTTTGCCTTCTAAGTCCGTTGATATATGATGATACACATAAAAGTTTCCTTTTGCAAGACTTTCTCGATATTTTTCTTAGATTTTCTTTTATTCATATTTACATTAATCTTTTTTTTTTTATCTCCACCACCAACTTTTAGGACAGCAGGCAGTTCAGGGTTTAATTACTATCTTGAAGAGAACCTGCTGTAGACTCGTATATTTTACGAACCTTGAAAGAGTAATTATATTAACTTAAATGGGAAACACAATTCCACAGTTTCGAACCGATTCGTAAAAGTGTCAAATTTGCTTATACAGATGAGACATAAGGCTAGTTTAAACCGCATAGTTGTTAATCACTGCGCACGAAGATGGATAGATAAGAGGGACGTTAGATTATATAGCAAAAAGGATAGGCTATGCAGTGTAAAATGCATGCATTTTTTTTAATGGGGTGGTGACAATAGGGTTGTTGGGTATTTAGTTTTTGTCAGTTCGATATTTCTGACATTACTCAATTTATTTGAATCATTGAATAAATAAATAATTATTATTTAGGGCCATATTCACCAAGGCATTTAATAGAAATTCAATTTAATTTCTGTTTTAGTACTCCCGTAAGAGGGTTAGGGATTAAAATTTGTTTCGGGTTTTTTTATGTTATACTAATGCATATATAACTTTAATTTAAATGGGTCCCAACTCTCGAATAGGAGTACTAAAATAGAAATTAAATGGCTTGATGAATACGGCCCTTATTCAATGATTTGAGTTTACGAATTTACGATATCAGCCATACAAAGGCACGCCAAGAAATATTATCGCCAAATAAATGGTCCACTAGAAAAATTCTTAAAAATGAAAAAAGTTGTAAAAAAACTGAAAAATGATTAGAACCACGGTGACAGGAGTAATCTACAAACGGCAGAGTTTGAAGTATTGCATTACAAGACTTTGTTGAACAAGAAGATCATAATGCAGATGTGATTTTCTGAAGCAGTGGGAGTATTACAGGAAGACTGAAGTTATTAAAGAACAAGTTTTCGATTCGTCATGAACTCCTTTGTGTCGGCGACGAGTCAATTGTCTTAAAAAAAGTAACACAGAGACTTGACGATTTCTCTAGACTAACTGATGGTAAAAATCCCATTCATCAGAAGTGTCATTGGAACTAGATTACCTGGTGCTGGTACTATTGCTTTGTCACTGAAGTTTTCTTTCACCCCAGAAATTCGGTGTGAGCAAGGATATAGAGATTGATGTTTAACTTATCGAGAACCAGAAAACTATGACAGTTGCCTGTGAATGTCGACAAGAAGGAAGAGTATTTTCTTTCAAAGCGATGCAAGAGCGATGATGTATACGGTTTAATTTTACCAAAGTGGTGATATGTACTGCCAATAGAATCAAGATAAATTTTTATTGGTATACCTAACGCTCATACAAATAATTAAAAATTCGGGCTTTTGGAATTATTTAGACTAGTGGGATTTAACCACACCACAACAAAATATTTGTGTAGGCCTCTCGGCTTAGCTACGTACGGTCATCCGAAGTTAAAGGAGCTTGTTCTGTCAACTACTTAATATTTTATTAATCTTAAAACCTTAGAATATAGAGCAAACTGGAATGGTTGAATCGTGTAAAATTCATGTACATGAGCGTAATTTGTCAAGAGTAGGAGACTATACATAGGAGTACGTCAGGTGCTGGATTGACTAATTGTCAAAGCTGTAGAATAACTGTCAAATGTGATTTTGTTTTGTGAACAGGTTTATGAAATCTAAAATTCTTTTGCGAAATTCAACAAAAGTACGGAAGTAATTCTTTTCAAAACTATTTATGTTTGAAGTTTATTTTGTGCAAAGTTTTATAGTGCCACTAGTGCCTGTTAAAATCTTCATATCAATTAAAAAAGCAGAAATGAAGTGTTCGGTCAGGGCTTGCAAATATAAATTGGATTATAAACTAGGGAATTCCGTTTGAGGCAACTGCACTACCTAAATTATCTTTTTTGTTAATAGAAGCAAAGTTTTATATTAATTAATTATGTGAATTGTTTCAAAATAAAGCAGAAAAAGAACATTTTATACCACAAATGCTCCGCTCAAAACATTTGTTTACTTTTTGCAAATTGACAAGTTGCTTAGAATAGGGATGGCGTGTAAATACATGTAAAAATGGACTACCAACACAACCAGAAATTCATTACGCAAAATCTGGCTTATCACCATTCCTGTTAAAACTTTTAAGCTAGAATCCAGTGGCATCGTGGAACCTCTCCACACTCTCCGTCAATAGCTCAGGCGAGCTATCGTGCCGCCATGCAGTCAATACTGTCCACCGAGTGTTCTGTCAGCTTATGCTGACAAAATCACTCTGGCTAAAGAAAAAAAAAGCACAACATTCCATTTTAGTGTTCGAGGATCTAGAATTTCGACAGTTTTAACCTGACCTTAGATTACATATCGCGATCCATTCACTGTAATTAATTGAAAATTATAATTAGTCGAGAATATTTCAGAACTGTTATACCATTCTCCTCTACCTAAATCAAATATTTCCACCGTTTTACTTCTATATCTATCGTGCTTATAGATTTTGTTAGATAAATACGAGCACGCATGTCCAAATTTTTTACATTTTCTAGATGGAAACTTTTTCCACTTCTTTGTATTTGGCTCAAAGAACTCACAAGTAGAGCTTCCTTCTCCACATATTAAAAATGAGTTACTTTTGAATGTTGTATAATCAAAACTAGTTTGAAATTCTTTTCCCTTTGGTGTGGTATATTCATTATTCGACTCCTATACACATTTAATTCGTCCGTAGACACAGGATAAAAGTTTTTTTTTTTTTTTAATCCAAGTATAGAAAGTTGGTAGAGAAATTATAGCTTTAAAAAAATTTTATTAATTGGTAAATAAATTACTGATGCTTTGTTGAATTTGTATATAAACGTTTTTTGTTTGTTTGTTATAATAGTTATTTATACGAAAACGGTTATCATACAGATTTTAGATGGATCATACACAATTAACGTGTAAGATATTGTTTTTTTTTTGAAAATTTTCCTGTTTGCATAATAGCATTTTTCGAAGTGAAGAAAAAAACAAATTTCAAAAATATCTTCAGTTATACAAAGATAGCGGAAAGCATTTATGAAAAATGTCGCTCATTGAATTTATTTGTGAATCATTTGAACTGGTTTCTTGCTGAGGATGTAATGACTTTTTGCACTTTATGCAGATGAAAAGAATGAATCCTTCAAGGGAAGTCTTCATCCTTTTTCTTTTGCACGAAGTGCATAAAGTCATTGTATATTTTCGGCAAGGAAAAACTATATCAAAAATTTAGATAATAATAGCAAAACAAATGAGGGATAATTACAATCGTAATTCATTTCGTAATTTTGTATATTTGGAGATATTTAAAAAAAAAAATTATATCTGCGTTATACATGAGCAAATTTAATTTAATTTAATTTTTTTGGATTCATAATCGTTGACATTTTTGGAGTTACATATATCGTGAATCTATTCCACCGAGTTAAAGTTTTTGTTGCACTGAAAAAAGTAGAGAGAATTAATTCATGAAATTCATTTCTCTGCCTTGTATAACTAGTACTTTTGTTATTTTTTTTTTATTTCACTTCAAAGTATACTTCTACGCGTAAACAAAGGAAATACTTTTATACATAAATTGCTTAGATATGTTAATATTTCCTATGCATATCCTTTCTAAAATCTTACTGAAATCCCTTAAAATATAGATAATTACTATAAAAAAAAAAAAAATGGTCATGACAAATTTAATCAGCATCTCATTTAATTTTATCTACTTACAAAAAATATTTTTTCTCTCATTTTTCCAATCAACTTTGCGATCAATACTTGAGTCGAAAGAATTATTTATTCAAGAGTTTAAAGGTGAAAAAACAAAACAATTTGCATAGGTTATTTGACGAATGAAAAACACCATTACACAAGGGAAGATAATTGCAAAAAAATTTTTGATTACACAACATTCAATAGTAGCTTTTTGTTAATACTTGGAGGGGGAAGGTCTATTTGTGAGTAGTTTGAGCCAAATACAAAGAAGTGGGAAAAATGTCGATCTATAAAATATTGAAAATTTGAACACGCGTGCTGGTAATTTTCTAATAAATTATATGGGGCGCGGTGGATATAAAGGCAACACTGTGGGAATATTTGATTCCGGTAGAGGAGAATGGTATAATAGTTCTAAAATATTATCATACAATTATAATTTTCAATTAATCGCAGTGAATGGGTTGCTATAATTAGCAATCAAAGGAAATAAATGTCGAAATTTTAGATCCTTTAACACTAGAATGAAGTTGTGTGGATTTATTTATTTTTTTCTTAATTTGTATGTATTTCTTTAATTCACTTATCTTACTTACGACTGCAAAAGTTACATGTAATTTTGTGGTTGTATCATTCGAGTGATGAATTCAGGACGTAAAGTCCTATCAACGGTATCAACGACTGAGGATTCAGCGTGATTTTGTAATCCCCATATTCTAACTTTTCTTTAAAATTTGTACTATTGGAGTTGTCCACTCACTATAGGTACTTTATCGCGAATGGTAATCTTCTTTATTGCATTAATGAATTGATTCTAATTTATTGTGTTTGCTTCAATATTTTCAAATTCATTGGAAATCATTTTGTTCACTTGTCTCTGTGTGAACTACGTTATTCACAGGGATTTGGGTACATGAGCGTTGTAAGTAGACGTAGATGGAGTTGTAGACGGGGCAAGTTGTTGGATATTGTTCATATCCCTGAATCGTGCAACTGCTTGTTTTTTATGTATCTTTTTGCCTGATCTTTTTAACTCCGCCTCCTTCATAGCCATGATACTCAGCTCCTCATCACTCTCATTTTGTTATCCACTCTGAGCTTCTGCTGTTCATGAAAGTCGGGATGTGCTCTGCACATATGCACCCGAGACCTGTTTTGGTGGTAAAGCTTCTATTACAATGCAAGCAGCCAAATGGTAAGCTTGGTGATGGGGGAGGGTGATTTGGATTTGTTTATCCGACACATATATTGATTATTTGAGTCAACTTGCTAGATCGAAGGGGCTGGCAACTACAGGGACCTTTAAAAACCTTTTCCAATAGCTAAGATGTAGTGTTTCGTTTCCAGTATGTGTATGCAAGTACGTGGGATGTCATTCGACAGGTGTTATTTGAGGAGTGTCTTTTCAAAAGGGGATATTTACGTCCTAATCGTTTTTTCATAAAATCGAAAAAACCAACAGCTTTATAGAATAATTGGAGGAATATATGGAAAGGATATGATAAGTTATCGAGAATATATTATTTTGAAAAAAATTTGACTATTACTTCCGGTAATATTGGCTGGCAAAGTTTGGAAATATCCCCTTTTGAATAAAAATCTTTATAATATCCCCTTTTGTTCTGTACCATTTTGTAAATATCCCTTTTTGTGTTGTACGATTTTGTAAATATCCTCTTTTGATTTGTACATTATACTAGAATAAAATTATTAAAGCATATTTTCAGTATTCTTATCAGTTTTTATTTTTTAATTCTTACTTCTATTTTTACTCAAAAATATAAAACAGAAACTTCTCCCTTAAAAATTTATTTCGACTATTGAAATCGTATTGTAAATATCCCTTTTTGAAATGAAACCAAAGTAACAGTAATAATGTCATATTTTTTAATGTAAATATCCCCTTTTGATCGGAACAAGTGTTTTCAAGTAAGATTTCCTATGAGTTTATCGCGTTTTGTTTCGGTTTACAGTGACGAAATCTTGAATTTCAGAGTAGAGAATATAATCTCATACTTAACTTAAAAAAAATGATAATTGTAAATATCCCCTTTTGAAAAGACACTCCTCATTATGTACTTGTATCTTAAACATTGGCGGGAGCTACGAGACGGGAGGAAATAGGTACATCTATGACTCTCGCAAGAATTGTCAGGATCTGACTTACTGGTTTCCTTTCTGAAAGGACGAAACGTAGGCAGTCCTAAATGCATCGATTAAGAGAGTCATATTTACTCCCACAGTTAACCCGCGCAACTGATTGTACATCTTCTTTAAGTTACGCTTCTCCTTACATGTAACGTAGTTTTGGTGGTGTGCATTATTCATGATAATCATTTCATACCTGCATCAAAACAAGCAAATTAAAATGGTGTAGCATGACAGAACACTTAATCCACGAACTACAAGGTATGCCTAATTAAGGATACATTTCGACCACATTTTTGAATTCCGCAAATAAAATTAAAACGAACGTGTTATATTGAAAATTCCAGTTTACCCCTTTATTATCGAGAGGTCTCAAATTGTACTCGATGTACCGTGGTCGTTTACCATTTTTCTGGAAAATGCACAGAGATACCATCGAAGTAATAGTAACAAAAGCTAGCCATCATAGGCCGGGCTATCTTTTGGTATAGTAAAAATTTCAAAAAAGGCACAGGAAAAAGAATAACTTCGATTATGTCCTTTTCGTCCTTACTGAGGATGCATTTTGACTACATTGAATAATTGCAAATCAAATTAGAAGGAGAGTGGTAAAAATGGGTGATGAAAATTCTTTGCAAAAGGATGGTGAATCATTTCCAAGTGTAATATGATCACCTAATTATTTTGTATCATGTAGAAGAAGTACCGTTTTACGAAAGAATTTTAATTCATATTATGCATTGACATAATGAAATGAATGCAATTGTTTGGACGAACTTTACCACAGCAGTGGATGTTCAAACTTCAGTGGTTAAGCTTGGTACTTTTTCGTCAGATACTACTCGTCGGCATTTCTCGCCACTAGAAGAAACAATTATTTATTGGCGTAGTTGAATTTCCAATTGAACACAAAATAATTTTATAGTAAATAAATTTGAGTTAGTCAAGTTCCATAATTGAGATATGTGACGCTGATTTTAGTGAAAATAAATTATTTTGGAAACGATAAAAGAAGCTGCAGTGTAATTCAAATTAAAAAAGAAGAAAACGAGAAAATATTAAAAATTCTCAACGTTAAAATCCAAAAAAATCTCCTCTCACTTTGGTCCTCCGAAAATAAGTGTTTTCTACATACAAAAATGACAAAAATTAAGAAGAAATGCTCTAAAGCTTCAGATAAAAAGGGAACAGCGTACTAGAAAAAGTTAAAAAGAAGCGAGGTCACCGAAAGTTACGATTTTGTGACCTTCCCAGGGAAATTCTGGAGCGTATTCTAGGTAATATATAATGCCTCTGTACGCTATTTTTAGTCGTATTATTATCGCGGCTGCTAATAGGACATAAAAAAGTACTTAAGTGATTTTTTTCCAATTCCTTTTTCAATGACTTTTCCTATGCTGAATTATAGCTTGACCAAGCCTACGTAACTTTTATTATTAGCACTTTTTCGATATCTCCACACATTTTCGAGAAAAATGCGCAGGGAACACGTTACGTGGGACACTCTGTATATCTGCAATAGAAGAAACGAAAAACGAGACATAATATAAAGAAAATCTAGTCACCGTACCTAAATTTTTACTATTTTAATTCAATAGATTTTTCATTTAAAATTAATAAAGCAGGAGCATCGAAAAAATCTTTATTTGAGCCCTTCAACATGATTAAGTTAAGGCAACAGACTGAATTGCGCAAGGAAAATGAGTTTTGTGATTTGATTCTAAAAACTAAGATGAGTACAAAAGCAAATTGCGCAAAAACATTGTATCATCCTCGGCAAGTAACTACTTCAAAGATTTACGATCAAATTTATAGTTTATTAGAGGATAAGCAAAGCTGATTATCTTTTCGAGAGTTCATTAATGATTGACTTCACTATCGAGGAAATGAGATCTAGAATGCGACTAGAAAAATATCTTTGACCATGTCTGGAAATGGGCTGAAGGTAAAATTTCTGAAATCAAAAGCTTCTCTCAAGTATTTTCGGAAGTTTTCTCCAAATTGAAATAAGAATTTGTTTTTAAAAAAATATTTGGCAATAAAGATGTATTAGCCAACGTAGAATTGTTGAACAAAGTTGCTAAGTTAACTAAGCCGTTTTATATTTTATATGTAAACTCACTCAACGGTTATTCGGATTGGCAAATAAGATGTTTATCGGCCTTGGAGAAAACAGTACCATAGAAAAAGAAATCAATCTTCGATGCGATTTTGGGTATACAAGTTTCGATTGACCCTTGCAACGGATTACAGATTATATATTCCAACGGATCTAACGTGAACTGCTTAGTATCTTTGTATTACTAATAAATTTCTAATGTTTATGTTAATTAAAGGAGAAAACTCAATTTTTATTTTGTTCTAATTTTAAACAATTTTTTTGTTCAATATTGTTGATCACTTAAGCATTTCCTGTTCCCAATTTTGGATGTATGGTGGTAGCTAGACTGTCATCGTCATTTTGACATTTGAAAAAATTCTTTTAGATAATTGAGGGCTCGTAGCATTCTCTTCTTCGACCCTCTTCAAGTTTTACTCCAACCACACTGACACATATTTTCCTTGTCTTCTCATTTTTCTTCCGAATTCTGTTCGCGGCACAATCATCCATATTTTGATATACAGATGATAGTCATGCAATCTAAGGAAGTTTTGTAACTTGATTCTAAGAATTAAAGATGGGTTCGAAATCAAAGTGCATAAATTGGTTGTATCCTTTGCAAGTAATTACTTCAAAGATTTACTAACCTTTCCAATGAGAGAGAAGTTGGAAGAGTGCATTTTACTGCCAGATATAATTGCAGATATGTTAGAAAAAATAATTACGTTCATCTACACCAGCAAATTTGAAGAAGAAATCGAAGATGTCGAAAAAATTATCAAATATGCAGTGATTTTTCAGTTTGACGAATTAGTTTAACAATTTTTTTTTTTATGGTCACATTTGAAATTTCTTCCTAATTTACGGTATGACTTAGCAACCCGTTACGCGGTTGCTGCCTTTAATTTCACTCTTTCTTTAGGGTCATTCAATACGCATTTCTTACCGCTACCACTTCTGCTTTCAATACTAATAATATTTTCTAAATTATTTAGAGTATTTGACACGTTTCTACGCTTATAATTCATCACAACAAAATGTTTAACTATGTCTGGCCTTCTATAGTCACAATTTTGGTAATAAAATTAAAGGAACCCACCAAAATGTTGAGATGAACTTGTGAAAATATCTCCTCCACTACATCGCTTTATTCACCTGGTTATCATAGTTATCGGTTGTTAGCGAAGAGAAACTATCATCTACCTGGAACGTCCAACTTGATATGAATGAGATGAAAGTGAAATCTTGCTATGATTGATTATGAAGTGACCAGGCTTTACAGCCGAGTAAATATGCGCGAGTGGCTATGGTACTAGAACTTATATTTATTATAATTTCGACACAAGTACATACATATTTTAAAAACTATAATTGAATCAGTTGGGGAAATCTCTTTCGATGTGATTGCGTGATAGTTTCCTACTTACATGGGGCCAACTAATGTGGCCTTATGGAGGAGGAACTAGATATTAGTTAGAACCAATCATTAATTAATTGTTCGGACAATGACTTTGAAAAAATCTTCTCTTTTTTCTCTCGAAACCATTTCAATAACTTATTGTCAAATTTATTAATATTGTTACGTGCAATAGAAATAGACAACTGGTGACATCTACTGGCAATGGAAGTAAACGACTTTAGGTTCGGAGAATTGATTATGGTATCTACAGGAAGGTTCAGGAATAGAATGAATAGAATGAATAGAACAGTCAAGAAGCTTCTGGAAAATAGAATACTCGAGAATAATCTGGAGAGTTTCTAGGGTATAAATATAGCAGTTGTCATAGCCAGAAAAAGAGTCTTGTCTTAGACGTTGCAGTGTTAAAAAGTGAAAGTAATAAACGTGCGAAAGTGTTGTAATTAGATTGCGATAATTGAAAGTACAGTATTAGCGATAATTAGAGTTGAGTTGATTAATAGAAAGTTTATGAATTTTGTATGATTAGAGTGAAATAAAGAACTTGTAAATTAAGTATTTAATATTGTGTTTTAAATAACGAACCAAAGGCCACGCTCGCAACAATATATTCAGAAGTTTTCTTAATATTAGAGGTCTAAGTGACATCACAGCACATCAGCTACAATGTGTCAAAATTTATGTAGGATACCTTGAATTCTCTGTATCGTGATGTAGCACTAGGGTGCCCTAGGTTTACTCGATGTTTTCATCGGACAGACCTATAATGTCCGCAAATATTAGGTCTGTTCGCGTACTTCTCGTGCAAAAACTTTCTGGGTAAAAACTTAACTCGTGTGGTGGGGGAAGAATGTAAAATGCATGATAAAGTACGGGAACGCTTTTCATGCAATTTCGTGAAAACAAGAAGAAGAAGTGTAAAATAACATTTGCGAATGAGTGTTGTTTTACTTTTTGTAACTTGTTGCAGTCTTGAAAATTCTTATGAGAGTATTGAATACTTAAATTATCTTCATTCGACATTTAGATTGCGCTTTAAAAACTTTTCAGAAAGTTCCAAAAATGATCTTTTCCTATGACAGTTGTCAATTTTCCTTTCAAGAATTGTGCAGTAACTAAAAACTTCGGGTAAATTCATGCAAGAAGGGAATCTGTGACGTATGCAAAACTCGTGTAATTTTGTGTGCACGAGAAAGTACGGGAAAGGAAATTGGGTAACTTCATGCAAATTCATTGCAATGCATTGTCCCAAAACTGAGTACGCGAACAGACCTATTTATAGAGAATGAAGAGTGCCAGTCTAACAACATCTCTTTCAAAAGTCACCTTCTAATTCGTCATCACTCAACAAATCAAGCTCAAGTGACACACATAAATTATTATTTTCTTTCACTTCTTTTTCTTTACTGCATTTTATTAAAGATTTTTTTTTTGTTTTGTAAAAAGAATTAGTTGTTTAGTACAACTTTTATTTATGGTGAATCCTTTGCAACAAAACCGAACAGGCACTGAACTGAACCAGAACCTGTCAGATCTACACCGAACTTAACCCTGTTCCGAACGGGGGACAAGCTGAAAAGAATGCAAGAAAGTAGGATATCCGAAAATGTATAATTGTATATTCACAAAATGTCCACAAATCCCCATTTTAATTACAAATACTTTCGATTTGACGTTTAGCTCCGAACCGTAACCACAAATTTTCATGGAACAAGAAAGTTTGAACCCGGTGCTGAAACCGAACATAGAATCGCTATGAAAAGAACATACGTGCGGAACCAGTTCTGTGTCGGTGTGGGGAAGAAAACACTTTAGGTGTAGGAACCGAACGAGTTATGGTTCAGTTCAGGTGAAAAGAATTCACCATTAGATACACGCAACAAATAACTAAAATCAATAAATCAACCTTAAAACAATACAGTATGCTAACTAAACTGCCTAACAACAAATTCATACTATTCAAAATACATTGCCTTAGTTATAGTTAAAAATGTATTCTTGCAAATAAATTAGAAAAAAAAAATCATAATACTGCCAACGCCGCAAAAAAAAACGAACACTTTATTAAACGAGCCTTGGACAACCCTTAAATAATTTAATATTCATCGAAATAACTGCATATAGAAATATATAGAAAAAAAAGTTGAAAATCATTCAAAAAAAAAAAAAAAGGTGCTTAGTTCAAAAAACAATAAGAACACACTTCTAACAAAATAAGACTTACAGCTAAAAATAAATTATTTTTATATGAAACAAAAGAAAAACAACTATCTCTGTTTATTATTGTCCGTTTTTACATAGTTAAATGGGGGTGAAAGTACAAAAAAAAAAACACTGATCCATAGTTAAATTAAATTGAAGAAATATTGAAAACCAAAAAATTGTGATATTGACAGTGTGTACGTTTTGTTTAGTTTTGCTTTTCTGTTTTGTAATAGTCAAACTCTAATAGCAAGATTTATAAACAAATTTACTTATAATACAAGTATGTAACAATTGAATTTTCTAGGTGGATTTATGTTTTAATTTTTCTCTCTATGAATTAAGAAGTCATTTTGTTTGTTGTTACCTGTTAAAATTCCGTTTAATTGTGCACTTGTTTTTATTTCTTTTTTTTTTCTTTACTTAATTATAAGGTGACTATTTGTAGGACTTAATTTTGGTAGTTAAGTCCACTATGGGATTGTGTTAACATTTGATTTTCATTGGATTTCAGGGTTACGTTCAAAATTTAAATAACTCATTTTATGCTAATTTGACTCTAATATCTGTAAGAAATCTTGTAATACTTTAACAATATGTGTAAACGTCAAATTTAATTACAAAAAAAAAAAACATGTAAAGTAGTGATAAATTCCAAAGCAAAAACAATGGCTGTATTCTTATTTTCCAGGCAGGTAAAAACCATCTAAAATTGATAGTTTGTCTGATAGTTTACACATGTACACAAATCCTTCTATACCAACGAAATTTTAGCTATACAGTCTCTGACCATATCATAAATTATGCTCTCGAGCGCTGGCAAAAACAACTCTGCTTTTGCAGAAAATAAGCTTATTTGACAAATATTGTACGTAAAATAGCTGTTAAAGGATAAATCTTGAACGTAACCCAAGGAGGGAGCCAATCTTAATGTAGTTCGAAAACGAAAATTCATTTCATTTACATGTGATCCGGGACTCTTGTAAAATCAATCGAGTGATGACAATAGAATCATATAGATTGCATGAATATCAGTTTTAAAGGATCCTTTACGGTTACTACATATGCTATAGTTACGAAATATCAATATTATTATTATTATTCAATTGATTACAATTGTATTACACACACATTTTGTTATTCTTAAGGACATTATTATAAATAAGCAACTTATAATCGATATTCTAACAAAAAAGAATAAACGAATAGATTATGATTTATATTTTCTTGTTAAAAAAATATTATTTTCATTCTAGGTTGGTCAGAGAAAGATTTATTTATTCACCAGGACAACAACATTCGACCGCCAACTGGAATTATTATATTATATTTTAGGTCACTTTTACTACTATCCTCCCTTTTTCTAAAAATCAATTCGAAATAATATTTTTAACATGTATTTATTATAGAGAAACGGTTACTACTCGCACACAACATTGGCGCGGGATGGGGACTGGGAAGAAACTATAAGCCTTTCTAATCTATTAAATTGTTGGTGATATTTTCTTCTGCTATTCTTTGAAAGAAAATATCATTTCAGTTTATTATTACTTGATTTTTGTGACGTTCATCATACTAGTGTGAGTGATTCGCATAAAATAAAAACCCATTGACATCCATATAAATATGGACTAATCTCCTAATTAGATGTAAGATTGAATTCCAGGATGGCAGTATTAACACAACTGTTTTTATTTGAAATCTTTCCTGTGATGAAATTTCCAAATGAATTGGAATGACAATTTACAGTTCCCCTAACCACATTCAGTATATGGAGTGTGTAAAAATATATAGACAAAACAGGAAGCTAGTGGAAAGTGAAGTGTGAGACAATTGAGGAGAAAAATTTACTGAGCAAATGTCATTTCCGGTTTTTGTCACTTCTGGATTTAAAAAAATCGTTTGCCGCGTCAAATTTCCAACCCTCGAAATAACAACTTCAGTAATATGAATGATTCTAATAACTTTGCATTCACTATCCCTTCAATTTCACAAGAGGATATACTTGTTAATATTAATGGGCTTTGAAACGATTTCTCATCGGGTCCTGATAGGATCCCTTCATCCAAATTGTAAAGCCTTCCACAAAGCTATCTCACTCCGTTATACTGTTTAAAATGAAAAAGTATGCGGTTCCTCCAACATTTTTAAAATGGACTGAGTCTTATTTAGATAAAAAACATACCAAATTTGTTTTTGCCATTCCATCTCTCGAGTTTTGAGAGCTTCGTTTGGCGTACCTCAAGGTAGTCACTTGGGCCCGTTGCTTTTATTCTATCTATTGACGACATTGTCTCTGTTGTGTGGACACTGCAAAATCTTGATTTATGCTGACAACATAAAACTTTTTGATTAGATTAAATCTGTTAACGATTGTGGGTGACCTTTACAAATTTTTAGTTTTTGTGCAAAAGCAATAATTTTACTCTCAATATCGACAAATGTAGGGTTATGACTTTCCACAGAAATCAGAAACCAATATCACTTATGATTGTGTTCTCGGATTCCTCGATTTGTCGTGTGAGTACTGTCTTCTGTCTGCGGCTTGGGTGTCTAATGTGACCAAGATTGGATTTTAACTCTCACATAAACTCCATGGAATATAGAGTAGGTTCTATGCTGGTTGCCGATGAAACATTAAACGCAAATGTTAGCTAAGTCTGTTTCCGTGATAGTAGGCACAATTTGAGAAAGTTACCTCTGCTTCATGATGACTCCGCAAAGTCCAACTTTAGCATGTACGAACCCATTAATCGCATGTGCATTGCTGATAATACTACCACTGAGCATTTTGTCGTTGATGTTTCTAAAGGCCTAAGCACAATTACAACGGCGACGGCAATTTTCTTCAGGAACGTTTATTTCATACGAATCTGCAGTTGCCGTCGTCTGTCGGCCACTCTCGCAAGAGGTAGAGGTAAGCTAATTTTAAAGCGACAATTGGAGGAATCAGAATTGCTTTACGGTATCTTAGCACTTCAGCTTCGAGACTACACATAGACCAATGCGGCTACATATTTATAGTGCTTACCGCATTATAAGAAATATGCAGAATATTAGACTTAGCTTGTTAATAAGAATATTGATGTGGGGAAATTTATTAAAACGATGTCACATTTTTATTATTCAAAATTCTGATAAAATTATTCAATAAAAACAATGTCGCAAATATGCTATACAAAATTAAACTTGAACTTAAAAAAAATCGTTTCTTATATATTTATGTATCTTACTGTACAAATCATGTATAGCTACACATTTCCAAGAATCACAGTCGCAAGTAAAATGTAATTCATTCGTAAAAAAAAATGGAACTTGAAAACACAACGCAACAGCTGAACGCGGTACAACTGTTTGCTGTCATTATTTAAATGTCAAATTCTTTGAGTCATTTTGGTTCATAGTTGTAGGGATATTGTGAAGCGTGACTTTATTGTGCAAAAAGTTAGAAATCAGAATCTTTTTTGATTCCTGCAAATATAATCAAGAAAAACTTCAAACTGGCTGCGGAAACGGAAGTTGTCACTAACAACAAAATGCGAGTTAAAGATGCAAGCTTCGATTTGGGGCAATTTATTGAGTTGATTAAAGTGAGGCGATCGATTTATGCATTGGATGACAAAGACCATCATAATCGACTCATTGTAGATTCTCTTTGGCGCGAAGTAGCTCAAGGGATGAAAAAACCAAGTAAGTTTAAGAGATTTCCACGAATTATAAATATTGTACATAGGTATTAAGATGATAATTTCAGATACATTTTTAGAAAAGTTTTCATTTGTTGTACAAATCATAAACCAAATTATTTAATGATTCTACTTTTATCAATTGAGTAAAATTATTGATTTGTGTCGGATATCTATGATTTAATTACTTCTCGGTGTAGGGATAAGTTTGTTTTTTCAATTAAATTGTAAGAGTTTATAAAATATTAGAAATGGATTAATAACAAAATTCAGTAATCTTTATTGGAGTAAATTTTCTAAAAGACAGCAACAGGGATTTTCCAATTGTCATCGATGTGACTGTTAACATTTGATTTTTACTAAGGCTCTCGTCGGGCGGTTTTTCTAACTTGAAAGCGAAAAATTGTTCTTGTTTCCTCGATTTTGAAGAAAACGTTTTTGTTGAGTTACAAAAACCGCCACAAGAATACCGTGAAAATAAGGTGACAACAGTCGCGGAAATTACGTCACTGTTACAATAATTTTGATCACTGCTGTAGAGTTCGCTTCAGACTCATCTAACAATGATGTGTAGGAAGGCTGATAACTGATGGCAACGACAAAAATGAAAAAAAAAAAATACAGACACGTCTGGATCATTTCACTGATGCTTTAATACTTATTCGTACGTATATAGCTCGAATGCAATTTGCTTGCAGATTAGGGAAACTGGGCGATCGACACAACTGTTCAGTCCAGTTATCGAGTGAGGTTTTATTTATTATTTCTCTATATTTTTATATAGAGAATTCCTACAATTCGGCCATTCCTGATTTATAATCTCCTCGATTATGAGGAAAAGTTACGTCGATTGCACTTCACAAACGCCTTACAACTAATATATCATTTCTACTAAACATTAAATCGAAATTAATATTTGTTAATATTATTAATCAGAACAGGAATCAATCAATAAAAAATGACAGCCCTTTTATACAAGACAAAAAAAGGTCGAATCAAATATCTAACGAGAGTTTTGACGAAACAAAATCTATCATTAATAATTTTATTACAGAAATTTGTACCTAAACGTCTTCAGAAATCTACTTTTAGAATGTATTCTTTAGAATATAGTTTTTCTTATTTAAATTATAAAAGATAAAATTTAAAAAAATAAATTTAAAACATGAACCAGTCACTTAATGATGCTAGTTCACAATCACACTGAATTCATCAATACTCAAGATATACATATGGTTTCATATTGGCTGGCCGACAATCACGTTTATACGGAATGCGCGTTAACTGTAACCCGTCCACATCGTTAATAACGTATCTGTCATTTTTTAAAACTTCGACAATCTCGTAGGGTCCACGATATATAGCCAACAATTTTTTATTAATTCCCGGAGTTGTCACTACATTTTTTCCTTTGAAATACTTTTGCGGCGTCTTATGTCTTCTATCGTAATACAATTTGTTGTAACCTTGACTCTTTAATATCATCTCAGAAGCTTCCTCTTGAATTCCATCTCAATCTCTTAACTACATTTTCATTAATATTCTGGATATGTTCTATTATTCTGTCACACAGTTGACCCTTTTGTTGAACCCCAAACAACAACATACTTGGTGAAAACCCTGTACTACGATTCACTGCATTATTCAGCGCAAACTCAACTTTCACGAGATTTTTATACCAGGGGTAGAATCCGCATCCAATTCTTTAGACAATCTTGGTATAAGTAAGCCGTTCATACGCTCAACTTGACCGTTAGATTGAGGGGAATGTTTGGCTATCTTGTGATGTGTTATGTTTTCACTTAATAGGAACACAGAAGATTCATTTGATACAAAACAGGTTCCCAGGTCTGCTAAAGGTTTCGAAATAAGACTTAAGGCAAGAAACTACTTTGTGTACTACTTACTGCATATAATTTAGTGAATTTTGTAAATGCGTCTACGATCAAGAAGATATATTTGTTTCTGCCACCCGGCAACGGTCCAAAATAATCCACATGAAGTACCTTAAATGGAACCTTTCCTTTGGGTATGTTATGCAGAGTTCCCTCAACTTTTCCTGAATTTGGGGAGAAATAAGCACATTTTAGACAGATTTCTATATACTTTTTAATTTTTCCTTTCATATCAGGAAACGAATAAGATCTTCTGAGGTAATCGTAACATTTATTTGCGCCTAGATGGCACATGGATTCGTGATGTGTTTGGATTACACGTTCTTCCATCTGCTTGGGTACATAGAACATAACATCGTCCTTATATTTGCGATATACCAAGCCATTTATCAGTGCATATAGTTGGCTTTCGCCTTTCTCTAACTCCGATGATAGCTTGACAATGTAAGGGTCACGGTTTTGTGCGGCGGCTAAAGCGAACTCAAAGGATCCCTCCCCAATGAACAATATTTCTATGCGACGGCTCAGGGCATCAACATGATTCATTCTCTTAGCCGATCTATGCTCAATTTTATAATCATAGCTTTATAGCTCTAGGGCCCAACGAGATTTTGTTTAAAGTCAACGTCAAAGACTGGCAGTCTGTCACGATCTTAAACGGAATACCTATAAGATATACATAAAATCTTCTAAGTGCGTATATTATTGATGTTTCCAGCTCGTAGCTATGATATCTGGATTCGACATCAGTTGTTCTCTTCGAAAAGTAGAAGACCGGATGGAATTTACTATCAGCTTGACGTTGCAGCAAAATGCCTCCGAAATCTATACTACTTGCGTCACAATGTAATTCCGTCTCATTCAAGGGACTATAAATGGACAATATCGGTGATCTCAAAAGTTTAGATTTAAGAACTTCAAAAGTTTCTAGCTCTTCTGGACCAAATTTAAAAGAAACATTTTTCTTAAGAAGGTCGTACAAGGGCTTGGCCAGTATTGAAAAGTTCTTTATATACTTTCTGAAATACGAGCATAAGCCAAGAAAACTGTGAACATCCCTTACGCATTTTGGAATAAGAAACTCACTTATTGCACACAAATTTTCAGAGTTGGTACGTATCCCTTCTGAGCTTACAATATAGCCTAAATATACAATTTCTTCGAATAAGAACTTGCTTTTATCAAATCTAAGTTTTAATGAATATTCCCCAATTATTTGTGTTACCTCATTTAGTGTCTCTAAGTGGTCGTCAATCGATTCACTAGCTATCATGAGATCATCCATATAAACAAATAGCTTGTTTAAAGCTATCAAGTCTTTAAAAATGTGGTCAATGTATCTCAGAGTCCAAAAGGCATTTTCAAATATTCAAATTGTCCTATAGGTGTTACAAATTACGTATATTTGACTGAATCAGGTGCTATATTAACATGATCTGAAACCGCTGCGCAAGTCAAGAACCGAAAAATATTTCTTTCCTCTTAATCGATCTTCAGTAGCCGGAAGGGGAAAATTGTCACAAACTGTGTGTTTATTTAATTCGCGAAAGTCAACACAGAGCCGAAGCTCGAGATTTTTCTTTTGGACCAATACTATAGGTGAGGCATAGGGTGAGTTACTCTCCCGAATAATTTTCCTCTTTAACAAGTCATCAACGATTTTCTGTAGCTTCAACCTATGAGCGTATGGTAATCTAAGAGGTGTACAAAAAAAATGGTTCGTCTTTAGTTAATCTTATTACCATTTCAAAATTCTTGTTGATATGTTATGTTAGGACTTCGAGCGCAAGCCTCTGTTACGATTTCACTGTTGTTTTTATTTCCACTTTTTACGGGTGAGAAGTACTCGGTGGTAGGAAAAAGTTCGATGTTTATTTGCGATTTGAGGTGATAATATAATAATTTAATAATCATTACGTGTTGTGAATTTGTGATACAGTTTGTTTATATCAAAAACTGTGACTTAATTGAACACGCACACAATTAATTTCGGTAATCATATAAGGAACTACGCGAAGCAACATTATTTTAGCACGTGTGAGCCAAGTTAAGGAAATTCCTTACCTCCCTAAAAAGTTCTCGTCTGGGTTTGGCCTTTCATACATTCTGTTCGACAGAGGTTCAGTGGTTGTGCATGACAGTTGAATTAAATGACATGTGACAAAACATCGCTCTTGCCGGGATTGCTAGTAAATAAATGAATTTAGAAAGTCTTTATTTTTAATATTTTTGGTTTTCCAAAGTTTGCCCCACAGGATACAAATAACAGGTGATTCGTATTTATAATGGTGCCACTTAAATATAAATTTTGTTAAATAGAAGCCGAGATGACTGATGGTATAACGCGATCTTTGAAATCTACCTTTATCTCAAGTAATTCTGAGTCACTAAACAACCAGAGGAAGGAAGGTGTTCTTTGTGATTTAACTATTCTTTGCAAGGACAAACAGCTATTAAAAGCACATAAATCTGTACTATATTCGGCAAGTAACTATTTTAAGGATATGTTTACATCCGGTATGAAGGAAAGTACTGCTGACTCCATTGAACTCCAAACCATAAAGGGCGATATGCTAGAGGTGCTCCTTTCCTTTATGTACCAAGGAGAATTTAATGCTACAAATCCAAAAGAAATCGAAGATATTATCCGACATGCATATTTTTTTCAGCTTACGAAATTAGTTGAAATTTGTCAGATATTTTTAATAAAGTTCATCGACAAAAATAATTGCCTGAATTATTGGAAGCTGGCAGATGAACTTTCATTAAAACAATTAGAAAATTCATGCATTTGCTACATTCTAAATTCTGGACTCAAATTATTCTTGACGTACGGGTTTACAGCAGATCAAATGAAAACACTTCTAACAGATGAGAGACTTAAAGATTCTGCTGATGAAGAAGAAATCTTTGAATACGTTTTAAAGTGGGCAGAAAATAATTCTGATGGTAAGACAAATGTGCTTTTAAAATTATTGTCTGAGGTTGCAGACTACATCCATTTTCCATTGACTAAGATGCCGTTATTATTATGTAAAGTTATCTCAGAAGATTTACTTGAAGACAAAAAGTTACTAAAAAGCATTCTCGACTCTGAACGTTATACCACATGTCATGTATACCGTCCTTCATTGTTAGTTAATAATAATGGGATGCACGGAGTAGATTTTCATAAAAAAGGATTCGTAACAGTATATGGGAGGAAAATTTTCAAATTGTCAAGTACAAATGGAAAACTGTACGATATGCAATGTGATTTTTCCAAAGTGGAAACAAGTGATTTCGGGTATACTACGTTTGGAAATAATTTATTGTTTCTTTGCGGAGGAACCCTAAAAGGCGGTAAGCCAACAGATTCATGTGAATATTTTTCAATAATTACCAAAGAATGGAGAGAGCTTCCAAAATTATTACGTGCTAGAAAAGAACATGCTTGTGCAGTCATTGATAATAAACTTTACATATGCGGTGGTAACAATATCAACAGCAGCATTGAGATCTTTGATTTGGACACAGCAAATTTGATTGAGGATACGAACGCAAATATGAAATGTAATAAAACTCGTTTTGGGCTGGCGTCACTAAATAGGGCATTATACCTCGTGGGAGGAAGTTCTTTCAATTACATATCAATGTTGGATCCTCGAACGTCAACAGGATGGAATAAAATCGTTGACTTTGAGGGTAATCCAAATGTTAGATGTACTATTATCGGAAGCGAGATTTATTGCCACAGTGAGAGTCACAGATGGTTTTTTGACACACGTAACAACAGTACAAGAAGCACGATAAAAAATGAAATTATAGATTCATGTCCTTGGAATTCGTTTGATGTGTGCGAATTAAATGGTGAAATTGGTTTCATTAGTAATAGAATTATTGGGAAAAGTATGATGCACAATAATTTTTTCAAGTATAATCTAAACGGGGAGATAACTTTCGTTATTGGAAAAAGCATTTCAGAAATGGAAATGTTATGTGGAACTGCGTTGGTCTCTTTATATTATTAGTATATTGCAAATAAGAGAGTTAATTTAATTACACGAATGGCAGCAGAGATCCTGATTTTTTATATATTTACCAGCAAAATTTTGCATTTATTTACTCAATCAATCCATGAAAATTTGTGTTCTTATAAACAGTTTCTATAGAAGTTTCATTACATTGTTTATAAATAATTTTTAAGACCATTGTTGCCTTTATAATGAATAAATGTTGTAATTATGATGATAAAGTTATCTTTTCACACATATTCATATATATAGACAGATTTTTCCATAAGTATCAATATAGAACATTTTTAGAAAACGGACTCACAACGCACAAATAGATTTCTGTTTCATGACTTGGGAAATATTCTCGAGGGTTTTGGCTCAAGGTATTCTGATTAAATTTGGACACATGTGTTGTGACTTAATTTCGTCCACTAATGTAGGTACATACATACGTATAAAAAAGGCAGAGAGAGGAGAGAGAGTATCTCTGTACTGTGCTTTCCTATACATTACACGATATTTCGTCCAATAATGCTGGAACGTGATTTGTGCAGAGAATAGCTTGTATTCTCTATATCGTGGAATACCACATCTGGTAATTGAGAATGCATGATTAGATCATTGAATAACGACCTTGATAATATCCTCGCTTGGGGCAAAGCGAATCGTATCGAATTTAATTCATCTAAGTCCGAAAACTGTCCGCAGTACAAAATATTAAAATAAATGTTTTATTTTAAGCATTTCACTGGAATCAAATGTGCTTATAAAATTTGAGCGCGGTAACAGTAGCAGCGACATACTCAGCTATAAATCATAACAATAAACTGATACCTCATTCTGTGAATAGTGTTGTGTGCACACACCCCCGGTCCTTAAGGGACCCTTACACCACTTACCTTGTAGCTAGTACGAGGACTTAGATGTAATGTCCTCTGCTGCCATATCCCCGTCCACCCTATGACACTGCGAGCATCGAATTTGTGCAATGTCCCTTTTGAAAACTTGAAAATAGCGATAGAGTGGAACTTACAAAACACCTGTCTTAAGAGGGCTCCGGGAGAGGAAGAAGGAAGAAACAAAAAGTTCAGCGCATTATAACGTTATAAATTTATTCTTTATTGTATTAAGCAAACACTTCCTCGTGCTCAACCTGTCCTATCGATCAATCGAGGTATGGACCCTTGACTCTATTAGAGCTTAGAAAATGTACTAACACGGCTCCAAAGCCTGGATCCATTGTTTCTCACAGACAGCTTTAACAACTCTGGTAATAAGTGCTTATTTTGTTCAGTCTAAGTTAATATGTTAAAAACAAATGAAAATGTGTATAGTCAGCAATAATAAATCTAACGTTAAATGCTTTATAGTTCAGTCTAAGAAAAGATCTTAAAACAAGTGAATATAGTCGGTATAACCAAATCTAATGATAAATGCTAATGTAGTTCAGTCTAAGCTAATATCTTAAAACAAATGAAAATGTGTTTAATCGGCACTAACAAGTCTAACGACAAACGCTCCTATAGTTTAGTCTGAGCTAATATCGGTACGAACAAATCTAACGACATCTTCGTACAAAGAAATTCTACTAGCGCACGAACCTTTCGGTACATGAATGTGGAGAGCGACAGTAATAATAGCTGTGTTCTTTTGTGTCCGCAGAACAGGGCAGAACAAAAGATACTCAAAAGAACGCCTCATACAATTTCATAGAATATTTATAAATGAAGCGAACAGTACAAATAGTTCGCTTCAATCGACAGAACAATTTGTTCTCTCCAGTATATGGGAGTTCTAGAACAAGGTACACAAAAGAACACAGCTAATGTAATCAAATATAATTATATAGGCAGTGATATAATATTGTAGAATATAGAAAAAATTTCAATAAATTTTTTTTGTTTTTTTTTCAGAATTATCGATATGTATTTGATTATACTTCAATATTTTAGGCACACAACTAAACTTACATATAGCGTGTTCCCTCGAAAGACCTCCCTGGAGGCCAAGCCGCTGTCTCTGAAAAAAAAAAAATCTTTTATCGTTCTTGATAGTTGTAAAATTGCAACATTATTAATAAATTTTTTCTTTCTGTAGTTACTTTCTTTGTACTGAAGTAGACCTAGTGCCCCAAGAAATTCTGATATATAATTATGTATCTACTTATCCATACCTGTAGGTACTTGATATCTAGTACTGAATGATTTCCTACTGTGTTCGAGCGAGTTTTTTTGTTTGTTTGTCTTTCAGCATCAGATAAAAATTCTGGCTAACTACTATGGAAAATAGTTCTAGAGCTGAAGTATGGTTCTGGCCGTCATTTTCTCGTGCTAGTAATTAATGCAAGGCCGTTTTGGACCTGAATGGGTACGGCTAGAAGCAAGTTGACAGTATAGTGTGGTCTGTAACACGTTGACTAGTATTGGGCGCTTGTGAGACAGCTTCTCTGGGGTACGGTATAACGCCATGAAAACACCAACAAGTTCTCCTGTTGTGAGTCGTTCGACGTAAGTATTCTTCTGCTCTATGTTTGGTGCAATTCGAAGGTACACAAATGGCTTGAGAATTGAAGAGGATTGCGTCGGTCGCCACGTTTCGCCTATACGGCCAACCTAACACAAAAAAAAATTTGCATTCATCACCGTGTACGTAGTAGGTAGTTGTAATGATGTTTTCTGCGTAAATTATATTCTATGTATGAATTTTCGTTCGAAAAATACCGGTCTTTCTAACTCCTCACAAGTAACAGGATCCTCCTGGTTCACTTTCCTTGCCTGCTCCTTTTCACTCCTGCTCTATTATAGCACCACAACTTTTCTTTTGATTTCTTGTGCTTTTCTTTATCTTACTTTCACTTATTACTTAACCAGTACTTTCGTATAAAAATCTACATTGCGACTTTTTTTCCCGCCTGTTCATCACGCCACCAGACTTCTTCTCCTTATTTGTCATTCCGCACTTTTTCTGTCCGCCAGCTGTCAATCGCACAGAAAATGCTGAAGTGGCAGCACAATTACAGTGTAGGCATGACATGATCATCACTATCATAACAATTTACTATGGTAACTTCTGTACCATACCATAGATGTCACAATGGATACATGTGAAGTGATTCATAAAATTGCTGTTAAAGCAACATTTTCCATCGGTTCGTTCTAAAATATGTTTTAGTCCATTCCGGAATGCATCCTCCATTTCAAAATCTGTATACTTTGTTATACCATGCGATGTCTAGCTCTTTTCTGCTATCTATGGCCATATTCAAAACTTCACCAATATATGTAATTTGTATACTGATTTAAAAGCATATCTGTATCCAACACAAAATATTGTTTTTATCTATTATCTTTTCATAAGCAACATTAATCATCACTTAGGCTTGTACTTTTATTATCTAATCTATTTTTTTTTCCTTTTTTTCAGTTGTTGAATGCAAAACGAAATGGCATCAGTTAAGAAATAATTTTGCCAGAGAGCTGCGACGTGAAAATACCTATGCGAAAAGAAGTTCTTGGTATTTAAAAAAACCCTTAAACTTTCTAAGAGATCACATCCTTCAATCAAAAAAGTTTGTGTACTTTTTTTTTATATTCGAAAAATTTTGCAGTTTATTAACGTTTTTTTTTTTTTTAATTTTAATTTCACCACAGGCGAAAATATGTTAATCGAAATGTTTTAAAATTAGAACAGCAACCGAAAAAATTCATAGAAGAAAATGAAACGAAGGTAGAAACTCTAGAAATTTCAACAAAACAAAATGAAACCTTTGAAGAAACAATCACATACGATGATTATAATGGAGCATATCCTGAAAGCTCACAGGAAGTGGAAAATTTTGATCACAATTCCATGGGTAATCATCATTCTACAACACCATCTCAGTATAATCATGATAGTATTCAACATAATAATCAAGATGCGGCAATACCAATGAATATAGGGGAGAAAGAAGAGACTATTAAAACTGATGAGAGAAATGCAGATTTGACATTTTTCCAGAGTCTATTTCCAGACATTCAGAAACTTTCATCGAGACGAAAACGGAAATTCAAAGAAACTGTCTTGATTTCACTGAATCGATTTTTAGATGAGGAAGAAGAGGAGGAATCGAACGGATATCGAGTTACATATGAGCCAGTACAATGAGAAGAGCTTTGAAGATGACACAATATATTAGTTTTAACTTTTATTATTACTATAAATATAAGAGATGATTTTGAATAATTTTTTTTATTCTCATAAAAGTCGAACAGTTTTATAGTAGATATTTTTCGATGAGAACTCTTCATACATTCGATTTTAACCCGGAAGTAGATACTAAGTCAAAGGTAATCCTGAAAATGTTATTGTGACCATATTGTCGAAAGAATCTTTGATCGTACATTTCACATGTAAAAATGTTTTGTAAATTGATGCAATAATTTTTAGAGATAAGGAGAATGTCCACTTTTCATACAACTTTAGGCCCAACATCAGCAGACTTGAGAGATTTCTTAAACGATGTATTATGATACTCTGATCATATTTCTTAATAATATTTATTTCAATTAAATTGTGGGAAGCTTTGGCGTTCGAATGTAGCTTCATCGACTTTCTTGGGTAAAAAAGAGGACTTTTCTACTTTTCCACATTGCGCGGAATTGGTGCGTCTTAGATTAGAAAATTCCTTCCTATGAGAAAAATGTTCACAACAGACCACTAATGGTAATGAAAGACAGAACTGAAAATGGGTTGTCCGGCGGGAAAAACGTCCGAGAAAGCTTTTTGAATCAGGAAAAAGTACACCACACGATAGTACTCGGCGAGACCTTTAATTTGATGTGCAACATGCCGTATTGGACCCCCCCCCTCCCGAAAAGCATACAGACACCCCCCCCCCCCCAAAGCATATACAGAGAAAAACTTTCTTCTGCGAATTCTAGCGGGTGATGAACTGAGGCGAACAGTGAAACCCGTTATCTGACATAACCCTACCAAGTTAGAGCCCATCTAAGGTGAGGAAAATTTAGTACCTCAGCTCGAATAAAAAAAATACTAAAAAAGTGAGTATGGGGATGGCTATTTAAGCCTCCGAGTGTAGGAGTGTGGATACTCAAAATTTTCTCAGGCTCTAAGGAATTCGATTCTGTATTAGATTTACCAAAATGTATTAAAGCAAACTTTGGCACCCCCACGCCTTCCCCCACTTAATTGAAATAAACATTGCTAATAAAATATGTTCAGAGTATCATAATGGATGGAATAAGACGTCTCTCACGTCTAGAGGTGTTGGGACTAAAATGGGCATTACCCTTTGTGTTCGATATACTGAGTCGAAAGCCTTTTTGTCAGTAAAACTGTATAGATTATATGTAGGTGAGATGTAACTTCGTTGAGAATTCGAAAATAATACTAACCCTTGGGAGGCTTGTTATGATCGATGTAAAAAGGTTCTCCGCTCTTTCCTCATAACCGTGGGAACAAGGCATATTTATCCTTGTGCATTTATAAAATAGATATAGATCTATGTTTTCGCTAATTTGATTGAGATTTTTTTCATTTTATTATTCGAGTAATACCGACCGACTGATAATCGAGAAAAGAGCAAAATTGTTAGTCTTAATTTCTAATTGAGAGACGGCCAGTTTTGTGTCTCTGGGAATCTAGAGGGGAGTTTTTTTGAAAAATATTTTATACCTACGAAAGATTTTTGACACAGTCCGCATCGATATATGTAGTCCTTCCCTCCGTTAAGATCAGTTACATTTGTCATGTAAAATTTTTGAAATTTTCATGGAGCTTGCATTTTTGTTTTTGTAAAATTTTACGTGCTCCTTAATGTTATCCGGTGTTGGGAGAGCTTCAAGATATAGAGCTTAGAAAGCATCCCGCGTTTTCTTAGAGAATCCAGGTGGATCTATGGATGTTCTAAGAATATTAGATTCCTATTAATTTGTGGGGCACAAAAGATCTCCGACACTGGCTAAGTCTTATGTTTGCGACGGCACCTCTCTAACCCAACCTAACCAACATGTTCCTATATATAGATTACGTGACACTATTATCAATTTTTGAAGCATTTTCTTCCTATTTTATTGATCATTTCACAGTATCAAGCGACCCTTGTTTTTTCCTTTTCAAGATCGTTGATGGCGTAGGTACCCGTCCTTTCAAATAAATTAATTTGCTTGTGATCACATCTGATCCTTTATAGAGTGAATATATCTTAAAGATCTTACAGATATTCTGCATAAAATTAAAAATTACAAAAAATAAATTAAATATTATTTTCCTTAGGATAAAATCATGGACCGCCATAAAAGACATATACAAATCTTAATTATTAAAGTTGTTTGGCTATTAGTAGACTTAATATCGACATATTGCTAATATAAAAATATCAACGGTAATTAAAAATCAAAAAGTAATCTTGCGAGAATTATTATTTAATAATGAAAGCCAAAATCCGGAAACATATTAAACATAATTCTGTGAAGACGAAAAATTTCATTTAAAGCTTCAGGAAACAGTTGTGAATTATTATTAATGAAAAATCACCTGACAGAGTATCTTTGACTGTTTCGTTTCTGTTTAAATAGTGTAAATAGTCTTAAAGCGATTCCATTGCAATGACCAAAAACAGTTCTATTTCTGCTTTGTGTCTGCAAACAATACTTGGACGTGGCTTAGGAAAAGCTTTTAAGTGAGTGAATTTCTTGTGCTGTTTCAAATTTTCTGGGGGAAAAGAACAATTATAGTGTGTGTGGTTGCGTAATAACAATGAATAAATTGAAGAGTAACAGGCCACATTATTTGCAAAATTATGGAAAACGTAAGATCAAAACGAATTTGTTTTTTTTTGTTTAGTTTGTTTGTTATTAATCTTAAGAATTATCGAGATAAACTTTGGAGAATAGATTTTTTCATATATTTACATAGGTATATAAATATCTAGTTACTACAGGTATTCATATGTTAATCAAAACAATCATATGCAATCAAAATATTATTAAAAAAAATTAGAAAATTTTAGTCTTGAGTTTTAAGTTTTTTAGGCTTTTGCTGTTCATATCAATTATAAAATATTAAAACACATTATTTAACCCTAGGCCTAGCTTTAGCTGATCAGGAATCTCATAAATAAAATTAGTTCAACAGTTAAATTAGTTACAGCCTGTTGATTGCGTAATTAAATTTTTGCCTTTAAAAAAATAAACCGGACTATTTCGTGCGATATGCCATCTACTGGAATATGAGATAACATCGGATGATTTTTAAACAAAACTATCCCTACAAAAGCAAAATAGATTTAATATTCATAAACACCATATCAAAAATATGAGTAATCTTGTTTCTTAAATTTTCTTGATAATTTGTCATATTCCATATTCCTTTTTATACCCTAGATGAAAACATAGGGGTATACTAAGTTTGTCATTCCATTTGTAACACCGGGAAATAATGATGGTAGAGCAAAATGGATTGGACAACCATACGTAAATTAAAAATTATTTTGATTTTTGCATATCCATCCGTCTGTCCGTCCGTCCGCACGATTACTCGAGAACGCGTTTACTTGAGGGCTGCAATTTGCATACGGATTTAAAAAAAAAAAAAGGTAAATTTAAGTTCGAAAATGGACTGAATCAGGAAACTCCTTCGTAGGGTTGCCATACAAAAATGTCGTTTTTCACTATATATCTGGCAACTGCCTGAGAATGTGTCGACGTAGAGAGCTGAAATTTGGTACATGGTATTTTTATAGCAATAGTATTAGAAAATGGACTAAATTGGGAAACCTTTTCTTGGTGTTGTTATATAAAAATTTAGGATTTTTACATATACTGTGAAAATGATCAGTCCTAGACGTTTTTAATGTACTTAAAATGAAATTGGTTATAATAATTTTTACTGTCAGACGAACCGTTCTAGAAATACATGCGAAAAACCACTTCATCAATCAAACTTGCAGAGACGTGACCATACAAAATTACATACATCATTCAGGGTATCATAAGAATTGGTCTTAGATCAATTTTAACTTTCTTACTTTTTATTAAATAACTTTTATGTACTCACAAACCTCTGACTAAATAACTTTGTGCCTGGGCGCCTCAGAGTGCTGTTCGAAACAATTGGATTTTAGGGTAGCAAACGTGGATGGATTTCATGGAGTTTCTTGATTTAGAATGAGCGAATGAAGAGTTTTCCGACGGGATAAAAAAAAAGTTTAAGTTTTTGAGTGTTTTAGGGTGGGGGGGGGGGTGGTAACTGCCACCCTTGGGGCTGTCCAATTTGGGTCGTGCGTAATATCAAATTAAAGCTCTTGCTGAGTCCTATATTAAACGGCATATTTGCTTTTCTTCTGTATGACACTTTATAGCAGACTTCTTACCCAAATATCTCTAAAATTTGTGATTTTCTAATTTATGTAAAGAGGGGTATAGATATGTGTAGGTTTTGTTTCGAAGAGGATGAAAAATCGGAGCACGTCCTGTGTGAATGCGAGGCCATTGCACAATAAGCCAATGATGGCTGCGGTGCAATGGCCACTCACCCCGCTAAAAAAAATCATATCTAAAATTTAATTTTTAGCGTCTTTTTTAATACCTGTGGATTTTCCTTGTGTTACCGACGCAAACTTGTCATTGTTGTCCAGTTCAAAGTGTAACGTAAAACGAACCAAGCGAGACGTAAATATGAACGTTGTTGATCTGAAAATGCTGCTTGACGTAAAACGAAACGCCGTAAAGCGCAAACTGCCTGTATATGCAAAATTTGAAGAATATATGATTTTTATACCCCATCCTCAGGCATTGCACGTGTATAAATTTTCGAACCATATTTGTTTTATAATTTTCAAGATGGATTCACCCAACAATAGTTTCTCGCGCAAGAACGAAAACGGTTTTTTAATGATGAAGCGCCCCATATCGTGGGCCATTGTAGAACGGTGGTTCAATGTGGTTCCAATATAAACGTATTTCATAAAAAAAGTACGTCATGCCATTGTCGTGTGGTTTCAAGGGATATTGAGTCATATCCATGATCCGAATAAAAACAATCTTGAATAAAAAACTGAATGTACCAGGAAGATTTGTGTTCTTTGATTTAACCGGTTATTGGACCACAATTATAGGGAACCAGGCTATAGAAGGACCGATCTTATCGCAAGGACCATACAAGGGAACCATGCTATAGAAGGCTGGATCTTATCGCAATTGATTTCAGTTAGGAATATTTGGATACTAAATAAATCGAATTATTTCACCATGATTTTTTTGTGAGTCCGGCTTTGATGATCAAATGGTTTAGATTATTTGGTATATATATTTTTTCTCAGCTAGGTTAATTGCAGAAAACAGCGTTCAGCTGGCATCCTAACATTTTTTACCATGTTTTTCAGTAACTAAAAAATAAAAAGTTCATAACAAATTTCCTTGTAAAGGTGGCCGGTTCACCAATTGACAAGCAAACTACAAAGAAAATGGCGCTCATCGTTTTGAGTAAGCCATACCGTTAATTTTTATACCATCCGATTGGAGTATAGAATGACTTGAAATGAAGCATGAAGCTAAAAGCACTTTTCAAAGCTGAATTAAATTATTTTGTTAAGAACGCATTTTTTCAATTAAATAAAACTTTGCTGTTAATATACATTTTCCATTTGCACATGGTTTTACGAGCTAAAGTCTAGTACGGAGTTCGAGTAAAAAAGTACGGAATTCAGGTAAAAAGTGAGATTTCCATATAAATTTTACCGCTGATAAAATCCCAAACAAAAATTTTACTGAGGTCTAAGCTAAACAATTTTGCAAAATATTTTATATTTTTTATGGAAAATTATTATAAAACATTGATGTTTTTTTTTTTATGGAATCCTTATTCAGCAGACAATTTACAATGCTGCAACACAAAATTGGATATCTCCTAATCTAAAATCATTAAATTAGAAATTCTCATCAGATTTATAAGCTGAATTTAGACAGAGAAATTAAATTTTTTTTAGAATTCAATAATTTTTGCGCTTACCTTTGTGAAACAACAACAACTATATACAATAGCCATAAAAAAAACTATAATTTTCATCTTGTGTCCTTCCTGTATGTGTATAGGTATATGTGTATTCAGCACATCCTTAGAATATCCGTCGTCCCATTTCGTTTTACAGCTTTTACATTTTCGAATCTTCATCGACACGTAAAAAGCTTTCGCAAACACTCAGTAGACTACAAAATCGACAACAGAAAATCATCATTATCAACAGTTTTTCACCCCCCAAAAAAGCCACAAGTCAGCCAGACCGGGCGCGGGCCAACAAACAGCGGCAAGGTAGGGCAAAGGCGATATATATACGCATGAATTTGCTCTCAGCGATTCATTCTCTTAGTGTGGTTAAAGTGACATGAAAGTGAAGACATTGGTGCACCGTTCCGAGTCATGTATCAGCATGCCCTTCCTCCATCAGCAAATTTTTTCGCAAACGGTAAGTTTAATCATTTTAATTGATTACAAAACGAAAATAGTTTTGAACGAATTAAAAAAATAAAATAATAAATATAAAAAAAAAAAGAACAAAAACTAACAAAACTACCCAAACCGCCAGAAGGGCTTCCTTCTATAGCTGAGCCGGTCGTCGTCGTCGCGGTGATGAGGGTTTCTCATGTAAGACGAAGTACGATAGAAAAAATCAATGGATGCCGCTATAGCGTGGTTTGCAAAATGTTTTATTTTTTTTTTTTATGTGGCTCTGTGATGATAAAAGTGTCGTTGAAAATGCATAAATTTTTGTAAAATTGTTATAACAAGTGGTTTTTATAGTGGAATTAATTAAGGAAAATATAATTTGTGTATATTTAGAGAGATTTTTACAGCTTGTTTGTTATATCTACAGCAGGCGGCTGGAGCTCTGATTCCAGGCGAATTGATGAAGATGATGCAATTCGGAGGGCGTGAAATGTTTGATAAAAATTATAAGGCGCAAAAGGACTTTTTGATGTTACTTTTGGTTAGTGCTCGCCTTTAGAATATAATTAAATTCGTAATACCTAATAGCTTAAATTAATAACATATATATTTTATGTTGCTCTCATCTAGCACTTTCCGAAAAACATACATAAAACTCTTAAAAAAGAATTTATCCTTTAAACGTCTGCACATATGTATCTACCACTCCTACCATACCAACTTCATCTTGCTATAAAGTGCCGCCCTCTGTGGATAAAATTTTGTGACATAAAACCGATTTTTATAAAAAAAAGAGGGTGATAAAAACAGGTGGTTATTGAGAAGGCCAAGGAACTTATGATGGACAGGGAGTAGTTAATTGAAATTCATCCAAAATATCATAAAAAAAAAGTTAATTCAAAGCTTAGTATGTCGTCGTGGTTTTGTTTTTTTTTTTTTTACGGTGGAATAAGAAATTTCTAGCCGGCTTTTATTTATTTTTTTATAGATCATAAGATGGGCGTTAACTTAACGACAAATTTATCCGACAACCCAGTCAACAGTCACATTTTGTTAATACCTTATAAAAAAGAAATATTAGTTTATAATTTCTTTTTTTTTCTTTTTTTTTCTTTTTTTTTTTATAATAAATTATTGGTAAAAAATAGTTGTCGAAGCCCTCTTATATAATACACTCGAAAACAATTTTATTGTCACTGAAACAATTCCACAAATAATTTTATTTATTTAACGCTGACGCACATTAGTCTAGCTTGGATTTCAAAAATAATATAACAGTGTTCAAAGGTGTTTAAAGGTTATTCCGAGTAGATCTGTACAATAAGTGTTTGAGAGACAAAACACTGTCAATCGATTTTTACAATTCGATTTCAGTACCTATATACATACTTTCATTTCCTTCTTAAAATGTTTTCTAAATGATCAATTTTCCAGTATAAACATGAAATATTAAAATTTGTGTATGGCAATCTTTCTCTGCCAGATTTTGGTAATTTTCAAACTTTAACGTATGCATTACAAAAATTGTTGCATGACAATTTTACGTAGGTGAAGTCGGATTTTGGCAATTTTCGAACACAAATTTCAGTTTGTTTCAAAGTGAAGATTATATTGAAGTTGCAATGTGTATAGTATACCAAAAACTATTACTATGATTATCCCTATATTATTATAAAAAAGGCACATAGTAAAATCAGTTTTCTCTAAGCCGTACACGAATCAATTCCATAATTATTGACAACATAGACTTATATATATATGTATACATGGAATGTTCAAATTGTACACATTTTTCTTGCTTTATTATCAGGGAGGCCTTAGAAAGCCAATTTAAATAACTAAGGACCACCGTAAAAAATATAATTGGATTGAAACTAACAAAAAAACGTTAAATAATTGTTTTGCGCCGACTTAATTGTTCGATTCTAGCACAATTTCGGGCGTAAACCTGAGCGCAATATTGTTTAGTCCTCTAGTGCTAGTTTCTTTATTCCTGATCGCAACGCAAATGTGCCGACGCAATTGCCGTGCACAACCATAACTTAAGTGACACATGTATTTGCGCAAAAAATCATAATCCCATAACATATTATATATATTTTTTGAATATTAAAGCTTTATTGAAAACCTTAAATTTCTCCTATTTCTGACTTAAGGTGCTTTAAATTTTTTGACTCCATATTTGGAGTATCTTAGTGGAACTAAAAATAGAGTTTTACGTTCAACTGGTAAGATGACGTTTAAAAAAATTAGTTAAGGCTGTCTAAAATTGTACAAAAATGATTAAAAGCAAATCTTTCAACCATAAGTTTGATTAAAACTTGCTACTTATTCTGATGAAAAGGAAATATAATATATTAAAAAAACTTTTAAAATAAATATATTTTATAAATAAATTGCACTAAAAAGACTTTTGACTTTAAATACAGACGAGATAATATAATTTTAAAATAATGTTGAAACATTTAATTTTAAGATTTAATCTGTGTTCTAGTATTTCTTATTTTGCAATGAAACTTTTCTTGTATACATATATCAGTGAGAAAAAAAAATATATATTTTTATTTTTTAGTGCAATTTATTTATAAAAGTTTTTCTAATATTTTTTTTAGTCATTACATTTTCTCTAAAATCTCATATAACATTGGACAACTCCAGTTTGAGGGAGAGCCAACCCCCCCAAAAAAAAAAACGTAAATTTTTTGCTTGATCGGAAATCAAATCAAATTCCCATGTAAATCCATTTACGTAGAAAACTCTTCTCAAAATTTCACAGTTTCGTCATGAACGTCGGCCTTAACCACAAAGTTATTTAGTCAATGGTTAGTGGGTAGATACAAGTTATTTAAAAACGAACAAAACTGCAAGAAAACTGGAAAATTGTTTTTTTTACCTACCTCTTTTGTTTTATTCAGCATATATGTATTTCTTATTTTCTTGATAAAATCATGTTTTAGTAAATGAAAATTGGTCATCATAGTCTGAAAAATAAAAACATATGTTTCGAATATAATGAAAAGTGTATAATAATACTTTTTATCCGTAAATTTTCAAGGTCTGTATGTTTACTTTTGTGTAAAAATACCCAAATAAAAATTAAGTAAAATAATAATATAGAGGTTTTGATTTTCAGAGACAACTTACTTCATTTAATATATATATATTTTTTAAAGAAAATCACGCTTCTTCTTTTTTTCTAATATACTTTCCTGATACTTTAACCTCACAAAAATGACAACTGAAAGAATTATAAATGCTAACGTATATTTAGGAGGCAAAACTCATTCAATACAGTATCGGAAATTAGTAAATGCATTATGGGTAAAAAATTTTTTTTAATAACTTCTGTTGGTTAATCACAAAAAACAAGATAGTGCTGGTTATAATGGATATTAATACTCGTACATTGGCTTATGATTTTATGGATCTGAGTTCAAGCTTCATCGGCGACAAACTAACAATCATAGCATACTATGTACTAACAACAAGATTATCACTTAAACGTAGTAGGTACATAGTTCGAATCCCAAAAACATACATAAAATTATTATAGCATGAATGCTTTGCTTCATTTTCACAAAAGAAATTTAAAAGTTTGGAAAATATGTCAACTGTGTAGAATAAAAACGACATCTTCCTTACGCTGCCCTATAACACTACAAATTTATAAGAAAAAGAAAAATCAAAATTTCTTATTATTGTTGACAAAATGTATTTAACCAATTTTCTATTAGTAACGGATACTTATATAAAAAAACAAAAAAAAAAAAACAAAATCCATATTTAGATTATGGTGCGCCATTTATTTAGTCAAAAATTGATGAACATTACATCAAAATACAAATTGTCTTTGATAGATTTTGACTTTTCCGTCTTCGTGAATAATTTTTGATTCAAAGCCAAAAAAATAAAAATAAAAATAACAAGAGAGTTAATGGTTCTACCTTTTACAATACAAAATATAGAGATGTCTATGAGTACCTACTGCATATTGGCGATCTTTAAATGCCTTTGCTTTTGTTTTTTTTTCTTGTTTTCATCCTCTGAAATTTCTAGAAAGTAACAATGTGTAATTAGCCGGTGAAGAATTTTTAAGGCTGGATTGATAGTGCACGTGTTTTAATAGTCTTTCGTTTTTTGCTTTTTAAATTTGGCATAAATACATATATACATACATACATACCGATGTAAGTATACATAGGTGTAAGAAAAATTTAAGCTTGTTTTAAATAGAAGTGAAACAAAACTTTAAAAGCTAAATTTAAAACAAAACTATTTTTTTTTTATCTTTTATCATGAATTGGTATGATTTTTTAGGAATAAGTTTACAAATATATGATCTTTATTAACACTATGATCTTATACGGTTATGTTATTCCCCTTGATTTATTAAGATCAAAGTGATATGGTAGCTAACCTGTCAATTCTATATAAAAGATTCCTAAAATATCTCTTAACCTCTTATACTTAGCTAGTAAGAGATTTTAGCAAAATTAGTATTTTATATAAATTTTTTTTTTATTAGGAGTGCTGTGTGCCTAGGGAATAAGAGCTCTTAACTTTCATCTAAAATTAGGGGGTTAATTTAGAAAAGTGACGATCTTCAGAGATTAGGTTTTCAGAATATCCTTTGCTATCATACACAGATAGCTTACCAATAAATATTGATGTTTATAGTGAGTAAATTCTGCGCCTAAGCAAAGTATACATAATTGGTGTAGGTACTATCCACTTATTCTCAGTAGTTATCATCTATATGTTTTGGGGCCATCTTATTTTGGAGTAAATAATTGAGTGGAGAGTGGAGATATCAGTCATGAGACATAATAATAAATATACAGAATTGTTATAAGAGGTGTTCAGAATGGATAGTGGTCGGAGCGTCATAGTTATAAATTTGAGTAGTTTTTTTTTCACATAATAATAAAAGTCTTAATTACAAAATAGTATCAAATTTATTTTAATTTCTTTTATTCATATAAAAATTTTTTACTTTTTTATTTACACCTGCCATTAAGTTCCGTACATAATCAAAACTCATAGTTTTTATAACATTTACGTAATTTTTTATTTTTTGTTTTTTTTTTTTAAATTCGAGTTCTTCATTGTTTCTTTGTCTTTTTCATTTTTTTTTTCAAATGTGCTCAGTAGCGTTCGATAGGTCGAAGCTCTGGGCAATTCGAAAGATTTGCTTTCTTAGGCACAACATTGATGACGTTTTGGCGGTAATATTCCATTGTTGTCTTGTTATAATGGGATGTTGACAAATCAAGCCAAAATATTATAGATCTCCTGTTTGATCTGATGAACGGAAGAAGTGTTTACTGTAAACATACGGTTAAATAAATTTGACCGTTGTCGCTTCCTTTTGTGATGAATGGTCTGTATTTCTGGCAGATCGCTTGACAGATAAGATATTTTTGTGGGAACTTTACGTTCTGCGCATTTTGAACTTTTGGACTACTCCTCCGAAACGTGTAACAACATAAAACTCCTGACCTGGAATTTGGCTGAAGTTTGCTTTACAATAACTTTCGTCATCCATGCGCAGCAGGAGAACTTCGCTAAAAAATTTGTGTAAAGCTTTTAGGCATGAGTTTTACACATGTTTTGCTTCGCATCATCGCGATCAGGAGCCTTGAAACTTCTTACTTTCAGTCTTTTTTTCCATATACTGAATGGTAGACTTCGAGATTTTAAGTTTTCGTTGTGGCATCCCTGATCGCCAGGTTTGGATGTCTTTTGAATAGAAGTTTAATCATCTGCTCCTTTGTTGCATCACGTGATCCTTTTTTGTCCCTGATCCAGGATTCTTCTGAGCTGTTAGCCCTTAATTAAATTTAATTTAATACCTTTTGGATGCTGTTCTTAGGAATTTTAAAAAGTTTTCCTAACTTTGCTTGACTCAAATCTAAGAACTCGTTGTGTTTTCTCTTCTTTTCACTTCTTGTTTCCATTGTTGTTACTACAGTGCCAATTGCCTGACTGAGATTTAAAGTAACAAGTGTGGGGAAGAAAATAATGAAACAAGAATGACCGCAATTGATCGTTTTTTTACATTTTGACAAACTGAAATGTATGACCACTTTTTATTTCGGACACCTCTAATTGTATGCCACAAATGTTCTACCACCCGTGTATACCCATTGATTTTTTTTCCATTTTTCCAATTATAGGTACCTCATAAAGTTAAGTTGAATTAAGGATTGCCATATTTATGTGATATGATTTATCAACATGTTTTTTTTTTATCAAATTGCTTAACTTTTTTCAAAGAATCTATTTTATTTTATCTTGTTGTAGTAATACTTGGCAGGACAAAATTGAACAACTTTTTATTAATAATAAAGGAGAGGAATTACAGTCAGAAATATTGATTTCACTATTATTATTTCACTTAAAGAAGAGTCCAACGCCGACACAGCTGACGCACGCTCCAAATTCAATACATTTTCTGATGTTAATTATTCACGAGTTTCATGTTTTATTATCTTTCAAATTCCTTGTTACTCGTGTTCTTATCGACATGTGATCATAAAATCTTTATATATATATATATATATATATATATACTAATTATACTACATAGTTTAGAATTATATACTAGATACTATATAATTTTTGTAATATATACGTATTATTGATTTTAATCTAAGGAAGTATGTATACACTAGAGATACAGTTTAGTCAATGAAATTTGTAGATTGGGAAATATACAAAAGTTTCTGCATTAAATTTTGTCTGCTAGAAATAATGTAACTTGATACAGGCTAGCAGACACATTAGTTTTGAACACCAAAATGTATATTCATTATTGATATCGAGATACATATTACCTACTGTATTATACATACCTATATATATATATATATAACTATAAAATATTAATGTACAGACAAAAATGTCTCAAGGAAGTGTACTGTCAAATGAACCTAATAACTAATAACTGTAATGAATGATTACACGCCGCGTCGTTTTAAAAGCTAAAATAAAAGCAAATCTCATTTTTGCGTCGAGTATCAATTAATTATGTATAAATGCTTTGCGTTCGCGTGACACAAGCTGCTTTCAATTGAGCCCTTTAAATAATATGTATACAATTGTAAATACATACATACATGCATATACATAAGTATATATTTGTATATACATAAAACGCCGATAAATTGACTGAAATGGTGTTTACACTTAAAGAGCTCCTTATCAAGAGAATTTGGAATTTGAGACGATATTTTTCGCGTTTGGAAAAAAATAAAAACAATAAATAAAGCGAAAAATTTTGCCTGGTGTGTAGTGTGGTGGCGGTGGTGGATATTCAATTAGAAAACAAAAACATAAATATCATCGCATTCTTAAGTTAATCTGTTTAATGAATTTAAATTCTTTAGATTCAATTCTGTGCTAAAATAGAAATTGTTTAGGATAGAGGTATAGAAAAATTCATAGAAATGATAAAGGACAATATCTAACTATCAATCATGATCTATAATAAAATTGAGCCATCATTCATAATAAACGATAAAGTCCAACTATTATTTATGAGAAGGGACAAGTTCAAGGAAGCCCAACGCCTCCTGGAAGGTGGGTTATATTCCTTGTATGGAGGAAGAAGGCCATGCTAATACCGATTGTAAATTGCAAATTTGAACTTCAAAAATTGATCGGACGAAGCGTTTCGTATTGGCAGAAATCCACATACTCTTCAATACGGTGTTTAATTAATAAAAAAAAAAAAAAAACAACACCATCTTTTCCAATTTACAACGAAACTTCTCTCCAAGCAACATTTTGCACTAATTCTGAAACAAAATTTCGTTCACTCATTTTTAATATTTTAAACTAACCCGAATTAATTAGTTTGCAAATAAAAAATCGACTGATGTAAGTAAAAGTCAGTAACATGCAGGTCACTTGCTGATTATCAGCAGATCAGTATCACTTCAGTACATCACTACCTCTTACAATGTGGTATGCCTCATTAAGATATTAGTACTACTGATAATCAGTACATCAGCATATCAGTGGGTTGGTCTGGCACTTGCCTTAGGGGTATCGGAAAAGAATTTTTGTTTTTTTTTTAATAAAAGATGTGAATACTTATAAGAATTTAATTTACAAATGTTAATCTAAAATATAATTTCTATGGTTTGATATAACCTTTCTGCATCGATCTGACAAAGTTTTAATACCTCGCTCATAAAATTCACTGGGTTTTGATTCAAAATATAAAAACATTACTTTTTTCACATCGTCACTTGTTGGAAATTGTTTCTTTTTGTGGACTATATATGGAGGTTGACAAATTTTTTTTCCATCCGAGGTAGTTTAATTTGTCACGGGCTATTTTTGCTGTATGCGGACGAGTGTTGTCTTGTTGTAGAAACACTTTTCTTCGATGCACGAGGAACGGACGTTTTTTGTTTTCATTTCCGCTACCAAACGGCCTAACTGATCACAATAAAATTTTAAATTTATGTTTTGTCCAGGTTTCAGAATTTCAAAGTGGACAATGAAATGACCTTACACTCACACTAAACAGACAAAAGGAGTTTTTTATACCATAGATGAAATCTATATGGTATACTAAGTTTGTCATTCCGTTTGTAAGGCACAGAAATAATGCTAGTAGAGAAAAATGGGTTGGACACCCACGCATAATATTAAAAGTTATTTTGAATTTTGCATGTCCGTCTGTCCGTCTTCACGATAACTCGAGAGCGCGTTTACTTAGTAAGCTGACATTTTACACATGGGCTTTAAAAAAAAAAGCAAATTTAAGTTCGAAAATGGGACAAAGCGGGTAACTCCTTCGTGGGACTGCTATACAAAAATTTCGTTCTTTACTATATATTTGGACAGTGCCTGACAACGTAGAGAGCTGAAATTTTGTACACGGTGTTTTCATAGTAAATAAAGCTTTAAAATTGGACTAAATTGGACAGCCCCTTCTTGGTGTTGCCATACAAAAATTTTGGTCTTTTACGTATACTGTAAAAGGGATCAGTCTTAGACGTTTTTATTGTACTGAAAAGTTCTTCAGAATATGAAATCCTATGAAATTGGTTATAATATATAGAAATATATGCGAAAAACCATTTCAAAAATTAAACTTGCACAGATGGGTGACCATACAAAATTACAGACGGGCATTCATTTAGGGTATCATAAGAATTGGTCTTAGACCAATTCTAACTTTTTTACTTATTTTGTTGTGAAATCGGGTATGGGGGTTGGGTACAACTACCTGATTCTTCGATAACCATGGTTTTTTGCACCGTTGATTCGAGTACAGAATTCATTTTTCATCTTCAGTTATTAGGTCTTGCAAAAAGGGTGTCTCCGATTCCAAATTTTATGAGATACTCGCATGCATCTATTCAATCGTCTAGATGTTCCTTGTGAAGTTCGTGTGGTATCCATTTGCCCTCTCTCCTCATCTTACCGATTTTTTTTTTCAATTCTCTTGAATACTCTACCATGACTATCCGAAATTGTTCGCAATTTTTTTAATCGATCGGTAGGTGTCAAAACACAAGTAATCTCTGAAACCGGTCAACGAAAAAAAAAAAATATCGTCATTCTTTTCCGGTAACTACCCCTTAATATTAAACTGTGTTTAACAATTAAAGATTGATAAAATTATGTCTAATAATAAAAAAATGTTTTGAAAAGATTCTAGAACAACAAAAGTAGTTGTCAGACTTCGCTTCTAAGCTGCTGATTCTGATCTTTTGCGTCGTATGTATAGAGATGTCAAAAAATATATGTATATAGTACTACAACAAAATTGAATGAGTTTTATTCTTCTGCTTCTTTTATATTTTTATTCAGCATAGTAGGGTGCCTGGTATGACGTAGAATAAACTGAAAATGACACTTAGCATTGAAAAACAAAAATACAAAAATGGGAAAATATTATCTGCGATGCTATTATTTAAGTACATATGCTAATGAATATTCTCTTACCACGTAGTTGAAACTTGAAAGCTTTTAACAAATTTGTGTCGTACTTTGTCGTAGACATTTTGACGTTGACGTTTATTTACTACGAATTAATTTTCAATTAGAATTGATTAGAATTGGCGAAGCTGTGATTTGCCCAGAGCTGTAGCCAAATAAGGTATACTGATCACAATATGCTTAATTTGTACCAAATATATGCTAGAGTTTTGTCAAAAAAGTTTAACATTAATATCTGTCCTGTCTAAAGTTGTCTGAATTTTTCCCTAAATATGATGTGCGGGGGGTGTCGAAAATGAATACACTTAAACATAACCTACTACGCCACCTAGGCGTCTCTAAAGATAAATTTCAAAAGTGTGCATAGTCCACAATAAATTGACTTGAACAGATAATTTTCTAGTATTGGTTCTTTCACCACTTCTGACTCTGAAGACCCCAGACCGACATATATATTCCCCCCCCCCCCCCCAATTCCGTCAGCTTTAAAGGTATGTATGTAGTTACATATCAGTCAAAAATAAGAAAATCGTTTTATTCTATTAAGCCAGTTACTATGGGCATTTCATTCATCGTCAAAATCAATTTTCCTATTATTTTACACATGCTTATCTGCAGTTCAAATCCTTGTCTAAACTATTTCTAAATTTTCTTCTAAGATTGTTATCTTGTTGCCAAAATACAAAATTTCCTATTAGAAGGAGAAACCAGCGCTTCTGAAAGAAGTACAATTTAAGCGCTTTCCTAAGCATCATTTGGAAGATCCTTAGAAGATTATTCATTGATCTATCGAGAAAAATTAGTAAAGGCGCAAGTAAGTGACTCAAGCGCTTCGATGGCCATCAATTGGAAGTAAGGTTATTTCATGAACTCCAGCAGAAGTGCAACAAGGGCTGATTTCATTTCATTTTCCATGAATCTTGATTTTTCCGCTATTCATCCATGATTTAGCATATCTCCTAGAGTGCTTCTTAAGAACAGCAGTGAAGCGCTTGCCCCTGCGATCATGCCTATGTAAAAAAAGCAATGAACTTGGATAGAGAAAAGAAGCGCTGCGAGCTTCTACGGAAGCGTTTCAGGAAGTTTTTTAGAGTATTCTTTGTGTGCGTCTGACTTCAGCGCAATTCGTTTTTCTTTCTTCTCTAAATTAAATGATGGAAATGCTAAATTTAAATAGACCTACACAAACACAGCTTAAATAATAGAAACGATAAAAGTTATAGTTAAAGTTAAGAGGTAGGGGTGACTTGACTAGGCCACAAGGACTCGGCGGATACCGCGATTAGAGTTGATCTATTTGTGTTCTACCAATGTAATTTAATTTCTGTATTTCTCCCCCCAATACATTACTTGTAATTGGTTTGGTGTGACATTTAAACACAAAGCCTAATTCTTAAAAAAAAAAAAAAATTGTTTTTGTGTAACTGTCAGCTAGGCATTTAATTTTTTTATTCCCAACCATTTGTTTCAATTTATGGAGGGAAGTCCGCCTATCTCATACTTCCCTTACCTAATTTACTTAGATTATCAAAAATTAGAAGCGATATCAAGTGAACGTAGATTTTTTTACTACGAAAACATTAAGCTCCTTCCTTTTAAGTATAATTACTAATGACTCTCGCTAACTTTCGCTGAGTTTTATACGTTGTGAAAATTCACGTATAGTTAAAGCAAGTAATTTTAGTTAATTTCGACAGTAAAATTTCTTCTAACTATATTATGCTCACAGATGAATTTGACATGGAAATTTGATAATTTTAGAAAAGTCACGTAATCTCATTAGACTTAACAGCAAACGCGTTTACCTAAAACACCTTAAAAAAAAACTACTTTCTAATATAGAACAAGGTAATATTTATTTTTGTTTTTTACCCAACTCACTTATTTACGTCGCATTTTATTTTTTGAACACTTTTGATGATGTTTGGAAATGCGGGGGAGTTAAAGGTATTTCTAATCAATGTTACACGTAATCACCATATAATTACTGAGCCCTTGTAATGATATTTTAATTTATTGATTTATTGAAAAGAAAAATAAATCATTACGTAGTGCTTTGTATATCATGAAGCATATGTACATATTTGTCCACACTTTCATCGTCATAAGTTTTGACTCCATTTTTGATACATTCTAAGTCAAATTAATTTTAAATTATCTGTATAGGGTGCATCATCTTCCATATATTACAGGGTAATTCCTAATTAATAGATAAGAGAAAAAAAAACATTTTTAAGCCCACCTTCGAAAAAGTTGAGATTAACCTCGCCACGTGCCTGCTTTATTTATAATTACATAAACGGCCTAGTTGATAAATATTCATAGAAAGCCTTGTATAGGCTCCCCGCTCCTATATAAGAGCTGTAGGTGTCTTCCGTAATTTAGTATGGAAATTAACGTAATCGAATCATCATGGATCCTTCCTTATGTCATAAATTAGAACTAAAATTACACATTTTTGTTTACTTGTGTCACTTTAATGATTTGATCCAGAGTAGATCATAGGCGAAACAAACGCCATGCAAATAAATCCTAACATTAAAAAAAAAAAAAAAAAAAAATAATTAAAGTTTTTCTGTCATAAGAACTCACACGATTCTAATGGAACAATTCATTTTATGCGAGTCCTTTTTATTTTATTACATGCTTCTCAATTTCCGGAAACTCAACTAACATAACTTAAAAACCGCCCACCCGTATCAAGAAAAAGGGAGACAACACAACATATACTACAGCCTGCAATCTTTCGTCCTATACGAATTTCTAGAAGAGAAACTTAATGCTAATCCGGGCGTACATAGTAGGTACCTATCTACATTGAATGCCGCTATATAAAAGCGTGGAACTCTGACGTCAAATCTGTAATTTGTTAGCCTCTGCCCTTGACACTCAATTTTCTTATATACGTAAATCTGTACGTCGCAGAACTTTAGTCTAAGTCTAACCAACCATGGACAAAAAGCTCACTATCTTGATGAGATTTTCGCAAAAATTGTGAATTTGATAGTATATAGTATTACACGTATAGTCAGAGCTACCCCATAGAAGGATTGAGATTGAAAAAATTACAACAACAACACAACGAAGAAAATCTTTCATTAAATAACTTAGAGCCAGCATAGCAGTTCTAGAACGAAGGAATGCTTATTTTGTTTGTTCGGTTGGAGTTCAGTACGTCTAGATTGGTCACTCTCTAATGTCATACAAAGGACATTTCTGCTGAACGCAGGCGCTTACTCCCTGAAATTTTGTTCTTCTCTTCTGATTTTGTTATATCGATTATTTCCATCTAAGGACTAAAATGTTGGAGATAAACTTATAGCATGAGTGTCAGAGTACCTACAACTACATATACACATACATATATAGTAGTGGGTAAAGAAATTATTCGTTGACTAAGTCTTATAAGGCATTGAGTGAAGAGAACTATTTTAAAGAAAGTGATAAGATAAGGTGCAGTGTAGATTTATGAATACTTAACTACCACTCAAATCCCTCCTACTTATATCCTTTTAATGGAAGACATATTCGACTCTATTGTGTCCTCGAAACAGTTGTGACCGCTTAAATTTATTTTAAGGACTGACCTTTAATGTCGACACATAAAGTTTGTTGCTTTATTATGAAAAAAAAAAAAAACTGGAACGAATCAATGAGAATTTGTCGAAATTTGTTAGTTCGTCAAATAAAAATTTTCGATTTTCAGTTGCGCTTTTTCAATTCGAGGCACTTTCAATCTAAAAAAGAAAAAATCAATATCTGTTGAGACTATACACCCAGAATATATAGCGAGGGGCTTTCAGGTTCAATAGGTTGATAAAGCTGTATGGATAGGGTCAAAAACCTTTTGTTGAAATTGATTTTAATTGCCTTAATTGATTTGTGATTTTGAAATCATTAGACAATGAGCAAAGTTGTACAAAAGTATAGTACATTGGTATATTTGGGCTTAGATCGTAGTATCCTGCTGGTATAACATGATTTTTTAATTTAATTTAATTTTTTATTTGACTATGTATGTGATTAAAGTTTGTGCAGAAGGAAATGCAAACATTTTGTTTTATCGGTTTAGAATCTGATTTTTTTTTATGATATCTTTAAAATTTTCTAGATTTGGTTGAGTTGATTTATTTCTACTCTTTACCCTACTAATAATAATAATAATGATTAGTACTGGTATTTTCTAAGATTAACAAATCCGCTCTGTAGATAATAAAAATTGTCTAATTCAATTTTAACAATAAGAGAGTCTCTACAGACAAAGTTGCTCTATACCCTGAGAGGGGAATCAGAATAGAAAAAAGTTTTACTTACGAGTAAGTAATTAAACGAGAAGCCCATCACTAACAATTTTCGTAACAATCTTAAAGATGTGTAAGATTATACGCAGACTTTGGCGCGGTTTTTGAAATTATGAGGTGAGATTTATACCAGCAGCAGCATAGGCTCACTATAGTAATATAAAACAACCTTTTTAGGGACCCGGCTCCCGAGTAAGCCTATTACTATCTTCGGTTGTCCAATAACTTGCTTTAAAATTTTATTTTTGTAAATTTATATCAAGAAAATATATTAAAAATTAAGTACCTTTATAGAAATTACAAGCATTTACCAATATTCCAATTTCCACATAAAAGAATGTAAATATTTTTCTATTTAATCCCCTTCCAATTTTAATCTTACCTACGGCTTTTGTGCTAACATACATTTCCTTACAGAACATAAACAAAAATGACATCTAGGGTACATTTAGACAGAGATGCTACCATATGTTAGAAATTGAGAAAAATCCTGTCGTGCGGCACACAAAAATTGCATATTTATACACGCAATGGTCTTTTCTTTAGTTTCTTACTCGTAGGATTTTACTTACAAAATTAGTTTTGGTGTTGGAACTGAATATGTATTAAAAATTTTTCTATGTTATTTCCTTTGCTATCCAAAATTTAAAAATTTATCTATACACACATCGTTTTATGTAATTGTATAGTTCCAATTCCCTTCCCCAAGAAGTCTTAATGGATAAAACTTGAAATCTATACGCGATGCCATTGGTTCATCAAAAAGATTCAAAAATATATTCACTGAAGTGCTATAACTTAATAAATTTTTGATGTTAGTATCAATCGCCGGAAACTTGTTCTTGAAACAATTTTTTTACAATTTCCACAAAAAAAAAAATAATTGACGCCATTTCGGCGGCTGGTGTACCTCAGGAGTCTTTTCTTTCTCCCTTTTTCTTTTTGATCTGTTCAATCGTTGTTTTGCATTCTATTACTTTAAATCGCATCCATTAATCTCTTCAATCCGCATTCACACTGTTGCGCTATTCATAATGTAATCGGCAAAATTTTTACAAAAAGTTTAATTTGTTTAAATTTTAAGGGGAAAAAATTTAGTTTTTCCAGGATTTCAGTTTTTTCAGTATTTTGTATTCCGGGACTTTGTGCTCTAAGATTTTCATTTTCGAAAAAGCATCTTTCCGTATTTTCATGTACTTGCCGGAATTTTGCCATCTGCGATTTTTACTAAGCAGAATCAAACATTTTAACGGATTTCGAATGATAAAAATGTCCCGCAGGATAGAAATTATAAAAACAAGGAGTGAAAAACACTGCAAAATAAAATAAAATCTCCGAAATAAATTTTTGCTGAAAGATCCAGAATTATTGATAACATTTTAATTTTTGTGGTTTTTTTTTTGCCACTAGAGTTAGGATTCTGAAGTCTGATGAATGTTTTTTGAAATCAAATCCTAGCAACACAACATTCTAAAATGTAATAGTACTTATACCTATCTCGAAAAATATTGGAGTCCAAGAAAATGAGCTAATATTCCCGGATATTTTTGGAAAAGTGTTTTTTTTCCAGAAATATTTTTTTTTATGATTTGAAAATCCAGAACTAAAACTTCTTAGAAATGTGTATAAATTTAAAGTGAAATTTTAAATTCCGGGATGTCACATATTGAACACATTCTGTTTATATTGAAAATTGTGCATCTCACTTGGAAAATATTTTCAACTAACTGGTTTTTCCTAGTACATACATATTTGCCAACTCTCTGCGGGTTTATGGGTGGGTAACTCAAGACATCTTTGGTTGTATTCAACTTATTTTTCTAAGAGCCGTTCTAGTAACGCTAATTGGAGCTCTATTACTTAAGGTGTATATGAACGAATCTACATAATCTGCAAAAGTTCTACCAGGATATTTACATAAACTTTTCTGGCACTATTTTCTTGTTCTCTTGGACCCTAAGCCTCGCAACAATTTCAATTTCTATCAAACAACTAAATAACGGTGAAAAATATATTTCGCATAAATATATGCCAACATTTCGAAGAGTTTTCCATACCATCTTGAGGAATTTACTGGTCAATCACTTGCTCGATAAGGAGCCATATTGGACTTGTGATGTATAATTTTTGCAAATTTAGGCTTATACTTAGAACATATAACTAAAGGAATCGTAATAGCTCGAAAAATTCTGGCTTTACCGTTGCCATGCTGAAAAGTGAATACCTGGAAAAAATTAACTCTATGCTTTTAGAAAAATCCACATACCGACCAATGAGAACTGACCCGACACAACGACTACAGACAAAAAATAATGAATACATAAAACAATTGCACAAAACCTTAACCATTGACGACAGAACCAAATTCAAAATGACAACTTACAAGTCGGTCCCTCCAAGATTATATGGACTCCCAAAGATCCATAAACAAAACTGTCCCATTAGACCAATTGTGTCTTCAATTAATAGCCCAGCATACCAGTTATCGAAATATCTTGCAGACATCTTAAAGAATTTAACATCACAGTCAGAGTACAATGTTGCGGATTCCATAGTTTTCAAAGAAATTATTTCTAAGACTCAAATTGAGCCTAACGAATCTATGGTATCGTTCGACGTTGTATCTTTGTTTACCAACATTCCAACGAGACTGTGTTTGGAAATAATAAAAGAAAAATGGAATAACGTTGAGCCATTTACTAATTTAACAAAGAAAAAGTTCCTTGAAATGTTGGAATTTTGCATTATAGAAGCTAATTATTTCGTGTTCAATAAAGATGTTTATAAACAATTCTCTGGTTTACCCATGGGAAGCCCACTTTCACCGATATTAGCAGATGTTGTTATGGAGGAACTACTCAATAACACTGTAAGCAAAGTTGAAATAAAACCCAGATTATTAAAGAAATATGTGGACGATCTATTTTCAATTATACCACACGACAACATTAACAATTTTCTCAATGAATTAAACAATTTTCACCCCAAACTACAGTTCACAGTAGAAATGGAAGAAAATGGTTGCTTACCTTTCCTGGACGTCAAAATTATAAGAAAAAACAAAGAGCTCATCACAGATTGGTATCAAAAACCCACATCATCGGGTAGGTTATTACATTTTAAATCTAATCATCCATATTACCAAAAACTTAACACTGCTAGAAATTTCATAGGTAGAGTATTAAACATAAGTCATCCAGAGTTCCAATACAAAAATATCCCTAGTATACATGCAATTCTTTCGCAAAATGGATTCCCAAAAAAGATAATGAATTCCCTGGTGTTCCAGCACATACATAAACTACGGCAATCAAACTCTAATTGCCAAACCAATTCCTCAAATAATATCCCTCCCAAAATTTACAGATCAGCAACCTATATCCCGGTCCTTTCAGAAAAACTTAATAAAATAGTTCAATCCAGTAATCCACATACAAGAATAGCGCTAAGATCCTTAAAATCAGTAAGAAACTGCTTTAGCAAAATAAAAGATAAAATTCCAAAGGAATTGGTTTCCAATGTGGTATATAAAATTCCCTGTGGGGACAGTACATGCAGCATGTCCTATGTTGGAACAACAGGGCAGTATCTTAAAAACAGAATAATGAACCACAAATCGGATATAAAGTCAAAAAACAAAGGGAAAACGGCTTTGTCAAACCACTGTTTATCCAATGATCATCAGCCAGATTATACTAATGTTAAAATTTTATGCACTGAGCATAACTACAGAAAACGCCTTACTCTTGAGGCCTTGCACATTCAAAGCACAAAAAATACAATGAACAGACGAACAGACACAGACAGCATACACACCATTTACTGCAGTCTCTTAGAGAATCCCGTAAACTCTTAAATACATAGAAAAATTAAAAGGAAACTGGCCGTTATGAATCTCTTTCGATCAGATGTTTACCCACTAGTTGAATTTTAAAACTTGACTAGGGCAATTCACTAAGCCCCATTTTTCTTGTTAATTTATTATTAGTGTTATGTTTTGTGATTTATATTTATCTTTGTGTTAAAAACATTAATGTTTCAACAGATGTAAGCTAAAACAGCCCGTAAGTAAACAATAGACGCAGCATTTACATTATAATAGCAAAGTTAATATACATAGGTACTTGTATAGATTTATGACGGTGCTTCTGAGGACGGCAACGATATTTGCCGAAACGTTAGGCCAATAAAAGGACTACACATGATTAATTAGTTTTTTATTAATCGTTGACTGCTACACCCGAGAAACTAAAAAACATCAGTTTATATAAAACACAACAGTCGAGTATCACAAGAATCTTTACCCAATAAGTGGTAGATTTTTGTTTATATAGGTATTCGTTATGCTCATGGAAGTAGGAAATCTGAAATATTTTTAAAGATGGGGGCTTTGGCGTAATTATTTAAAATAAAACAAAATTGTGAACTGCACTGACATAGTGAAGACCAAAAAAAAAGAAAATTGGGAACACAAAAACATATACAATGAAATATTTTAGACACTCGAGTTCTAATTGAAATTTTTTTAACAAATTGAGCTATTTATGTGGTCATACTAATTCAACCATGCTCTTTCGATCGATTATAATAGTCCCCAAAGTTGTATCTCCGCATTAGGAAGCCACCTTGGTGCAATAAAGTTATAACTGCTATATTTTGCTCATATACAACCATGGGGCACAAAAAGTCGATCAAGTCATGCAGACACAACTTTGTGGTAAGATTAAATACACGTTTCCGAATTTGAGCGTCTGAAAGTTGAGTAGATGGCACTTCTTTCTATTCAGGCGCAGTAGCTCATGATCAAGGACTTTGAAGCTAATGAGTCTTATGTTTTGGTCGATGAACTTGCTAACTATGGTATACACTTTGAGGAATTTTAAGATGCTGTACTTGGAAGATATGGTATTCGAAAATACTTCAGATCTGACAGCTACAGTTAAAACCACTGTTGTTGTTCGTTCCATGCCGATTAATGGGCCTAAAAATACAGAAAATCCAAAAGTGATGTTATCAGCAGTCTAGTAGGAACTATCGAGAAAGCCTCACACGAAAAGAAGGTCCTGTTATATTCCTTCATGGGCAAACGAGGCGCCTTCGACAATACTATTTGAAAGGGTAATCGAAGATAGAAGTTTCGAAATCTGTATCATCAGGTGGATTGGCATTATGCTGGCAAAATGCTGCATAACAACTACCTGAACCGGCCAATCCTCAAATATCAGAGCCACTAGAGGCTGTCCACAAGGGGAAGTTTCAATGGGACTACTATGGGTTTTGGTTGCGGTTATATTTCAAAACTCGACTTTAAGCCGTAGAATACGCTAATGACATTGTAGCTTGTGTTTAAGGGAAATTTGAATCAGCTTTTACTCGAGCTTTAGTAAACTGCCTTTAACATAGTCACTATAGATGGTGCTACTCCCTTTCACCGGAAAAGGAGAATCCAGTGCTCAGCTCCTAGATTAATTGGATAATAGAATTGAATATTAAAAAAAAAAGCTATGCAGGCATTTGGTTCATGACAAAGACTTTTCGGGAAAAGTAGGCTCTAAATCTCAAAATGACTTTAGGGATCTTTCAGAGTAAACGCCTAGTAGCCCAAAACGATGCGGACAGCTAGGAAGAGAGCCCTTGATAAAGTGCAAAGCATGGACTATTTAAGAACCACTGGCGCCTTCACATCCTATCCTCAGCGAGCACTTGAAGCTATTTTCGGCTACATTTCTCTGGATAAAGAGGTAGAGTGACATCTTTACCCAGACAAATGTATCCGCTAGTATGCTCCAAAGGAGAACGTCGATGATCCTCGAGTAGGTACACATTAAAGTTCTAAGCTGCAAAGGATGTTATTTATATATTTTATTATTTATTATTATTAGTTATTATTTATTTTATATACAGTGTTTCTTATCACTAATATGCTAGTGCAGTTCACATATTTTTATTTGTTTAAAATACCAAGCTAGTAAGGAATAAGGAAGGTATAAGGAAATAAAACTTTCACGTCGATTTTGTTGAATTGATGTCACGAACCCGGGAGTTTTAAAGTCGCGAACTCGGGAGTTCTAAGGTCGCGACTTTGTTTTTTTCTTTCGCTTCCCTTTTTGCGGAAAAAAAAGAACTTTCTAGTAACAAACGTTTTTCCGGGCTTATTTCGGCGATTATTTATACAACACCGCACAGCACAATCCATTGTTAAAATATGCACACGTAGATGAACGTAATTTGAAGGTTTAATCACTAAACTGTCACTTCAAATGTTTTTATTTAAAATTAACACAATTAGCGGAACAATTTAAAGTTTCTTAATTAAAAACGAAAGCACGAATCTGACACATAATACGAATTGACACAATTGACATTAGCAAGTTAAACTTAGTTAAATTCCTCTTGCCTTTCCACCCCTTCGCTCAAAAACTGAGTTTCCTTTACACCGACAGGGCTTTTACACGATAATTCCCTATCTTTAGATGTTCTTAGGGTTTATATGATTCGTTTACTGCAACTGTTACCAAGATTGCTACTTCATTTATTCATAGTAAATTCGTAATACGTAAGCTCTTAAGTGTCCATAATGGTTCCCATATGTATGTATAGAATGGTTTCTATCGTCTAAACCTAGTAGGCAGTTCAAATAAATTCTCAGATTTACCCTTCAATATTGATCGGCCTGTAAGTATGTATGCACATGTCGTCTCTGTAAAACCTCTCAGAACAATTTCACCAAATTTCTGAGTTCATAAAAAAAAACAATAAGGAAATCTCTATTGGCAGGCAATTTCCAAACCATTTCAATCTAACATTCATCACATAAAATATATTGGGAAGAATTTCATCATTAAAAGATTTGTCTCTGGGTCTTGCCCACTTAAGGTCCATGCGGTCGGGAGTCTAGTCTGCAACCTTTGGCCTTTTTATTTATTGTTTTTTTAATCTTAAATCAATTTGCCACGCACACATATTCTCAACTTCGACACCGCAACTCATTGATCTGCGGTCTTTTCATTTTATAAAACTGCATGATACGTCTGTCGTTAAATTCACTTTATTTTATAGTAAATTACACAACTCCATCAAGCACGGCTATTATCATCACACTTATCAAGCTTGGAATAAATTCAAAAAGATTTTATCCAGACGTTTTGTTTCATTTGCATATGATCTAGAAAAAAATAAAAAGATATGGGCAGGGCAGGGCAGGGCAGGGCGGCAAAGAGTAGGGTTAACGACCGAATATACATAATTCAGGATACTACTCTCTTGAATGACCATCGACCGTCCTCTATCGAGTTAAATTTGAATTTCTTCAGACAAAAATTATATTATGAGCAAAACTACATGAAAAAATAAAAAGGTCGTGAGGACATCGTTGACCCAAATTTCAAAGTCACACACACACACTCATATCCATAGAGAATTTTTGCAGCCATATTTCGCTCTTAAGTTGATGTAAATTGACGCCAAGTCTTATGAATTTTCCTCGATGTCTCAACTAAATCACTAAACCGACTGTCTTGAAGAAGATGGCGCAAATTTGTGCCAATTTATTGCACGCCCAATAAAATTCAAAAGACTCCGTTTTTTTTTTTTTTAATTATTAAATGAACGAGAGAAAAGATAAAGCAGGCTGGAATTCGGTGAAGTGATTTAAAATCGCACAACTGCCATGCAATGAATATAATAACTACGTTGTAGTCGTCGTTGAATTCTTTTGCTTCAACGAAGCGCTCGCTATCCTCATTCGGGCCTTTGTTGATTGGTGGATGTCACATGAATGATTGAATGGTGTTCACACGAACGAGCTTGAAGTGACATTTTATCTTGATTAAATTATGTTGGAAGTTTTATATTTTTGTATGGAAGTTTTTGTGTTGGCACGTGTAGAATAAAGCTTAAGAATTAAATTTCAAACAAAATTATATTGAGTTGCATGTTTAGGGATTTATTTTATTTTTTGAAAACTAATATACGCGCACGCACACCATCGGTACATACTAATTGAGCATATGCACTCATACTCTGCATTGCATAACTACATATATGCCTGAAACTTGTTAGTTATTTCCCTCATAAATTATATTTGGAAGCTTTTCGGTCATCAAGTCGTATAACGGATGAGAAAATTTGTTAATTTTATGGGATGTTTTTATTGTTTTTCATTAATTAGGCGTATAACGTTGTTTTTGTTTTTTGTTTTTAAATTCACCTGTCGCCATTGTCATAATAAATTGCCAAAACTCCTGCTAATGAGGATATTCGAATGTTAGGACGAGATAAATATAAGAAAACAGCTTATACGTATCAGTCGATCTAGGAAAGGAAATAATATTGGAAGTGGCACATTTAGAAAGATGAGAATTCAACTCGATATGTAATATGTGTTTTAAAATAGACAACGAGGTTCAATATCCATAGTATTTTTCAAGAGTAGTCGGCAGTTCATAAGAAACTATGAGCAAAGAAGAGAACTTCGCCAATTCAACGTGCCAAAAGATCACTCAAACAAATTAATGGCTTACCTAGAAGGAAGTTTTCGAAATTGATCTACATAGTTCGTCAATCGGCCAAACTATTTAAAAAATAAGGCTAGGCATCTAGAATCTGCCTATGACCTAACACTAGTTACATATTTGATATTTATTACATGATTTTTCTATATTCAACCATCTTGAGACAGAGCAAACGTAGTAGTGGTATATAAAAGGCTCATTTAAGACTAATTTAATGCCCAATAATAAAATTTACTGCTCCCATAGTTTTCCCAGAAATCACAGTTCTGCTAGCTTTAGAAAAAGTTATCAGAACCAAACAAAAAAAAACGTATAAAACTTAAAAAATCATGTAGGAATTTAAGGCTAATTTAAGGCTACCAGTTAAAGCTACATGAATATTGGAGCTGATGATTTATAAAAGAATACCACCATTGCACTAAATAGCCCTAAAAACAATTTTCCACGTATCCAAATCGCATTGGTTTTTAATCATCTAATTATTATTTAATGAGCCTTAAATTCTGAGGATTCAATTAAAGCTGTTTTTTAATAATAGATATCGATTTGGCCCGGTTTTGATAGCAAAACGTGGTTCTGCTACTGAGCCTAGTACTAAAACGCGATTCCTTTTCACAAAACGAACCAGTTTTTCAACATTTATTTAGAATTCAATGAGCAAATCTATAGTCACCGGTAGCCTTCCGTAATGTGCTCTTGTCTGTTTATTTACCCTAAATGTTTGGATAATGCTGTACTAATGATGAAGTTTTTCTGCATAGACATGAGCCTCTGAAGACTGCGCGATCTAAAAGATCATTTATGCTTTGCTTTAACCTATCAGTTTTTTCTTAGACCTATTTTTGTGTCAATCGAGTGACCTGAGTGAGACCTGCGGTTCACTGTCCACCCAGATCTTGGTAGTCTTGGCGATTGTATTGCAGAGCTTAACGGCAATTGAGCCATTTTGGAATTCTTTAAGCATTTTTTAATGATCAAGTAAGACTTCATCGGTTTTCCAGAGTTCCATTTAACATTTAACTAAAGAGCTAAGAGATGCTTATGTTCTTTTTGATGAACAATTTTAAGAGGTTAAGCTCAAAATCAATACTAAGTCTGAAGGACAGGATATTGTATATGGCATCTCTAATATCCCATGGCATTTCAAATGTTGTAGTTTTGGTCACTTTTCTTGGACTTTTTTTTAATGCCATTTATATGAAACAATCGCACAGGTAATTATGGGTCTATTATTTTAGGATTTAAACTCCATTTCTTTGTCATTCTGTTTCCAGCATAAATACAAAATTCTCCAATGGCTATCTGTGACTGGAATTGACCTAAAACTATAGAATAGGTCCTATTACCATGCAACATAGACACAGATATATAACTAAGTTTGTCATTCCATTTGTAATACATAGAAATAATGATGATAGAGCAAAATGTATTCATAAAATTAAAAGTTATTTTGATTTTTGCATATCCGTCTGTCCGCAATTTCGCACACTGGGTTTAAAAAAAAAGAAAATTTAAGTTCGAAAATGGGATTGCCATACAAAAATCTCTTTCTGAGAACGCGTCAATGTAGAGAACTGAAGCTTTGTACACGGCGTTGAAATAAAAATAGTAAATATAATTTCAAAAATGGGCTAAATCGGACAACCCATTCTTGGTGTTGCTACACAAGAATTTACAATGCTTACGTATACTATGAAAACTATCAGTCCTATACGTTTTTGTTGCACTGAAAAATTCTTCAAAATAAAAAATCCTATGAATTTTACGGTCCGATGAACCGTTCTAGAAATATACCACCTAGATCAAAAAGTTTCAGGAATGACCACCGTGTGGCGCTCTCAGTCACCCGATTTGTGGTATATTTATGTCATTGACATTTCCACCAAATTTCAGTATCATAGCTTGACCATTGTTAGAGTTACATCGATTCGATTTCGATTTTTTACAATTTTAAAATGGAATCAACTTTGCATCAACGTATTTGCATTTAAATTTTGTGTTAAAAACAGATTTAACGGTACGAATACTTTGGAAATGTTAGAAAAGTGTTTCGGCAATGATAAGCTTTCAAAAACAAATGTTTAGAAGTTTGCGTGAGTCCGTCGAGAATAACGATCAAAGCGGCAGGCCGTCAACATCAAAAGCTGACAAAAACATCGATACGATCCAAGAATTGTTGGTAGAAAACCACAAGAACTGGCAGAGAACTTGAACATCGCTTATGGTTTCGTTCAAGAAATTTTGGTTAATGATTTGGGCTTGAGACGTGTCGTTGAAAAGCTGGTGCCAAGAGACCTGAATTTCATGCAAAAAGAGGACCACGTTGAAATCGCGAAATAGATGATTTTCGACTCTGAACCTGACCCAACATTTATAAAACGCAACATTACTGGAGACGAGATGTGGGTTTATGAGTATGAAACGCAATCCAGACATCAACCAACTGAATGGCGTACACAGTATGTGGCAAGATCGAAAAAACCACGTCGTTTTCAGTCGAAAAAGAAGATAATGCTAAGGTTTTCATGGATTACAATGGTGTTGTACATCATGAATTCTTGCCTGAAGGTCAGACAGTCAACAAGAAGTGTTATTTGGGTGTTATGATACGTTTGCGTGAAGCCATTCACCAAAAAATAGCGGAATTATGGGCAAAGAACTCGTAGATTCTGCACCACGATATTCCACCGTCGCATAATGCCATCATTATCCGTGATTTTTTGGCAAAGAACAGAACGAATACCATTCAGCAGCCACCGAATTCACCTGTTTTGGCTCCCTACGACTTCTTCTTTTCGGTCAACTCAAGAAACCACTCCGGGGAACGCGTTTTAGCACACAAGTGGACATAATGAAAAAATAGAAGACGGCTCTAATGGTCATAACGAAAATCGAATATAAATTTTTTTTCGACTATTGGATCAAGCGCTGGCATAATTGCGTTGCAGATGATAGAGAGTACTTTGAAGGAGAAAAACCATTTCAACTTGCACGGGCATTCATCTAGGGTATCATAAGAATAATTGGTGTTATACCAATTCTATCTTTTTTACTTATTTCTTCTAAATCTAGTCAAGAGAATTGTCTACTTTTTTGTTGAGGAAAATCGATCAGCCTTAACTAATTGTGATTTCTCTCTCATTTTCAAGTGTAGGTACTTTAAAACCACCAAACTATATTAGAAAAATGTATAAAATTGTCAAAAAATCAACGCCCTCCTTTTATTTTTTCTATCCTCAACTTATAACGAACACAAATATAAACCTCCAACATTCAGTGAAAATCAATATTTCAGGCACAACAAAAGTTTTCATTTTATATTGATTTAAAGTTTTTAAACTCACAGGAGTAAATGTGAAAATTTAAAATAATAAAAAAAAAAAAACTTCATAAATTATGAATTTTATTGATAGACACTATCAAAGTGAAATATTATACATATGGATACGTGTGCATGCGAGTATAAAAGTATATCGTGCAACGAGTAATTACGATTCTCCGATGGCATGAAATTGTTTCGTTTTATTGGAGTTAATTAAAAAAACTTTCAGAGAAGTTAATTACATACTCGCAGTACTTACATCACCCACACAAATTGTTCAACGATATTGAACTGCGTATTTAGAGACACACAGCGAGACATGACTTAGATAATTTTGCTTGATATTGTCGTCATGTTGAAATTGGAAGATTTGTAGAATATAAATTTTTAGAATCTTTTTCAGTATTTTCGAAAGCGCCAAGCTGACGTAAATATTTTAATATTATAAAGGAAAAGAAAAAAAGATCATTTCAGAGGTAAATTTTACCTAATCTCTACACAATAAATTTCACTTAAAAGCCTCATAAATTTAATTTGTTATAAAACAGCCAACATCGTTTAGATCTAACCAATCACAGAAAATGATTCTCCCAAGCAGAAAAAATTCGGAGCGCTCCAAAAGGAGCCGACTTGGAGTGCTACCAATTAGCTTTGAAGGAAACGTAGCAGAAGCTTTTTAAGAAATCGGTCCAAGTGTATGATTAAAGGAGTTTTGATATAAAAATGATATATACTCAACTCATTCGTAAACTTATTCTGAAAAAGCTCCCTTATGCTTCTAATTGCCTCCTATACAAAGTCCAATGGGAACTCAAATTTGAGTGCTGGCTGACCTCTGCGGACATGGAATGCAGAGGTAAAAAGTAAAAAGTATATGTAAAGGGGTGAGAGAGGCGAGTTCCATGAGCGCTCTATCATACAGCTTTTACAGTGCTTCATTTCCCACTGGGTCGTTTCAAAAACGCCTTCGAATAATATTTTTTGCATTAGTCTAGATCAGCATTGGTAAAGAATTGCAGAAAAAGCTCGCCAATATTTTTTAAAAATACTTTTTTTTTGCAATCTGTTTAATTTTAAGCGCAGTGAATAATTGTTGAAAATGTGGCGTTCTCGTGACTTAAGGAATTTTTTGAAAAAAAAAAATTGATGAAGCCGCATACGGACCATGACTAACTGCACTAAAATAAGATTTCGCGATTCGAATTCGAATTCACATAATGGTACATATAAAAAATCGCAGCTAACTAGACTCAGAAATGTCGGGATAGCCTCCGAAATGTAGTTGTCCCTGATAACCATGATACAAAGATAACAAGGTATGGCCGATTCGAGAGGAATTTTTTGTGTTGCTACGTCATGAGGTGCCTACTGTCATTTCCAGCGAATTTGTTTTGAGTTTTTTGTATTTTATTGACTGAAATACGTTTTGAATATATTAAAATATTTAACAAAATATTAGTTTCTTCGTTTAAATCATTTCGGGAAAAGTAAATATGTGCTAGTGGGAAAGCAAAGAAATTTAAAAATAGAAAATTTTTTCACTGTGAAAGGACGATTGAAATTGAGACGAACAAATTTCTGACATTTGTCGCCAAAGGAGGCAAGCAATCAATTGACAGATTTTCCGGCCATACCTTGTTAATCTTTGTATCATGCCTGATAACTATCTCTTTGCAGTGTTCCATGTCAGAATATTATAATACTGAAAAAGGAAGAGGCCGATAAAGTTAGAAGAGATGCTTCAAAATATTTAACTCTGAGAACATGGCGAAATTTCCTGTAAAATTTAATTGTCACAATGAAAAAATTAACTGAATCGTAAAAGAAGAAGACACTTAGCAGTCAAAATCCACTGAAATTATATATACGAGAATTTTCGTACCCTGTGTATAATCAATTTCAGGTCTTTTAATTTGATTATACCCACCCAGCAAACATTTTCTCGTGTTTTCGCATTTCCGAAAAACAACGGTCCGAGATTTCTTCATTTCTCTGTGTCTATGCTTCGAATTTACTGCGAGATACCTTCGTTTCTGTGAACAAGATTTAAATGACTCTTCACGTAGGTACCTACTGATATGCTCAAAACAAAAATAATCTGTTTAATGGCATGTGCAGGTATGTCTAGTGTTTATCTGGGAAAAGTGAGTGCAGTAAAGTAACCAAGACAATAATGTCAACGGACATTATTTCCAACTTAAAATTAATAAATGTCCATTTCCATAAATGTCCATAAAAACTCGCTTTGCGAGAATCGCTTACGACACGAGAATATCTCGTTTATATATAAGAAATATGTAACACCACTAACACAAAGACATTGTGCGCATATAACTTTGTTTTAACATCAATTTCGGTTAGTCTTAGGATCTAACCCTGCAAACATCATGATTCGAGAACGATGTTCTAGCAAATCCTAATCTCTGGCTTAAACTTCGAGAACGAACTCGATATCGAACGAAAAACAGACTACCAGCGTAGTAAAAGGAACATGATTCTCGACTTATCAACCCGAGATTCTCTCTCGATAGCGAATCGCTTTAGATCCTAAGACGAGTCGAAATTGATGTTAAAACGAATGGCGCACAATTTGTTTGTATTAGTGGTGTTATATATTTCTTATATATTAAAAGTAGCGAGCTATTCTCGTACCTTTAGCGATTCTCGCAAAACGAGTTTTTATGGACATTTAACCAGAGCCATGGAAATGGATATTCATTCATTTTAAGTGGGAAATAAAGTCCTTGGACATTATTGTCTTAGTCACTTCACTACACCTTTAATTATATATTTTTTTCCTCAGATAAGTACTAGCCACTACAGATAAGTACTTGCCACTACACATCATTTATTTTTGTTTTGAATATTAATGGCCGGTTTCACAGCCAAGGCTTAATAAATATTTCGGTTTCACAGTCAAGGCTTAAGTGAAATCACTGGCTTAAGGCAAGCTTAACTTAAGCCCGTCATCTCGAAGGCTTAAGCCTCAGATTTTGCTGTGAAACGCATAAGAAATTATTGATAAATATATATTTTGCTTAAATATTATAATTTCTGTTATTAAATGAACGTACATATTTCATAAGTTATAATCTAAAACTAAATTGAAATTTTCCAAGCGAAAAATAGTTATCTAATTAGCCATTTTGAGTACTGTCTGGCAGCTAGTGTCAGCATTTCGTGACCCGTGAAAGAATTATAAGAAGGCGCCCGCAACATTTCAAGAAATGGGATAACGTTGATTTTTATTCTCGGTTCCGACTGTAGAAACATTCGGCTTTGTTGGTTTACGTTGTCGAAGTATTCTGCAATAATGATTTTGGATTTGATATCCTTCCAGATAAAAACCACAACAAACTGGTAAATAAAAAGTCCTTCTTTTCGCTTAGGTTTTAATCCACAATGGCAATTTTTCTTTAAAAAAAATTCACAATTACCGCAGTGCTGACAACTTAAAAATTTTCATCCGCGGCTTAACTAAGCCTCAGGTTACGTAGTACTGTGAAACCGAGTAGGCTTAAGTTCTGGGCTTAAGCCACACCCGTGGCTTAGCTAAGCTCATTTCAATCTTAGTCAGAGAAACGAAGAAAACTCGCAGTAAACTCGATACATAGACGCATGCTGTCTCATTTCATTGTAATTCAGAAATCAGAGAAATAGAGAAATTTCGGGCAAAGAGAGGAACTACCGTGCTGAGCTCTTTATTTTCCTATCATTCATAAGAGAATTAGAGAAACGAAGGAATGTCGTGGGAAATTCGAAAGTTTCAAATTCGAGATTAGTTCGAGAAAGCGAGTTCTTCGCTAAAATATTTGCAGGGAAAGATATTAGCTATCGAGAGAGAATCTCGGATCAAGTAGTTTTTACGACGAAATCTGGAATACATATGACCCTTTAGCACCAATACATGAAATCTCTAGAAAAATTCCTGAGAAGACAAATCGATATCCAATCGTCATTTCGATTCGAATTAGAGTTCCTTTTCCTTCGTTTTCGGTTCGAGATCGAGTCGAGAACGACTTGGAGATCGAAGTCAAACTTTGATTAAGGTAGTCGCTTCTGATTCGATCTCTAATCGTAATATTGGTTGCGTAGTTCTGCCTTAAGAATTGTTTGTATGATAAGGAGTGGTGGAGAGCACTTTTTGTCTTGAAGGGCGGGGGCATTACATTAAGCAAGTCCTATTTCTATGTAACTGGGGAATTTGAGAGAAGGGAAATTAATGACTTCGTTAGTTAGTTAGTGATCAATGTTACGATGATATGATCCCAAAGATTTGGTATCATATATCAATTATGAAGCATCACATGGTCTATGTGAGTCTGACTGGTTATTAGACCGGTGGCCGTCATTTTAAAATAACTTAACCTAACCTAACGTCAGACCAGGGGCCCTATTCTTGAATAACGAAGGCACATTCCGTATTCGTTATACTGTCAAAACCATTCGGAATCGAGACTTGTGGTATTCTTGAAATCCGCATTCGTTATATACCGAACGCAAACCCTTCGTTATTTAACGAGTGGGTTCAACCATTCGTTATGCCAAACGAAGAGTGAATCAGCTGCTACTTTATGGGTGATAATGGGAGATAAAAGATGTGCGAAAATATCATATGCTCAAAAAACTAAACTAATTGAGTTTTTAAAGGAAAACCAGAAACTGAGATTTGGTAAATATGAGAACTCTTTCAGTTTAAAAGATGCCACGGAATTGTGGCAAAATAAAATCAGTATTAATTTCCGTACCCGAAGCACAAAAGAACTAGAAAAGTTGTTTTATGATATTATATTCGAAACAAAGGTAATATAAAATTTCCAGATTTGGCAGGATTAAAATGTGTGGTAAAAGGAAAATCTGCGGTGGCATAAAAAACATTTGCATGGCACTGGTGGAGATCCTCCTGCAACCTTTTTTTCTATCTAGCGTTGAATTAAGGGTGCAGGAATTGATTAACTATTGACGTAAGTGATAGTCCATAGATTCCTTAACGATTTCAGGACCAAACAATAATGACAATTCACTGAAGCTTGCCATTTTTTACAAATTATATTTTAAAATATGAAACAGCTGACGATATCCAATTTGTAAATTGACTTTAATCTTACCACACTCGTTATGTTGAAATACTTTTTCACCACTTCGACTTTATAACGAAGAGGTTCAAGAATACGAACGGGGTATTCGATTCGTTATCAACCATTCGTTATATAACGAATTCGTAAAAACCATTCGTAATTCAAGAATAGGCCCCCAGATTCTGGTATACCTTTTGACGTTCGCTTGACTTGAATTCGCAATCTCTTACCTATTCTTAGCGGTATTGATATTGTCGGCCATGCGGCAAAACATGTTTTTGTTCATAGTAAAATATTTGCATAGCAACGAAAAAAGTTATTATGTCAACTTTTGCGCATGTCGAAGTTACTCTGTATAAATTCTTTTGAATGCAATCACAAAAAGCCAGTAGTATAGCCACCTTAAAAGATGAAGCGTCGCTAATTTAACATTTAATTCGTAAGGTGCTGCCATATTGAATTTTAGTATATATTGAAAAAAAAACCGCGGAAAACATTTCGTTCTTGTTGTAACCTTAAGGATGTTTTCCAATTGGAGTACGTATATAGAGTGCTTACGTTTTATTGTCCAAATTTTTCAGTTGTACAAAAAGGAAAGATTGTTATTAGTTTAATTATTTAAAATCTCTAGAAAGTGTTTACTGTAGGTTGAAATCGGTTTTTTTTCTAGAAGACGTTTGACATTTGATTTTGTTACAGGGGCAGCTGTCGCGAGGGGACATATCAAATACTTGAATTACAAATTCTTGTGGCACTGGAATATTTCAACAAATTTAACGCATTTGATATAGGATGACTTATACAATTAACGTAAAAAAAAAACGTTTAATCACTTAATTTTGTATATTTTTAGTTTAAGCGATTAGTTGCAGAAACAGTTTAAATCTATTAACGGGAATGTATGTATGTAATTTCGAATAATTTATAAATTCACGTGAATTTATTGGAGCACATTACGTAAACGGTAATAATGAACAGATTTATGGGGAAGTGCTAATCGGTTAATAGTACAATAAATTAGTGTCTAGTATAGGAGCCGTAGGTCTAGCATTTACTTATATTTTATATATTTCAAGTCACATGTGACGTATTCTCACAAGTGTCACCTTCCAATTCCAATTAGAGGACATACATATTAGTGCTATTAACATCAATTAACACCACCCGAAACATACATGCTTACTCTCATGTGGGAGAATTAATTTGTTGTGGGGTTTGTGGTGGAATTATTTGTTTGATTGTTTTTTTTTTTTTTTTACCATGGAATGTAAAACAATTTTTACAATCAATTTGCGGTTTCGAAAATTATACAATTTGTGTGTAGTCAAAGTTTATTATCGTTTCAGGTCTTTAGGAAAAACAAAAAACCTTTTTTATTGCAATCGTTAATCCATTTGACATTGAAAAAAAAAAAATGCATTTTAAATGTGAAATGAATTTACGATTGCAAGATTAAAAGTTACATGTGCGTTTTGTGTAATAAACTGTGACTATAGCTAGTAAATTGAGATTTTGTTTTATTTGTGAAGTACCTTTTTGTAACATTTTGAAACTTACGTCAGATTTATTAAGGTATATTGTAAAATTCTTAAGCAGCTTGAGGTTGTTTATCGTGTGAAGGAATGTTTTCATAGTATTATATGAAAAAATGAATGTATATGTATTGCTAGAAGATTCTCTGGCTATTCATGTGTGGTTAACTGAAATATTTTCTTTCATCTTTTCCAACTTGGGATAAAATTTTATGATAAATTCATCAATAATTCAGGTATGAAATGTCAATCTAACCATTAGGATCAATACCTAACCTATATTAAATATGTAAAATTGTATAAAATTCTATAGAACAAAAAAAAAATCTACATTACAAAGTATCAAAAAAAAATAATAGTCATTACAAGTAAACTCAATTTTAAGCAGCCATATTGGACCCGAGATTTTGAATTCCTAATGAATAATTAACTAATGACTCATTAGACCATAATGATTCATTAGGCAACTGCATACACACAGCCATTTCTTTAATTAAGTTGTACTGTCTACTGGTTTTATACCTACTTATAACAGTAAAGAAGTAAAATGGATCGAATCGACGCAATAAACTTAATTTTTATTTATTTTATTTTACAATTTAACTATTTGGAAATGAAAAAAAAACATTATATTAACACAAGTATTTTGATAATATAGTTTGTGCTTTGCAGTTCTTCTTTTTATTTTTCAAATGGGCAGATGCACAGCGGATTTACATTATATGCCAAGATATATTCAGTTCTAGCACATTATTCCTCATTAGAACTCTAATGAAGGAAAAAACACTTAATTATGATTTTCGAACCGTAATTATGAATGCTATGTAACACACGGCATTTTAATGAATAATTAGTACTAATGATTCATTAGGCCGTGCTCTGTGTCTAGGATATTAGTCTCTATCTAATTGCAAAGTTTGAAATTCCTTGCATTTCTGGGTGCTGTGGATATGGATTGAAAAACACGCAATTTACAAATCTCACATACGATAATTTCGAAATATTAAAAATTTCATTTGCAATGCAAAATTTATGTCAAAATGTACGCGATTACGTAATAAGGCTGGATAAACTGAGTTGAAATAATTTTAATGCGTTTATGCCTGAACAACTACTTCTGTTCAAATTCGTTTTAAAATGAAGGAAACTGTATAGTAGGTACAGCATGTGCAGCTAGCTGTAGATAGATTATTTTATGGTTAAGAGTAATGCTTTCTTTCTGGCGGCGTCTAAATAATTCATATGCGACACACAAATAGATTGAGTCTGAAGAATTTTCCTATACAGGGTGTTGTCCTCCAGCACTTAGAGACAAATTTCTTGCAAGGAGATAGATTTCGTGAAGAAAAATCATAATTTGTATGGAATTAAGGGGAATGGTAAATTTCGCCAAGTGGAAAGATCCAAAATTTAATAAAAAAAAATCATATGCTATGAGGATTTTTGGCGGGAAATTTTGTTAACTCCTGATTAGAGAGGTGATTGAGGACCCACGAAACGGGCGGAGGGCTTTGTACTAAATGTCACTATAACAGGCTTCATAGGGTGTATACTGAAAATTTTACAGGGTGTTAAATGCACAAAGTACCAAACAAATACACAAATCCCCTCCTTCTTCGGATATGACGCATTTTACTTCCCCCGCCTCCTCTATTTCATGCAAATTATGACTTGTATTGAAAAGATCTATCACCTTGTGACAAATTTGTCTCTAAGTATGAGACACCCTCTATAAAATAATAGTATCTTTCCTTCTAAGACGATCAGCGAACTAACTCAAAAAGCATCGCAAATGCTTCTTAATTGGGTTATAGTTCTGGTCTGGGGCTTAACTCAGCAAAGACCTAATCCACTTTACACGGAGGTGAGTTATTTCGACTTTCGCTCCCCAAAAACTGGGTAACATTACTCTTGAATTCAAAACTGAAGCCAAATACCTAGGAGTGATACTAGGATAAATGTAAATGAGCATGTCAAAAAGGCGGTCCTTTCACATATACAAAGAGTTGCCTGTCTACATATTATAGATGCTTTTCAGTGTTGTACGGCATCAGCAATGAAGATTATGCTCCGGCTCTTACCCCTCGACATCCGTGGGAAATGTATACCTGCAAGAATTGCATTAAGGATTAGAGAGTGGGGCTGCTGGATAACAGCAGATCACGGGCACATCAGAATACTAAAGATCTGTCCTGAAGACTGTATACGGGGAGCTACGGAGTACATTGTTCCGAGATTAAACTTTGTTTGAGAAACCGTTCTCAACTAGCATTCCTAGTAGATAGGAATGTGATGATAATCTCGTGGCAAATGACTCTGCTTTACGGACGGTTCGAGAATGGATCTGGGAGTGGGAGCCGGGGTGTACTCAGCATTTACTAAAATACAGGAATCTGGCACGCCTACCGGACTAATCTAGTGTGTTCCAAACGGAAGCTCTAGCTATTTGTAAAGCAGCAAGGCTGCTGGCTACAACTTATGAGGTACCTAACGATTGGGTTAGCAGGATTTATATTGACAGCGAAGCTGCAATCAAAGCTCTGGACTCGAGCACTATTAGATTGCGCCTAGTGCATTGGTGTCGCTGTGATCACCTGGAAACTGGATGAAGAGAGAAGTGAAGAGGATTCTAGATGTACAGGCCTATAAGCTTGCAAATTTCAGATGGGGAGAGCTCAAGGTACATATATAGAAGACAAGGTATTCCCATTAAAATTTTAACACATTGCAGCTGAAAGCTCGTGACGTAATTCTGTGACTAATGTATATACATTTTTATAGGAAAGACATGAGAGAGGAGAGAGAGTATTGTGTTCTAGGTATCGTGGTGGAATGGTGGAACATGGTTCGTAATGGAAATACCTTGGGGAGAACTAACCACGTGCGCGATTTCAAGACAGCTGTGGCCTTAGATATGTCTTGGGAAGACTGAATATCTGTTGGGCAAGAACCGAAATGATGTTATTTTATCGCAGTTATCACGGGACGCTGCCTCTTTGCAAAACATGTAAGCTCCATACAATGACTTCTGCAGAATCTGTATGGACCAGGAAGAGTTGTGAGCGTTCAACACCTAGTGTGTGAATGCCATAACCTTGCTAAGCATAGGAGGAATACGCTGGGTTGCAACTTTTTCTGTGAAGTGGGAGAATTAGTAGAGAAAGAGTTGGGGGACCTGGTAAGGTTAGAGTAATTGAACCTGGCTACTTTCAGAGTACCCCGTAAATCTGAGGTATCTTTTCCAGGTAGGGTCCCAATAAGGTGGCATCATAAGCATCACAATGGATCATAGATGTTCTAAGTGTGGCTGGTTGTACAATCTTTTACGACGGCCGCCACTCTAATCTAGCTAAAAAAATATAATTTGTATGGAAACGTTCATATGATTTTATATTTTGAGATTGCCTGGAAAAATTCCTAACATATTGTTAAGTTGAAGATGTGAAAGATGTGTGTTAACTGTGCGATCTTATTCGCCCATACCCAGATTGGGCAAAATGAAATAGCAAAACGCTCAGTCCATGTTATACAAGTCGGAAGTAGGTATCTATATATGTACATACCTTGTATTTGTCGATAAATCAATTTCCACCCAAGTCATCGTTTCACACACCCACCAATGTTAGTAGTCCAAAAATATAAACAAATTTATATATACAGGAGTCCATAATTATTTCACTTAGAGAAGGCATTAATGTTTAAACGCTTCATTAATTTTGGTTTATATGTGTGCATAGCATTTATGCAAATTAAATGAAAACAAATTTCGAAACGTCTCCACCACAGAATAACATTGCAAATACATCTAAATGGAAAAAATTCATGTTACATAGGTACCTATTGAAATACTGGAAGAAATACCATAAAGTTCGGCAAAGGCGAGTATCTTAAAGACTACTAGTTTAAGAGCACTTGAGATGAATGGTAATTGGAATTTATTTGATCTACGTTTAATTTTCGACTGGAGAGCTGGTAGGTGTTGGTGCAGTTATACCTACTTCGTCAGCAAACTTATAATGACAAGTCCTATAAACATACAATTTCCAAACAACCACGCAATTCTCTTCTCTTCTCGCCGGAATTTTCTAAATTCTCAAGTTGTGCTCTATTACAGACAGGAACTAAGTATCTTGCCCCTCGCCTTTGGGGAAGAACTAAATAAAAATCAATTTTTATAGTCGTCGAACGCAAGGAACAATACTTCGCCAAGTGGAAACAAAACAAATACAAGATCAAAGCATACAAACAATATAGAAAAGCCTAAAAGGTATGAATTTCATTGATCGAACTATTGTAAGGGAGGGTGGGGGGTCAAACCGAAAGAAGAATGATTATAAATTGACTTGGCCAAGGTCCAGATTCTTAAATTTTGTTGAGTTTTTTTTTCTTCTTCTGATGCTGCTGGTCCTGCTGCTGCTGCATGTTTAGACTCGTGATTATGATTCTATCATCTATTTTGGTCGGACTTTGTCGTAAGTTGTATAGAGGTTCAGCAAGAGAGGCACCATAGGGAAATTTTTTCTATGACAGATTTTAATGATTTCTAATGGTATTTGTAAGATGAAAGGAAAAGTGTGAATGACCAAAAGAATATGTGTCAGTGAAGATTTTGAAATTTGGACTTTTGTTTCGAATTATTATGTGCGGGAGAGTGTCTTGTGAAATTGTTAAAATGGGTGAAAAATATACTATTGGAAGTTGTATGGAAAAAAAAATAGCCTCTTCTTTTTTATTGTACAGAAAAATGTAAACAAGGGATGTATGAAAAAAAAAATACACAAATTAAATTGGTTGTGTTAGACTTATAGACAGAAGGCGTTCTTAATCCAAAATCAATACAATGAATGACAACGAATAATCCCACATCTATTGTCTATGGGAAACTTAAACCAACCATCAAATGAAATTTCTAGGACATACTTGATTAGCTAAATCGTTTAATAGTATTTATGTACATACAATACAAGTTTTTCGTATGTACTTATTTTATATAATGCGATAAGACGATTAACATAGATAGAAATTTGCATATAGCCAATGTAAACTGGCAGCTTTACAGCTTTACCGAAATACATAGAAATCAAGATAATTGACCTCTTCACCTTGAAAAATGCTTTTTTCGATTAAATATCATATAAAGTCATAGTTTTGAATATTTAATTTTTATTAAATTTCAAGGAAATAGAAAATCGATTCTTGAATATTCAGGATAAATGCACTTCCAAAATTATATCATCGTCTCCACTTTCAATACAACCAAAAGGAAAATCGATATGTAAAATTTTTTGGCTAGAGTTACGTTTTTATAATGAAAATTCTCCAATATTTATGATTTGAAATTTAAAAAATAAAATATAAAAAAGAAGAGAATTTATGATTTTCCAGTTGTATTTATGTATATACACGCTCCTGTGGTCACTTTTGGCAGTACCTACTACCCTTGTATCAGTTTTAAAAAGTTGATCCAAACTGTTTGTACGATTGTGATGTCATTAAAATGTTAAACTTGAGCTTGAAAAATTATATAGCTATAAGTATAGCCAATCACCACATCCATTATTTTCGTGTTTTTCAGGCTATGGATATGTCATGCTTAGATTTAAAAAAACATCTATGGGGGGGGGACTCTAACAGAGGGACTAAAAGATATTTGAGTATGTTTTTATAGAACACACTGTAACTTCTGAATGATGATAATTTAAAATCTATTAGATAAATGTAATGGTCAATAAATTTTTCCCTGCTCCTTTCCGTTTTGAAGCTATGGCTCAACAAAGTTAAAATTTCGGATACTTAACTCGTTCTTATTTTATTTAACTACTATTTTTATCGAAAAACACGTCATCAATACAACTTTCCGTATTGGATTTAAATTCTATAATCTTCGCCTTACTGTACCTAAATTGAAACCCTTTCTGGGTTTTTGGCACTTTTTCTTGAAAATATATGATGCTAAATGCCTGAAAAAGTTTATTCATAAGCGATAATTGCCTACTTTTTGGCATTTATTGAGCTTTTTTGTTAGATATGCTTAAGAAAAAGTGTAAAAAACTCAGAAATGGGTACATTTTGGGTAAAGCTAGGGGGGGGGGGGGGTGCATATCCATTATAGAAAATTGGTGTTGATGAGGTGTTTTTTGATAAAAATAGTAGTAAATTTTAACTATAGTCATAACTTCAAAACGGAGAAGAAGACGGGAAATTTATTTATAGACCATTATAAAGAGACCTAACAATTATTTATCTAACAAATTTTAAATCATCATCATAGGATGTAACATTCAGAAGTCGGGTGATCTATAAAATAATACCTAAATGTCTTAAGTCTCGTTTTCTCCCCCCCCCCCCCAATTTTTTGCTGGTCTATCCATAGCCTTCGGGTGTCAGACCACGTACGGGATACCATGTATAACTGAGCTTATTGTGTAACATCACTAGTTAGTTGTTATAAAAAAACGAAGACGAATGCTTGGATTCGGTGAAGCAAGCTCTCAGGAATAAATTCTTTGTGAAATATCCTTTAGCGGTTTATCTCTAACGGTTCGTACCGTATTGAAAACATAAAATTTCGCCATCAGCCAGGACATATGTATATTGTTGTCGGTCACCTTAATCTTGCTACACATTGATCTTCTTCTTTTAGTCATTCAAATAATTTTATAAGGTACAACAAGCAGCAAGGTGATAATATATCAATTCGCTATCATTTCGTAATAAAAAAAAAATTACTCGACTACAAAAATATATTATTTTCGAGTCCATTCAGCTTTAATACTGCGATAAGTATCAGCAATATTTAATGTTAGAAAATATGGTCTATTCGATTCCTTTAAACTTCCATGTTTATTTCTTTAAAGTCCATAATAGATCGCATCGAACTGATCATGAAATCGAACGCTGTAAGCCCACCAGTTGAAATAAGTTTCTGCGATACTTGATGGGGCCGCATATCTTTCTCGCATATAATCAAGCAAAAATCTAGAGACACACATAAATGAAAGTCGAATATATATATACTAGGAAGGGAAACGGGGGAGCATAAAATAGCGAATTTTTGTTGTGATCGAGCGCCTAAAGATATTTTTAAACGTCCACCAGAGAGCCGACGACGTGCCGGTCATGGCGTCGCATCGCCGTAACTATGCATGGATATAATTTCTGCTCTATATAACATTGTATCAGTTTAAAGCGCAGGTGGATGGAGGGGTGGGGAAGTGACTAGGTGGGAATGAATGAGGACTAGACTAGACCGACCGATGAAGATCAACACCCATGTATATGTATGTGCCAAAAAATACAGAAATACCAAAATGGCTTGCTTCGTCAAAATCGGTATACATAATGCTCGACAAAGTATTGTTGATCTCTTGTTAAATTTTCTCTCATTAACAACATCGGCAAACGAACTTGACGAAATCTTCAAGATCGTATTAGATCATATGATTGTCGTTCAAACTTTCCACAAATTCAATTCGGACATCTCTCCGCAATTATATTGTATAGAACGGCACGGAAATAGAGCGCGCAAGGGCAAAAGAAGAAAACTATTAACGTTCTTAAACAACAATATCTCTCCAACCAACGCCACAACGCAACGCAACGTGTTTCATCAGAGTTCGTTAAATTCAACAAGTTTTTTAGTGATTTCGTCGTTGAAGTAGACGGACGGTTGGCCGCGCGCGTACAGCAGTACATAACTAAAATAACATTACTACTACGGCGTGAATATATAATTTTTTGTTGTTTTCTGTTGAACACAAAAAGCTAAATTCTCTTCTGCGACCGGATTGTCGTCGTAAATTGTGTCGAATTTTATTTTTAACAGACATTTGTTTTTTTTGTTTTTTTTTTAATTGTGGTCAAAAGAAACAACAAAATCAAGCAACACAATAAAAGCGCGAAATATATTTTGACATAGAGATTATTTTCAAGAAAATTTATTTTTCGGAACGGTATTCGTCGGTATTCCTTAGTGTGTAGATATATGGTAGAAGAAAAGTGAGAAGAAAATCTCGGGCGAGCTCAGTCTGCCAAATCACTTTAATCGCGAAGGAACTTAAATATAATTTGTGAGCCGTCCATGCCATGCGCGATAAACTTGCCCAATTCTTTTGCTCGCATAAAGGCGCATGCAAACTTAATTCAGATATTATTCAAGGTCTGAGAAAAATTTTTTTTATATATATATATATATATATTTTTTAAATCGAAATTCGTATCTAGTTACATTTTACTTATTATCTGCAAGAATACATAGTATATGCAAAATGTAGTTCGGCACTCTTTTATAGTGTTAGTGTTAGTTATAAGAATTAAAAATTAAATTAAAAAAAAAAAAGAAAAAATACCAAAAAATTCCTTTTAAGGAAAAATTAAATTAAATTTTTTTTTTTTTTTTAAATGTGAAGTTAGATAAAATGAAGTTCTAATTGTTATGTGTTTGTTTGTATGTTTTTGTTTTTTTTTTCTAAAGGACATAATGTGCCAATTAAAGCCACAACTAATGGGACAACGTGTACCAACGGTGATATTGGGACAGAAGGGCCCGAAACGCCAGAGACCGACTCATCAGGGACCGGGGGGATGCGGAAGTCGCTGGAGGGGCCGGGCGCAACGCCGAACGACATTGTTCACCTCAAGAGACGGGTGGGACTCTTCAGTGGGGTGGCTTTAATTGTTGGAACTATGATAGGTAAAGTGAACTTTGAACGAAAATCATATAAAACCATAAAAAAAAAATGCTTTGAAAGGACATCCCAGTAGGATATGACGAGAAGACCGAATAAAAATTGTTGCCCATCAATCGACTCGAATCGATGCCATGGGGAAATACTAAGGTTCAACAAGTGTTTTTTTAAAAAAAATGCTTTTCATTTCCAACTGGGGTGATTCATTACAAATTTATATAATTGTATCCTGAAGTATCTAACAACACCTTGAATATGCAGGGTCTGGAATTTTCGTTTCACCATCTGGACTGCTAATTAGAACAGGTTCCGTTGGTGCGAGCTTCGTTATATGGCTGGCTTGTGGATTGCTCTCGTTGTTGGGTAAGTAATTACTAAATTACTATATTTTTATTAGAATTTTGAATTGTAGGTACATATATGTATATAAAATATATATATACCTATATGTTTTTTTTTAATTCAATTAAGGCACGTATTATATAATATTTCAAATACATTGTATCAAACGAGGAATAGTAGAAATATTTTTATCTTATGAAAAACAAAATACTCCTCTAAATTTGAAATCTCTTTAGTGTTGTGATATTTATTTGGATTTAGTATCATATTTGAAGAAGAAGAAGAAGTGATCAAAAGTGAATTTCCTCAATCATCACAATCGATTATTTAGATTATACCTGCACCGGTTGATGTGTGTATAATAAGGTTTAAATATGCAGCAACTAACTTAATAACAAATTCAAGTTACCCTGATTCTCCACCATACTAGCTATTTTCCACATCACATGACTAAAATTCTATTTGCAATATAATTTGTGTAGACCACATAATATGGTAATTTAAAACTGAAGACATGACAATTTTGTAAAGAGTACATGCCAAAAATTCAGATATAAATTTGACATTTTCACAATAAATATGGCAGAGTTCAAACTATTTCTTATAATCTCACACAGAAATAACTAAGTCTGAATTTCTTTTGTTTTGCTCCTCTAGAACTATTGAGAGTTTTCAATTTATTTTATTTACATTATGTGAAAATGTGAAAATCAGTTCGATAAATCTAAAATGCCCCGTACATTTTTTTAGACTTTGTTTATGCGCATTTATCTTAATGCCCAACTGATTTCGATTGAAGAAGAGATTTAAATGATTTTTTATTCTACAAATAATTATTTGAAAAAAGTTGTAAATATTTTACTTCAAACAAATAGAAAAAATTAACACTTAATATTTCCTATTTGAATATCGGGGTGAAGGCAATGTCACAGCCAAAACCGGACGAACTAGGGGTTGTCTAACTCTAAATATTCAGACATCAACTTGTTTTTAATTTTAAATACAAAACATCTACATTCAAATATATTCTTTATTTTACACTTAACCATCTAATATCATCTATAACATTTCTTGTTACATGTAAAGATGGTTCTCATTGCCCGATTTTTGTAGGGTCTGTAACTGTACAAGCATTTATTGATTTCTAAGGAAGAGTGCACAGTGGAACAATATTTATAATGTGGCTTGACAATAACGTCATTGTTATGTTTCTTCTTATTCTACTTAAAAAAGGAATTTTTTTTTTTGTAATTTTTTTAGTAGTGTATTCCACATGGGAACTAAATTTCAATTTAAGTTCTATAATAACACCTAAATATTTTATTTCCTTTACTTATTTATAGCCAATTCATTATTTACTACCATAGATTTAGTTTGTTTTAATGTGTAATTTCCAACTTATTTTTTTCAACCCACTGATTCGTACGATTTATATCTTCTTGTAAAAAATAGTTAATTTCACTTCACATAGTCTCCTTCGATGTAAATTAAAGCATCATTCGTGAAAAGTGCAAATTTAAAATTTATATATATATAAGAAATAATAGGGTACCCAGGATTGATCCCTGCGGGACTCCATGCAATACTTCTATGCTATCTGGAAGTTTATCGTTAACTTTATTTCATTCATATCTATATCTGTACAAGTGAGATTTAAGCCCTTCATACTCTTTAATTCCGTAGGTTAGAAGCTTATCTAGCAATAAATATAGATATATCTACAGTCTCGAAAGCTCGCTTCATATCGAAAAAGATACATCCTATTTTCATTTTCTTTTAACACTTCTACTTCCCGGATGTTAACACCATATTAATAGTTGCCAGACTGCTAAAATACGGGGAAAAACATCCGGAAATACAGGTTCCGCTAATCATAATTGGGTAGTCTAATGTAATTGGTCTTTTTTGGTCAGAAATCTCAATTCAAGATAAAAATGATGGCTGGAAAATTCAGGATAATTTCATACTTTAAATTTTAATAGAAAGTTCGAACAAAATATGTATATGTAGATACTAGTAGATTTTTTTTTTCAGTAGCTGTAACATAAATAATATAGACAAAAAAATATAAGAAGTTTTTGAATATTCGAAATCAAAAATAAAGGAATAAAAATACAAAATTAAATTTTTTTCTCGTGCACACACAAAGATACTAGATAGAAAAAAATCTTAATAATTCAATATATCGTTGGTGATGCTGCATAACCGTGAGCCTAGCAATATCATAACCGTGAAACTTAAAAGAGTATAGCAAAATCAAATTTTGAAGTTAATTGTAACAGAGCTAAGAAACTACAACTTGTTATGAATTTCATATCTATTGGATTATTGGATTGAACCAAGATATTGCCTGTGCGCATTACGCTTAAATGTTTGCGGCTCATAGACTAGGGGGAAAACAGAAGATGGCAAACTATTCCACATTCGTACTGTTCTGTTTATGAAGGATTCGCGGAATTACATTTACATCTCTATAGCAATTCTATTTGACTCATCAAAATGCAATCGAGTCGAGTCAATTCACTTTCAACTCGATCCGTTTATACAAGAAGTTGAAGTTGAACCACTCAAGTTCAAACAGTTTTCAACCCTCCTTGAACACGCTTTAAATGTATGCTTAATGGTTTAAGACCATATAAAAAAAAATACTATGTATAAATTCGTAATCATTATTATACATACTTCGTACGTACAACCCACTCATATCGTCGTCTATTACTCATACGCCAATTTCTTTTGCATTTCATAAAAAAAAACAGAAAAAAAACCAATATGTAGAAATTTTAGCGCACGCATAGACCACAGGTCAATTGAATGAAATATTTATTTAGAGTAAAAACTAAAAATAAATACTTCTTTTTTACCAACCCTACTTATGTGATAACCCACCCATAACCATAATGTTTCATCATCACGGAAAATTTTTTCGATAAATTTCTCATTTGATCTGGCAAATTTTAGAACGAACTTTTTCTTTAATTCGTTTTTTATCCTTGTGTTGTAAATTTACTTTTTTATTGAGTTCTTTAATTTGTATACAAAATTATTTAGGGGTTGTGAATTTATTTTTAAAATGTTTTTTGAAATACTTTATTTTTTTTTATTTGTATTTTGTTTATGGAAATTAAGTTGGCATCGAAAATATGTGTGGGCCTGTAATTCAAAGTGGTACTAGGTATCTTAATTTTTTGTTGGGATAAAACACCTGTAGAGAATTTACATTAATTTGACCTCGATATTTTATTAGTAGGCAGGGTATAAAAGTTTTTTTTTGTTTTAGATATACATTTTAAAAGTATTATCAATTTGGAAAAGCTTTGTCTATTATTTTATTATTATTTTGTATATTTGTAGTGGTAAACTACGGAGTTTATCAAGTTTTGGGTTCAAATCTTAGTGGCATGCTGGCCGAAGGGTTTTCCAGATCTAGCCCACACGCCAAGGAGCAGAACCAGTTCAGCCAAAAATCCCCATGAACGCAATCTGCATACAGCCCTTTTAGCATCTGCCTGTATGACAAGATCCAAGGGTGGCAGATTAAGTAGCCGTAGATCGTGTGGAGGAGCCTGTAGCCCCCAAGCAGACAAGCCTTTGCAGATCCACCAGCTTCTGCAAATATTACTATCACTGCTTTTTTATTCTACTATTTTTAGTCTACCGTACTTGAAGAAATAAAAACTTCAAAATAAGGTAATTTCCCTTAAATATTGCCGATAACGGTAATATTTTTTTAAAAATAGTTTATATCCACCTAGCTCTCATCATATCTGGTATAAGCGATCTAGGCAATAATGTAGCAATAAAAAAGCGATTCGTAGGCCAATCATAATGTTTCCTGGAATCTAATTGACTTTATTTCTCGGGCTATCGCCAAAATATCGCCATGGCAATAAAAAGGCAGCACAATTTTTATTGCTGTTTTTATCGCCACATCAATTTTTGCTGGGTTACTTGTCTTCTTAGATTGTATGCTTCTATTGAGCATTCAACCACAGAAGAAACTGGGGATATTATCAAGCTAGAATTTCACTACGCATATTTAATTTTATCACCATTTTCCTAGTTACTGTATAGCATTCTACGGTTAGAGTCTTTTATCAGAAATATAAATTGTTAATAGTATTTAGTATAGAATTTAATATAATTATAGTGAAGGAGAGACATCTCTTATTTTACATAGAAACTACACTGGAGGTATCTACTTCTCTGGGCGTGTATCTTTATTCCGCTCAGAGCACTTTTAATGCTCTGAACACTGATTTCTTGTAACTTTATTTAGTTTCAGAGCACTCTGGATCGCTGTGAACGTGTATCTTTATTATTGCTCAGAGTGCTTAAACAAATTATAGGTAGACCTCTGAGCATTTAGAGCAATCCATCAATATTACTAATAGAGCGCAAAAAAATCCTAAAAAAGAAAAAAACTACCAGAACACTCAGAGCATACTGGATTTGTATTCGTTTTCCAGAGTGCTTTGAACGATTGAAAAAAATCTGTTCGATCTACAGAGCGGAAAAAAGATACACGTCTTCTATATACCCTATAATCCATTGGGTAGGCTTAACTTTCAAAATATATATACTAATTATTCAAAAATCCATTAAAATCTGTCAACTAATAGCAAACATCCAAGCATAATAAATTATCATCACCTAATTAGCAATTATTAAAATAATAATAATAGAAACAAACACAAGTTCTCCGCCCCTAAATATACTCAGAAAATAATAAATTTTCAAAAAGGGTGTAACAGCTAAATATGACATTTGTCATTCAATCAAAAGCCATGTGAAGCAGCCAAGAGCCACATTTACCTAATTAACAGAAAGAGATAATGTCAAAGAGGAGGTGAGGAGGGCATACCTCGTACTCGTATAGAGAATCGTAAAGTTTTAGAATTTTGTCAATTTGCCAAATGTCGTATTCACAAACACACGATCATAAAACAAACAAAAGAAAAAAAAAACCTCTATCTTCTACTAACAACAATTGTCTCGTTTAATTTTTTTTTTTTTTTGTAAATGTTCCGAATGCCATTATTCCTCATTGGCCTCACTTCAAAGGTTTGGGGTAAAATTGGGAGACGCCGCTCACATTTTGTTTTGTTTTTCTTAATAAATATTTTATGCGAATGATATTATGTTTAAATATAAAATAAAACAAGAATTTTTTTTCGTAATATGTTGTTACATTTTACACAAACTTAATTGCAATTAAAAAGAAAGGAAAAGTCGTAATGTCCAATCAGAGAATTTTTGTGATCATAAAAGTTTTTTTTTGTTTTTACTGAAGCTAATTATTCATGCTACCTTTATATGGATGCAGTCTCTGTAAATATGGCTCTCTATCAAGTTGCTCTAGATCTTTTTGTATAACATATATACCTCTTACATTTTCCAGACCTACAAGTCTGGTCTATTCCAAGTAGAAGTACCAGCACCAAGATCTCGACTTAAAATCTTTTTTAAGTACAAGTACAAGTACCGGTATTGGTACTTTAACACGTTTCAAGTACAAGTTCCGATACTGGTACCTACATAAAAATTTTTGAAATACAACTTCAGCTACTGGTACACATAAGTCCCATATATAAGCTTAGTACACTATAAGTACAAAAAGACGCACTTTCTAAAAATACCGCCATATTATTAGAAGGTGTATTTAAATAATTTACATGAGCTGAAGTACTTCGCGCGTTATGGCGGTATTTTTATAAAGTGCGTATTTTGGTACTAATAGGATACTTAACCTTATCTATGGAATTTATAAATACCAGTACCAGTACCTGGAATAGTACTTCAAAAATTGTTAAGTAGGTACCAGTATTGGGACTTGTACATAAAAATTTTTTAATTACCTGTACCGGAACTTGTACTATAAAAAACTTTAACTCCAGGTCCTGGTTATAGTATTTAAGTACCAATGTATTTAAGTACTTTACAGGTCTTTTCAAGACTAACGTTTGTCAATATGACTTTACGCTTTTGATTTCCACATTGCTTTTGCCTTAGTTGATGCAGTCTGGAAAGATTGTCGTTTCGAGTGAAAAGTTAAAATTTCAAATCGTCAAAAGTTATGGATTCGGATGATCTTTCACGTCAATAGAACACTTTTCATATTGTGGAATTTAAAAATGCCAGTTTTGTCTTTTAACTGAGATCTGATTGTAATTTCATATGCGAGATATCTGAAAAAAGGTACTCTTTAACTTGTTGATACGAGGCACCATTAAAATCAGTATAAATCTTTCCACTTACTCCATTTCTTGGTTATTTATATATGTGGATATAGATTACTGTCGATTAAGTCTCAAATCAATTTTTTTTTTATATGGTGTTAAGGTCCTGGATCTATGTAGGGCGAACAATTAAGTAAGTATCATCAACACTATGCCACTCACTGAGGGAATAAGTAATCAATCCTCATTGCGTGTCGAACTTTTTTTGTTTGTTTTTAGTTAATGACTTCGTAAGGACGTTGATGATGTTCATAGTCTGAACGATTTCTATAAATTACATTTTGTTGTTGTTCTGGACGTCATAGATGTATTTTTTTTAGAATGTTGAGAATGCTTCTTGAAACCTCTAAGCTCTTTCTCTTCATCGATTAACAAATTTCAATTATGGCAATTGAAGTAATGAGAATGAATTTTTTTTTTGTTCCCTCTGGTTGGCGCGAAAACACTTTCTTTCTTACCATAAAAGCTAGATGACTTGAGCAGTAATAATATTTGAAGTGAATGTGATTAGGGTACCGTAAGAAATAGCATGATTTTTATGAACACGACTAGTGCCCTTTATTTCTGGCTAAAATTTTGACTAGAGGAGATCGTCAACATTCAGCTAAACCCTGTCTTTCAAAGCATCAGAGCCTTTGATTATGACAAGTATATGTCAAAGTCAACAATTGAGATACATATGTACATCCTTATAAAATTATAACCAATCAATGCTGACATTCTCGCTTTTCCCTAATGATACACTTTTTTCCGAGATGTAGATTAAATGTGGAAGAAATGTGAGAAAAATAAAAAAAAAAATAAAAAGATCGTAGCTGGGGTTCTCATGTGAAAACACCATAAAATATTTTCAAAATAAAATTCTCAAATTCAGAGACATTTTTTGTAGAGTATTAATTTCTAGTATTTTTCATATAAAAAATTTTATTCTAAAAATTTTCTAATTAATATGTATTTTTCAAAAAAAAAAAAAAAATTTTTTAGGCGCGCTAGCATATGCCGAATTAGGCACAATGAACACATCATCTGGGGCTGAATGGGCCTATTTCATGGACGCATTCGGAGCACCCCCAGCTTTTCTATTCTCGTGGGTGTCGACATTGGTGTTAAAACCATCACAAATGGCAATTATTTGTCTATCATTTGCACAGTATGCTGTCGAAGCGTTTGTGTCAGAATGTGATCCACCAATGTCAGTGGTGAAAATGGTTGCTTTGGTATCGATTGGTGAGTTTCAATAATACAATGGCGAAAATATACACACATATGAATTCTCGTCTATAAAACATAATAATTAAAAATATAATTTTTTTGTTTTTCAATTTCCTTTCAGTTATGATCCTGTTTGTCAACTGTTATAGTGTTAACTTAGGAATGGCTGTACAAAACATATTTACATCAGCTAAGCTTGTCGCTGTTTTAATTATAATTAGTGGTGGTGCATATAAATTACTACAGGGAAATACGCAGCATTTGCAAAATGCATTTAATGGACCAACACCATCGTTGGGAGCAATTGCGACTGCTTTTTATACAGGTCTTTGGGCCTATGATGGTTGGAACAATTTAAATTATGTAACAGAGGAAATTCAAAATCCAAATAAGTAAGTCGCGCATTTATATTGAATTTTTGTAATGTTAGCGGATTTATTAAAGGATTTTTTTTTTCTTATAATTTTCTATATAGAAATTTACCTCGGTCAATTATCATTGGAATACCTCTTGTAACATTGTGTTACGCTCTTATAAATGTTTCATATCTGGCAGTTATGTCACCCATCGAAATGATAGATTCTGAAGCTGTTGCAGTTACATTCGGTAATAGGATCTTAGGTGCATTGGCTTGGTTAATGCCATTGAGTGTAACAATTAGTACATTTGGAAGTGCTAATGGTACACTTTTTGCAGCTGGACGGTAAGTACATAAAAGTTTTATTTTTATTTTATATATTTTATAAATTTAAGAAAATTTGAAAATGTTTAAGGGAAACTTTTACTGTTTTGATAAAGTATAATATTTAGTTGAGACAATTATTTGCAAATGAAATGGTAAAAATTTTTATATGCGGGTATTAGGGCAGATCGTATCGATATAAATTATGAGCAGAGTAGTCAAATCTTAAAAAAATTTTAAAATCTTTTTTATGTTGTTTCGATTGATTGCATCACTGCCAATTTATCCCTGCTTGAATATTCTTTACATTGACATTTCTAGCACTACTGACTGACTGGCTCGATGATATTTTTTCAAATCCGAAAAAGTTAATAAAATGCTTCTACATACATATATGTAAACACATTTAAAAAAAAATACTTCTCCTCTGTGCCTCAAATGAAATACAGAGATTTCAATATAATTCTCATATATCGGCCAGAGTAAGACATACATCAATCCACGCAGTCCATTTAAAGAAAAGCCTCTGAGATAATTAGACATGAGTCAACAATGTCAGCAAATATACAACGTATAATAAATTATTCAAATTCGCATTTCAAACCAACGTGAATGAAGATGGTTTTTACTAAATCTGGACCAAAAACTGTTTCATTCTCCTAATTAACATCCATATCAAATTACCGTCCTTATCACATCTGTGCACCCTGGAGGTATCCCTTGAGCCTTAAATTAACTAAAAAAAAAAATTTTGTTTTCATCTGGTCCCAAAATTATGAATTTTCTATTTAGAAGCCTTCACGTAAATAGAGATGTGACCATCCCAAATTGCTGGTATCGCACTCATTCGCATCTCCTATCCATAAAACTTCTTGATGTTGGTATTTTATCAAATATTCCCCCGCGTCGTTTTTTTCTACTTTCTCTCGATAAAATTTTGCAAACTAATTTAGGTAAATTTACTTATTAATTCTTAATCCCACTAGCCCTAATTAGAGGAAATTATTAAATTGTTCATCAAAAATCTAAAGTGATTAATCAAAGACTTCCCAAATACATGAAGGAAGCAACTATTCAACCATTCGCACGCCTTGCTCGTACTATTGAGATCTATAAATATCTTCAGTGCAGACTGACTAGAACTAGAGGAATTTCATGACGACAAGTAAAAATAAATGTCGAAGAAATTTTTGATATTACGTCACACTGAGGGTAGTCGTGAATTAAAATTTTTATTGAATTTTGCTTTTTTCTCTTTCATGCTAAAAATGTATTGATTTGATTTTTTTTTATTTTATTAAGAAATGATTAATTTTGATAGTTAATAGCCGCCACCTAACATTATTTTATCTTCTTCATATGCAGGTAGCTTTAGAAAACAAAGTAAAAATTTATTTTAAAAAGTTGCAATTCCTCTTGATAAAGCCGTGGCAACTAAGTAGTATAAATGTACACAGTTGAATGTTCATTGAATAGTAGTCTTGAAAGAGATAAATCCATTGAAAACCGCGTACTACATATCTCTGCATGTAGTAAACAATTGGTCTATTTTTAAACGATGTCACAAAATATAACTAACACTTTATATATTACACCTGTTTGGTATATAATCGGGTAGATCATGTGAGAATGAATTAAAAATTAATAATAAAAACTAATTATGGTATTTATAAAAGGGCACTTGCTGCTGTGTTGCTAAAAGATATAATTAGGTGCTTCAGAAAATGAAAAACTTTTTAAAGCATTAAGCAGAATTTATGAGCCCTCATTATGATGCCATTAATAGATTGTTTTTTTTTTTTAAATCTTTTTAAATAGATTAAGAATTCAGTTTTCTATATATTTATGTCAACATCTTAAAGAATCACCACTTCAATTGTTGGTTAGATTGGAAAACCCTAATAATGCGTGTACATAATAGGCCCTTTAATTTTCCACATGCAGTGAGCCAAAAATCTTTCTTAAGTCCCACAAGTTCCAAAGAGATATTTTTAAACCATTCGACAGAGTCTCTTATACTCTCATTTCCTTAGTATTATTAACCGAGGTCGGTTTATCTTTTTTTTTATTTTAATTCGATGATGCAGTAGGCCATAGTATGATGGTATGCTTTTCAACTGATATTATAGCAGGGTAGTTATAGATAATTCAAAAAATCTATCTTGTATTTTTTACCATTCCACATTATAAATGACATTCATAATTTAAGAAAGATCATGAAGCACGCTATTGACTGTTTGTTATACAGCCATAAAAGACAAGGAAGCTGCATTGCAGGCATATAAGCTGTGCCATTCAGCGGAATTGAGATAGATCTTTAGAGAGGCACGTAACAGCTGCAAATCTATAATACAGTGAGCTAAGTTCCAAGCATTAGACAGAAAATCTTTACTAATCGAAGGGTAGTAAGAGTTTCTGGTCTGTTGTTAAAACAGTAAAAAACAACTTCACCAGTTCTTTGGTACCGCCCGTAATTCACAACGGGGATGTATAGTAAAGGGAATCATTGAACAAAGTCAATTTGTTTGCAGCTAAGTTTACTGCGAATTCTCTCTTATCACTTTCTTCGTAAGCTCCTCCTTCTCCACCAATAGTCAAAAACTGTTACATTTTTTCATAAGGGCGATATTCAAAGTGATCGCGAATTTCAATGTGTCTAAAAAGCTGTTCGGTCTGATGTCATTTCGCTCCTGGGACTCAAATGCTGGACCTTTTCTTTAGCTAAACATCTACGCAAACTAATTCATTTGTCCTATTTGGCAGAAGTCTTTCCTTCGGCATGGAAACTTGCATATGTTCTACCAATACCCAAAAAAGGTGAGGCAAGTGATCCCTCAAACTATAGACCCATTGCTCTTACTTCAATTTTCTGCAAGGCTTTCGAAACACAATTGATAAAATATCTAGAGACTAATCACCTTATTAGCGATCATCAATACGGCTTTCACTCTGGCCGCTCTACTGAAGATTTACTAACATTCCTTTACCGAGAGTTGGAATCAATGTCTCCATAATTTTGATGAATCTGAAATCATCGCATCTTCGAAGAGCTTCCATAGAAATTGGCATCCTATTCTTTTAGCTAAACTTCAGGCATTAGATCTAAACCCTCTTTGTTTTTTTAAATGAATTGAAAATTTTCTCTCCTGCCGTTCAGTTCGGATTATATTGGACGAGTTACCTTTGACTCTTTTCTAATCCTGTGTACCGCAAGGTTCTCTTCTCTCTCCTACTCTCTTCCTCTTCCTATTCATAGTTTTGAAGACGATAGTACCCTTGATTTCATATATTCAATACGACAATACTCGCTTGGGGCAGAGCGAATCGAGTCTTGGTTAATGCTTCCAAAACGTAATGTTGTCTGTTATCACTCAAACGTACTCCAGCACCCGCTCAACTCATTTCCGTCGATGGAGAAGATATTTTGAGGTCGCCACCTTTAAACAACTTAGGCATTAAGATATCCAACAATCTTAGTTAGTCTGATCATATTTTTAGTCGAAAAGAAGGCTTTCCAGCTTATTAGTGATGACATATTTATAGAAACTATTGATTCCCTAGAGCACCGGCGTAATGTCGGATGTCTATCTCCCTTTTATCACTACTTTAACGGGTATTGTTCTGATGAAATCTCTAGCCTGATTCTTTTGAGAATTCTTCCCATGCGCACCACACGAGCTGTAACCCGAGCTCATCCCCACACCCTTGAATTCAAACTGGCTCAACTCAATAATCGTCAATTCCCTAACCCTTCTTCCTTTCCTGCCAAGGATGTGCTACGGCATCATAGGGTATCCACTGAGCTTTGGCAAAATCATAAAAAAAAAAAAATACTTGAACACATTTACACACCATTTCGTAAGGGAATAGAACCATTAAAAGTATTTTAGGAGAGCAACTAGCAGTAGATAAGGAGCAAATGTGTTTCCTTTATTTTTTTAAATATTATACAACACCGGAGCCCAAAGTGAAAATCCCTGAATCTTCTCTATGGTCCATCAAGGAAGAGCTTAATGCATTTACCAGCTTTTAAGGTCATCCATAGAGCGGTATTAATATTTTCTATTTGATGACAAGCCCGATAAAGCTAATATTACAGAACGATATCTCAATGGCAGCCTTAAGGAAGAAATTACTAGCACACCCATTCTCCCTCCTCTATTTATAAGGGAACTGTTCGTGAAGAATTGCGGAGTTTGTGCCGAGACAAATTAGTTGCCACCAGTTTCCATCCACCCTAGTCTATGTTTCTCTCTCAGAAGATTTGATGTTGACAGCAGAATCTTAGCTGCTGTACTATACTATCGCGAGGCATGTAGACCAGATAATGTTTATCTTGAAGGGCTAATCGGTTCAGCCTTAATGATTGCTCTCTAAACTCCATTTCAACGTCCACATGAATGTATCCTTCCTACAAATAGCACCTTACTAGATTCGCGTATAGTAGGTTAAGCATAAAAAATAAAAAAAATCAGATCAATTGCATGAAGACGGTGGATATATTCTAGATTAGCTAGCTTTTGCTAACCCACATCTTGGACGTTTCTAGTCTAGACATTTTTCTTTAGGTAAAATTTTTGAGATACATCGAATTCTTGGATGCATCCTTATACATAGACCAGCCTAAATTTATATTCCTCTTCTACAATGAGTGGTTAAAATGCGAAGTAATAACGACATCAAAGTAATTGGAAAGTCACGGCCGTCTTTAGCCAAGTGGAGGCTCACGGTACTTCAGGATGGGGCTCCACAGAAATTATTTTCTAAGCTACTTTTGGGTATCAATAGGAACGTACAATACAATCGCAAACACACTGATTGGAAGGAAGTTCAAATGCGAATAAACTGATAAAAAAGAAATATAACGTAAAGTGTCGCTAAGGGGAATCCCCGTTAAAAAGTCGTATATAAAATAAAGGGAAAGTCCCGATCGTGCGAGTCGGTTTAGTTATTTTATAATCAAATGATTTATGAAAATAACTTTAGCCAGACTTGCCAGTATTGATCATCGGTTGGTCGCCCTGAACCCCGGACCAGTTGATCCATGTGTAAAGATGGCACTGGTCAAAGTAGTCGTAAAATTTACAGATTTTTTTTTTTTGAATAGTTGTTAACTGCCAAATCCGTAAACTCGTCCTTATGCCATTCAAAAGTATAATAAAAGAGAATATACAGTTTTGCACGCATGAGTTTTCAAAGGAAAGTTTTATAGGATTGCGTGTAATGAAGACTATCAAGATTTTTTTTATTTTATTTTTTTTTTTATTATTATTATTAAGCCAAGCTGAGGAGATATCCTATGATGAAAAACAGATTATGGTAGACTGTTCCACATTCATACAGTTCCGGATAAGAAAGCATCACGGAATTTTACTATATGGCCGAAAGTATTTTGAAGAGTGAAAGGATGTGCGCCACTTGCAGTACGAGTATGGCGTTGAGAAATTAATCTACAAGAGATCAGACTAGATATTTCATCAGGACATTGTCCATGCATGTAGCGATAAAGGAGCGAAAGATATCCAACAATGCGGCGGTGCTCGACTGAGTCGATATGACAAATAATTGCCAAATCACCAATGAGCTTAAAGTCTCTCTTATGGATAATATTCAATGAAGCTAAGGCTGTACAATCAGTCCTGGCCCAAATATGAGAATTGTATTCCATTCTATCTTGAATTCGACAAGGTTCGCTTCGCTTTCCCCAAGCGAGTCGAGGATAGTGTCAAGATCAAAATTTATTATCGGATTAGAGTTAATTTCGTAGTCGTTCATTGCAATCTTGCATATTTTAATTGACATTTAGTTTTCTTCTTCACAATCCTCCCATCCTATCATTCATTTGTTAAGTTTTATAACTGTTAACAAATAGTTGCTGTTGTATTCTTACAAAATATTTCCAATTCACTATAGATAATTCTATATGAACTATGTTGAGGTGGAAGGCTAGAATTTGTCCACCTAAAAACCTCATACCCCAAAAAATTGTTTGGTTTATCTTAAACTTTTAAAACTTAATGTAATGAAAAAAAAAATATTTTTTTCTCTTATTTTTACATTTTTCCTTTAGGTTATGCTTTGCAGCTAGTCGAGAAGGACATCTACTGGATATTCTTTCTTATGTCCATGTTCGTCGTCTTACACCAGCACCAGGACTTATTTTCCATGTAAGTTTTTTTTTTGTTTGTTTTTTAATTAAAATTAAACTCTCACACTCTCAGTCGAATTACGATTTATATTATATTTTTGTTTTTCAATTTAACCAGTCTCTAATAGCTGCTGCAATGGTACTTTATGGAACAATCGATTCCCTAATTGATTTCTTCAGTTTTACTGCTTGGATATTTTATGGTGGAGCAATGCTTGCACTGATCGTCATGAGATATACTAAACCAAATTATCCAAGGCCATATAAGGTGCCAATTATCATTCCAATTTTGGTTTTGGTTGTCTCAGCGTACCTCGTTGCTGCACCGATTATTGATAAGCCACAAATTGAATATCTCTATGCAGTTCTATTCATATTTGCCGGAATGCTTTTCTATGTGCCATTTGTAAAAATGGGTCTAACGCCTAGATTTATGGGTAAGTGAAAGAAAAAAAAAAAAAAATAAATAAATTCATTTTTTTCTTTTTCTTATTATTTTTCAGATAAAGTTACACTGTTTTTCCAATTGTTGTTGGAAGTTGTACCAACATCATCAATGGCAATGTTCGATTAAGTAATTTTTAGTGTTCCTTCAAGCTTTTTGGTCGTGTGTTATATTTATTTTTTAAGATAATTATTTTGTAATAAAAGAAAAGTGTGAAATATGTACATATATGTATACAGCTAAGGCTGTGTGTGTAATCTAGTATAGTGATTATTAAATTAATTTGAAAATAGTATGGCAGGCAGGGAATTATATGATTGTTGGAGTTTTTATACAGTTAAAGCAATGAAAAATTTCCAGCACTTAATTAGTGTGAACTCTGAAAATATTCATTTTACTTCCATTATATTTTCAACGATAAAAACTCTATAATCGAAATATGACTCGAATTCTACACACAGCCTAAGCTTTTTTATATATAGTTGAAAAAATGTTTTGCATATCGTAAAAAAAAAAAATCAAAAACCAAAACAAAAATTAAAATCAGCAATAAGGCAACAATAAAATATACCGCCACAGAGAGATAAGTTTAAGTAAGAAACTATTTCTTATTGTTATAGTTAGAAGTTAGTTGAAAATGAAATATAAAATTTCATTTTAGACTTTAGGTAAATACACACACAGACACACACATAGAGCAATTAGCTTATAAAAGTGAAAGAAAAATATGTTAAAAACTTTTCAAAAAACAAAAAAAATCTATAGATCGAGCCAATTACGAATAGCTGCAAGCAATTTTGAACAATAATTGACAACTCAAAGACTTGTTTTTTTGTTTGTTTTTGGAAATGTGTTATATTTTTTGTAAAAATATTTAATTATGTACTTTTTGTGTATTTTTTTTTTTTTAAGAAAACAGAAAAATAACAACTAAAAGCTGATTTTTGAATAATTTTTTTTTCTAAATTTCTGTTCATATTAAACTGAATAGAGAAAAAAATTATTTTTAAAAAACGAAAAAGAAAAAAAAACATACAAAACAAAAAACACAGCCAAAAATGCTTGTTTTTTATAAACTGTTTATTTTAGATTTTGTATTTTTATTATTATTATTTTTTCAACCTAGATTTTAATATTAGTTTTAATAACTTTGATTTAAGAAGATTTATCATTCGGCAGATTTTAGACTCTTTAGTATTATTGAGTGTTGGAATTTATAAAATAAAGTTTAAATCGTAATTTTTGCAACTGTTTTTTTTCTTATATATCTTACATTTTCCATTAAATGAAAAATTCTATAGCACCTTGTTTGTCATATCCATCCTCCAACTCTTGACTGGTTCGAGCAATCTGATTTTGATTGATTGATTGAAAGTTGAGGTTGAGACCCCTAACAGGGGCTCTGGAACGTAGGCCTTAAAAGGCCCATTGTTCACGCTCCAGATTTATGAGAAATTGCTCATAGGTCCCACCGGATGCTCTTACTTTAGATATTGGCTCCCAGCCCTCCTTGCCGGCTTCGTGCAGCTCGTCCAGGAGGTGTGAACCAAGGAATCTGTAACACTTTCCCGAAAGAGTTGGACAGTGACAAAGGAAGCAAGTCACTGGCTCGGGCTCCTTTCCGCATCCCCTACATACAGGGTCATCAACAAGCCCTATCCTGTGTAGGTAACCACTGAGACGAAAGTGGAAAGTGAGAACTGACATCAGGGTTCTCAGGGTTGATTTGTTTAATCCCAGTAGTTTTTTTTTTATTAGGTCTGCCCCACAGCTCCTTTGTAGTTCTACCTGTAGGTTCATCTAACCAAAGGCGACTGTGTTAGCGGTCGGTTCCTCCGCCTTTTCATATCCGCTAATGTAGTTATGATTTGGCACCCAAAGTACCCTGTTCCGGAAAAATGGAGTTTAAGGTGGATTTACATTCCAATACAAGCATGGAGTTTGTAAAGAGCTTAGACAAGGCCTTGACAGCTGCCCGGCTGTCCGAGGAGATTGCAATCTCCTTGTCCTCAGTGTCTGAGTAAAGGAGATGACTTCCTGCTTCAAGGATAGCCTTAAATTCCGCCTGAAAACCCGGGACATTACTTTCAAGGTGTATGGCAATTTCCACATGAGGCCCCTCGCAGAAAACGCCTGCTCCGGCGTTTTCTTCCGATTTGGAGCCGCCTGTATATATGATAGGGTTTGTTAATGGCTGAAGCACAGAACGTAATTCCCATTCTGCCCTATCTGGAATTTTCGTATTAAAACTGCTTTTAAGAATAATCTCGACGTGGTGATCGCTGTTCCTGTCATTTTCAGGTACGATGCACGAATTCAAAGATGGATTTATGTGGGACTCTTGTACCAATCTGATTTACACATTTTAAATAAGTTTCAAGTCCTCACTCCGTTTTGCTTCAAGTTACATTGGGCACCGGGTAACTGCCTGAGTGGTTACATACGTTTTTGGGCTATGCAGATTGTACTAGTGCGTCTGCTGTTGCTATGTTGTTGTTGCTGCTGTGCAGAGTTTTGGGAGCAAACATAACTTCCAAGCAATTCAAATGCTTTATTTAATGTATACAACTAGATAATTCTTTTGAGCATGTGTACGAAAATAGAAAATAATGAGAATTAAATAAAAACAAATGTCGAATCACTAAGCGTTTTTAATGATTGTTATAACACAAAAAGCTAGAACAAAAAAATAACGACAAATTACTTTGATATGTAACTTTATTTCTTTCTTTCATTTGATGACTATATGACTAAATATATCACGATCACGACCAAACGAACATTGAATTCCTTTTTTCCGTCCAAGTTATTCTTCCTTCTTGCTGTTACCTGAAGGTAGAGAAAAACAAAATACTCGACTTGTTTTTGCATGGGTTTTTCCTTGATAAAAAGGAAAAAGGTTGAAATTGTTATAATAGAATTGAGGCAGCGACTTGTATTAATCAGGTAAATTGGAAGCATTTATGACACTATTGCCGAGATGCTATTGGTAAGGCAATTAAGGGTGGCTAGGTTCAGCCGACAAGTTTGCAAAGTGCTGGTTGAGCCGCAAAACGATATTTCGGCTGTAATGCTCGACTGCATTTTACGACAGGATTATAAGAAGAAACGATTGAGCCGACGCCACCGTTTCTTTGTCGTGTGTTTTATGCTATGAGCATCGATGCCCAGATTTCCAAGGAATGCAACTACATGCACTTTATGGTTGTCATATAATTTGTGCATAAATCCAAACAAATGCAACCATATGCATTTTATGCTAATATTTTGAGTTTCGTATCATGACTCAACATGCCCCCCGCCTTGAAGGGACTTCAATATCCGCATCGTCGTCAGTAATTGGTAATACACAAAGTTTGTGTATAGATCTACGATAGACCCCTTGAGGAGTTTTGACATCAGCTACTCGTACGCACCCATCATCCCCTTCTATGGTGTTTGTTATTCTTCCAAGTATCCAAGTACAAGGAGGGTGGTTTTCCTCTTTTAGAAGGACCAGGGTACCATTGGTGATGTTCTTCTGCAAATTACTCCATTTGTGTCTTTGTTGGAGTGTATTTAAATATTCTTTGCTCCAGCGTTGCCAAAAGATCTGTTGTAATCTACATACGTGCTGCCAACGGGATAGTCGAGATATTTTCAAGTTTGTTATGTTTGGTTCTGGTACTGACTCCATAGTTCTACCAATCAAGAAATGTGCTGGAGTTAATGCTGCTGCATCATTCGGATCAGTTGATATTGGAGTTAGAGGTCTTGAATTCAAAATTGATTCGACTTGAATTAATATTGTATTGAATTCCTCGTAGTTCAGTGGTTCTGCTTTCAATGTCTTTACTAAGAGAAGTTTTGCTTTCTTGATTGAGGCCTCCCATAAGCCACCAAAGTGGGGAGATCTCGGAGGAATGAATTGCCAACGTATGCCTTCGGTTTGGCAAAATTCCTTAACAGTGTTGCTGTGGCTTTCACTGAGGAATAGTTCCCTTAACTCTGACAATTCCCTCTTAGCGCCAACAAAATTAGTCGCATTGTCTGATGTGATTGCGAAACACTTTCCACGTCTTCCGATGAACCGTTTCAAGGCCGCTATGAAAGCATCTGTTGAAAGATTTGTCACCAGTTCTAAATGAACGGCCTTCGTGCTGAAGCAGATGAATAAGGCAACATAAGCTTTCATCAATGATTTCGATCTATTGAATGGTTTGATTGTGAATGGTCCACAATAGTCCACTCCGGCGTGTGCGAATGGATGAGCTGGTTGTATTCGCTCTTTGGGTAGCGTTGCCATCATTTGCTGTAAAGTATTTGGCTTGAATCTAAAACATTTTACGCAATTGTGAATAATAGATCTGATAAGCTGTCTGACATTCGGAATCCAATATCTCTGTCTGACTATATTGTGCAATGTGAGGCATCCGACGTGCATATGTTTTTCATGAAGGTATCGTATGAGGCTTTTCGCAAACGGATGTGTTCGAGGTAGCAAAATGGGATGTCTAGCATCAAATTCAATATTGGCATGATGAAGGCGACCGCCAACCCGGATTAAGTTTTCATCATCAATAAACGGGTCTAGAGACTTGATATGGCTGGAACCGAGGATTTTCTTTCCCTTTTTTAGCGCTTCGATTTCGGATTTATAGTAAGAGTTTTGAACCACTCTTATTATTAGCTTCTCACCTGATGACAATTCATCTAATTCCAACTCTTTTGATGTACTGAGTTTTAAATTTCTGCATCCACTCATGAATTTAAATATATGTGCGAAAGTTCTTATCAATTTTCTATATGAATTGATGAATTTGCAAGATGTTACGAGATCATTCGTTGCTTTAACTAACAATGTGTGCCCTTTCTTTTTTCTTTCAAGAAGTACCGGTGTGATTAAGTCAGTTTTGGGCCACTCATTTTCTGTTTTGGACAAGAAAAGTGGACCATGAAACCATAATTTGCTTCCTCGTAACTGATCAGGACTAGCTCCTCTCGAGAGAATATCCGCAGGATTTTCATGAGTACTGATATGTTTCCATTTGACCAAGTGGCGTTCTGATTTAAGCTGAATGTTTGACACGCGATGGGAAACAAACACATTCCAAACTGATGGTGAGCCAGCGATCCACGATAATGCTACTGTTGAATCTGTCCAGCAATATATAGCAGAGAATTCGATATCCAATGAGCTGACTACTTTATCGACCAGTTCAATTAATAGAACTGCACCGCATAATTCTAAGCGAGGAAGAGTTTGGGTTTTCACTGGTGCCACTCGGGATTTTGCGCACAATAGGTTTACGCTGGTCTGACCTGATGTATTTATTACACGTAAAAACACGCACGCACCGTATGCTGATTGGCTGGCATCTGAGAACCCATGAAGTTGTATGTCTGAACAAGAATTGCTCATTACAAAACGGTTGATTTTAATTTTGTCGATGACATCAAGATTGTCTAGAAATTTCATCCACTTAGAGTGTAGATCCAATGGTAGCGATTCATCCCAATCTACTTTTAGCTTCCAAAGCTCTTGCATGAATATCTTCGCAGATACAATGATTGGATTTATTAGTCCTAAAGGATCAAACAGCGATGCGATTACGGAGAGGACCGAACGTTTTGTTGCTTTTCGGATATTCTTGTCTTTTTCTACATGATAAAGAAACTGATCAGTATTCGGCTGCCATCTCATGCCTAAAGTTTTGGTAATTTGACCATCTTTAATTATTGTGAGTTGTTGATGAGTGATGTTGTCAATCTTCATCAGAATCTCATTTGAATTGGTGCACCACTTATGTATCCTCATGCCGGCCTTTAGAAGAGATTTACTCAGTTGACTACGAATTTCATTTACCTGTTCTGTTGAATTGGCACCCGTCAAGACATCATCTACGTACATGTCACGCTCCAAAATCTTTGAAGCAATTGGAAATTCATCTTTATGAAGTGAACTTAGCTCTTTAATACATCGCGTTGCTAAATATGGCGCTGAAGCGGTTCCATATGTAACTGTATTTAGCCGATATGATGTTGTTGAACCTGAAGTCTGGTTTTGCCAAAGTATCGATTGAACGCTTGTATCATCAGGATGAATTAAAATCTGACGGTACATTTTGATAATATCTGCAGTAAGAACGTATTGGTGTTTACGAAAACGACAAAGTATGGAAAACAAATCTTCTTGCACTACTGGTCCTACCATAAGAATATCGTTCAAGGACTTTCCAGATGTACAAGACGCATCGAACACTACCCTTAACTTTTTTGATGGACCTGATGTCTGTTCGATCCCATGGTGAGGCATGTAGTACATCTTGGATTTTGATGTGGTTTGTTCGCAGGGTTCCATGTGCTTTAGCTCTTCGTACTCCTTCATAAAATCCTGATAAGAGTTTTTGAATTCTGGATTTTTATCAAACTTCCTTTGTAAATAAGAAAATCGCAGTTTTGCCATATCCAATGACTGACCTAAAGTTTCAGGGCTCTCTTTGAATGGAAGCCTAACTATGAATCTTCCCTCTGTGTTCCTACAAGTTGTGTTTCTGAAATACTCTTCACATCTCCTTTCTTCCAAAGTCAACGGTTTGGTATAATTCTGCACCTCTTCGATTTCCCAGAATTTTCTCAACAAATTCTCAATCGGCTGATCATCTACTGCTCTGTTTACGGCTAGACAGGCGGATGTATTGTCCTGACGGTTTTGAAAATGAGTCGCACCCGAAACTACCCAACCAAACAGAGTTTTTTGCAATACTGGTCTTTGAGCTCCCAAGTTTATTTGACCAACGCACATCAATGGCATGAAGAACTCTGCTCTTAATAACAAATCGATACGACCAGGTTGATTGAAGTTTGGATCGTCGAGATTGATATTATTAGGAATCATCCAATCTTTTATGTCGATGAAGTCAGAAGGCTGATTTGCAGTGATATTTTGAAGTACCAAGGCCTCTGTCATTATTTTGAATGCGGTGTCACGTGATTCGATAATGATCTGAACCTTTTTGTTGACGTTAGTTTCAATTGAACCAATGCCCGAAATTGAAGAATTGCATCTAAACTTTTTCAGATTCATTTGTTGTGCAAGCCGCTCTGTGATGAAATGTGATTGGGATGCCGAATCAAGCAGAATCCTGCATGACGTCTTCACTCCTGTAAAAGAGCTTACATTTACTACTGCTGTCGCGATTATTATATCCTTCCCATTAATTGCACTTTCTCGATTGGTTGCCGACAAACAGTTTGAAGGATACTTTGAATTGAAAGGGTTCCCTCCTTTGTTAACTTCGGTATCAGTTTGAGCATTTATAGGTGCTGCTTCTGAAAGATATGGAGCATTGAAATGAAGAGTGGTGTGATGACGTTGGGAGCATTTCAAACACGATGAGGATTTACAATCTTTTAAGCTGTGGCCTGTTCTTAAACAATTAATGCACAGTTTGAGTCGCTTAATCAGCTTGTATCTTTCCTTCGAAGTCAAATTTAAGTACTGTGAGCATTTGGACAAGAGATGGTTGCTCATTTGGCAAAAGCAGCATCGTCTGTTTGGTGATTGAGTGGAAATAAACGTAAGTAACCTCCCTGCATTATCGCGTTTTCTAGTAATTGTAGAGCTTGAATTGTCATGTGGGAGTTGTGTTCCATGTACATGTTCCATAGTTTGGCACCTTTTCGAAGGAATTCTATGAATTTGTCCCACTTTGGTATCTCATTTAAGTCTGCTGACTCTTCCCACCTTGCTCTGGTTCCGGAATCTAACTTTGAAGCTATTATATTGATTAAAACCACATCAGCAATTTGTTCCTTGGAACCTAAAGACTGAAGTGCTCTCATTTCTCCACTGATAAAATCCACTAAATTTCGCAGTTGGTGAACAGAACCCTTATTCACAGGAGGGGCGTTTAATATTTCGTTTATGTGAGCACCAAATATTAGTCGAGTGTTGCTATATCTGTTGTTTAATAATTCAAGTGCTTTTTGATAATTTTCGTTGGTGCATTCTAATGACCGGATGACACTCGATGCAGTGCCAGCCAAACAAGATCGAAGTATTTGAAATTTTTCAACACCTGATAGCTGAGAGTCATCATCCACCACCGTCTTAAACATGTTGATAAAATCGCACCATTTAGAATAGCAGCCTTCGAATTTTGGCAACTGTATTGTAGGTAAAACCGACTTCAGTTTAGTTGTTCCATTACTTTGACTGGATGACGCGCAGTTATCAGGATCCGGACGCGAGTAGCTTGCTTTTAAAGTGAGAAGCTTTTCTTTCAACGAAGAGTAGATGTCTTCAAATTTGTTTCTATGCTCTACTTCACTAATGTCACCCAATTGCTCGATACAGGTTTGATCATTATCAAACTTTGCAAAATAATTTTCTAATAAAGACAGTTTTATACTTATCTGAATTTCAGTCCATTTATCCCCGTCGGTTTCGATTGCTTCAGCCAATCTGGCGAGTTGAGTAAAAGCCACCTTCCTAGAATGTTGTGCTGCACTTGTTTCTGCCATGATGCTTGCACTTGTACTTTGCACACTTTTTTTTTTTTTTTCTTCACAAAGATTTCACAAATTTGTTTAGTACAATTTACACAGTACAATTTACTTTGATATGTAACTTTATTTCTTTCTTTCATTTGATGACTATATGACTAAATATATCACGATCACGACCAAACGAACATTGAATTCCTTTTTTCCGTCCAAGTTATTCTTCCTTCTTGCTGTTACCTGAAGGTAGAGAAAAACAAAATACTCGACTTGTTTTTGCATGGGTTTTTCCTTGATAAAAAGGAAAAAGGTTGAAATTGTTATAATAGAATTGAGGCAGCGACTTGTATTAATCAGGTAAATTGGAAGCATTTATGACACTATTGCCGAGATGCTATTGGTAAGGCAATTAAGGGTGGCTAGGTTCAGCCGACAAGTTTGCAAAGTGCTGGTTGAGCCGCAAAACGATATTTCGGCTGTAATGCTCGACTGCATTTTACGACAGGATTATAAGAAGAAACGATTGAGCCGACGCCACCGTTTCTTTGTCGTGTGTTTTATGCTATGAGCATCGATGCCCAGATTTCCAAGGAATGCAACTACATGCACTTTATGGTTGTCATATAATTTGTGCATAAATCCAAACAAATGCAACCATATGCATTTTATGCTAATATTTTGAGTTTCGTATCATGACTCAACAACAAAAAAAAAAACAAAATTTAGCTACCTTACAACTATAGACTAATTAAGAAAAAACCGACCACCTATTCCCTTTCATTATTCATCACCACATAAACAAAATTATGGAACGCTGGTAAGATTGCATTTATAAAAAGGTGTGCACTTATAATTGCAAGCCATTAAGTGCAAAGCTCTCGTGCAGTGAAAATAGAAGTCAGTCAAGAAGAATATCGTAAATTAATTCTTTCCACACATATTGAAAATCCGAGTATGTATCAAAGAGGCTCAGCTAAAATGTTGAAAATTCCGAAGACCGAAGACGATCATTCAAAATGTTCTCAATAAATTTCGGGAATCTTGTAGTGTCATGAAAAAGCTCGGATCAAGAAGGAAATCAGATTCGGGAGACCAAAAATTGGCCAAAGAAGTGGTAGACAACTTTAAACGATATCACTAAATGTTGTTAGAGATATGGCTGATAAGGATGGAACGTCACTCCATCGAGTTAAAAGAAATGAAAGCCCACGAAGTTTCCATGTTCAGAAAACACCGGACAGAACACCAAAAAAGAACCCAAGAGCTGGATTTTGTATGAAAATTTCCTAACGAAATTTGGCTGCTGGATTATTGATGATGAAACTTAAGTGAGAGCTGACTTCAACCAGCTTCCAGACAGTATAATCCCTGAGCGCAAAAAAGGGCGATGATACTGGGGGCATAATCAACATAGATGTGTACGTTCAGAAGTGCCTTCTTCCATTATTTAGAGAGCATGATTCATCAGTTTTCTTTTGGCGGGATTTAGTAACATGCTATTATGGCAGAAGCAACTTGCCACTACGGTAGAAAGAGAGATTTCTACGATGCCCAATGCATACCCGTAGTACCCAAAGAAGAGAACCCTCCAAATTGTCCGGAATTAAGGCCAATCGAAAAATATTGGGTTAATATTAAAAGAAACAAAAAAACACTCCTCAAACATAGACAATTTTAAGAGATAGTACAATATATAATAGAGCGCCCGGTACTGTCTCTGTACAAAATTTAATGAAGAACGTAAAGCAAAAAGTCTATCAATTTTATACGTAGTAATTATATCATGTCGGTTGTGTTTAACAAATCTACCTACAATTGTTGTCAGGAGAGTAGACCCATCTCATACATTCGCGACCTCAAGCTATTTCAGTGGATATCACCATGTACTGCTTTAATTTCTCTCTGGAAATCCATGCTGAGCCAATCGTTCTAATGTCATTAGGAAGAGAGTTCCATTTACGTGCAATGTGGACAAAATAAGAGCGTTGCCTAGTGTTTCTATTTTAAAAAACTCGAGGCTAAATTTAGCTACCAAGAACATAACCGGTAGCAATTTAACTAACAAATTGTGGCTAAAATTTCCTTTTATTTTGACTATAAGCTTTTTACCACATTGTGAGAAGAGAGATTATTTCAGACATTATTCAGGTGGCGATTTTGCTCTATAGTTATTTGTTTAAAGATACGGAAATCATAAAAAAGACACAGAATCTGTCGAGAGTTCCTAAAGATCCGAGCAATTTTGAAAAGTTCCCGAAAAGTTTCCTTGAAAATGGAAATATTCCCGGGAGTTTTCATCTCTAACCTGGACCTACTTAAATGGCATTTTATGAAGAGAATAAGATAGTTACAGTGAATAAACAAATCAGGATGCTGTCCATCAGGACTTCTTGGTGTTCATACTTAGAGCTTATATAAAAAAAATAAAAAAAAAAAACAACGAGCTCGATTGGTACGTAAATTGATATTAAAAATCCGGTATTGCAAATAACCGACACTGAAAGATGAGAACAATCAAACAAAACCAACTTTAAAAAATTCCAAACCTATGCTGGATTTCCATTACATAAATATTACTGAGGAAACAGAGTGAGTTGAGAGTTTGGCCGTAGCTCAGGATTAGATTTTTACTGACTAAAATATTAAAAATTCCACTGACTCGTGGTATTTAATTAAAACAAGATGTGCAGTGTATAATCCACTGTGCATATGTAAATCCAGCATTATATTTCGAAATGTCAAATAAAATGTTTTTCAAAATATTCAAATAATTCGAAAAATCTCGTCTATGGTAGGCCAATAATTTTAAACACTGTTCTATATAAATTGGGCAGGCAGTATCCCGAAAGCAGAGATTGCCTTGAAAACATTTAATTATTTCCATTGTAACCCGGCAAGCGGTGACTCTTCAGTTTTTATTGTAGCAAAATTTTGTTTCTGTGCTTCCAAACGTTAGTGAGCTTTCTTTTGATTAATTTAAATAGGGATTACAACCAGTATTATTATATTTTTATTAAAAATTTTTACTAATAAAAAGCAAAGATGGCTCTTCGGACAGTTTACAAGCTAAGGACTTTAACAAAATTTCGTACAAATCGTTTGCTAATAGCACAAATACGAAATTATTCGGCTGATGAGCAACCAAAAGTTTCGGTGAGGAAAATTATTGAAAATTTTTATTGACAATTTTTTTGAACAAAAATAATAATAAAAAATAATGTTATATTAATTTTTGCAGAAAGGCGTGGTATTGGGTGTATATCAAAATGAGGGTGAAAGTGATGATCCAAAACTAACACCAAGCGCCGAAAAATTCGATGATCGCGTACAAGGAAAATTAGTCGAATTGATAAAGGAATGTAATATAACTGGCAAACTTGGAAGGGGAAAAGTATTTCATAATTTGGATCATGAGTTTAGAGCTGTTGCAATTATTGGTGTAGGAAAGGATGGTGCAGGCTATAATGAATTAGAGATACTCGATGAGGGAATGGTAAGAAAAACTTTTGGATTTTTTTTTTCAGAATTTTTTGTGATATTTCTGCTGGTGGGGGAAAAGCAAAAAAGCAAAAAACAAAAAAAGATCACTGAGCCTACGTCTACTGTGATGACAGCATTTTTTTTTTATATGAAAATGTGGAAATACTAAGTCGCAAAATAGGAAAGCTACAAAATATAAGCAAAATTTTTTGGATAGTACTGATAGATGGCTAGTAATGGCTGTCTTTTTATTTTCATGTGGCTTCTGCAATAAAAAAATCGTAACTGTAGTAGACTATGGCTTCCATCAATAATAAGCATTCAAAAGGATGGTTTTGTTAAAAAAAAGTTATCTAATGTGAAATTTGCAAAAAAATAGCAACAGCTAAATCAGTAATAATGTTCAAGTCAAATATTGGTAACAATAGTACCATAAAAAGAACAGCGGATAAACTAGTGACTTGGCAGGACTGAGTCATGAATATATAGGAGATCAGAGTCCAGAGTATGAAATGAATCTAAGCTAACGCTGGTAAATTTATGTGGTCTGTCCAAAGTAACTGGAGAACAGTTCATTAGGTAATAAAATTAATATTAGTTTTGATGAATTAATCACTCGAACCGAGTCAACATTGCCTTGGCTACTAGGGCCGCATTCCAAAATATATAATCGTAGCCGTAGTTCTCAGACTACAATCGAACTTTTATTTTGGGACAACAATGGACAAGTATCCATAGCTCTGCAATTTGTATAAAAAAATTTTGGCTTAAACTTTTACAGCCTATTGAAATTGAGCCAATAGCAGCTACAACATACGAGCTCTTCAAAATGTCGTCTGTAATTGAGATATTGTTAGTTCTCTACGACAACCTCCAGCTAGAATTACACACTTTACAAAGGTTGAATTGACGAAAATTAATCGAACAAATTTTAGGAACCCATCAATTCACTTTCAATTTGATTGGTCTACATCAATTTAAACTGACTCAACACCCATAAATCTAACTTGCTGGGTTTTATTAATTTTTATATACAGAAGGCTATTCTGCTTTCCCCCACTCTCTCCATTTCTGTAGTCTGACTATTCATTTTTTTTTTTTATCTAAAGTAATTGGGCATCTTCATACAGGGTATTAATGAAGAGCACTTCTCCTATTTTCCAATTTGTTTCTTTTTTTTTTAGTCACTAGTTATAGACCCAAGAGCCCGCAGTAAATTTTGGGTATGTAGTAATAAACAAAAAATATACGTTAAAGAAAACAAAAAGTCAAAAACAATCGTCTGGCAGGAAAACTTCGCGGCCCAAATAGCAAAATTTGTAACACTTATCAGATTAGGTCTGTTCGTATACTTTTCGTGAAAATTTCCTGGGTAAAAACATACTGTATGGTGGGGGAAGAATGTAAAATGCATGAAAGTCACACGGGAACATTGAATAGTCAAACAATCTTCAATCCAACATTTTGATTGCGTTTTAAAAACTTAAGAAAATTCAAAAATTTAACATTGCCTATGGCAACTGTCAATTTTCCTTGCAATATGATGCAGTAACTAAAAACTTCATGTAAATTGATGCAAGAGAGGAAGCTGTGACGTATACAAAGCTCGTAATTTTGTGTGCACGGGAAAGTAAATTAACTGGAAATGTTAGTTCGTGCAAATGCATTTCAATGCATTGTTCTAAAACTGAGTACACGAACAGACCTATTATAATCACTTAATGCTCGTTGGTTAAGCAATATGATGTTACCACCGGAGCTCAGGTTTTTCCTTGAGCACAAATATACAGTCCAAAGACTATTTGCGTGTGGCCAACCCCTTGCCAGACGAATTTGAAGTACTGACTAAATACCAACCAAATTTTACAATTTCCAGCATTCGTGTTTTACATTTAGAAATAGTTTAATCAATTCATAATTTTAATTCAAATATCACTATCAGATCTCATCTGATGAATCACAATTGAGTGTGTACATGGTTTTCTTCAATTACATTAACTTTAAAATTATCTTGCAGTTCTTCTGGTGTAGCATTTCCCTCGAACCAATTAAATTTTCATTTTAGTTTGTACTAACCAACCCAACCACTTTTTATTGGTGATAATTTAATTTCTTCATTTTCCACCGTAATCTTTCATATGCAACATATGTAAGTGATTCTGTATATTTGTTGCAACAGAAACTGCTTTGTTTGGGGGTAAAAAACTTCCTTCGAAACTTATAATAGAAAAAATTATAACCTTGGAGAGGGAAGTCACTACTTATTTAGAAAGGTAAAGTAGATATTCTGCTTACGATACAGTAAAGGGTATGGTGACAAGAAATATTACTGTGAATGTAGCAGTGAATCTCATGAACCTTTTACAAAATATCACTAACTTCGCATATTTCTAAAAACTTTCTGATGTAGGCTTGCAGAATCTATAAAAAAATTCATATCTTGCTTCGTCAACGCGATCACAGATTTTGCCCGGTATATATTACTACAGACGAAATTTTCTATTAGTGTATAATCTTCTTCTTTAAGATTACTTCGTTTCCAAAATTTTCAAAATTTTAACTGCAATTCTGACCTGGTTTCCAAAATTTTGAAAGGTTTTATTTTTAATTTCTTAAAAAGTAATGTAGTCATATCCTGTAAAGCTGTGAAATGCAGGTAAAGCTGCTCAAACTGCTTGTCCCAATTCTTGGTAAATTAAATTAACATGAATATATCAAAATGCGAAAATATTCTGTCTGAATCCGAGGTAAGTTTTTTGATATTTCAACAATTCTTGGAACGGCTTACTATTTTATATAGATTATTGGAAAATGCAAAATTTTCAGTACTTTAATTTCGTCTGGCAAGGAGTTATTGCTTGGGACTGCATTTTGTGCTCAGGAAAAACCTCTGGTTTTTAAGGACATGAATAAGTGGTTGTTTCAATTTATTACTCACTTAGGCAACTGAGATTTCCTGCCTACTTGTTCATACATTTTTTTGGTCATATTTCAACCCAAACATTTACTACAGGCTCTTTGTTACATGCCCATCATACTATTGCAACATTTTCATGTGCAAGATTCTTAGTTTTTTGACCTTGTGCACTTGTTCTGTATTTTTTATTTCAACTGGTAATCCATTGTATATGGATAAAGCTGTATGTTTTAAGACTATTTAATGTTCCATCTATCATTCTAGTATTAAGTAAACATATATGTTGGCGTAATCGTGTGCCATAGTTAGTTTTTCACCATGCTCTATTAAATTTATATTAGACTTTATCATCTAAATTTCTTTAGATATCTTTTTAGCTTTTTCCACGTAAATAAAATGTTTAAAGCTCTGAAAATTTGTCGATTCATACAGCACATGTGCTTTGGTATAAGAAAGCCTATGTAAATTAATTATTAACTTTATACCTTTTTTTAATATTCTATGCATGCAGTTTAGTAAGTTATTGCTACATTGTGATCAGTTAATTATATTTTAATTAATTATTGGTATTAGTATAAATGCATTGTAGTTAAGGTCTCGCCTGTTGATTAAAAAAAAGTCTTCATGATTCCAATAAGTAGTGCCACTTTTTTCCTTACCTCCTTATTTAGTGTGTTGTTTCAAAGTCATTCCTAGATATTTTATTGCGTCAACTTCTATAATGAATTCTCCTTCCACTTTCAGTTCAATGTCCACCTTTTATTTGCCTATCTTTTGAAAAACCATGAAGCTTGTTTTCAATGTTGCAAGTTTATTTTCATATAGCCATCTTGTGTATTGTAATAAGGGCAAATCCGAATCCAGGTCTTCGTTTTCGTCTTATTACAGCTAGTGACATAACATCGAGTCAAGCTCTATCCGAATAAATGTCTATGCCACCGCGCTTTGCCATTCGTATAACAGTTTAGATATCTGGTTAGCTTGATCATCCAGTGAAAGTTGAGTTGACTATTTTAAATAGAAAACATATTTTGAGGTTATGTTTATTTGCTAACTGTCGAGAGTTCGGACAGGCTAGCTTCGTCTTGAGCTTGATGGAAAAATGACAAACGCTGATAAAATGAATCATGCTGCCAAAAATTTATAATTTTTTTGTGAATTTAGCTGCATTTATGATTGTCGAGAAATATATTACTGCCTTATAATTATAATCCTAACTTATTTAGCATTACATAAACAAGAAAACTTGTTTTCAAGTTGATTAATGCACGGAAGGAGGTATAAGTACAAGCATCAAATAAAACAGAACAAGCTTTTGACATAACGTCAAATATCGAGCTAATCACACAAATTCGGACGGTTTAGCTTCCTCTTCGTCTAACTATTATAATAGCTGAGCTTGTTGTGTTACGTCATTAGCTGTAATAATAAGACTAAGACATTGATTCGGACAGGCCCTAAGTCCGTATTTATTTCCCTCTGTAAATCACATTTATTCTTCTCAGTGTAAAGGAGCACGGTATTCTCAGCATATAAATAATATTCCGCAGTCAGCTCGGTTTCCATTGAATACAGAGTAGAACAGCGGACGGACCTAGAGTTTATCTCTTCGGGACTCCAATACTCTTCATTCACACTTACCTTTGTTATTAATATTTCAGTATTTATTCTTCGTTTTCATTTTCAACAATAGCCTTTCTAAGCGTAGTTATTATGATGCGATGTTCCAGTTCAGGCCAGTCTTAGAGCTCCAATCCAAAGTCGTATCTTTTCACTAGGTGATCAATTATTGTGCTACTATACTCCATGTTGTAGTTCAGCAATGTTTGGTTATTAGTTAATAGTAGATCCAAGTATTTCCTGATGTCTTCGTAAACATTAAGCATGTTTATGTCAATATCCGGTATTAGCATACAATTTTTATATTTAGATAGTATAGAATCTAAACCTTCTACTAGAAACTATTATCCATTAGCATTAAGCGGCTTATAGTAAGTCATAATCGTTAATTTCCGAATTATATCCTCCATAATTATAGGTATCACAAGTGGTTGCTCGTATAACAGTTAGTGGTTTACTCAGTTTTGAGCATTTTGGAAATTTTATATTTTGGCTATTTTACATTGATTCGAAATAAGCATAGTGTTAAAATTGTGAAACCCGAACCTTAATCCTGAAAGCAAATTTTTATAAATTTTATAAATGATCGCAATTCTTTACACATTTTTGAGATTTTTGAGTATACGAGAACCGCGTTAAATCTAAGCGTATCGGAAAAATTATCCCCCTCTACAATTTTTTCCAATCATTTATTCCAATTATGTAAATGTTGAAAACAATGTTTTCTTGGTTATGTCACAATATACAATAACATGCCCAATATATGTAGGTAAGCTTTTCCAATACCCTAGACATGCATGCAAAACTAATGATCATTAATTTGTGGAAATCGGTAGCCGAGTTTAATTCAATTCGTCCAAAGCTCTAAAAAACTGTTGACCTAAAGTGGTACCTTGAGGCACCTTATGTTTCGAACAGAATTTTTAAATGGCAGACAGACAAGGTAATACAAATCTAAAAAAAAATGCTAGCATGTCGCAAAGGAGAAACAAATGATGATTTTTTAAAACTGAATTAATTAAAAACTGTGCATAATTTTCATATTACCATAACCTTTCATCTGCCCTAAAAAAAACGATTTTTTTTTTCTTCAAGGAAAATGTTAGAATAGCTGCAGGAGTTGGAGCTAAGAAATTACAAAAACAAGGCTGTTCAGAAATTTATGTTGAATCTTTCGAGTATCCAGAACAAGCAGCTGAAGGCAGTGCCTTGGCAATATTTCAATATCAAGACAATAAAAGGAAACAAGATAAAATACCATGCGCAAAGCTTGAGCTATATGAATCACCTGATACTGATGCATGGACCCGTGGATTATTTAAAGCAGAGGCTCAAAATTTGGCACGTCGATTAAGTGACACTCCAGCTAATCAAATGACTCCAACAGCTTTTGCTCAAGTAAATTAACGGGGAAATCTGTAATAATAACTATATCGAATTTATTTGAATATTTTTATTCTAGGCCACCATGGATTGTTTATGTCCATGTGGTGTTACTGTAGAAGTCAGAACTATGGATTGGGTCGAACAGAACAATATAAATTCATTTTTGATGATCGCAAGAGGATCTTGTGAGCCTCCAATTATGCTAGAAATTCAGTATTGTGGTGCCGCAATTGAAGATAAGCCAGTTTTGTTAGTCGGAAAAGGTTTAACATTTAACAGGTAATTTTTATTAAAAGTGACAATTTTTATAATCCTTAAATTTGATTAAAACAAGCGGTGGCATTTGTTTAAAACATAAACATGGAATGGCCGAATATCGGGCTGATATGGCTGGAGCAGCTGTTGTTGTAGCAACAATAAGAGCAGCCGCAGCCCTATCTTTACCAATAAACGTAACTGGAATTATACCGTTATGTGAAAATATGCCTTCAGGCATGGCATGTAAGCCAGGAGATGTAATAACTTGTCTAAACGGTAAAACTTTGTGCATACAGGTAATAATAATAATAAGCTTGTGGAGATTATCTTTATTAATCTCAATCCTTCTACTGTTTGTATAAAAAAAAAAATTAGGACACTGACAAAGCGGGTGTTGTCATAATGGCTGATCCACTAATATACGGACAAAATATTCATAAGCCCAGATTAGTCGTAGACGTAGCTACATTGGGCAAAGGTGTTAAACAAGCGTTCGGTGGCGGAGCTACAGGCCTCTTTTCTAGTTCCCATTTCATTTGGAAACAATTCCAAAAGGCAGGAGCTGTAACAGGTGACAGAGTTTGGCGTTTACCATTATGGCACTACTATAAGAAAAAGGTCACAGGTATAATTTCTATACTAATTCCAATCCGATATGTGATTATAGTAACAAAAATTTTTAATTATATTTTTATATAGATTATTTAAGTTTTGATCTTAGTAATAAAGGACATGGACCTGCGTCTTCATGTTTGGCAGCTGCTATTTTACAAGTAAGTTACAAAAAAAAAAACCTAACTAGAAAGTATTTTCTTGATTATAAATTAAATCTAGGAATTTGTACCATGCGCTGATTGGGCCCATCTTGATATCAGAGGTGTAGGAATGCTATCAACAAGCGGTACTCTCCCATACTTACTTCCAAATAGAATGACTGGAAGACCTACCAGAACTATGATCCAATTTCTCTATCAAATGGCATGTCCTGAAGAGCAAGCTAAGGAGTTGAAGTAAATAAACGTCTAAATTTATTTTCCGTGTATGTTCTAAAATTCTAAGTTGTCCTATTTTTGCCCCGTTTATATTTATATAGTTTTGGTTTTGTTGTGAATAAAATGTGATGATGTAAATTTTATTGCATTCTTTCGGTTTTTTTATGGAAGGTAACTGGTTAGTCCAATGAAAATCAAGCGACGTGACGTTTTATGGTGGTTGACGAAAGATCCCAAGCACAGAGGGCAAGGCGTCCCATTTAATAAACATCTTCCCATCAAAACCTTCCTGTCCTCTAATGAAGCGCATCAGGTCTAGTAAGGAAGTTTTTTGGCACAACCACAGATAAGCATTCAGACCCAAGCGTATCCATCTTACTCTGGGCAAAGGCCGAAAAGCACCCGGAAAGTGTTCGGTTGAAGCAGGCTCTCCCTCCAGACAGGACACGACATTCACGGCAACAATTCCCATCATTGTTAAATAAGCGTGAAGCAAGCTGTGGCCGGGATGATGCCAACCATATTTCTGCATTGTTTCCTTCCGATCCCCACGAGAAAATCTGAGAAATTCCTATTATGCCCATCAAGAAAAAGTTTTGTACTCATGCAAGTGATCAGGTTCGCCCATCGCTGCTGATGCTTCGTGCGAACATCCGTTTTGATGCTAGAACTGATCACCGAGGCGTAATGCCTACAGCAGGAAGGGAGAACCAGATCCAGACCTTGGAGGGTGATTCTGTGCGTTTTGTCGATCTATTTAGTCTTGAATTTTGACATATTTTGTCGATTTTTTTCTTCAACACAGTTCATTTTGTGTCTTCACTATTATCTACCACGAAATAAACTATAATGAATTTTCGATGAACAAACGTCAAAAAACACGACTAAATAATCGACAAATTAGTCAACTGCTCCCAGAGGTTGTGACAAAAATTTTACACTGGTAAATAAAAATCCTACGCCTAATTAGAGCATTACAAGTGCTTAAATTCGAAATATTATTTTGAATTTGTAATGTGAAGTGACATTTTCAGTTCATTCTAAGTCATGCAAGGGTTGCTGACCTGAATAAAAACACGAAAAAATCAGTAGAAAAGTTCATTTTATTTAGTCGATTATTTTGACATTCAAAATCGACAAAAGATCAGAATCACCCTCCTGGCTAGGTCAGCCTTCATTCCCCACAATCTTAATGTCTAGGAGCCCACTGCAGGGATACAGTTTATCCACAGACATCGTGCAGTCCCTCAATAACTTGATGTTATCCGAGGGTCACTCAGATCCATTAAGGATGCCGGACTCAGAGGATAGCAACGACAGTTTTCTTGATTTCAATATCAAGAGCTATCTTCGCTGCAAATGTGATGGCGAAGACTTCAGCCTGGAAGACAATGGTGTGACTTCCAAGTGAGTGCTCCAAATCAATATCACGTTCAAGAAAGTAAGCAGCCGCACCTGCTCCCGTTTAGAGCGGAACGGGAAAGGCTCGATAAGGCCCACTTCCCTCAGTCCAAGAGTTCGGTTAAAAAAACTAAACCAAAATCATCCTTTGTTAATATTTTTCTGGTCATAAATCCTAATAGCTCTGAGATGATTACACTGTGTCAAAGTGGCTGGACAGATTTTTAAATAGAAGTTGTACGAACAGTATCCATCCAATTTGATCCAACAAATTATCGAGTATAGTTATGTTCACGTAGGACATACTTATCCGAGTGGGCAATTCCCAGTAAATAGGCCCGTTATGAACCTTAGTTCTATCCAGCCGAGTTAGAGAAATATTTTTGTCCCTGTTGCAAATACGTAATAAATTACTTCGCTTGTCTCACACCTGGGATGTTTTACCAGTGTACCAAATTAATTATTTTAAATTTCTGAAATGAAAACTACTTTAATTACGTAGATAATATTTTCGTATCTAATAATTTACGTCGCCTTGGTTTTTCAGTTTTTCTTATTTTTTTTTCCTTTTGGGAACCACCCACCCTTCTGGACGTAAATCTGGAAATATCGTCCGATGAAAAATTCCATATCTTCTAAATGTTGATGAGTAGGCGCGAAAGTGTAACAACATTACTAGTTTATGCAGCACTACTACGAACGCTGTGCAGGCTTGTGAAAAAAATTGTACTGTAAACGGGAAATAGTTCGCTCGCTTTCATTCTGGAAATTTTGATGTGAAATATGAGTTAAGCTCTGGTCATCCAATCACTGAAAAGCTAATGAAATTCTTGAAAAAGTCCAGCAAGATAAGCATATCGGCAGTGTCGATATTGGTATGGAGCTAGGTATTGACCACAAAACTGTTTAGAATCACTTATATATACCTATAAAAAGGGTGCTTAATTCTACTAACTGTGAATAACTAAAGATATTACTCCAGGAAATTGAAAGAAAACGGCACGAATTGATGAATAATAGGAAAGGTTTTGTCTTCCATGACGGCAACGCCGGCCAAATATTTCTTTGATTACTCGTCAAAAATTGCGAGAGTTTTGTTAGGAAATATAGTATAGTCGACACAGCCTACTCTGACTATCACTTGTTCCATCTCTGCCGCGCTCTCTCAATGGAATTAACCTGGGTTTAAAGGAAGCCTGTGTAAACCATCAGATTCAGTTTTTTAACCAGAAATCACCGAAATTCTTTTTTCCCACTTTGTTTATGGGGCTGAGCTATATACTGGAACTTCCGCAGGAAATATTGATAGATTGAGCATGTCCTTTAATTCAGTTATCAGGTATGTGTACGGTCTTCCACGGCGGGTGCATGATTTGCCTGGTTACGCGGTGGATTTTTTTAATACTATCTTTGACAGGTATCTTATACTCCGCAGCCTCATCTTATTGTTCAAATTAATTTCGCTCATTCCTCACCTAGTTTGATAGCATTTAGATCGAGCTTTCTTGATTTTTTGAATGTTAATCAATTGGAAGTCTTAACTGGTCGTAATGATCTTGCCCTTCGATAACCTATGCTCTTCTATTCTATTCTTTTCTAATCTATTCTAATCTAATTTAATCTAAATTTTCATGCTCTTCGTACTATGTCCCTTTTTCGCGTATTTTACACACTTTCACACTCTTCGGCTTGACAATAGGTAGTGCGCATGCACCCTCAGTTCTCATTTCTGTAAAAGTTCTTTCTATGTAATATCTTTCTGGTAAGCGGGGGATGGATATCGATCGAGTCCGTTTTGTCGGCATATTTAAAATTTCATATTAGTTAATCACAATGAGTCCAAAGGCCTAGTTGCATATCATAAATAAATAAAAAAATCTTCAAAGGCATTTTCAAACTAATATAAGACCAGCTGAATTTTACTAAAAAAAGCACAGACTTCTTCCCAGACCCAATATTTTGGCTTTATGGCTGTCGGTAAACTTCAAATTTGTTATGCGAGTGTGTGTGTAGGTTCACTCAAAATTATGACAAAATTCATACAACACCAACAAAAATAGTCAAGAATTTATCAACTTCAATTAGAAGAAATTTCATGATGCCCCCGATGCACGAAAATTTGAGCTTACACCCATTGTTGTTTAAGGGAAACTAACGATGTGACAAAAAAAAAAGAAATACGAAAAATATGGGGTGAAAACCCCCATTTCCTGTTACAATTGGATAATTTTTAAAAATTTAAATATACAAAAATCTACTAAAGTTGGCCGATTTTGCGATTAATTTTCCAAATTTCTCATTTATTTTGCTTAAATTTAATAAACACTAAAAAAAAATGCATGGAAAAATTGGGAGAAAAGAAACACACGAACCATGTTTTATGTTGAAGCGTAATTTTATGAAGTCGTAATATGGTAATGTGAAATACAACATACAACAGTGTAACAAAAAAAAAGAAAAAAAGAAAAAAAAAAGAAGAAAAATTCAAAAGAAAAACAGGTTAACGTTCTAAATACGATGTATAAAAATTTTCTTTTATCGCTAGACTACTACTTATCGTCGAAAGAAAGTAAAATTAGAAAATAATATCGCAAAATCTCCTCCTCCTCTGCTACTGCTCCAGCCACAAAATATATGTATGTAGGTTTGTATGTATATTGTAGTTACTACTTACTATATGTGGTTTAAGATTTAATTTCTTGAAAGCTTCAATCTACATTCTTTAACTTAAAATAATTTCCAGTAATGTATCACTTTATCGCTTTTTGGTAGAAACATTGTTTGTGGACGTTCAAAGGCTAAAGCACATTGCCTTGATTTTCTAGCTATTTCTTGATCAAAGATCTGAAAAAAAAGTAAGCATTAAGAAAATTAGCATTAAAAAAAATATGAAAATCAAAATTTCTTACATCATCTTCCTTGATTTCGAGAACTGTCGATAAATCCCATTCACTGGATGGCAGTGGCTGAGATATAAATTTTGCAGCAGTTGCAATTGAAGGTATGGCGTGATTTTGAAGAGCGACAACTTCCCATAGACAACTTTCTAATGCATTCGATTTTGTTGGTTCTCTCTCATCCATTATATAAGGATCTCGTGATACTGAAAGAATAAAAAATAAATAAATAAAAAAACCGTGAACTAATGGAAAGTAAAAAATTAGTGAAAATTACGCCATCTTTAAGCACTCACACTCAATCAACATTTGAATAGGTAGAATCTTAGAACATATATGCGATACAGGAATGCGAGTAACGTATAAGAGAACGCGCCGACGAGGGAAGCCAAATTTTGCACATGGCATTTTCATGAAAATTGCAAATACAAGTTTAAAAATTGACCAAATCGGTCGACTTCATTTGGTGTTGCCATAAAATAATTTACTTTTTCACTATATATTTGGAAACTGCCTGAGAGCGCGTCGTCGTGGAAAGCTCAAATTTTGTACGCGGTGTTTTTTAAAAAAATGTAAATTTAAGTTAAAAAAATGGGACAAATCGGGTAACCCCTTCGTAGGGTTGCCATACTAAAATTTCGTTTTTAACTATATATTTGGGCACTGTCTCAGAACGCGTTGATGTGGAGAACTAAAATTCGGTACATGGTGCTTTCATATCACTAGTAAACGAAATTACAAAAGTTGTCTAAATCGGGCAACCCCTTCTTGATGTTGCCATACAAAACTTTACTTTTTCACTATATATTTCGACACTGCCTCACGCGTCGACGTAGCGTGCTGGAATTTTGTACACTAGAATTTATAAAACAATGTAAAGTTCAAAAATGAGACCAATCGGACAATTTATGTCCCCGAGTATGTTTCTATCTTTCTTTTTGATGGTCCGGATATTTTCATATTGATGCCTTCCTAACCGTCTTTGTTAGTGTTATGTTATCTTCTAACCAATTTTTTTGCACTGAGAATCTCGGCTTCCATTCATCTCAATGCATTATTTAGTCGGCGCTCTCGATGATAACCTCTGATGTATTCTCGCATACAACAGAGCACTTCAACTCACCTTTCTTGTAGCTACTTCCTCCACCGTATCCCTTTTTGCAATTGCAAGAAATGACATTTAATAAGGTATCTGAGGCAAGCGGACTTCTTTGAAGGTTTCTTCTTCCATGTTGCCACCATACAAAGCAACGAGAAAGCGACGAGTCTGCAATGTCTTCTGCTTAGGCATTCTGATCTTTGAAGATGCCAATGACAGCATTAAGTCCTTTGTTGTTTTGGACAAGCGAAAAAAATTTGTTTTTCCTTGGTGGAAGAGGGATGATGTGGTACAGAGCCACTAACCGTATGAAAAACAAGATGTTTTTTCTAATTCTTTCACTTTGAAACTATTCGCGGAATAGACTCTTTCAGCAGTTTTGCCTCTTCCGGGTGTGCGAATGCATATGCATGTCAACACGCTCAGAAGGAAAAGAAGGAAAATGAATATACTCATCTAGGTTACATCAATTAATAATCGTTCAATTAAAGAAATAATATTATATTAACCAAAAAATTAATTTCATTGTAAAGAGCTTTAAATAACAGACGGATTAAATCCAAAGAAGTCATATCCAAATAAGTCAAATAAGTAATAATTAGTTATAATCTATCAACAGTTCTGTAACATCTACGCAGTCTGCAAAGTACCAACTTTTTTAACAACAAGATTAGGAATTTCATATTCATCACAACATTTATCATTCTTTTAAAACCCAAATCAAATCGAAAGAATTGAATCTAAGTTTTAATTTAATTTTGTTACGAATTTGTTTTTAAAAATATTCATGACGGTAAATATTCTTTCAATATCAGCATTGAAATGAGGTAAAGAGAACGATTTAATAGCAAACTGGCACAATTCTTTAAATGGATTGTTTCTATCCAGTATCCACTGTATCTATAAATTTCAGACCACAGCTTTACAGTTTCGTGTTCGCAAACACAAGTAAATTACAACAGTGTTAATACAATCAGTGCCAAAATTAAACCTTTTAGCAGCTTAGATTTGGGGTACAGGTCAGCATACTTGTTTTTCTCACAATTTGGTATAAAATGTATGGTCAAAACAGAAGAAAATTTTAGCTATAATTTGGTAGTTAAAGGAGCCCACGGTAGCTAAATTGCTACCGGTAGCAAAATGAAAATCTTCGTAGCTAAATTACCCTCTTGGTAGAAAATAACCCGGGGATTACATGAGTCAGTAGAACTCACACAGCCTCGTGTAAACCCCTACTGATCAGTCAATAAACTGTCAAATGTAAAAAAGTAAAATGGCCGAAACTGAAAAGAAAAGGTAGTTGCTAGTAGAAATTTCTCTCGTTTGAGTGGGAACTGATTCAAGAGATTATTAAGTATTGTAATCTTTATTTTTTAGCAAAAAAATGACGCAATAAGGAAGAAATCATTAGAAATGCATAGAGACCGTTGATGACATTTTTAAATTAAACTGATTAGTCAGTTGTACGAAATCAACGCGTTTGTAGTCAGTAAAAGAGACAGACGAATCAGTATTGACCATCAATTCTACTAACTCATGTAATCGCCAGGTAAGAAGCTTTCTTTATAACAATATCATTTATAATGAGCCCGCGCAACAGTTTTTCATTTGATTAGAGGCGTTACCATTACTAATTTAATCTACTACACTTTTTATCTGGAGTCTACTACTTAATATACCCTACATGGGGGTATCACTGGCCCTGGGTACTTATCCGCCTGAATCATTAAAAATATTTATAAGCTAAGAAAATCACTAAAATTCGGACCACAATAACAAAGGACAATTGATATTGCTAAGTATAGATTGAACTTCTAGTGAAAGAAAATAAACAATTCAATTATGTTAGGCTACTGAAACAAAAAAGAAAATATATAAAACACAAAACATACCTTCACCGCCTGATGGATGACAAATCAATCTTTTCAATCCTGAATGCCGCAATATTAAATTTCCAATAAAATACAAAATAATCACAATATCTTGAGGAGGTGCGATAAGACTTAATCGCGCCAATCGTTTAACAAAAGCAGCAACTAAAGTTTCTGGCAAGTGTGTTGAACTCAAAAATATATCAGCCAAGTAGAACAAACGGGCTTTGAACTTTGTGTGAAATATTTCAGGCTCAAACATTGAATATAACTTTTCATAAATGTTTGGATAAGTTATGTTGTGCCGTTGGATTAATGTAAAAACACCTTGAAGTGCCAAAAGTCCAATTGGACCACCTATTTGAAAAAATACCATAAAAACATTATCTTGCGAGAAGGATGTGGGAATTTATTACTTACCAAGATCCATAGAATCCATTAAAAAATCGGTCAACAATACTGGTTTATCTAGGTGAGGTAGTATTCGCTCCAAAAGGACAATTAAAACTTGCTTATGAATGGAATCTTTCATTTCCCAAAGCATTACGCAGTTCCAAGCTTTATTTATACATTTCTTGGTGATAGCATAATCAAATTGCTCAGTAGGTGGATCTATTAAAAAAAAAACATAAAAATAAATAAATAATCAATTAGAGAAAACTCTTAACCACTTTTACCGTTAATTGAACAAAACACTTGTCTGCTGTCTTGAATATCTTTTGTGACTGGAATAGCATTGATTAGTTCTAAATAATTGTGGGCGAAATGTTCACTTGGTGCAGCTCCTTTCGGTGTAAGGCTGGGTAAAAGCTTCCATGCATAATGCACAATGTCTAAATACTCCGAGTATTCTCTAAAGCGGCCAATTACATGGCTATTTGATCTGTCCGTAGGTAAAAGCTTTACAAGAATATTCTTAAATCTACTAATTGGAAAATAGTATGTGTCTGGTGTTGTGTGTTCTAATGGATATTTTCCCTCCCATGAGAGTAATTTCATTGCAGTGACTAGCGCTTGAGTGCATTCTTGTTGCTTTTCCGATTCGAAACATCGCAAAATTAGTCGCAAAGATTCATTGTAACGCTGCATTAGCCATTCCTTGTACTTGGTTTCAGGACTTTCATCTGAAATTAAACAAATATTGTGATTCTGAATTTGGCACTGATGGCTTTTTTTTTATAAACATAGCGGTGGCGTTTCATTTCATGAGCAATTTTTGTTCGAGTAAAATGTAATTTTGTAACTAGTTCCTTTCAATGAAGAGCTGTTTATGAGCATAAAATTTTGATCAGTGCTTTCAAATTATATTCGGCGAGTCATTTTCAGAATCTCTGAGTAGTATGACTGGTTGTGGGTGGCTCGCAATATCCATCATTCCATTCCGAGCTTGAACAAAACCATGCCTTTAATGTTTTTCATCGCATTATAGCAGTTTTAAAAATGTGCGATAATGTAACTAGGCGATAGTTAAGATCAAAAGCACTCTTAATGGTGCTATCAGTGCGCTAGTTCCAAGATGTAGCTGGGAACATGAATGAAGTAAAATCAATTGTTAAAAAATATTTCCGTCAGAGTATACAGAAACCCTTGTCACTCAAGCTACAGCCTTCTTTATGATAACATTATAATCGCGATACCTATACATTCCTAGACAATACCTGCCTCAAGCCATAGAACAATTCAAATTGCAAAATTTCAATAAATTATTCTCACTGCATGAAACATCGCAGTTTTCATAAATAGGCGCAGCCATCATAACTCTTACATAAAAAAGTGTGAACTCATACCTCGCGGTTTGAGGGGTTTTATTTCTATGAACATTTCACGTCTTTTCAGCAGCTCCGTAAAGATAACCTCCAGGGTGAGAAGACATGATGTTAGCGGCATACGTTTTTCAAGACATTCCTAAAAGAGCCCCAAAAACATAACCTGATGAGCTGGGAAATTTTACAAATATAGAAAAAACCATTCATTCCAACTTACCTCAGCATGATTTATTATGTCCAGTAAATTATTGGCATTCCGTCGACAATTGAGAAAATCATTTGCCTTGCCCTTTAGCTGCTTGGATATTATTTTATTGGAATTGGCTTGACTTTGTTCTGCCGACATCATTTTTTCAGTAGGTACTTATCCGACCACACCAAAAATTCACCACAGAGGACAGCAGCCGTCCTGTTAGCAAAACACAACACAACAGAAGAGAACGAAAAAAAGAATACACAAAACTTAACGAAGATTGGTAGATGATGGAGTTTTTTGTATATGTTAACATATACGTGATGTGTGACGTTTTCAGTTTGACAGTTTTTAACAGTAAGAAAAGGCAATGTTTACATTTGGTGGTTAGGTTTATTTCGATGTTCACGTGTTTTAATTAAATATTTTCCGATAAAATGGATAATACTGATCTTCTAGCTCCTGTTCTTACAAAGGCGGCTCTTTTAAAAAAGAACAAGAATGCAGATTTTAAAGCAGAAATCTTTGAAATGCAAAGGCTTCCAAAAAATAATTTAGTTACTGACAAACTCGAAAGAACACAATCGCGACACGAGGAGGATGGCTTTAAAGATGGGAATGTGAAAGAGAAGACAACAGATGAAAGTCCGGAGTTCGACATGAAGAGGGCTCGCTATGAGGTTTTCAATCTTGGATTAAGTGGATTCAAATCGAAAAATAAGCAAAAAGCTGAAATTGCACTTGCCGTTAAACTTGGGGCGAAGGCCCCTAAAAAGGCATACAGAAATTACAAAGAATTGCTTGCGGAAAAGAAACGAGGACAAGAAATGCGGGAACAACAATTAAAATTTCGACAATTGGGTAAAAATCAAGTTGGAGCTGCAAGTGTTCGATGCAAAAAACCAAAAGCAAATAAACGAAAAGTTGTGCACGGCGAAATCTCTCAACATTACGGCGTTGTTAATCCTAAAATGGTAAAAAGGAAAAAGTAGGTCGTACCTATAGGTGAGAAAATATTTTGAATTAATAAAGGCTGCATTATAATTTAATAGTTTTCTCATTGTTCTGGTCCATTTGTAGGAGATATTTTAAGGATTCTAAGCTAATAGAGGACAAGAATTGTCCATTGTTACTTATTATAGACTTAATCACTCGTAAGGACATTTCGGATATTAAGGAAGTGGGGCTGTGTTTAAGACTCGGCTATATATGGGTTAAGTTTACTCAACTCTAGTTTGTAGTGCCTAAACAAATTCAAAAGTTCAAGACTTCTCTGAAAATTCAATGTTAAAATGCCCTTGAAGTACTCGAGCCTAGTACTGTCATTCTCCCATGGCTACTAGGACGAGCTTTGTGGATTGAATTAAAAAAAATAAAAACCTCTTAATCATGTTAAAATTTTTTATAATTACTTAATTCACATGCTTCAACCATTTCTAGCGCTTTTCCTCTCATAATATCTTTGCAGGGCAGCTTCGAACACTTCATTAACAGTCCGTTTCTTCCAAATATCCTTGTTCACCTTCTGTTTCTTAGGTTCATCCTGTTTCGGTTCGTCCTCTTTTTCTATTTTAATATTTTCAGCTTTTACCACATCAGCGTCACCTTGAATTTCTTTCCCTTCTGTAATTGGTTCTTGTTCAGATGTATCAGGAATTTCCTGTTTTATAACGACCTGTTCCACATTTTCACCTTCGTCAGGCTTTGGATTTTCTTTGTTTTTTCCTTCATCCTCATTATCTGAAGATGAATCTATACTGAAATCAGAATCTGCATCAAGATTTGACTGAAGATGTGCCTTTTTCGTTGGAATAGCACTTTTCTGGGGTGTAATCTCTTCTTCATTATCATCTGATTCACGTCTCTTACGATATGCCCGCAATTTAACTCCTTTGATTTTATCTTTTTTATTTTCTGGTTCCTTCTCAATAGGAGATTTCTCATCACTTGTTTTCTGTTCAGGAAGCTGCTTTGGACCAAGTTTTTGCTCGTATAAATGACGATAAAATCCCCCTAAATCTTGCTGTTTAGTAACATCCCCGATAGCTTCAAGATAATCTTCTCGTTTTTCGCGTTCCTCTGCCTTTTTAAGTTCTTCCAGTTTCTTTCGGTATGCTGATGTAACAAATGATTCCTTGTCTTTGAATTCATCACCTTCTGTCTCACGCTCCTTCTGCGCCATTCTTTCTATACGCCGTTCGTATTCAATTTTCCTACGTTCTGCACATTCCAGCAAGCGACCAATATATCGCGGTTTCTTTATCTCTGAGCTTTTGGCTTTTTTCTCCTCGTCACGTTTATTTTCCATTTCATCATATAATTCATCGTACTGGAACACAGTTGGATCTTCCTTTAAGGCTTTTTCTTGTAGTTTACGAGCCTGCAATCAAATCGTTGTGATAATTCAAATTAATTTTATTTTAATCGACACTTACCTGTCTCTTCCCAGCATTTCCTGGCTCCATTGATAGTTTAGAGGGAGCTGTTCTTGTTGGTGGAGCATTATCATCAGAATCACTGTCGCTACCAAATATTGATGGTCTAGTGAAATCTGCTTTTGGTTGGACTGGTTGCTCATCATTCTTTCCAGGGACTATTAAGCCATATCTGTAAAATTGAAATGTTTTTAAAACAATTAAATAAGTAGATATTTTCGATTATTTTGACCTTTTATCCAATTTATTCATGATTGTTTGGACATGTAAGTATGGTAAGTTTGACAATTGATTGACATTTCAGACTCGGTTTATTTTGTGAATACTGAGACATCTATATGTGAAGTTTGTGTTTAACAATATATGCTTTGTTAAAATTTTACACTAGGCTGCAGCACTCTGCACTGTATTAATTTTAATTGTTCGTTGGAATTTGACGTTAAGTACCGTTTCGTTTTTAATCGGAGTGGTGTGGTGTTGTGAAGAGTTTTATAAGAAAAAGCAATTAATAGGCCTTCTGTCTTCGCTGATAAAACCAAATTTAGTCGAAAATGTAAATGCTGCTATAAGTCAGTTGGGATAGATTGTTAATTGCAAAAAGAAAGTATTAAAAACTATTATGTATACAAATATCGTGTCTTCACTCGACCATCCAAAAGAGTGAATTATCAGAGTTGTAAGTAGGTTTTACAAGTTTTCTATTTTGTTACAAAATATTTAAGTAAAGATAATTTTGCTTTTTACAACTTAAATTTATTTTCTCCGCAATGTGCCAGTATTGGATTGGATGATTAATTTTCCAGCAAAATGCACCCTTTTAACCAGCGATTCAGCTGGGAGCTCAAAGTCAAATTGTATTTATTTCTGAACTCCTGCTTAAAGCAACGTATAACGTCGGGCTCTACGACAATCAATAGTTTGATTCTTAAATTAGGAGCTCCCATGTACTAGGAGCGAAAATCTCTTAGTAGAAAACAATTACAAAATTTGAAATTGATAAAAAATATAAATTCCAGATGATTGGATACACAGGTTGAACATAACCGATTAAAAAGCAGAGGATGCTGCGAACTACTCAACCATTTACAGACCGAGCCATAGTCATAGTGATAGTACAATTATGTCCTGAAAAGTTCCACAATGATCTAAATGATCTAATCAATCTTATATGGTTGTATATAACCTGAAGGTCAACTTACTCTAAGTAACCTTATCGAGTAGTTGAAAACTACTGGAAGACATTTTTCATAACCAATGCTATCATTGTTTTGTTGTGCGGCTTACAGTGGCGGGGCTGGTACTTTTCTCGGATCATACCAGAGACAATTGTTTGGTTGTCGTGTTTTTTGTCGCATCTGTTCTAACCCTGGATTCTTCGTACAGCAAAATTGATGGTGTGAACCAGTAGGCATTTGTCTTAAGCTTCACAGCTTTCAGCATTTTGTCAATGATGTCTTTTATATTCACGTTGTCTGCTGATGTTCCAAGTGGTATTATAGTAACTTCTTTGGAATGCAACGCTCAACTTATCGTGAATATAAGTAGGTCTCAGGGAGTTATATTCATTTATATTCATTTATTTACATAATTTTTACAACGTTTTGTGACCAATTAAGGACACTCAGGCCTTTTTGTAACATATATATATGAGATGGTGAGGGTGTCATGAAAAAAAGCGAGGAAACAATCAACATCTACAAAGATCTGAAGAAAAAGGTGCTCTGCCATTTCTTTCAGCTAGTCTAGATCGAAGGATCATCATCGTAATTGTCTCGTGCGCTTAATGCTTGTGTGAGATATGTTTATCGTCTGAATAGGCGGGTGCATGTGTCTGCTCTAGCGGAGGAGTTTCTATCTTGCACACTATCTAAGTTTCTTGAGTTCAGAACTCTCCATTTTATTTTTCGTGTCAAACTTGGTTTGATTGGAGTACTAGGGATAGAACGAGGATCATTCTCCGTCGAACACGAACTCAGTGTGGTGGAAGAACGGTCTTTTCTAAGGGTGCAGTCATCTGGAACTCTCTCCCTAGGGAGATTAGGGAATCTGCTTCCATGAGCTCATTCAGCGAAAGGCTTCTTAAAAATTTGAGTGAGACTGGGTTACGTTAGATTATTGAGATCTTTCCCTTCTCTTGGTCTTGCTTGTGCTGATGTGTGCTACCGTGATCCTTTTAGGTATGGTCTTAATGTTATGGTGTTTCCACAGTATTAAAAACTTTTTAGTGTTTTTATGGTTGCAAAGTTCGAGGTTTTGTGGCGTTATCGGCTGTGATTATTCGAACGTCCTCCCTCATTCGACCCTGTGAATATCAAGGCTGATTTACTAATAATTGTACTGTTGCCTGACTTTATTGAGAGTTGAGTGTTCATGTGGATGGTGTTGTAGTTTTAATATCTCTTATGACTGGATAGTTTGATGTAGTTCTTTTTGACTTATAGTGAATTACTTTGAATAATATTAAGGTACCTGATTGAGTTACCTGATTTAACTTGTAGGTTTAAGGTTTTCGTATTGAAAAAAAAAAACTTCTTTAGTACCTGTACTCAGTCACTTTAAGTGTTACACTATTTACTTTATTTTTATTGTTTTCTAGAGTTTATGCTTATATTTAATATAAAAAACTACTGTAGATCTATGTACCCACCGTTTTAAGGACGTGGCCTCGGCCAGGGTCTTTCAATTAAATATTTTTGTATTGTATTGTATTGTATACATTTGTAATTTATACGACAGAATAGAATAGAATTGAATAGAGTTTATTTACAGCTATGTACTACAAGAATATAAATATGTTTTATTTAGTACGAAAAGAAAGCGGAATTAAAATTAAATCGGTAAGCGACTAATAATTAAAAAATAAACAAATTAAAAATTAAATTTGAAAAATTGTAAAGTAAATGAAATGAGCAAATAATACTTAAAACTTAAATTATAATTAAAATAAATAAATAAATAAAATAAAAGAAATAAAAAATATAAGTATAATGTAACTAAAAACTAAAAAAAACACAAAGCCAAGACCACCCCAAACAAAATCAAATGCCTATTCCAAAATAGTGCTACAGCGCGCTATCTGTTTCATAAACCCACGAGTCGAGCTAGTACGCTGAATATCGGATGGTAAGTTATTCCAAACTCGAACAGCATGAACAAAGTAAGAGTTTTCCATTACTGAATAATGAAAGTTTGGTATCAGCAAATCGAAACGCCTTGTGGAGCCCAAAAATTTGAATTTATTAAATAAATAGCTAGGTTTAGTATATATGAGGTTATGTAGAGATGTTAGAAGTTTACGTAAACGGTATTGCTTTAAGGAGCAATCAAGTAGATGGTTACGATGTTGCGAAACATGATCGAATCTCCTATGGCTGAAAACAAATCTTGTGCAGTCATTGAAAGCCACATTTAGTTAGGAAAGGTACGGCAGAATAAAATATTTAACCAGAATCGAACGCATGTTCGTAGACAAAGTTCCCGAAGACAACCACAGTCGACGAAGTCCATCATAAATCCTACCTGTCATATCGTTAACATGGTCACAGCATTGTATTCTAGATTTTTTACACGATTCGAATATTGCAGCACCGCGTTATTCAAAACTACAGGTAGAAGGTCAGATACCTCTACTGCTCTGCGATAGAAGACTGTGCACTGCGACCTTCCGGCATTAAGCGATAACAGATTATTATCAGCCCAACGTGCAATATTGCGCAAGTCGACATTCAGCCTGTCGATACAATCCTTCACATCATCGGCATACAAGTGAACTTTGCAGTCTTCAAAAACATTAGAAAGGTCTTTGATATATTCAGGTTGAAGAACAAGGGGCCAAGAATAGACCCTTGAGGGACAACGCAATTTGGAGGCAAAGCACCGGAAACACGATCCTTCACCTTAACCCGCTGGAATCTATTAGAAAGAAAGCTGCGGATTAAGGATACAGCAGAAGAGTGAAATTGGAAGTCTGAGGCCAACTTTCTAAACAAATAGCAATGATTGATCATGTCGAATGCTTTGGAGAAATCAAGTAGGTCGAGAACACACAGATGGTCCGTATCAAGTGAGCTGCGAATATCACTCGTGACCTTCAGAAGGGCTGTCTCACAACTACGAGATTTCTGAAAACCGGACTTGAAAGGACTTAATAAGTCAAGGTTTTCTAAGTGATCAGATATTTGTTGTACCATCAGCTTTTCCAGTACCTTAGCAAGAAATCCTGAAAGGCTAATCGGTCGAAAATAACCAGGAACCTCAGGTGTATTCGTTTTAGACACAGGTTCAACAGAAGTCTAATTTTCAGCTTCATTTCCTCTAGCAGAACTTGGGCCGTCGATATTTCGCTCAATTACAGAAGTCGATTACTCTAGTTATTATTAATAATTTTATATCGGGAATTGTATTTGTCATTACTCATCTAGGTTAATGTTTCGTCTGTATGTGTAAAAATGTTGTACCAAATTTCTAGACTGGGCATTTTAATTAATTTCTTTTGTTTTGTTGTTGATTGATTAGATAGTTGCTTTCCCAGTCAATTCTAACCACATATGTCCATTATCATCCGTTGGTTTCAATAATTCGCGTGTACAATGTTATTTCAAATTAATTTAAGTCCTAAAAACAAAAAAAAATAAAAATAAAAGAAAAACAACTCGTGATTCTGTGTTCGGGCTAATAAAACACAATTCAAAAGTTGTGGCGATGATAGTGGCGGGAACACGGTTCGATTTATTGGTACAAGTACAAAACACGTTTAATTCGCCTAAAGTACGAATTAAATTGAATTTTCGGACGAGGCGATTGTATCCTGGTACCTCAGAGTTGTTGTTCTCATGCACTATAAAACCAAAATTCTATTCCCAAATGAAATTCAAATTTTGCCTGTTGGGAGCTAACATATTGAGAGTTGAGCACTCCCGCACTCGAATATAGTCGTCGCGGATATAAATATTCGCCTTGCACACGGCTGCATGATTTATTAACAAAGTTTTCGGCTAATTAATGTAATGAGCATGAATTGATTAGCATACCAGGGCTGTTTGGATAATTGCTATTTTATTATTTTCAACTAGACTAGACGTGGGAGCGAGATTTACACAAGGCTTTCTATGTACATAGTACTGTATACTCGGTTGGCGTTTACTATTTAAATGTGTCCCGATGTATATACGAGTATGTATGTATGTGTGTATGTGTGTACAAAAGTTATTTACAAAATAATTATTGATGCGTAAAATTCTGTGCTGTTTTTCATCACGCGACGAGGTGACATATTTTTTAAATTTTTTATGTGATTAAGCGTATCTAGTAGGGAAGGGTAGGGCGGGTAGGTAGGACAGGAGTTGGGGAAGCTCAATTAATTTAATATTGTATTTCCAATATTTTAATTATTGGCTTTTTTGGACAAATAATATAATTGAAAAAAGCTCTGCATTGGTGGGTTTTTGTGGTTGTAATTTAAGTAAACCCTAGGCAATTTATTCAGTTGACATTTTGATGGCAGTTATTTTATCTTGATCTTTGCAATATCTGTGAACGGCTGTCAGGGAGGGGGCAATTAATTTTTTCTGTATATACTGTTCTGCTAAAAAATGCAGCTATTTTTGTACTAATTTTATCGTTTTTTCTCATATTAATCAGTTTTGAGAGTCTAATCATTAATTGCTTTTTACCATAATGCAGTCCAAAAGGTCTATCGAACAATAGAATTCCCGGAGAAACTGATTCTAGATTCTAAGCGAAATAATAATATTTTTTTGTTTTTATAAAGGAGACCAGTGTCATTTTTACGTATGGGGCCGCTGGTTCAGTCGCGTATACAGGGGGAGGGTCACGGGGGTCATGACCTCCCCCAAAGCGCCACCTCACCTTCGTGGTAAATTGAATGTGGCGCTGGCCTGTAGAGTTAGAAGTAAAAGTTTTTTTAGCACTTTTTTAATCTGCGGTGTCAGCTAGCGCTGGTTTGGGCATTTGTTTGTCTTCTTTTGAGTAGTAATAGTGGAGTCTGGATTGGGTATAATAGTCATTCGTTCGTAGCTCTTCGCCTTTGAAACGTTTACGATTTTTTTAAAATTTTCTTGTGTTTTATATAGTGTTGAAAATTCATCTATCATACCTATCACAGGATGGTAAGTAATTTTGGAATGCATATTTATTTTAGTGTTTGATTATTTACAAAAAGGTACGCAATGCTTAGCAGCCCGGTTATTATGATGCTTTTATATTTTTGTTGCACTAATTACTCCTATAGATGAAAAAGCATTCAATTTCGAGACTTGAAAGTGTTATTGTTTCTAAGAAATTGGTCAGCGATCAGAAATTTTTTTACCTATCTAATTTTCCGACATAAAATCGATGATGTCAGGACAACTTGGTTGGGAGCTCGCAACAGAAGCATACAAACTTACTTAACGAACTTTGATTTAGAGTTCTTCCAGTAGAACCCTAGTTCCATGCAATCATCCGTTATTTTTCGTAGCGACACTAATTCGAGATTGAGATGTTCAAAATTTTAACGTTCATAGGGAAGCATTAAATTCTTGCAACAACGGTCCAAACGAATTGGTGGATTGATACTGGTGATTCATTCTTTCGGACAAGTGCACAAGCATTCAGTTTTGAGAGATTTGACATTTTTTCTTTAGATTTTTCATGCACTACTTGTGGCCGACCATGGTTCAAAAGAGTTAGATTAATTCAGGTGCCTTGGCTGGTCTTGGTCGCTAAAGATATTTATGAGCGTTGGCAATTATACATTTTGTTCTTAGAAATTTACTTGAACATTTTTCTTTCGAATTGTGGTGACTGAAAACCATCATTTGAATTGATTCGAGTACCGCTAAAATTGATTCTACAATTTTTCTTCAAAATTTTTGCGACAAAACTATAAAAATAAAATCTATTTGCTTTCTTCTGCGATAGTTGGCGTATTAATTCAGGAAGTGTTGTTTAATTTAATTTCACGTGTTGTACTTTTAATTTGTAGGAGAAGGATAAACTTGCTATATTAGTTAGCGATGGAGGTAGATATAGTAGCGAAAGTGTAAAGTGGAAGACTAATAAGACCATTGACAATTTTTTTTTTTTCAGAAGAAAACAAGATCAGTTAACTTTCTATCAGAAGAAATAGTCAGTAACATATCATATACTCCTAGTCCCATTCCTTTAAATGTGCCTCAAAGTGCAAGCTCGCTCGCAGTCAATTACTTCACCCATGACAGAATCGCTTGCATCTATTTCTACAATCTATGCACGAGACGGCGTATCTGATTATGAGTCCTAAATGTCTACCCTGAGATCGACATTGATGTGGATAATATTATCGATAGGTTTTCCAAATCAAACCGAAAATTGGATTTTGTGATATAACGTAAATATGATTAAAAAAAATTTAAAAGTATCTTCTTCCAACTTTTTTCCTTCCCCTTGAACATTTTAGTTGTGACCCTCCCCTAAGCTGCAGGTCTGGATACGCGCCTGCGCTGGTCCTGGGTCCAAGGCGCTGGGCCCCGCGATCCATGGGGCCTTCTAGCAGCTGCGATAGTAGACCAAACCGATGACCAATTCTTCAACCAGTAAGACAACTTATTACAAGTTAGTTTAGCTGTTCGGGTTTAGCTACTGAAAGTAGACCGTGGGATTTATTTACTTTTTCATACAAAGTGTTTGCAGTCCCAGTATTTTTTAAATTTCCGTAATTTTTTCATGGTATACTTTCAGTAGCCAAACTCAATGTATTTGGTAATCCAGTGGGAAGTTTTATACTCTTAGTTCATGTTAGAGCCTAACGCCTACTGGGGACTTTTTGTCACGGAACTTTGTAGTCATTGTGAGTAACTGTCACCAAAAACATTCATGTTTTATATCACCATTCATCAATATAAATGTCAACGAGGCAGCTGCGATATATTGTGTATTTGTCATAAGGATATAGAAAATATCAACAAAAGAAACGCTATTGGGTCCTTTCAATTTAAAGCGAAATTATGCTTAAAGGAAAATTGCACTTAATGTTTGATGACCTACAATCCTATCCTGCCTGAAAAACTCCTTTGATATTTCCGTATGAGTGTTTCAAGATTTAATTTTACTACTACAGATTTTGAGATCTGCTATGACTTATCAAAGTACCAATATGCGATGATCTATTGAATCCGAAGATAGACTTGCTGTAATTCTAAGGTCTATAAACACTTTCATGAATATTTCTTCCCACATTTTTATTTTCAAATTGCTACTAAAGTATTCCTTCAAATTTTTGTTGTATAGGGGTGGTCTCTTTGTATTTGTATTAATGCTTCATTGTTTATATTTTCCTCTCGCACTATCGTTGCAGCAAATTTATCAAGAGGAAACAAGGTTATCCTCATGTGGGTACCTGGACATGAGGGCCATAAAGGCAACGAAATTGCTGATGGCCTAGCCAAAAGAGGAGCGGAAACTCCCTTTGTCGGACCGGATCCATTTTGTGGCACCTCAAAATGTTACCTCAAAGCTGCCCTAAATAACTGGGAGAACAAACAAAAATCCCTATACTGGGAAAGGCTACAAGGACTTCGTCAGGCAAAAAAGTTTATCGACACCTCTGGAGGAAAAACAAAAGAACTATTACTCCTCAAGAAAACAGAGCTCAAAATAATTACAGAACTCTTCTCAGGCCATTGCCCCTTGAGGTATCACCTTAACAAGATTGGCTTGGCTGAGACTTCATCCTGCCGCTTTTGCCAGGATGCTCATGAAACCTCGGAGCATCTGCTCTGCAACTGCGAAGCATTGACCAGGCGGAGATTACTCCATCTCGAACATGCTTTTCCTACACCTAACTATGTACGGAACCTCAATCCCAGAAGGATCCTAGACTTTATTAACAGTCTGAACCTAGAAAGGGAATAAATTCAACGGGGACTCACAATAGATCTTTTAGGTCGCGGTGATTGCGAGGCTGTGCCTACACACCCCTCTACGAATCTAATCTAATCTAATCGTTGCAGCAATCATTTTTCAAAAAAAAAAAAAGATGCGTAAGTTTCTTTCTTGCGTCTGCAAAAACAATGACAGTCAAGCAGCGACAAATATGTAACCAGTGCTATTCAAACATGAAGGTGATAGTTTCATCCCCCAAAAGTTACTAGCCGAAGGAACTAAAAAGTCATCTTGGTGTCACGTCACTTCATGCGCGCATTTACATTAGAGCCTATAGAATTGATGGTGGTGACAACACAGTTACGTGACAAAAAGTCTCCAGTGCGCTATAGGCCTTAACATACTTTACGTTACTATTCCTGTTGATAACCACAAGTATTTTATAAAATAATTTCTGTTAGGAGGTCCCCAATATCCTAAAGTGTTCAGGGTCCCCCCACCCCTTGTCTAAAGAGGGCATGAGAAACACGTAGTAACAAGTATGGAAGTCAGAGTGGTCAAATATTCTATCGTATTTTGTGCTCTCAGAGTGGTTGTCTACATTGGCGTAACTAGGACTTTTTTCTGTGGTGGGCCAGGTCCCCTATCTTTCGTAAATAGGTTTTAACACATTTTTTTATGCATTGCTCTGAGCATTTACAAGATATTGATATAATGCCTAGAGCCAATGAAATTGCAAGATTAAAAAAAAACTATAAAGTTTCTAAAGTTACAGAGAGTAGAGCAAATCTATAAGTTATAGAGCTCACAAGAAACATAGGCTGTGTTTTTTTTGTGTACTTTATTCTAGAGCTCGCATATACTGGAGAGAACAAATTGTTTTGTCGATTGGAGCGAACTATTTGTTCTGTTTGCTTCAGTTATAAATCTTCGATGAAAATGTATGAGGCGTTCTTTTGTGAATCTTTTGTTCTGCTATAATCTAAATTGTAGATGTTAAGGTCAGAAGAACAATGAACAGTTTTCAATTGTTTGCCATTCTTTATTATAATTCTCGTTGAACGCTTATCAGTTAGTATAAGTAATCAGCATTCAATCAGTTTTTGGATAACTAGTCTGTCAATATTCGGCAATCGGAAGATATTTATTGCTTATCGAGACCAACGGCGTCGAGTATTTACGAAATGGTGTTAGTCGGACATTTAAATTATTGTGAAAATAGATTAGTACATAATGTAATTGGCGAATTGAGTGAAAGTGCATTCTTTTCTTTAACCCCAATGAATCCAAGCGACACTCATCTATTCCCTAAGCATCCAACGCGATTTAAATCGCAGGAAGTAGGGTTTATTTGAAAAATAAAATAAAATTTGCACGATTTAAAATAAAAATAAAAGAAAGTGGTGTCGTTTAATTAACAACAGAGACTTTTGTTTTCCACATGCTTCTCTCAGGTATTAAGGAAAATAAATTAGAATCCTCAAGTTCCATACACGAAATTGATATGATAGTGACGCCCTACCTAATGCCCAGTATATAGATACATATTCCAAGTACCAGTACTCCAGGACCCATACTTAAAATCTTTTGAGTACAAGTACAAGTTCCGGTACTAGTACTTAAAAATTTTCAAGTACAAGTTGGTACTTATAAGGTTCAAGAGCTTTCGAAAACTCAAATTAGAAATTTTGAAAAATCTATAGCCAGTTAAATAACTGGATGAGGTTTCCATTTACGAAATATCATAAAATATCGTATAAGATTTTGCTGTTTTAATTTTTATATAAATTAGGAAGTCGTTCATACAGTATTTGAGTTTGCCTTTAGTAAAACAAATGTCATATCAGATGATGATTGCCTTTGTGTATAGCATTTACAAAACCTGTAAATGAAAATCAACGCTTCACATGTGCAGAGGAAGAAAACGGATTGTGGCATTTGATTGCTAACCTTCTCAACAAAGGATATCGATTCTCCATGTCAATTTCTGTCCTACAGTTAGTCATATATTGCGCTAATTTTCTTTCTATTTTACTGAAGGCGGTAAGATTTCTGGAGGCACTGTCGAGATGCAGATAACCTCTATTATTAGAAGGCGTATTTAAATAATTTCCAAGAGCTAAAGTACTTTGCTCTGTGGCGCTATTTATAATAAGAGCGTTATGTACCAGTATCGGGACTTGTACTTGAGAATTTTTTGAGTACTAGTACCGGGGCTTGTACTTAAAAAACATTTAAGTCCAGGTCCTAGTACTGGTATTAATACTTAAGTACCAATGTACTTAAGTGTACTTTATAGGTCTCAATTAGATACACATTTTAGATCAATTATTTACGTTTTTATTAAGCACTAATAAAGAGATAGTTGAAGTCTGTATACAATTTGTTTTACGGGGTTTCTCTCTCTCATTTTCAATGTTTATGAGTGCCATGTTCGAAAACCTCTCCTGAAGCAGTTGCTCTTAACCAAGTTTTAAGTCGATGGAAAAGCTCCGTTTACAGCCGGCCCAGCTGACAGGGAGGACCCAGAGCTGCTGCAAGTTACTTGTATTAATTTGCGCAGAAGTCTTTATTAATTTCTGTTTTCTGTCTTTCCAAAATTACTACAATGCTCTTATTTTGGAACATATTATTTATTATTTTTGTTTCAGCCTGTAAGGTGAAAATGTCTACATTAAAAACATTTTTATAATTTACTACAAATGCCTCTCCATGTTTGAGGTCAAAGTTTATAAATGAGTCAACTGACTGTGCCGAAGGTGGATTTTAAAATCAATTTTTGAAGTTAGTGATACTGATGTACATCACTTGGTTGTAAATATGTATGTTCCAATATTCGAATGGCCTTGTATTTGATGGAAAGTCTACTAAATTACTTTTACCTAGAGTGCATTCAACTCTTCTCCTTTTCGAGACTCGAATAGGTTCTAGACAAATTTAATGTTTTTCTGTGTCTAGAGTGCTAATATAGTTTTATTTCATAATGCAACGTAATAAGAATATTATTGAATTTTTTAATTTCGCAGTAAATATTTTTTATCTTATAAAGATAATCAGCCTTATTCAGTATCGCACCCAGGATTTGGCTTTGGGGGGGGGGGGGGGACCATATCCCAAGTCCTAACAAGTCAGATAAATAGGGTTTTAAAGTCGCGTCCTGCATCCATCTGAGCAATTAAGGACTGCTATTGTAGATTAAAAGTTTTTATTTTATTTTATCGGACTTTGTAATAATATACAGACTACATTTTATACGTAATTTGTAAATTATGTTCAGAAAACTGACATTCTGGAGGGGGACCGGTCCCGTTCGTCCCACCTCTCGGTGCGCCCCTGGCCTTATTATTGAATCCGTTGGGATTAGAATCGAGAGAGCTTAAAAAAGTATTTGTTTTTTTACGGAAAATTAAACAAATTTTTTTAAAATTTTCAAAATTTCATTGATATCAAAGGTTATCAATTAATATTGTGAACATAGTTCTGCATGATTTCTCCTACGGATCACGCCTTTATCAAAATTCAGTGGAATCAGAGATATCTCAGAATAGTTTTTAAAAATTTTAAAAAGATTTCAATAGGTTTTCTTGAAGAAATGAACTCGTTAAAGTCCTTTCGATTCCGATCCGAATGGATTCAATTTAATTAGGCCTAAGATTGTACGAGTTATCGAATGTTTTTTGGGAATTTTCATAATTTCCTGGGGCATTCTGGGCGGTGGGCAGGCCACCCTGGCTCCTACCTAATTACGCCAATGGTTGTCTTGTCTTTTTGATGAAGCATTGTAGAATCTGGTCAGGTGCATTTTGGCCGAATAGAAGAGCAAACCCGATTTATCTATGTCTTCGACCCTTATATCCTAATAGGAAGGATATTCTTACATATTCATATTGTTCAAAACTGCGCTTGAATCGAGCTCAGATTATTGTCAACCATAAGCCAATGCAAACCTTGTACCGAATCACAGAAGAAATCATTCAACTCGATCTGCTCTTTCTACTATATATCTAGTTTGCTGCGTTCCTTTTCTCGTTCAGAATGAATATTTTCAATCCATGTCGTTCTTTACGATGATTCGTTGTGATACAAAATCAGTGGCAGCTAGTACTCTATTTATAAACTGGATTTTGTACTAAATTTTTTGTATCTAGTTATTTTCTCGTCACAAGTAGACAAGTCACAAATAGAGCGATTTGACACCTCCATAATGAGGATCATTTCGACAAATCTGGGCCAACCTAAATATTGTTTAGCTATAAATGTTTTTCAGCATTTAATTATTATCAATGTCCTCTTAAATCCTCCAAAGGACATAGGAAGTAAGCGAAAAGGTCTGAATCAGATCCTGTTTTGTGCGATAGCCTTCAGCTCAATTCAAAATTTCCAAGTTGATATTGTTACTGTAGAAATCGTTTTCCTCCGAGTACATCTCCATCTTCTTGCTGCAGATCTGTTTCAAATCTATTGACAGATCAAGTTTAGAATTCAATAAGTTTTTTTTTTGTTTGCAAAAATGTTTCTACCTCATTCTACGAGTATTTTCGTACACATATATTCAGTTCGCTCTATGTACAATCCACAGTTGTCTGGACTTAGAGAAAATTGGTATTCTATACTCCAAGTATTGATAGGGTGAAATGAGAATACTGGTGACCGACAAGGAGCAATATAGGTGTTGTTCTTCCTTATGGTACGATTCAACTTGTCATTATAAGTCCTCTTTGACGATGCGATCTTGAAATTCGGTTATATTTCTTCTATGCATACAAACACACACACACGCATTCGTAATGCCTCTTTCTTAATATAAGAGGCGTACAGAGGTAGTAAGGCGCTTGTGGTTGTGATTATTTCTGGTATTAAATTTTATGAAGTTTATGATAAGCCAATATTCTTTCTTTTATTAACCAAAGCTTACTTCTAACCACTCTGAGCTTCAAATTGATAATAAGAAATGCGTTACTTCACACAATAATGGAAAAATCCACAAATTTGTCGGAAATTAAATGAAATCAGCCTTTTGTTGCACTTCTGCTGGAGCTCATCAAATAATCTTCTATAGGGTTTCCAAGTGATGGCTATAGAAGCGCTTGAGTTACTTACTTGCGCCTTTGCTTAAAGTACTCGTATTTTACAAAAAGCAATATGCAACTGAACATATGCCTATACACATATTCAAAAGCATAGAAAAATTAATTTCGCCGAAAAAAAAACTACCTTCAACCCATGCAATCCAAATATAATTTGTCATTCGTAATTACATGAAGTAAAAAGAAGAAAAAAACGAAAAATAAACCCCACTTCAGTACCACCTTAAAAGTACGTACGAATACATACAATCCAAGTCAGGCAATCCTCTAAACTAGGCCAACACCAGGAAGTATACACTATATTTCGTTGGATCGAAAATATTTGGGTCATCCTATTCATTCCGTATCAGTGTATACAAAGGCGCAAGCAAGTAGGTATGTACGTCTAATTGAAATTGAAAACTTCGTCGAACAAAAAGGCAAGATAACGACCGAAGTAATTTGGCAAAAATTGCTTCCTTGTAGATCACCACAAGTTTTTCTCCTTCTATACTAAGCTCTGCTGACTTCGAAAGAAAGCTATGGTTCTTTGTGATTTTAATTTTGGACTTCTTTTATTTTTGTTGTACGTGATTTTGGTTGCATATTTAACAAAGACATACATACATATTTACATACATATAAAATCTTCTCTTTCATTTAATTGCAGTTGAACGAGCTATGAAAATAATAAGGATCCGCATATATGTAAGTATTTACTTCCTAGTACAAGTTGCCTGATTTTAAGTGAATTTTAATGCTAAACGGTTTCATTGGCTTTGTTAAACATTCCTCAACATACTCAAGCTCAGAGTAGCCCAGAGAAAAGAAGGCAAATTAAAACATGTATGGAGAAAATAAGACCTTCTCTAACAATTCAACAATTCCTTACAATTCCCGCTAATTAGCTCTAATTCTTGGTGCATACTTTTCAACAAAAGAATGTAGACCACACCAGTAACCCCCCCCAAAGGGAGCACATATAGAATGGAAAATTTCTTATTTAGTGAAATAAAAAATCTCAGCTGACCATATTCATTTTAACCATCAACACCACATAGCAAACCAGCACACCTCTTTCTCTAGCTATTCATCCTTACTTAAGTTAGATGTATAGCAAGATCTGGGTTATAATCCAATGTTCATAAAATGAAGCCACAGACGTGCATCTATCTACTTAACTAGAGCTACCCACGATAAACTTCATAAATTACTTAGTGCGAAATAATTTCGAGTCCATCACACTACCCAAGGATAAACACAAACAAGTTTTCCCTGCTGGTGCTGTGATGCAATTTTCTGTCCCGAACATGTGAATCAAGATTAAGTCATCCACTTGCGGGATCCGCATAAAATAACCAAGTTTGTTTGGACAGGTCAGTGGCATTCTAGTTCAACCTTGTATGCATATAATAGCCAGCTTGAATCCTGCAGGTTGGATAAGGAGATTATACCTGGAGATGAATGCAAACAGGACGTGATGCCTAGGGGGTCTAAAGAGACACGTCTGCGTGTGAATTGCTTTAACCGAAACGCATATACTTTGTATGACGGAAATGTATGTGTGTGTTTGGAAGCTTATAAAATATATATATATATAGCAACTCCATATGTACATATGTGGGTCATCTACATAGATGTAGTATTTATACCATATTGTTTACCATCTTATGGCATGTAGATTACATTAGGTTGCACTCTCTAGAAAAGTGAACTCCTTCCAACTAAGTACTATATGTACTACTACCGTATATAGGATATACAATATTATAGTGATAGGAAGGACCGAAATGCTCCTTCTATTTGCCCGTTTCATATGTAATTTTTAAGCCGTCCCGGATGGAAGACAGGAGAGAATAAGCCATATATTCTCGCCATATGAGGTAACTGTCTGTTCTTGACGGATTCAACTTTATGACACAGAGATATGCCATAAAAAAGACCGTTGTGGATTTGCATGTGAGTTTATTATAAGCATATTGGTATATAGCACTCTGCACAAAGATACATAGGATACTATAGGATACTATAGGACATATAATATAGTCTCGAAGAATATGCACTTCGGGGATGAAATTGTGTCGCTCATATTTGAATATTTCATGGAATCAAATTCAATTTTGTTGCAAAATCCATAAAACTTTAGACGAGAAGTTTCTTTTTAGGATCTTCGTGGAAGAGTTTTTCATTTTCCATTTGTAGTAATAATACTATTCTTTGAGCTTCTTATAATGAATCTTTTGTGGGGTGTCGGCTTGTGGGGGGGGGGGGATTGGGATCTCGCGTGATTTAGAGAAGAAATTTTTTATTTTCGATATTCTGAAATATTTAACAAATTAACGCAACAAATACAGGCGGAATATATATAAATCAAGAATATGATTTATAAATATAAAAAATAACAGTGGTCATAGAATACAGCCTTGTTTGATACCAAATATTACCTCGGGAAATCTTCTAGGACTGAAGCTTGTAGTCGAAATAGAAGACAAAAATATTCATTTCGGCTGAATAAAGAACTACAGTCAGTATCGCGAAAAATCGAATTAATCGTAATGTGAGGATGACAGGAGCACTTTCTCCGTTACGTGACTAAATAATAATAAAAATTGTGACATGCTGTCTATACATTAAAAAAAACTTTTCCAACTTGTTCGTGGTGATAGTGTAACGGATAGCTCTCTTGTCTTTTGCAATAGTTTTAGCTCACTCTATGGTTTTCCGGTTGGATTGGCTGTTATTAAAATGGTAGTCCTTCGTATACATGAAATGTTTGTTGCTAGTGTTTCAGTTTAGAAGGTACTTTTCAATTTTGAAATTATTTTCTTCAATTTTAATTTTTTCATATCTATATCGATCCTGTCTTCCCCTGACCGTTGCCAAAGTTTTTCCCTTGAAATTTTGTCACAATATTTTTTTTTTTTAAATAATTGCCATAAGCAACGATTAAGAAACTTTTGATAGCGGCCATCTCTAACGAACTTAATATTTGCATCGAAGATGTCAAAAGAGCCTTTTGTTCGATTCTATACTATCTTTTCGGTAATTTTTAGTCGCACTTTCCATATACCAGGTGTAAGATAACGAGACTATTGCTGCAAAAGACTTTATTTTGAATGTATACATTTTTAGTTATTATCACCTTCAATATACACCCCTCCTCTATCCATACAATGTTCCATGCGAATTTCCCATTGTTCAAAACAGTGCTGGAAGTCTTCTTCTATGAGCTCCTTTATGATGCGTGCCGCCTTTTCTTTCACAGCTTCAATGGACTGAAGTCTTGTTCATTTTAATGCAGATTTGACCTTGGGAAGCAGATAAAGGTCGCATGGTGCATGGTCAGGCGAATAAGGCGGATGGTCTAACACTGGAATATTGTGCTTGGCTAAAAACGTCTTGACAGACAATGCGGAATGAGCCGGCGCGTTGTCTTGATGGATCACCCATGACTTTTTCTTCCACAATTTTGATCGTTTTGTTTCTTATCCTTTCACGGAGTTGGGTCAGAACCTCAGATCAGATCAGATCGGGCCAGATCGAATCATATTACCGACTTTTTCAATATTTGCCTCCGTTTTTGACGTGGATGGACGACCCGGGCGTGAATCATCTTCAACGTCTTCTCGGCCATCTTGAAAATGCTTAAACCACTCAAAAACTCTCGCACGTGATAAACATTCATTGCCATACACTTCTTTTAATAACAGATAAGTTTCAGTAGCGCTTTTTTCAAGTTTCATGTGAAATTTCACGAAGATTCGTTACTCAATTATGACACTTATCATTTTTCCGGCAAAACAAAAGAACAGCTCGTATACAAGCGAAGGTCACGGCCAGACTATTTTTTTTACAAACATGGGAGGCATCGCATTCGAAAGAGAAGGCCTCACGCTACACAGTTGTTGGTCGTTCACGTTTGGCGCACCGTTACTTTTTTTTCTGTGGAAGCATCAGTCTCGTTAATTTATAGCCACACCTCGTACGTGTCCTGTCTACTCGAAATCGAAGGTCATTTCATTAACTGTGTGTGTAGGAGTAGGATTCATGTCTAAATCTATCATGTTCCTTTCTGATTGTTTGATTGAATGCAGGCTTAAGTGTCTTCAGAATCACTCGAATCATGATTTTGTCTTTTCTTAAATCATCTCGTGGAAGTCCAGGTGTTGTATGATTTTTCAAGGATTGGTAGAAACTCATGTTTGAATTCATGTTCAATTTAATTTAGGGTGGGATGCTGTACATTTCTGCTGGGTTACCAGCTACCGGCCAGCGACTTAATTGCAGTTATTATTTCCATTCTGGATAGTGTCAAATATTTTATCCTAGATGATGTGTAAGTTTCAATTATTGATGCTTTCTGGACTCTGTAGATATATCCTGTTTGGAATGTTGGAGAAACGCTTCTACAATTGTTGATAAGCAATCTACCACCGTTATGGATCATTATTGCATACCTTTTTGGTAGAAAGATTTTCAACATTTAACTTCTCTGTGAAGTTGACAATATTCGCTTGTGAAATTTTTGGAGTTGTTGTGGATCGGTAGTGAAGTCGACCTTTTTGAGCTTTATCTAAATGTTCCTGCGCTGCTGATATTATGTCAATTTTACTGAGATTCCACGTCGGTATTTTCGGGAAAGTCATGTACTGTGTCTGAATTTATATAGAATGTTTAGCGCCTATTGTGCGCCTTTGAGATTCTGTTTAACTTCAGAGTTTCGGTTATCGAGGGGGTTGTGGAATGAGTTGGAATAATTGATGAACACAGCAGCAACAGTTACGGCACTGTGAGACATCTCTGACTGAAAATTATCTCTGGTAGACGGGTGGCTTGGTTAAAATTTGAACATTTTCATTTTGAATAATTCAAATAATACAAACGTATGTAAATAATTTCAACAATGAAACATCTTTCTTCCTTAAGAATTCATTGTGTATTTACTGGAAGTAATCTGATGAACTCTGGAGTCAAAATCGTAACGTAGCACAATCAATTTTCTCATTTTCTCAAGCAAAAGGAATTAGTATGAAAAAATTTCTTTTAAGAAATATCAGGATCAAAATTTTCTGCACTCAATTTCTACACTTGACTGAGCAGCTTTCATTGTCGAAGAATCTCCAAGCTGTTTGCCTCAATAATTCACCCTTGTTATGCCTGACATTATACAAAAATATTTCTGGGATGACTCAAGTATGTGTATGTACACACAGAACAGCAAATATGGTACGGTAGTATAATTGAATTGCTCTCATACTCCATGCCGGCTCTAATTTCTTTTTATCGAAGCTCAAATTGCAGTTGTCATCTAGGAAGTGTGCAATTTCGAGGCAAATTATACTTATGTCTATCATTACTCGAGTGAAATTCAATTCGAGCGTAAAAATTTGCGACATTATCACACAAATGGAATTGTCATGGCTATAATCGTAAAAAAAAAAAGCACAAAAAGTCCTTCTCTCCATTTCGCCATAATATTACAGTTCGAGCTCCAGTTTCAGCTAGAGCTCTGTATATCCATGGACATGATGTGATATCGAATTGCCCAAGCCAAGTCCTCCTCCCTGGACATGTCCAGTCATCTGCATTCATACATAGTAAATGTGGGAAAGGATCAAGTGTCGTCGACTGACACATCACCACCACCGCACCATCCAGCTACAGCTACTACAGCTAGCTACTCGATTTGCTTGCTGCTCTTCTTTTCGTTTTGTTATTGCGGCAATCACAGAGTTTGACTCTATACTTTTGTCTGCTGACCAGGCACACGATTTTCCAGATTATTCGTAATAATAACAGTAAAATTACAAAATTGGAATGGACAAACGAATCGACGAGAGAGTTTTTGGCTCAAACCACTCGTTGCTTGTCACCTATCCCTTGGTTTTAACACTTTATTACTTGAGTGACATTAACGCCCCGGCTAGAATCCTTGATCCTGATGCACATTTGTACCTTTTTATGCTATAAACTTTTATCCAACTGATGTGACCGTTTCACGAGTGAGATTTAATTTCGTACAAACGAATTGTGTTGAGAATTTATTTTTTTCTTCTTCCTCCCTTATTTATGTCCTTTTTAATATTCGGGATGAGATCCGGTATAATCGGGGGCGGTTTTCGTTTTCAGTACTCTCCTCCTATAGTGTGTGCGCTTTATTTTCAATTCTGCGTTATCGAAATTTTATGCGGTTCCGTTCGGATATGTCTGCTTCTGCTTTAATTAAAAAAAAATGCCAAGTGAGAGAAAATTTATATCTGGTGTGGCGTGATGTGCCATTAACACAGGCCTATTTTCCTCATGTTGCTGTGTCGTGGAAAAAATTTTATTTAACTTTTTGCAGGATATGCAAGTGAAGTTTCCTTCCGACTAAAAGAGGTAAAGGACAACGTGTTTGTTATACTACTACGGCAGCAGTTAATCAGAAGTTCGAATAAATATAATTTTCAGTAGTGATGCAGGAATTTTGGGGTGTTCTTCAAAGTTTTTACACAACGCGTAGGTATAAAGGGCGGATCCAGACATTTGCTCTAGGGGGCCGATTAAAAAATTGTAAGAATTGAAAATAAGAAAGAAATCGATTACTTATATTATATTACTTAGCGACAGCTTACATTTATAGAATCATGAGCACATTGTTAATAATGCTATATTATATATACATAGAGTATTGAAATATAAGATTGATTGAATTTGAGACAATACAAATTTTGATATACTATAATGTGCCTGTAAATAATTTTAAACAAGAAGATTTTCGTAGTTTTGAAGAAAACTACTTAAAATCTATAGGATTTTTGTAGAATTTATAACGAACGCATTTTAACAAATATTGTGAAAATCTATAAAACGTTTCGTAAAAAGAACGTACGTACGCTGTGATTGGGGAAGCTTGCTTCGTAATTTTTACGAAATATGAGATCCGTTTGGTAATATAAAATGTAAAAATTACGAATATTTCGTATATATGTATTCTTTCGTATTACACGCAGTTTCGTAGACTCAAAAAAAGTATCGTAAAATTTATAAAAATACTTGCAAAGCCCAACAATGAAGTTCAGTTACTTACTCTCTTGTTCATACTGCACAATTAATGAGAAGTATAACATAAGATCAAATTTTTCATGTTGAAATTTTTTGAGATATCCTCAAGTTCTCAACACTCCTCACGATACGATCCGCCATATAAAACACTTTTCGATATGGGAGAAAAATATTCTTTCTATATTATATGGTCTTTGATAAAACATAGTGAAGGCATTTCCAATCAGGAAAAAATTAGATGAAAGCAGGAGAGGATGGGCAAAATCTTAGCGGCCCGGGAAATAATATTTGTCGGTCCATTTTTAAATTTCCGGATATGGCTAAAATATACATTTACAGGGTGTTACGCATTTTGCCTTTAAAATTAAATAGAGCATAGGTTTATTACAGCTTTTTGAATCAGATTACATTTACTATCCAAAAAACATTCTTTTAGTTAAAAATGCTGGACTCCCAGTCAAGTACATATATAGAAACATAAAAAAAAAAGTAAATCAAAGTTTAAAGTCTTTTTATTCCAAGTGTAGAAATTAGGTTTGTTATTATAAATGATTAGAGAACTTACAACTTCATAAAGATTCTTTAAATACAAAAATTTAAGAAAAACTTGTTATATAAAAACTTTACTCTTTTTTAACAGTCTATTTAATAACTTGTTTTGCTGCATAAGCATATCTATAATGTTATCAGAGTCAATATATTATATAAAATATCATTTTCGCAAGCCATTAACATAAAAGCATCCAAATTATTATTCAACATTGAATTCCGCAATCTATTTTTAATGTATTTTAACTTGGAAAAACCTCTTTCACATTGCACTTGATTTATTGATAATGTTAATAAATATCTGTAAGCATTTCCTAGTGCAGAATATACCTCACTGTAAATATTGTACTTTTGAATGACAGAATAACATCAAATTGCACTGTTCTTCCCAATGAAAACACTCGAGAAAAATATAAGTAAGGATGGGGACTGTAATAAGAACGCCAATGAATACTTAAAGTTAGTGTTTCCAAATTCAAAGGGAAATATAGTTCAGAGCTAACACATTCACTAACATAAACTTAAGGTACTTATAATATCGACTATGTCACTTAATAACTAAAAGATATTATGACTACCAGAACCAGCTTAACACAACCTCGCTGCATGGACACGTTTAATAAATAAACGGTCAACAATACATGCGTTTCATCACTTAGTCGGTGTTAGTATTAGTATGTTACCTTAAACATAGACCAAACACCAGATGAAATGTCATGCAATGCGACATAGAACAAAAAGTTAAAAAACTAAATTAAATTTAACAAAAGATTAAATATTATATAGACGTTTTTTTAAGACATGCTTTTTTAAGACATACTCAGCCAAATTATTAACAGTAATGCACATGCGATTAATAGGTTCATACATGCCAAAGTTAGACCTTGAGGAGTTGACATGCAACAGAGGTAGCCTTCTCAAATTGTGCCTATTATCACGGAAAGAGATTTTGTCAAGTAATAGCGGGGAATAAACATTCGCGTTTAAGAGTTGGTGAACAAAAATTACATCGGCAACCATGCGACGTTTCTCAAGCGAGTGCATATTCAAGAGCTGCAAGCGATCCTCATAGGGTGGAACAATCAATGAGTTATTCCAGGGTTGGTCCCTAAGAGCAAAGCGCAGGAAATTTCGCTGAACAGACTCGATACGGACGATGTGTGTACCGTAAAAAGGAGACCAGACCTGGCTAGCGTATTCAAGAAGTGGTCTCACAAAGCAAGTATATAAACGTAATGTTATGGATGGATTCGAGAACTCTCGGGACCAACGTTTTATAAAGCCCAGCATAGAACTATTCTTAGATACCATGTGGTTTATGTGGGAGTTAAAATTCAATCTATGGTCACATTTGACACCCAAGTCACAGACAGAGCTAACGCGGCGAATCGAGGAAGCCGAGAACCCATAGATATAAGAGATAGGATTCAGATTCCTGTGGAAAGTCATCACCTCACATTTGTCGATATTGAGTACCAAATTATTGATTTTGCACCAATCATAAAATTTGTGGAGGTCATCCTGTATCAGTTGACAATCATTAAAAGATTTAATCTGAGCGAAAAGTTTAATGTCATCAGCATAAATTAAGACTTTGCAGTGCTTCACTACGGAGACAATGTCGTCAATAGATAGAATAAATAGCAACGGGCCCAAATGACTCCCTTGAGGTACGCCAGACGAAGCTTTCAAGACTCTAGAGATGGAATGGCGGAAATAAATTTGGTATGTTCTGTTATCTAGATATGACTCCGTCCATTTTAGGAACGTTGTGGGAAACCATTACTTTTCCATTTTGAACAGTATCACGGAGTGAGATAGCTTGTCGAAAGCTTTACTAAAGTCTGTATAAATACAATCTGTCTGGTTGCCTTTTCCAAACCCGTGAATGGTATCAGGGACAAATTCCAATAAGTTAATGGTTGTAGACCGTCCCGAAATAAACCCATGTTGGTTTGAAGAGAGCAAATTCTTGCAGATTATTGATAACGGAGAGTAGATGATAGATTCGAATAACTTGGGCATGCAAGATAATTTTGCAATAGTTCTATAGTTAGAGATTTCTTTTTTACTGCCTTTTTTGTAGACAGGTATGATAAAAGAATTTTTCCATAGCTGAGGAAAACAACCACTATCGAGCGATTTTTGGAAAATAATTCTCAGCGGGGTTGCCAGGGAGAGGCAACCTGACTTAAAAAAGGCTGGAGGGATCCCATCAGGACCCGTTGTAAAGTCATTTGGAAGCCCATTAATATGATCAAGTATATCCTCTTCTGAAATTGGAGGGATAGTGAATGAAACGTTATATGACTGAAGTTGCTACTTTGAAGTTGAAAATTTGACGAGACAAAGGCATTGTCAAAAAAAGAAGCAAACATATCGCAAATCTCAGACGAATCATCACTAGCAGAGTCCTTGTACCTCATGGTATTGGGGTAGTTGTCCGTTTTTTTCTTCATATTAATAAACTTAAAAAAGATCACTTATGTATCAACTTAAATAAAAAACAACTTATGATATCTTCAAAGGGAATTCACCTTTTAATGAAGCACTTTTAATCTACTGCAAATGCAGGTAATTGTGCACATTTGCTGCGATTTTAATAAGAAAAGCTTTTGAGATATGGCAGTCTTTGTAGAGGTTGCGATGTTAGAGGCCAGAGGAACTACGCACAGTTTTCAAATGATTCTCATTCTTTATTATAATTCTCGTTGAATGTTATTGAGCACCCGGAGAGAAAAAAGCATGGTACATCGCTTGTCAGTTAGGATAAGTCATCGGCATTCAATCTAGTCAGTCAACATTCGGCGATCGGGCGATATTTATTGCTTATCAAGACCAACGGCGTCGAGTATTTATGAAATGGTTTTAGTCGGACATTTAAATTATTGTGAAAATACATTAGTACATAATGTAATTGGCAAATTGAGTGAAAGTGCATTCTTTTCTTTAACCCCAATGAATCCAAGCGACCCTCATCTATTCCCTAAGTATCCAACGCGATTTAAATCGCAATAAGTAGTGTTTGTTTGAAAAATAAAATAAAATTTGCACGATTTAACAGAAAAATAAAAGAAAGTGATTTCGTTTAATTAACAACAGAGACTTTTGTTTTCCACATGCTTCTCTCAGGTATTAAGGAAAATAAATTAGAATCCTCAAGTTCCATACACGAAATTGATATGATAGTGACGCCCTACCTAATGCCCAGTATATAGATACATATTCCAAGTACCAGTACTCCAGGACCCATACTTAAAATCTTTTAAGTACAAGTACAAGTTCCGGTACTAGTACTTAAAAATTTTCAAGTACAAGTCCAGGTACTGGTACTTATAAGGTTCAAGAGCTTTCGAAAAGTCAAATAAGACGTTTTGAAAAATCTATAGCCAGTTAAATAACTGGATGAGGTTTCCATTTACGAAATATCATAAAATATCGTATAAGCTTTTGCTGTTTTAATTTTTATATAATTTAGGAAGTCGTTCATACAGTATTTGAGTTTGCCTTTAGTAAAACAAATGTCACATCAGATGATGATTGCCTTTGTGTAACATTTACAAGACCTGTAAATGAAAATCAACGCTCGACATGTGCGGAGGAAGAAAGCGGATTGTGGTACAAAGGATATAGATTCAACATGTCAATTTCTGTCCTACAGTTAGTCATATATTGCGCTAATTTTCTTTCTATTTTACTGAAGGCGGTAAGATTTCTTGAGGCACTGTCGAGATGCAGATAACCTCTATTCTTAGAAGGCGTATTTAAATAATTTACAAGAGCTGAAGTAGTTTGCGTTGTGGCGCTATTTATAATAAGTGCGTTATGTACCAGTATCGGGACTTGTACTTGAGAATTTTTTGAGTACTAGTACCGGGGCTTGTACTTAAAAAACATTTAAGTCCAGGTCCTAGTACTGGTATTAATACTTAAGTACCAATGTACTTAAGTATACTTTACAGGTCTCAATTAGATACACATTTTAGATCAATTATTTACGTTTTTATTACGCACTAATAAAGAGATAGTTGAAGTCTGTATACAAGCTGTTTTACGGGGTTTCTCTCTCTCATTTTCAATGTTTATGAGTGCCATGTTCGAAAACCTCTCCTGAAGCAGTTGCTCTTAACCAAGTTTTAAGTCGATGGAAAAGCTCCGTTTACAGCCGGCCGAGCTGACAGGGAGACCCAGAGCTGCTGCAAGTTACTTGTATTAACTTGCGCAGAAGTCTTTACTAATTTCTGTTTTCTGTCTTTCCAAAATTACTACAATGCTCTTATTTTGGAACATATTATTTATTATTTTTGTTTTTGCCTGTAAGGTGGAAATGTCTAATTTACTACAAATGCCTCTCCATGTTTGAGGTCAAAGTTTAGTCAACTGACTGTGCCGAAGGTGGATTTTCAAACCAATTTTTGAAGTTAGTGATAATGATGTCCATCACTTGGTTGTAAATATGTTCCAATATTCGGATGGCCTTGGACTTGTATCTGATGGAAAGTCTACTAAATTACTTTTACCTAGAGTGGACTTTATCAGAAAGCCTTTTGCTCTTATTGGTCGCCTTCTCCTTTTCAAGGCTCGAGTAGGTTTTAGACAAATATAATGTTTTTCTGTGAATTTCTTGCTTTCGCGAAGTATTTATTGTCTAGAATGCTAATATAGTTTTATTTCATAATGTAACGTAATAAGAGTATTATTGAAGTTTTTAATTGGCAGTTATTTCTTCCTTATAAAGATAATCAGCATTATTACTGATTCTCCAGAGGGGGGATTAGAATCGAAAGAGTTTAAAAAATCTGTTTTTGCGAAAAATTAAACAAAGTTTTACGAAATTTTCAAAATTTCATTAACATCAAAGGTTATTAATTGAAATTTCCACATGAACTGTCAAAATAGTTCTGCATCTGCATGATTTCTCCTACGGATCACTCTTTTGTCAAAATTAAGTGGAATCACAGTATTCTCAGAATAGTTTTTAAAAATTTTAAAAAGATATTAATAGGGTTTCTTGAAGAAAAGAACTCATTAAAGCCTTTTCGATTCCGATCCGAACGGATTCAATGTAATTATGATATATGCATGGAAATCGCCACCTTCGCCACTCTTAGCAGACCCTTTAAATTCTTATCATAACACCTTCCTGTCATGATGTACTTTACATCATTGGCTGTCCCCTGAGCTTGGCTAAATATTAATAAAAACAAGAAAAAAAAAACATTAACAAAAAACAATTCCTGTATTTTTTCATCAAAACAGCTCAGTTTTAATTCCTGCGGGATTAAAATTTACGATGAAACGATTTCAACTATAGGACAACTGTTCTCTCGACCTTGAGCTCTCTAAGCTGTCTTCTTTAAGTAACAAATATAGCTCGTTCATAATGCTAAGAATTTAACCTGTTTGTGTGTGTGTGTGTGTGTGTGTGTGTGTGTGTGTGTGTGCGTGTGTGTGTGTGTGCAATTGTCTGTCAAATCTTCATACATAGTTGGTAATGGGGTTTTGTATTTTTTTCTGAACCTCCAATCAAATATACTTAGGTAAAATAAGACCACATTAATTATAGCATATTTTAATTTCATTTCTAGATTTCTAGAGAATATCGAAATATTCCTTTTCATATTGTAATTCTACGCCTTCGAGTTCTATTCAATTTCTTCATCGGTAAATACTACACAGTTCAGACTCGATAAAATAATATGATAAGTCGTGCACAGTGACCCATTATCATACATTAAGTATATAAAATTTATGAAGGAACTATGTATATAGTATCTACTATACATAACAGTAATTTTCCTTTTCTCGTTAAGGCTCTATAGAACAGCCTATATTACTCCATTCATCATAACATAAAAGGTAAAGTCATTACCTCAACCTTCAACAGGGAAATTCCCTTTTATATGTCCCACTACTATACACTTCTCGATCCATTTGTTAAGTCACACGTAATTCCTGGCATGCCTCACAGATTCATCTCAATTAATTTATTGAGGTTACAGTTATATATATGTATGTATGCACATGTATATATATATATATATAAAATTTCCATTGTTCAATATAATCCTCGCAGTAAATACTTACTTTCGTAGAGGTAAATTATGTACATACATAATATCTACAAAACTTATTATATTGGGAATGCCCACTTCTGTTCTATTAAGCTCGTGTAAATCTCATCCTGACAACAATTATTGAAATTCCTTGTCCTTAAAGCGTAATATTTTACGGGATCAAGTGGTACTTTGCTATTTAAAAAATAAAAAAAAAATCGATAACTCCTATTATCGATATTATGTACAATAGAAACGATTGGTCTATCTCTATATGGAATATGACCATGGCGTTATAAGGGAAAGTTATTTCAAGTGCTCGTTACCTTTGAACTTTTTGCTCTTTGTTCGTTAATGAGTTTCTGTGCAAATCGTTTGAATAATTTCATCATTTTATTTAATATTTGTTCGTTTGCAATCGATATTGATTATTGCCTGTTCGAGTTTTTGTTTTATTGATTTTTTTTTTTAACTATAATTTAAGCGATTTGATGAAGAGTCTGTCTAGTTTTTAAAATTATTATTCACACAGCAAACTAACAAAAGTGCAATAATAATAATAATAATGATTTATTGACACTCCAAAATTTTAATAAATAAAAGTTAACGTGGCGTTTTGTTATTCTCATAACGTTACAAATAAATTAACATACACAAAACAGCTGTCAGATTCTATGGCACACAGGTTAATAAATCCAAAGGTACGCTTTCAATACGTTTTTGTTACGCTGTGATTAGAGTGTTTATGTATTATAGGGTTTTGGGTGTATTCGTAAAAAGCGGTTCGTAAAGTTCACTGTTTCGTTTCACTTTAGGTGTATATCTCAAATAGTTAGAGAGTAGATTACTCGTTGCTTCAGGGACTGGATTCAACACACTTATATGGTGCGGCGAGCATATACTAATAAGAGAAATCTCTTGAACAGCTGTTCAAGAGACTTTTAATAACAATGCTACTGTTGAGAGTAGGGGTGATTAGGCCTTTACAATTATGCGGACACCGCGACCAAAATTGATCTATTATGCCTTAGACAAAATCGAGTCTTTTAACGAGTTGGATTGCTCTTGGGGTTAGATTGCAAACCTTATTTGGAGAGATAAGTGTTCCTCCAGTGATTTGCAGTCTTATCTGCAAGCGCTGGACACTCACATATAACATACATCGAGGTTTCATCTTCCTCTTCATACAGTCGACACAGTTCACTGTCAGTTTTGCTTATCTTCTTCAAGATATGATGAAGGGGAAAGCGCCACTACCAGTGCCTGCGTTAGAAAATAGTCTGCTAAGTCTAATAAATTGGCGCGTCTATAGAGGAGAGGGGTTGAAAAATTTCTTCCCCTGCCTCATACCGGGCGCGCTACACCAAAGGAGATCCAGTTGGCTATTTTCCCACTTATGTAGTTCCCCCTAAAGTGGATTCTTGATAGCCTAAATGTCGGGTATGTTCCAGTGTACGGACATTTGCCTCCGGTTTTAACTAGTTTGTCTGCTTTTTCATTACCGTCTACTCCTTCGTGTCTGGGAACTCAAACCAAGGTGCCTTGGTTATACCTTGGAACCCAAACCAAGGTGACTTGGTTATACCTACCTCTACAAGTCCTACATTAGACCTAGAATTGAATACAACTTCCATATATGAGCCGTGGCTGGTCGCACAGCCTTAGCTTCATTGGATATTTTCCAAAAGAAAGCCTTCAAGCTCATTGGAGATTTGGCAACAACTTGTCATATCGACTCACTCGAGCACCGCCGCAATGCTGGATGCCTTTCGCTCCTTTATCGCTATATGCATGGTCAATGAAATATCTAGTCTAATCCCTTGTAGAATGATTCCGGCACGCAATACTGGCGCTGCAAACCGCGCACATTCTTTAACCCTTAAAATTACTTTCGGCCGTACAGTAAAATTCCGTGATGCTTTTATATCCCGAACAGTGCGAATGTGGAACAGCTTACCATCTTCTGTTTTTCCTCCGGCATACAATCTGCGGAAGTTTAAGGGCGACATACATCGGCACCTCCGCCACTCTCCTCATATCCCCTAATCCTTTACCTATCTGATTTCTGCCATGCTGTGCTTTGCATCATAGGGTATCCCCTGAGCTTGGCTTAATAATAAAAAAAAAAGGAGCTGGAGTTTCACTTCTGGACCAACCACGCCTGCACCTGTTTTGCCATCCATCCGGGATCTGTCAGTATACCAGATTTGGGCCCGCTGCGGGAACTGGAGTTTTCTGTCTAGTATCTGGCTCTTTCATTAATAGTTATCTGGTAATCTCTTTCAAAGGACACTCTTTTAGTCATAGTAGCTGTTGGAGCATGCTCGAAGATATTGAAATGATCCAGGAGGAAGTAAGATCATCTGTCCTTTTCTTTCGAAACATACTAGCCACTGATCCCTTTGAATAAAGAGGTAGAGTGGCTGTAAATCAAGAATGGCTTCAAATGCTCTTTGAGGACACGATGTGAAGGCGCTAGTGGTGTCTAAATATCTATTCGAAATTGAATCCATCGATTTTTAAATGCAATTTTGTTAGGAGGAAGAAAAAACCGTCGAGATATATTGTAGTATTTCCCAGTTGTACGCGGGCTTTTCCTGGGCAACTTGTTCGAATTGAATAGAGCAGCCGCGCAGGCTTTAACTCTTGGGTATCAGCCAGAAAGGCTTGGGGATGGGGCAGCTTGTAAAGAGCAGGAACTTCAGGGACTAATTTTTCACGGGCAGCTCGGAAGTACGTTCTCAAATGAAGCGTTTTAACTTCGGTTAATCAATCCCATTTATTAAAGATTCTTAGCTTATTTATACAGTTCTTAACTTAAACCTTCATATAGTAGAAAAATCCATAACAAATAATCAGTCGATACCCCTCGACTTACCTGACCCTTAGGCCCCTCGCTCACGGGTCGGTACGGTAGCGACATAGTATCGGTACGACATTTATCCCGTCGATGTCGTATCACATCCTAGGAATGGGCAACTTATTGCAAATATCGATACTATCACCTCCCGGTCTATTGACCTCCTAGTGAGAAACACTCTGTATAGCCGTTGTCCTACCAAATTTGTGTTCTCAATTACATATAATGTTTTCGATACCGTTTGTTATAATCATGAAATTTCCGTAGAAATACGAGCAACTGCATATCTAGTAATCCGCGGTATTAAATGTATATGATGATGCATCTCGACCATGTTGTGGAAAAGGATCAAAGAACCATTCGATTTTGTTGTCCTTCGAAAAAAGCGTATCATTATCATCACTGTCGTAAGAGTCTTCATTAATTTTCACAAAGTCTGAAGCTTCTGAGCAAGTATCGTCATCGGATTCTAGTGCGACTTCATTTTTTTTTTCGTTTAGCACCCGTTGTGACATTTTTGGCTAATTCAGACCAAATAAATATCGATCTGATTTAGTTTGAAATCGCCCTTACAGTACTTACTCGAAATGAAATATATCTCCAATATAAACTTCTGCAAAGCAATATGCTAACTAAAAAAAAATTATGGTTTACACGTATAACAAGCTCTTTTGATTTGTCTTTCACTTTCTGAAACACTTCGAATACTGAAATATAAACTGTAATTACTAGGAGAAATAAAAAACATGAAAAAACCTGCTACTAAAAAACAAAATCTGGCCAACTATGATTTTCTTTTAAAATAACTGATGTATAAGATGTTGAAAAAACAAAACACCATTCCGTTATATTTAGAATGTATAATTAACATGCAATACACAAAATTTGCTTAGGGTCACTTTAGACCCAAGGAACTTTAGCTGACTTTTTTTGCAACGGTATAACGACTACACGAAATCCTATAATTTTTTGCACAAATTTTCCTTTTAGTAAACTAAACAAAGTCATAAAATTTTAAGTCAATTCAATTCAATTCAATTCATTTATTTCCTGGGTACTGATGCTACAAGATTTACAATCTTTTTTCAAACATCGAACAAAATGGCAAGAGAGCTAAATAAAACTAAACCTAACTTAAATTAAGCTAATATTAAAATATCGAAAATACATATTTAATTAAACATAATATTAAAAAGATTTTAAAAAGATATCTACAGGAATAAAACATTAAAGATTAAAAAACAGAGAAAAAGAAAAAAGAAAAAGCTGCGCGTACAGGTCAAAGTCCGTGATTCATATAATTTCAAAGTTACTCAAAAATTAATATCGATTTGGGTCGAAAAAGACCCTAGGGCCTGATGAAGGTTAAGGTCAGAATCACCGGGAAATACTTGCCAAGCCATGAAATAGGAATTTATACGTGCTTGTGCGAGTCGTTCCCTCTAGAACGTAGGTACTAAACCTGAATATGATTCAACTTTGGTCATGCATTCCTGAATGGATAACTGATGTGATAATGGCTGAGTGAAAGCGCTAGGAATACCTTTTTCTTCATCATAAGTACTACCATAGATGGCACAAGAACTAGATGTCGCATGCCATACGAGGGCAGAGTGTACAAATTGTGAAATGGGTAGTGCATTCTGGAATGGACCATAACATGTTTTAGAGCATGCCGAAAGCAAATGTTTTTATTATAGCAGTTTTGTATACATTTAATCGACTTCCTCAACACTTCAGATACGAAAAAATATGAATCACTCTACGTATACATCATTTCAAATGTTGTGGTCCATTCCGGAATGAACCACTCAGCCATATAAATTTTGTATACTTTTTTGGTATTACATGCGACATCTAGTTCTTGTGCCATCTATGGTACTACCTACAGGTTAAACTTGCTAAATATACAAAAAGTTAAAGCCGACAAACAACAGAAAACATCACTTACTTTTTCGCTTTCACAAAAATTTGTACTAGGCGGAGTACGGCAAGTAGTACTACTTATATCATCACTAACATTTCCTGTTGAAGCTTTCGGTATAACAGAAACCGGGAAATGTATTTGCTGCTGTTTATTATTATTAATGCTAAGCCCTTGACTTTGAAAAACCTCATGTTTACGTTTCAAGTGACTATGTAGGTTCGTTGTGTTTCCGCTTGTTTTTAAAGAAATCTTCATTTTGCGGTACCTTTGCTTTCGTTCCCAAAATATTCTCAAATTTTTGATCGTGATGGGATTTGCGGAGCCATTATACTAAATATCACACATACAAATGTTCAAAACAAGACATAATTTCTAAATACAAGCCCGAGTAAGGAGGTACAAACAATAATGAAGGTTTTAAACTTGGAAAATGTAAACGCAGGGAAACCATATTATAAATACATTGCACAAATGACAAATTGACAATGGTCTAAATTTGGTGTAAGTTTTTACCTCAACATTGCTGTGTTAAATAACTAACTTTACCTTGATATATTGTGACTTTTAATTTTTAATTTAGGGTTTTACATGTTTTTTATAAGTTGAAAAATATCGATACACCGATAATATCTGGTTAACCAGTATCGAGTTAAATTATCGAAAAATCGACGTAAGATTTATCGATGTATCGATATTTTTTACCCATTCCTAATATGTACATGCTAGCTATGGACTAAATCAGAAGACATTTTAGTAGTTTTACTACAAAATTCCCTTCTCAACTCGGTAAATGCCGCTCCTCTCTAATGGCAAGGCATGTCGCAAAGCTGCATACCGAAAACATTATGCATCTTAACCGCGCAGTGTAGATGCATGTGGGTGGCGACAGTGGCTCGGATGCTGCACGCTTACCGAATCAATATCGTACCGACCCGTCAGGGAGGGTTCTTAGTCATATATTTGTCCGTTGCATAATAGCTGGGTTGCCTTCTCGTTAGTGGGTCGTAGTTTTGTTTATTCGTAAATCATTAGCTGACGCTTAGGCTTTGTAACGGGGATGTAATGACCGTGCATAGCCGGTAAAAGTGTCATATCGGCGTGCTTAATATACATATGTGTCATTTGCCAAATTATAAATTTTGCAGCACGCTCGTTGCTTACAAGACTTTTTGTTTTGCGTTGCTAAGACTTTTTGCTTGAGATATTTGCATTACACGCTACTGTTGCCAAGGCATTTTTCTTATCCCTATGGCTTGATTAAATAACAATTTAGGTACATCACAATGTGTATGTTCATATGTATGTTCAGGATGGGGATAGAAAGGAAAGTGTATTTTCACTCTTCTTCGTATTTCGATATCAAATTTGAATAATTCCAAATCGATCAGACTTTCAGAGTTGAATAGTCTTTTTAATATCATATATTTTGCAGTTCATAAATTTTCAAAATTCGACATTGAAGCTCGAAAGCTTTCGAAATTCGAACTTAAATTTCGAAAACTTTAATAAAAGTCGAAATTGTTTTTTTTTTTTTTTCGATTTTAATATATTATTGAGATAACTCAGGAATATGTTTGAGATGGTATTGGAAGGAAAGATGTATGTAATGAAGCTTTTGGAGTAAAAATGCACAACGTTTTTTTTCCCATTACTTAAATTTTTATAGCCCATCGAATTCTAATAAAGAAAAATGTAAACAAATCACTTTACTACCAATATTTATTTGATATTATTCATCGAAATGGAAACATTCATTTCGAAAATTAAATTTTTTAATCATAGATATTCTAGCGAAATTTTTCATATAAATATATGTATAAACTCAAAAATGATGAATACGATTCAATATTGAGTTAAAAAAGAGTTCTCTTGGATATAGGTCAAAAACACATACATAAATATAGGTATGTATGTGGGTATTCGTTTGGAGTTAAATGAAGCCGATTCGAATGACAGTGAAAAACTTGACAGTAATACTTCTCATCAAAAAAGTGCGAAATTTTTTCTTTGTCAGCATCTCATGGGAATAAAATGCTCCACATCCTTGTGTTTATATTATCTATTCATACATACAGACATACATACATACATACATATATTCTCTTCATGCACAAATATATATTTGCAAGGAAAGGGGTGTATTCTATAGAGCATAATATAGTTGAATGAATATGAAAAATTCAAGCCTCAATATACAACATACATATGCTGGCAATTCCATTTCATTATTCGAGAAATTTATCATTTTAATGGCCAGTCATTCTGCATAGCTGATGGCAAATTCCCTTGTGATGTATGAGTTGAAGTTAATAAAGGGAAATGATGGATGAAAATGAAAACTTTTCCATCGCATATAATGTATGTATGGATGTGTTGTGTATATGCGAGTATGTGTATGTGAATATTTCGGTAATATCAAAAACGATTGATGATGAAATAAAAAACTTAACAGAAAACTTTTATATTCATCTTAATTTTTGCTAAAAGAGTAATTAATTGTCAATCACAGGGAAAATGTTGTTAGCGATATGGTTTTAAAAATAGCTGAGAATTTGGAATAATTCTGAATACCATGTTGTATTTGAAATTCCTCTACCCTATGTGCTATCTGCGGCTATCAAAGGGTTATTAGCTCAAAACCTACTCTGAAAGCTATTTTCAAACCTAAATTTGTTCCCTTACTGACTGAAAATACGGCATTTTAAAAAAAATATCAGATATTACGGTATGCCATGAATAGGTTTTGAGCTAATAACTTTTTAACAGCGTAGCACATAGGGTATAATAGGTCGAATTAAAGAGGAGTGTCTATAGTTTTTATAAAAAAAAGTTATTTTAACGACCGTTTTGCAGAAAAAATAGAGGGCAAAGTAAAAAAAAAAGTAAATAAATTCGAAATATTTTGCTTAGACCCCGTAACTCCTGATAAGTGGGATATGTGGGGAATATGGGGCTGGCTGAGCAGTCGTTGGAAAGGTCATGAAGTTCTGCATACAATGAGCTCTTAACTATGACCGTGAGTCCAGTGCAGGGTGTTTTGTGAAAAACTATCTTTTTTCTTAATCACCCCGTAACTCCTAAACGGTTGATATTGCCCCCCCCCCCCCCCCCCCCCCCACTGCAATACAATTTTTTGTTTGGCGTAAGTGAGTATTGACCTCCTAAGGAGTAACACCTTGTATATCTGATATTTATGTAATTAACGTCGGAGTACCGCAAGGTTCTATTCTTCCTTCTATTTTATTTAAAATGATAATGTAATGTAATAATGTATTGCATTTAATATGTGAAGATTTTGTATTATTTTATTACGGTATAATTAACTACACCGTTTACAATTATAAGAACTACAAACTTTGCCATTACTTGTCCTTCAGTCTTTTGTTATCTGTAAGAATGGAATTGATAGTACGGCAATTATAGTGATAAAGCTGTATAAATTACGGTAGTTGTAAAGACAAGTGGTTCACCATTTTTATATTTTTTAGTAGCTATAGAAATCAAAAAAATATGTAAATACATATATTTAGGATTACATTTTTCTGTTATTCATCTATATACAGAGTGTGTTTTTTAGAGCAACAACCTTTGTAAATAATTAAATACTCTGTATCTCCGAAGACCGAAACAGTGGCGGAGATATAAAAATATGCTGCTTTTAAAAAAGAAAATGTCATCAGTAGTTATGGAGGATATTCTTAAAGCAATGAAGAAAACATCTCAAAGCTTTCAAGTCGTCAACCAGTCAAAATAGAAATTCTTCTTCTCTAAAAAGACACATAAAATCCATCACCTTGCACGTTATCTATGTGTAGGTATTATTATATATGTATATGACTTATAAACACATAATTACACAAACATCAAAGGTTCCTAGTACGGTAATTTGGTGGCGCATTCATTATGTTCCAAATTATTCCCGAAATGCTGGTCAATATAAAGAGAGAAAAGCTATAAAATCACCTTCTTTCTAGACGTCATCGTCCCCAAACAACATAAAGTTTTTCTTGTCCCCTCGGCAGTGTAGTCTTAATATGAACAATAAAATCTTCCGAAAGATCTAACCTCCAACCCTAGAGAGACATGTCAAGAAAACATTCATCCTTCCCGAACTATACCACAACACCATACCGCCGCTAATGCTGGATAACAAATTTATTGCTTTAGGTCAGTTACCATATGTGTCCGGATGGATCTTTTTCTTTTCTTTTTTTTTTTTTTTGCCTGTGTTGTAATCCCAGCAATCAACGCACTCATCGCTCATGTGATAATCCCCAAATCCCGGAATTACCTTCCATAATTCATTACAACACGCTCGGCTCTGGGTGTATATTGTATCTATACACTGAACTGTGTATATAGTTATATATAACGCTCATGGCGGCCGGGTGGCGAGCGAATGGGGTTAATCCGTTAAATAAAAACCCAAGGACATATTGGAGGTTTTTTGTTTTGTGTTTGTCCCCTTACGTGTTTCGTTATTCTTCTTGACTCTGCGGTTGAGTTTTCTTCAGTCATTCTATATCCTACCGGAATGATTTTATGGATATGGTTATAGTAGCATCACATATACATACTTGCAGTGTCCATTTGTAATATAGTTTAATTCTAGCTTGATAGCGCCTTAGATCCCAGTGTGATGTTAATCAATCAGTGCCAAGTCTTGTGTGACTGTAATTGACTCTTTTATCATCCATACGAGCTATGTCACCATTGCTAACTTGCTATCACCACACTATACTTAACCGCTAGCTATGGTGTCGCACTATACATATAGTTAGTTATATGTACATCTTTGAACTCTTCTGATATTACGCTTCACTTCGATATATACTACTAGATACAGGCTACCCGACCGGCCCCAGCTTTTGACTCCACGACTCAACAGCCGCTAGCTGGAGGACAGCGTGCTAGAAATGTTCCAAACGTGCTTATTCTGGGACACTGGAATTAACAATCTCTCCCGTAATCTGGATAGTCCCCCCGAGTGTGAGTATATCCATAGAATGGGGTTAGTTTATATAGCTGGGGTCATGTGAAATAAAAGACTGTCGGGGATATTTAATTAATAAATCTAGCATGAAGGGATTTATTTGCAGGCATCCAATATAAAGGAGTAGCTTCCCAGCTACTCCCACAGCTATTTCCTGACACTATTAAGATTCTGTGTTTTTGTTTTTTTTTTGTTTTTTTTTTGTTTTAATTTAATTCTACTATGGTGTAGTTTGCCTGTTTGATGTTCTGGTTTCTGTTCGTCCAGCGTGACTGAGTTTCAAATTAAAAGCTATTCTGGGCGCACGATGTAATCAAGCTTAATGTCAGCTAGACTCGATGACTTCTGAACAATTATAGTGAGGTAGAATTAGATTTTATGTGATAAAATTTTGTTGTATAAATCTTGTTAGGAGAAATTAAAAATTTAAGTTCTTCCAGTGTATGTGTGTCGTACTACGATTGGATGTGTGGGATTTTTTGTTGTTTTAGTATTAGGATTTAGATTCTGTCCAATGAGGAAAAGGAAAATTAAATCATCAATTGTAGTTGGTAAAGAGTTTTGATTTTAGGAGAGTATAGGGAAAAACTGGATAGCCAACGTTTTACAGTTATTAGCCATGTTCCTATTGGCTTGAAAAATACTACAAAACGTTAAAATTTTCTAACGTTATTGCTTCCTGAATTTTTGGTAATGATTTTAGACCGCAAATCACTAAAATATTTAAAAAATCTAAAAAACATTTCCATTTTCTCAGTAGTTCTTTTATTTTTTAGTTCTTTATAACTTTTATTCGAATTGAGCCTTTTTCATGATGTCCCATACTATTTAGTCCATGTGATTGCTGTTATCGAAACAAACAAAAACAGAATTGTGCGTTAGATGCAGGATGCGTACAGATTAAAGCTGAAAGTATCCGGATAATTTGCTATACGGATTATTCGGAATAATTAGGATGTGATTCCTCAAATCCGGGTATTCGGATAATACGGATCCTAGTATCCGGATCCCGATCCAAACTATCCGGATCTGGATCCGAACTATCCGGATCTGGATCCGAACTATCCGGATCTGGATCCGAACTATCCGGATCTGGATCCGAACTATCCGGATCTGGATCCGAACTAAAAGTAAAAAGGTTCAAAATTTCCTCCAGATTGCATTGTTTCATTACGAAAATGTAAATTTATATTTTCCCAATGAAGCAATGCAATGTGAATGAAATGTTGAACCTCTTTTGCTTAGTTTGGATCCGAATAGTTCGGATCCAGATCCGGATAGCTTGAATCCGTATCCGGATAATTTGAGTTTTTTGCCTTTATTGTTCGAGTTTTATAAGATAATGATGTGTGATTGCTTAAAATTTATGTGAAAATTGTTGATATTATTTTTAGTCATTAGAGACCAAGTCATCTTAAAAAGACATAAAAAGGTAATTACTTCGCTTGATTCATTTTTGCACCACCAATTTCGATGATTTTTTTTTTTTTGCGAGAAAGAAATTTGAAAATCTCAGTGTCTTAGTTTGATTTTTTGATAATATAATGTTTGGTGGATAAGTAAGAAATTTAATTTCGGATCTATCTGTGGGGGCCCAGTTAAAAAACTTCACAAACTGACATATACTGACTTAAAATAATTTAAAATGTCCATGAAAATATTGTGAAAAGATCAAACCAAAATAAACTAAATCATATTGATAGGCCATTTAAATTTACCGGTCGAAATCATTAGTTTTTGAGTGGTGCAAAAATGCATCAATAATGATTAATTGATATTTAATATATATCGTTAGCTTTGTTGAGATAATTGTGAAACAGTGAAAATATCTTCTTTCTTGGGTTTGATAGAATTTTCTGTTGCTAATAATTTATTTTATTTTATTTATATTTTTTTACTTTTACGACAATGACACGGATAAAAGTAAGTAGTTACAGTGTCGAAATAATTATACTGCCCTTTACAAAGCTAAGGATTGAATAATGTCATAATTGAATAACAATGAAATGGGGAAAATAATGGAGTCTTAAGGCCCCCCGACATTGATTTTATGGAATCAGATACAGTTCCATCTAATACTTATTGGAATAGAGCGGTTGGACGAAAAACTCAACACTAACCTTGATAGAATTACACTTACTTTCACTAATCACGACATATACTGGTACATAATAGGATTAATGTTAGAATCCCGTTGAATTGGAATTCATAACTGAATAACACCACGGGATAGGTAATTTTGTGTCACCACCCTATAGAAAAAGAGATCAACTGGGATTTTCTGTCGTTAACTTATTTTCAATCGTGTTCGCGATAAATAACTTTGTGATATCTTTCACCTTTATGATACCAAATTAATAAAAATGTGTAACAATTTAAATACCTCAATAAATGTATGTACAAATATTACAACGTGAGAACATGTAAATTTTCACGTAATCTGACCTCTTTTTTTTGTTTTTACAAAAATAAATTCCTTTACATATTTACAACAAGCAATTTCCCAAAGTCCACCATCAATTTGTAAAAATGTATAACAACACGGAAACAATACCACAAACGACCTCCGACCAAAGTTTTAATAAGGTTCGAAGGGCATAGCTGGTAATCGCCATTAAACGCATATGTGACCAAAGCTTAAATATTTCGCAGTAAAATAATCCACTGAATGTTGGCCAATCCCATGCAAGTCCGTAGTATCCCCAGTATCTACCATTCCTTTTATATATGCATCCGAATACCGAACGTTATCCATTCTGAACATTTATCCAGAGGAAAATGTTCAGTGAGAAGAGTAGTAAAAAAAAATGTTTTTCCATCTACCCTCCTCTCACTCTCTCTCTCACCAGAATTCGTTATCAGGCAGGGAGTGCGTTTGGTAAGAGTAGAAGGGAAAGAAAGAGGGGTGACTAGAAATTCGGCCAGTTTCAATATCTCTTCCGCTAACAGAACAGACAGAAGGAAAGTAAAGCTAGAGAGAGCGTGCATAGCAACCATAACGATAATAATAATCGACAACCAGAACAGTATGAATTTATAGCGCTGCATAAGGACTTTTAGGCGCTTCTATAGCATAAGCTTTGAATTGGTCCTTCTATTAGCCGCGTAATGTATTGTCGGTTCTGGTGGCTCTTTGAAACAGGCCAGATGGTAAATATTTCGTCCATCGCCAAAGCATTGTAGTTTTGGGTTACCATCTCGAACGATTTACGGCCTATCGGAATTAAGAGCATATGATTGAACCTCAATTGCACTTGAAAGGCGGCGAATTTCTGGATGAAGGGATGAGGGCGCGAGTGATATGCAAAGTATCCAACTATAATGATGACTTTTGTGATGTTGTACATATGTAGGAGAGAGTAGAAGTCGCACTGTTATTAGCTGCATATTAAAGTAGAAAAGCTATAGTTATCGATAGCATAGTGGAAAAGGTAATATGAACATTACTTAAGGTTTATAGGCCTTTATAAAGGCTCTACCCGTTTGCTTATTAAGTGTATTTCCCTAGTGTTTTTGCTGCCTCATCAAAAGATGTGTTCCAAATGCTTATTGGCTTATTGGGAGAGGAAGTTGAGTAGATTAGATATAGATCACTGCTATGATAATAGGTTAGCGAAATTCGCTGTAAAATTAAACTGTTACTATAATGATTTCGAGTGATTTATGAAATATTAAGATATTAAATTATATCTAAGGGAAGGTAACCTATAATGACATAGTCGGATAAAACGAAAAATTGGCCTTTCTACGAAATCTAAGTGTCCGACGCATTCCTAATAGTATTGATCGTGTTCTTCAGTTGTCTTGTAGCCAACAACAAGAATAACGTTCTCAGAAATTATCTTGGAGCGAATTAGTGGAGAAAAGAAAAAAAAGTGAATGCTAAAGTATTTTTTACAGGGATTAGTATTGTGTTTTTCCGGTATTAAGTATTGATTTTTTTTTTAATATTCTATTTTTGCTGGATTGATCCTATTCTAAATAAAATATATTAAAAAAACTTTTAAAATAAATATTTTTTGTAAATAAAATGCACTAAAAAGTAAAAAATATTTTTTTTTCTTTCTCGAAAAGCTTAATTGCAAAATAAGAAATGCTGCTACAACTCAGATTAAATCTTAAAAGTTTGGACATCCATAACATAATCACAAATACCTAACTGCAACTCATGCCCAAACTTTTAAGATTTAATCTGAGTTGTATCATTTCTTATTTTGAAATTGAACTTTTCTTGTGTATATCACTGATAAAGAAAGAAATTCTTTTTTAATTTTTAGTGCATTTTATTTACAAAGTTATTTATTTTAAAAGTTTTTTAAATATATTTTGTTCTACTTTTTAGTAATAAATCTATACACTCTCGAATATCGAATCTCGAGTATCGAATATCGAATCTCGACTCGAATACCGACTCTAGAATATCGAGTTTCGAATCTCCACTCTCAAATCTCGATCCTCGATTCTAGTCTCTCGATACTCGATTCTTGAACCTCGATTCTCGACTCTCGAATTTCGAATCTTGTCTCTTGAATCTCGAATCTCGAATATCGACTCGAACCTGGACTCTGGAAACTCGAATCTTGACTCATATCACACACGGCCCAAATTGCACAACCTCAAGGGTTGTAGTTACCACCCCCACTCCAAAACCCCCGTAAGAAAACACGTAAGAAAATTTTACCTCCCCATTCACCTATTTTAAATAAAAAAAAAAATCCCAGTAAATCCATCCACATATACTGTGAGAACGATCAGTCCTCGACATTTTTATATATACTAAAATCTTCTTCAGAATACGAAATCCTATAAAATTGGATATAAGCATTTTTGCTGTCCGACGAACTGTTCTAGAAATATATGCGAAAAACCACTTCAAAAATAAAAATTGCTCAGATGAGTAACCCTACGAAATTTTATACGGGCATTCATCTTCTAGGGTATTATAAGAATTGGTCTTAGACCAATTCTAGCTTTTTTACTTGTTTTAATATATAATATTCTTCAAAACATGAAAGCAAACACGTTTAAGCTGCTAAATGTGTACTTAAAGTGTCCTTAAATATGAAGGGTTAAGACTCGCAAGGTAAAATATTAATGGTATGTCATTATAGGCCACCTTCCCCTACATGAATTCTCGTATCATTGAAAGTCAACGAAACTTAACGTAAAACGATTGAGAGTTATTTGCAGTTATTTAAAAAAAGCTTAGTGTTTTCGTAATAAAGTGGGCTTTAGAATTTCAGTGCTTACGACTTAACTTCCCTATGCGGAAGATACAACAATTACATTATCTTTGCTATTGATGCAGCTAAAAGAAAAATTAGCTCATATCTATTTGAGAGTTTCGTCACTTTTAAGCCATAATAGATAACTGGATGAATGGTTTATTGTGATTCACTCTATACTGCCAGGTCCAATGAATTCCAATTACAAATGCAAATACAAATACTTATGCGTAAGTCTTTTCTTTACCCTTTTTCAATGATGCCGACACAAAATTTACGACGACAAATTAAATGTTGATTTTGTGCGCCGTTCGAATTTGTCGCCCTAACCAGAGTTGGGAATAATTGAACTTTTGTCGTCGAAAATTGAGTTTTGCAGTTCTAATTGGAAATTGCTTTGCTTTCCTAATTATAGGCCAATAAATAAAAACAATCAATTCACAATAATTACAAAATTTGTGAAATTTTGATGGCATGTTGGGTGCGGTAAAATAACTACAAATTTTATTTTGCAACCATCATCGGAGCATATTTTCCACAATGTATTAAATTTGCAAGTCATTCCGTCCCCCGCAATATCGTTATTGCAAGATAATATTAATACATGGTAAGGGAAATTTTGGCTGTGAGCTGGATCCTGATCAACTCGATACATACTTTTCAACTATGTCTAATGTATCGGAGCCGGATGATAGTAACATAAGTGATATTCTGCAATCTGCATCTGATCGTTTTGCTTTCCGGTGTGTTACTGACGAAGAGACGATGATCGTGATTAGTTCGATTAACTCGAGAGCCATTGGTCCAGACGACATTCCTCCTCACTTCTTAAAGCTACTCGTACCTGTGGTGCTTCCTGTAATAACTCACATCTTCAATTCAATTTTAACATCTGCTAATTTCCCCATTAATTGGAAGAAAGCTTTTGTTATTGCTGTTCCTAGAAATAACTCTCCGAGCAGTTTATCTGATTACTGTCCTATCAGTTTGTTGTGTTTTCTTGCCAAGGCTATTGAAAAACTTATGACTTCTGAAATGCTTAACTATATTGAAGAACATTCATTACTATCACCTTTGCAATCTGGTTTTCCACCATATCACAGTTGTGAAACTGCTTTATTAAAAGTGAACTCAGATATACGCATGGCGCTTGATAAAGATGATATGAGTCTTTTTGTTCTACTAGATTTCTCCAAAGCATTTGATAGTGTAAGTCATAACAATCCAAAATCTAAGTTAGCTAATGAATTTGACTTCTCTACCTCTGCTATCAACACTTTAAATAGCTTCCTGATGGGACGTTCACAACAGATTAAACTTGGAAATCGAGTTTCTGAACCAATACAGCTTAAATGCGGTGTACCGTATGGATCCATCTTGGGTCCGGTATTGTTCAACCTGTACATAAATGGCCTACCTAATGTTCTACATGATGCAAAAGTGCATCTGTATGCTGATGATGTGCAGGTTTTTCTGAGTTGCCCGACTGGTATGTCGGAGGATGGTTTCTGTCAATTAAATATGGACCTTGAACGCATACGTGAATGGTCTGTTGTTAATAAAAGATCTTATTAAATATCGGAAAATCTAGTTATACAGTCATATGTTGGAGCCTACTTACGTTCCTCCGGTTGTTATGAATTCATTTGTGTATACTTGTAAACCTGATTATTTATGAGAACGTATGCAGCTTGCTCCAAGGTATTTAAATATGTTTGGTAACGTTGCCTGGTGCTCGTTCCTATTTTGTTCATGTACCTAGATTATGGAATTCTCCACCAGTTGAGATTCAGCGGACGTGGATTCCGGAGGAAATTATTTGAATTGTTGACCACTAGTGATAGATCCTAGAGGGATCCTCGGCAATAGTAGTCTGAGCTATAGATTAGGTTAATTAAGTGAATTTGTATATAGTTTATATTTCAGTAATATACAATCCAATATGTCTTATATTGTAAATATCTAAAAGGTTGTAAATCTTGTTGTACAAACCAATTGTGTAAATAAATATGAAATATTAGACATTAGTAATGAATATCAAAAAAATTACAAAAGTGTTGCAAAACGGTCGTGTAGCTATTGCAACTTACCTGAACACATTTTCCCATTTGCAACCTTTCATATTTCCCGCAACATATGATTTTAATATCAATTGATTTGTCGGCTGCTATCTTGCTAAAAAAATTAGAAAACTTCTGAAATTGGTTTGCAACATTTCAAATCGTTGTTTGTTATAATCTGTACGTTCACGCGTGTCGTAAAATTTACAACTTGCTATACCTACGACTTAATAAAAATATTGCAAAACTTTTTCTTTTTTTTATATCTTTGAAAATAATATAAGTATAAATGAAATATTTAATGCAGATGTTCTGAAATGAAATGCTTGATTGATGGCTAGGGAAGGGCTTAAATTGTGCTTCTTTCAGAAGCGCTGATTTTTCGTCCCAATGGGTAGAAGCATATTCAGAGACCAATACATTCATAAAATTAACCTTTCAATAGTTAAAAATTAAGTGAACTCTACTATATAATAAAAAAGAAGAAATTTTTTACCTGTGTCACAGCTTTTGCTTTCCTGTGAACTTTTATAGACCGCTGCTGGGGTATTGACCTCGTGCTCAACAGTAGTAAGTGGAGTTTGTTTTCTATCCGGATGAGCTCTAAACAATCCTGGGGGACAAGATCTTCTAGGATAGCGTCAAAAACATCGGTCAACGTCCTAGCTTTAGGTTTCTTTTGTTTAGGGGGATTCCTTAGGAGCCTTAATATAATTTTCCTCTCGTCAATAAAACAACAAAAAATGGCCGCTTACATTTTTTTCCTAATGCTACTTTCCACAGGTATAATTAAGTTAAGCTTTGCCAAAATTAATTCCAATTAGTTCTTATTTCTAATACAGTGTTTTTTTATTTTTTTTTTCATTGGTCAACATTAATTCCTATTAGTTTTAATTACAAACACGTTTTATTCTCTTTTAGTTTTTACCACTTGTCAAAATTAACTTATATTATTTTCTCATTTCTAATACAGTTCTTCCTCATATCTGTTAAAACTTTCGTCTATTTCTAATTTTCCTCAAAGATTTCGCTTAGTTTTAATTTTCTATAGCTGTCAAATGTTTTGTTTAATTTTATCTGTCAACTTTTCATTTAATTTTAATATTTCTCAAAGATTTCCTTTAATTTTAATTTTCTATATCTGTCAAATGTTTAGTTTAATTTTACCATTTGCTAAAGTTTTCATTTAATTTCAATTTTCTATCTGTCAAACGTTTTGTTTAATTTTAATATTTGTCAAAACTATGTCAGCAATAGACTTTTGGGTTAGAAATATTCATTATCTATTTGAGATATGTCAAAATCGTTCATTTTCCAAATAATCGTGCTTCGTGCTGCTACGTGTGGGTTGGCGCTTTGTAAACTGGCTTGCGGCTTTCATTTAGCGTGACTAGATGTCGCGCGGAGTCGTAAGAATTGATTTGGGGTTCAACTATTGTTCAGTGTCTATCTCTGACGACACAACTGACTGAAATGTCAGGTGTCTGCCCGAAGTAGTTTTCTTAATAGTGTTTTCCGCTCATCATTTAATAAGTAACAACTATTATTACTTTGAGTGTCGAAAACTCTCAACATTGTTTAGTCCCAGTCATTCTCTCGTTGACCGTTTTAAACTTGGAAAGTTAAGATATCTTAGGAAGTGCTTATGTTCCTTAAGTCGCACCAAAATTCTCTTCTTTAATTCAAACTCGAGACAAATACTCCAGCAAATCATCCTCAGAAAACAGACTCGGACCATGCAGACGAATCGAAGAACTTTGAAGATGAGCCCTAGTCTAAAAACCGGATTGGGCTTAGTCAGGAACAAGGTTGAAGTTGCCTTTATAAGGAAGCAAAGTGGAATCGGCAGGGTGACTTCAGGAAGGACGGGGTAAGTCATCTTGTAACAATATGATGAAGAGAAGAGGCCGCAAAATTGATCCCTAAGGAACACCATATTTAGTAGATAAACTATCTGATAGCACAGTATTGACAGAAGTCCTTTGCATGCTATTTTCAAGGTACGATCTAAACCACTTTAGTTCCACACACCTCACACAGTACTACATAGTTTCTGTAGATGATGTCCCTATCAATTGTTTCAAATGCCCTTTGGAAGTATAAAAATACAGAGATAATTTTACTCTTGTTTCCATGTTACTAGAACTTGATTCAACACAAACTCACATGAGTGTCGTTTCGTAAATTCAGACTGATTTTCAATGAAGAGATTATGCGAATAAATTAGTCGTCTAGTTGGTTATGGACGATAGCATTTATGGACTTGTAATAATCCTCAAACCGATCTGACCCCTTTTAATTGTGTAGGTCTAGTTCAATACGATCTAGCGCAAGTTCTAAAAAACAAAAAAACACTAAATTTTACGTATATTTATGCATTGAATCGGAATTTAGTAACGGACCAATTTGAGGCTGTATTAAGAGAGGTGAGATGCAGTAAAAATTTGATATGGACCAAATTCAAATGATATTAACAGAAGTGATCGACAATAAAAAGATAGAAGCTAAGCGGGAACTAGAGCTTAAGAGAATGTTAGACCAAGTGGGGAAATTGATTGAAATGGACAAAAAGTTGTACAGTGAAGTAAGTATATGTTTGTGATATTTAGCCAACGAGTTATATGCTCATATCATTTATGGACCAGGCAATCTTCGCCCATAAATCGTAAAAGTAAATATTTTGACTCGATGAAGTTGTAAAAGACGACAAAAGCAATTTACTTTTATAGTAGAATCTAAGACTGCATTCATATACAGTCCTAGACATAAATGCATACATTACGGTCCGTAACATTAATTTATTACGAGAGGGAAGAAAATGAAACAATATTTTTCGTCCATCTCCACTCTCCGCCTCCGATCTCCTTGTTCGTTGTAAATATACAATACAAAAATTCTTGAAGTACACTGTCCTAGTGTCTCAGTACCTATATACATATATAGTTTTTTCCACAATGTGATACGTAGTGGAGAAAGGAGGAGTGGTGAGAAGAGGATATGGATGGGGGTAAATTTGTTGGTTTACTTGAATTTGTGATTTTTTTGTTGCCTCCCCACGTTGTGTTGTATTCGTTCGTTCCACCAAGCACCCTTTGAAATGTGCACTTCTACTCTATATGCTTTTATCTAAAAGATAAATGTACTCTGACAAAAGGGATGCAGCCAGGCTGTATTACATTTGAGATCCTCTCCATATTTTTATCAAAGCAACAACCGATGCTCTAGAGATGCGAAATGGGATGGGTTATTTTGCCTCTTTATTGCTGATGCTCGGGTAAAGTAGCACTTTTTTTTTTACATTATTTAATGGCTTCGTTCATGGTGTTGATAACGTTTTTGATGGAATTTCGTTTCGAAGTTCATTTGTGGCGGGTGCATATTTTAATCTAAAAAACTCTATGGACTCGGTCGGTATTACCTCTCAGACCCCAGCTCTTATAAATACATATAATTTATTGGAGAATTTTGAATAGCGCCTGCTGACAGGAGGTGGAGAGGGCATATGCAGATTTAAGATCGAGCAACGCTATTAGTGAGCACTGTATAACCTTTAAAGCTTTCACAATTTTTTTTTTAATTCGTTCTTCTGCATTTTACAATCTAGATTCACTAACTCACATAACAGCTATGTATGTTGTACTAGTTTATTTCTCAGACAGCAGTAGTAGAATTTATGTAAAATGTGCAGAACACCCAAACAAATTTCAACTTTATCTAGCTGCATATTTGTGTCAGGAGTACTGAAATGTATCCGCTTATAACTTTGCATTGTGCCCCCCTTTTTGACCGACTTTCTGAGAACTGTGTATATGTCACTGGTTATGCGTCCAATTTTGAATCGCTGACTCACTTGTTTAGTTTGTCGGTCAAGGAAGTACACACATCGAAAAATTGTAGATGCGTATAACCTCAATTTTAAAATGTCATTTCAAACATATTCTTTTGGATTTTAACGAAGTTTCATGAAAATTGTTTGCTAATTTTTAGATGTTCCCCATCAGCACGATAGTAAGTTAATGCTCGAAGAGTACATGGAATAGACCTTTTATCTACTCCTTTTCTAATATTCTAATGACTTTCTATAATATTTGACAGCTGTCATTTAGATGGTATATGATTTTAAATTTTGCAGACTGCACAGCACATAACAATTTTTAACATTCTTCAAAAGAAGTGAACATTTTTTAAAATCAGTTCGAACATTTCTGTGTTGGAATTATTGAAATGAAAACGTTTACGCGCTACCATTATGGACGGCAAACTAAGAGCCTTTATTTGTGCGCTTTCATCGTTACTGGCCAGCAAAAAAACGTGGCTTAATAGGCTAGATACACATTAAGAAATACAAGAGGGAAAATCATCTGTCTCGTTAGCTCAGTGGTAAGAGTAGTCGCCCGGACAGCGGAAGGTACTCGCTTTAAATCCCGGACGAGGCGGTTGTTTTTCCTCCGCAGAATTTAGGTATTCTATCGACTTCCACCCGAACGCACCGTGAATTTTGATACAAATTCACGTCTAGCCGAATACATTGATCAGCTTATGCAAAAATAACAGCCATTGGACAATTTAAAACATTATAATAAGTTCGTCAATTGGTTCTTGAAAGTGATGGTTTTTGCACGGAAATTATTTGGATGATACTCATTTCCATCCTAGCGGGTTCATCATCATGAAGTAAAACTGTCGAATTTAGTATTACGATAATATGTACGAGAGTCATGGATCGGCCGATGCATTCAGAGCACGTTACCATATTTCTCGAAATGGCAATACCAAATTGGTTGACTAAGTCACCAAATTGGTTGACTAAGTCACCAAATTGGTTGACTAAGTCACCAAAATGGTTGACTAAGTCACCAAAATGGTTGACTAAGTCACCAAAATGGTTGACTAAGTCACCAAAATGGTTGACTAAGTCACCAAAATGGTTGACTAAGTCACCAAAATGGTTGACTAAGTCACCAAAATGGTTGACTAAGTCACCAAAATGGTTGACTAAGTCACCAAAATGGTTGACTAAGTCACCAAAATGGTGGACTAAGTCACCAAATTGGTTGACTAAGTCACCAAATTGGTTGACTAAGTCACCAAATTGATTGATTAACTCACCTAATTGGTCGACAAAATAGTTCAGGATTTTTTTTATGAAAATTCAGAGGCGTCTCAATTTTCTTTTTCTAGAGGAGTAGACATTTTCGATGATGATGTCGTTATCTTGTAATAATAAATACAACTACTAAATTTTTTATAATTTAACTTTAAATAATATTGTTTTTTTTTCAAAACACCAAAAATTCTTCTTTTTAATAAGATTTTCCGTAGTGCAGTGTATTATATACCATTCACAGCACTAGAACATCATACCAACAAAACACATTCCTTTCACTTGTATATATGTATATGTACATAATGAGTTCGAATACATATTGAGGTTATGTGTCTTACAACTGGTAAAAACACTGCTCTATTTTACTATTTCTTAAGGCAATGCACGAACTATTTACCAAAAAGAAAAAAAAAACTTCCAGAACTCTCCTAATTACTTTCTCAGGAGGGGCCCAGTTGCCGGTCATAGATGCACCATGACTGCAAAAGGATAATCTGCATTAATTACAGAGAAAAATTCTCAACAAATCCCACCAACAACAATTATACGTTCTTGGGGCGAAATTTCTAGCAATAAACTTTTTAGTCATAAAACTAACTCGGCCAAATTAGAAAATTCTAAAAAAAACAAGAAATTACACAAAAAAGTATACTCAGGAAATGCATCCAAAGGAAAAAGCATTGAAAATTAAACTACGATAGTACGCTCGCTACAGGATCGATTTTCGCAGCATGCGGAATGATTTTTATGCAGTTTCTCTGTATAGTGTTGGCGGAGTTTCTATAGAAGTTTGGGTTGGTTCGGCTGCTTGCAAATGGGATGACCTGTTAAAATGTTCCGACGCATCTACAACGGGAAGGGTATTGTGTTTTGCTGTCGATTTCGATTTTTCAATCAACCGGACCTATCAATCTATCAATGTCAAACAGTTAAAGTTCGCGCGAGGTGAATGCATTCTGGCGAACCGAATTTATACAGTGCAGATGCAATGGAAATTTCAGAAGTGTCAACAGAACCGATTGCTAGCGTGAGCTTCAATCAAAGATCAGTAGAGCCTGTTCAAAATTGTACAAAGGGATAAAAAAGACAAAAAAAATGAATTTACAATGTCTGTTGTTGTTGTTGTTGATATTGTTGCTCCTATTTTAAACAAGTGACCTACGGCGCCATTGTTTTCTCACTTATTTCGTCAAATTGTAAGAGATTTTCTTTACTTGTGGGTTTGTGTTAAGTTGAAAAGTTGTTTAGACTTTCAAAGCTTCAAATTTAATCCGAAATCATATCTGGACGACACAATAAAACGCTTCAAAGTGTGTTGCAATTAAATTTATCTGCAATATTTATTTTATTTAAGTCCTTACAGCCAAACGAACCTAGGATGTTATCCACGTCAATTTGTATTCATAGCGAGTAGGGAAAGCCTAGTAAGTATTTCAGTATACAAGCACCTCTTTTCCTCCCTTCATCCTTCCCTCCCACCGCTTTCCTTATACCACCGACCCTACTGTACTATACAAATGTATCTTTGCTGTTTGTTCAGACTTCAGAGAAGAACCCTTTCAGGAAATGAATTCTCTTATCATGAGGACATTAAACTAAGATGTTTCATTTAAATTAATTTCGACGCTATCTACGTGAATACTAAACAGGTATATAACATCGATGGAAGCTTTCATTTTGTTTTGTCTCTTTTGAGTCGCCCAAAAAGCTACAGGTTTGTTACCCACTAAGTACCCATAATTTTAGCTCTAAATGGGGCAAGGACTCCCGTTCATTACTTTTTATTTAGATTTAATTTTCCGCTAATATGAACGAAGTGATTTCTTTGTGGCAGGTATAAATACATACATATAAAGATATATATAAAATAGGAATATGAGTTGGTTGGTTGGATTCATAATGTTAACACTTTATTACATGTACATATATATATTACAGGTAGTCCACGCTGTTGGATGTTAGTTAAGGAGGGAGCGAAGGAGATATTTTAAAATGGGGTTAATTTTTAGTTAGCATTATTTTTATTTAATGTAAGTAATGTAGATAGCATTTGTGAAAAATCTTCCGGATAATAGAGATTTATAAATTATATTTGAAAATACTAAAGGTCACAAGATTGAACCTTGTGGAATTTCATACATAAGACTTCTGATATTAATGATCCGATTTCGAAGTCAAATTGTATACTGAAAGTTATAAAGGGAACAAAAGTCAGGACTAAGAGCTCGGACTGTAAAATTGATTCTTAAGTCTACTACGCTTATCTTCAACTAGAAAATTTCTTATCAGCGCTACATCAGTTAATGAAATCTCAAATTTATAAAAACTTAGGCTAAAGAAAACTGGAAAAAGCAGTTCATGTTCATGGTACCCAACAAAAACTTTCGTCATAAAAAGTGTGAATCCCCATAGCCGTGTTCCATAGCTAATAAATAATTTACAAATTGGTGTTGTAATTAATTTGTGGAAGTTAACAATTTGATCGAATATTTAGCCTCGTCAGCTTGGTTTCTAGTAAAATTATAATTAGCTTCTCTCTCGACTATATGTAGGTGTAGCATTCTATATTTATAGAAAACAATTAAATTATTATAGCAAAGATGGAAATTTAATTTGCTGAAAACATAAAACTGTAAGAAGCCCACGAGGAAAATTTCCCAATCTAAATTAAATTCATAGTTTCCGTTGCAGTCCATCGAATTTGCATTCATTTTAGCTGGAGCTACCTGGGCTGGCCAGGTCTTTAATTTATTCACTGGCTTCGGTACTTAATAACTTTTCCAGCGAAACAGTTTCCATATAAATGGAAGTAGCAGTTACAGTGCACCAGCAACATCACCGGTGTAAATAAGGTTGGAACGCTATCATGACACGATAATTAAATACCTTTTTCGAACCTATATATAGCATACCTACTTATATACATATTTAACTCTACTCGCAGCAGATTACGCGATCCTTGATTTACAAATTCAGCGAGTACACGCTATGAAAACAAGAGTTTTGTGCGTTGATGAGGAGGATGATTGAAGGTTTTACGAATTGTTGCTTCGGCTGGAAGTCTTGATAAGAACAATTTAAGAGTATGAAACTCATACGCGATAGATTTAAACTTTTATGTTGTTCATTTATCGGTGGTTAGTTTTATTTTTTTATATATTTATGTATATTTGTAACATAAATTATGTAGCTAAATGCGTGAATGTCACGTTGGTTGTGGTTCAACTGTTGTAGTTAAATTAAAGTTTCGAATGTTCTAGTACTTCTATGTATATAGATGGTTAAAATAAATGTTTGTGAAAAATTGTCATAGGGTTGAACACTTTGTCTTTTCGTATAGGAGTAGGTATGCCATAAACCAACGGAATATTGAATATAGTTCTTAAAGAACTCTTTGACAATCTGGATTACAATCCTGTGTCAGAATTATAGTCCTAACGCGAATTTAATTTTAGTTTTGTTTAGTGTAAAGAATGATGATATTTTTTGCCAGAATATTTTTTGTAAATATGTATATAGAAATGTGAAAAATGATTGTAAGTCGAATTTGGAAAAGTTGGAAATGTGGTCATGATTTAGTTAATAAATAATACGTGACAAGTGTGATTTTTGAAAAGTAAATCACGTCGTTACGTTAAAAGTATACTCAAAATTACACTCGAACATGATTTGTTTTTTTACAAATAGTAATTTTACAATTTGAATATGTATTAATTCACAAAATTACATCTTAAGAGGGTAATTTTACTTCGAATCGTTATAATCGTAGCTCGGTTAGATTAGATTAGATTTGTGAAGGGGTGTATAGTCGTTAGCCTCGCAATCACTGCGACCTGAAAGATCTATTGTGAGTCCCCGTTGAATTTGCACCATTTATAGGTTTAGACTGTTAATAAAGTCTAGAACCATTCTAGGCTTGAGATTCCATACGTAACTTGGTGGAGGAAAAGCATGTTCAAGGTGGAATAATCTCCGCCTGGCCAATGCTTCACAGTTGCAGAGGAAGTGGTCCGAGGTTTCGTGAGCATCCTGGCAGAAGCGGCAGCTAAACCCAGCTTGTTTAGGTGATACCTCAAGGGGCAATGGCCTGAGAAGAGCTCAGTGATCATTTTGAGGTCTGTTCTTCTAAGGAGTAGGAGTTCTTTTGTTTTTCCGCCAGAGGTGTTGATTAACTTTTTTGCCTGACGAAGTCCTTGTAGCTATTCCCAATGCAGGGATTTTTGTTTATTCTCCCAGTTATTTAGCGTAGCTCTGAGGTAACACTTTGAAGAGCCACAAAATGGCTCTGGTCCGACAAATTGAGTTTCCGCTCCTCTTTTGGCTAGGCCATCCACAATTTCATTGCCTTTGTGGCCCTCATGTCCAGGTACCCACATGAGGATAACTTTGTTTCACCTTGATAGATTTTTGAGGGTTTGTAGACATTCCCAGACTATCCCTGACTTGACAGTGAAGGACTTTAAGGCCTTGAGGGCAGCTTGACTGTCCGAGAGGATATTAATGGTTCAGCCATTTATGGCTCTTTTAATTCAGGTATTGGCACATTCTTCTATGGCCAATACCTCGGCTTGGAATACGGTAGGGGTAGAGCCTGGAGCCTTTGATATATAGCATTTGGGGCCGTATACACCCAATCCGACCCCACTGTTTGTTTTTGAGCCGTCTGTATACCACACCATCGTTCCTTGTTGGAAGGACGGTTTAGTGGAGCGCCATTGTTGTCGGTTTCCATGAACCACTTGGAATGGTCTTACCAAATCCACTCTGGGTGTGATTATATCAGATATTGTCGTCACTTGCTCGAAGCATATCTGTTTTAAGATACTTAAATGACCAACCAGATCGCCTGGCTTTAACTGTTTCTCCGTTTGTACTCTAATAGCACTGGAGATCGCTTCCTTTTCACCTGCAAATGGCAGGAGTGCAAGGTCTAATAAGGCTTCCATGGCTGCTGTAGGACAGGTTCTCATGGCACCAGTTATTCCTAGACAGGCAAGCCGCTAGGTTTTTTTAAGCAGAGCCTCAGTCGTCTTTTGATTAGTTTTTAGCCACCATGCGAGGGCCGCATAGGTGACCATGGGTCTAACAACCGTGGTGTACGTCCAGTACATCATTTTTGGCCTCAGACACCATGTTCTGCCAATGAAGCGACGACACGTGTGGAGAGATCGCATCGCTCTATCCGTCACTCTGAACAGATGCGAATTCCATGTAAGTTTCTTATCTAGCGTTATCCCCAGATATTTGACTTCGTCTGAAAATATCAATTCCGTATTATGAAGAAGAGGAGCCGTTAGTGAAAGCTTCGATCTTCGTGTGAACGGAACGATAACCGTTTTGTTGGGGTTTATGCTAAGGCCTTTGTTTAAACACCACGTGCGGACTTTGGAGGTCGGATATGACTTGATCATGCTTGCCCCGTATTGTAACTACTAATCGTAGCTCGGTTAGGATTTATGTTTTTTTTTGTGTGTGTGTGTTTTTTTTTGTGAAGGATAGCAGTGCTGTTATTTAGATCGGGCTATCGTAATCTAAATAACTTTTAAATTATAAGCTACTTTCTGATTATGGGAATTTATTCATTTGGATAAAGCTATAATATGATGAAAGTCAAGATTTTGAAACGCCCTCTAAATCAGAGTAAATGAACGAAAAAATTAACCAATTGAAATCTTCAACTATAGACATCTAGTCAGGCAGATGGGTAACATTAAGTGATTGAAAATTTTTTTTGAGTGCATGAGTATCTTCAATTAATTATCTCAGACTATTTTAATGCACAATTTTTGCAGAAATTAGCATCCCTAAAACAGACAACCGTTGTTGTATTTATATATACTTTCAATATGTAGGATGAGTGTTTGGACATTTTAAGAGTTCAGTGTTTGTCGCTGTGTAATATTACATTCGTTTGTAATTTTCTTGTGATATCTCTTACAACATCAATACAACAAAATTATATATGAAAAACGCATTAGCAACCCATGAGAGTTTAGTCAGCAGTTAAATTAATAAATCCCTGAGTAGAATAACAGTCCTGATGATGTCCTGATAAGACGAAACTCGATGCAGGTTACAATATGTTATGGAAAAAAACAAGAAGTGTTTTATTATTTTTTATAATTTTGCAGTTTATAAATATGATTACAATCATCAAAAACTTTCATTCTTCTTTGAGTAGATACTATTCCACTAAGAAAATTCTTTCTTTAAAGTAGAACTTCAATGATTACCCGCAAGAAACCCGTTGTGTTGTTCACGATTATAAAGTTGGTTGATACCTGTTTTGTTGAAAGAAATCGTGTTCACTATGTAGCTATGAAGGAACTAAAGCGGATAAAATGAACTATGTATCGTCACATATAATACAACATTTTCGCTCTAGCACTCCAAGGAAAATCCTGATGAACTCACATCACATATCTTCCATCTGCAGAGAGCAGGCGAGTATATAAGGAGAGGGTCATGGGCGGTCATGACCCCCCCCCCCCTCCATATAGCGCCACCTCACCTACGCGTTGAATTGAATGGGAAACAAAATGTGATGTTGGACTGCAGAGCGAGATGTAAAAGTTTAACAGGACGATTTTCATATTGTATGGGCACAATGTGTAGCAGACGCCGGCGTTTAATGATTGTGCCGGAGCGTACTTTTCACAATTTTTTAACTTTAGCACTGCTGCGTCAATAGAGCCAATCTGCGGCGACGGCTGGGCATTTGTTTGTCTTCTTATTAGTAGTAATAGTGAGTATAAGGGCCAATCTACATCGAAAGTTACACGCTGCAAGCTTCAAGCTACAAATGTCAGTTTTCAATTATGGCGTACCATAGAGACTGCTACATAGAGAGTTTCAAGCTACATGTGTTATGTCCCAGAAATCCGTATGCATGAAACTTTAATGTGGTGCGTGGGTGTTTGCGATGAGTTGTGATAGCTAGTGATAATTCATAATACTTCTCAGAATTTCTTACTTCCAGAAAACTAAATCTAACCTTCATAAGCCTTTCGCTGTCAATTGCTGAAGTCTGAAAGCTATAGCGGTCCTTATAACGAACCAGCTTCACGTCTTCTCGGATAGCCCGAGATATCCCCATCTTCGAGACCTGAGGATTGCTTAGAAGCAATTATTACAAGTGGTGAAAGGATAAACCAGATCAACTCATCGGCTCTCCTACGAATTGTGGAGAATATTATAAATAGCCGACACGCCCATCATTGATGATTCATCTCATATAAACTATTCATGCCGTGCTTTCGAATTAGATAAGAACATACGAATTGTAGATAGAATAAAAATGGCACACTCGCACATATCACCTACTTTCGTTTTTTTGTTTATGTATCTAATTATATTAACAATAAGACTTATCCCCGTAGTTTAGATCTACTTAGTAGTATATTTATTGCACATTGGAGTAGTTAAGATCTTAATACTGAAACCTTTTTTAAACTATATTAGAAAGTGCCGCGTTTGAAATTCACTCTCTATGCGAGTAATCCGTTCACTCTCTATTCGAGTAATCAAAATTGAGCCCAGATCTCCTTATAAATAATAAACACAAGTTCGAAATAGCACAATATAGGTTGGTGCATAAATTAAACACAGATATTAAATTCCGCATTATATTGCAAATATTGCCAGCAGTGCAGCGGATTTGCGAAGGTTTCGAAAAAAAAAGATTGGATATCCGCAGCTGCAGGGGACTGAAGAATGGCCATTGAGCCCATAAGTCTCTTTTTTTTTGGTACGTGAGGCCAACTGGACGAAAGGTCAGTCAAAAGTTAAGTTTAGTTTTGCTGCAAAGAAAAGAAAAACACAAAAAAAAAAAAAGAGGAATTCATAAAATTAAAAAAAAAAAGGAAAAAAGGAATCTGGACTATCGCGTGAATAAAACGTAGAAGAAATGTTGGAATACATATTTTTGTGACTGTTTGATTGTTTAGAAAAAGGCATGTAATACGTATAATGCTTAGCAACCTGGTTATTTTCATGCTTTTATGTTTTTGTTACGTCGATTACTTGTATAAATGAAAAAGCACACAATTTCGAGTTTTAAAAGTCTTCCTAGCTGTGCTTTTTTCGCATATGGGTCCGGATCAAGATTAAAAGTAATTTCCGCATTAAATTATTTCGATAGAGCGATATGATTTAAAGTATTTTTGGAAAAATGCAAAATTGTTGTTTATTAATTGTTATGTCAAACATTGATCCATATGGGTTCTAGGTTCAAAATTTAGGACTTATTTATCTACATACAGGGTATTTCCCCGGAGGTCAATAGAGCAAGAGGTGATAGTACTCACCAAAAAATTGTATGGCTGGTGGATGGGGGGGCAATATCAACTGTTTAGAAGTTGCAGGGTGATTAAGAAAAAAAGCTTATTGTTGTCTAAACGAAAAATTTCGTATTTTCTTACCTTGTTTTTAATTTAACCTCTATTATTTTTACAAAAAGGTCGTTAACATACACTTTTTTTTATTAAAACTGAAAACTGCAGACCCCTCTTTAATTTGACCTATTACGCCCTATGTGCTATCTGTAGCCCTTTAACAGTTATTAGCTCTAAACCTATTCTCAAACCTATTTTCAAACCTGTTCTCAACGATTATTTGTTCCCTTAGCACGTCATTTAAAAAAATATCGTCTAATTTCGGTGTGACCGGAATAGGTTATGAGTGAATAACTTATTAACGGCTACAGTTAACAGATAGGGTGTAATAGGTCAAATTAAGGAGAAGAGTCTACAGTTGGAAGGGCCATGAAGTTCTGCATACAATAAGCTCCTAACTGTGACCGTACAGCCTGTGGTTTTTCAGATACAGGGTATTTTGTAAAAAACTAGATTTTTTCTTAATCACCCTGTAACTCCTAAACGATTGATATTGCCCCCCTCCCTACCAAACAATTTTTGGTTCGTCTAAATTCCATGCAATCAACGAATAGCCACCCGTAGTCATAGCGATATTGATTCAAGCCTGATTTGTTCAAATTTTTCTTAGAAATTTACTTGCAAATTGTTCTTAAGAATTTGAATGAGTAACTATTCACCGACAACGGTTCAAACGAATTGGTGAATTGATTCTTGTGGTTCACTCTTTCGGCCACAATGGCAGGTGATTCAGGTGCCTTGATGGTCTGGGTCGCTAAAGATATTTATGAGAGTTGGCAAGCATATATTTTACAAAGTTTTAAAAGCGACTTCTTCCGACTTCCTCTCGAACATTTTAGTTGTGACCCCCCCAAGGCTACATACATTTGAGTTTTACCTGAAAATTAAAATTAAAGAGAATGGTCTGACAAGGGTCTTGAATCTCGATCACCGGTGGGAGCAAAATATTTTTCCGATTCGTAGGTAGGATGATGCATTAATGTTTTTTGAAAGAAACTGTAAAAGTCCACTAAAATAAAGTAATGATTTCCGTTAGTTAGTCATCTCTTGTATAGATTCGTAGTGATTAGTAATCATTCCATCTATTGATTTTTGCATTATTCATGAATTTCTGCATAGATTGCTGTCAACATAAAATATGCGTTCGAAGTCATAGAATGCCTTCATCAAATAGGATATCTGATGGTTTGCATCCTTTTTGTTAAATATACGATTCCATAATCATATTCACATGTATAGGTATTCATATCCAGGGATATTATGTCATCCCCAAAAACTTTTCCTATAGATTGTAGAATACATACATATATAGGTATATTCGTATTTTACCAAGCGAACTAGCGTTGAATTTCTACGTCGAAACAAAACATCATTATCCGGGGCGATAATGGAATTCGAGACATGATTTCCTAATATCGAATTATACATATACATATATATATATCACATACGCATGCATACTCACATCTATATAAACTCGAGGACGTGTTTTTGTCAAAGGAAATTGGAATGCATTTTGATTTTCCCGCTATCTGCTGGTTGCTTTATTCTCTTCTTCACTTTTCACTTTACTCCACTCCACTCTACTTTACTCTACTCTAAAAGCGTTGCTGAGCAGGTCTGATGTGTGTATGTGAGTGTGTAAAATTGGCAAAATTTCGAGAACGTTCAATGGTATCCCAGCCAGAATTTAGACCCCAATTAGTTTCGCTATTGATATAGATGGAGACAAAATGTACTCAGCAAATTGATAAGTGTTTGCATGCGATTTTGATTAATGTCAATATGATTAATGAGATTTGCAGGATGGTGTAATCCTCTCTATGTTGAATATATATCCCTCTAGTTTGAGGGTATATATATATATATTTAGGTATATAGGAGTATCTCTGGAAGCAGATTTTCAATAAATTTTATGGCTCCATGATTAGATACTGTATATTCAATGTATAGGCCCAGGGAGAGAGTGAGAGTGTAAAAGTATGGGTATTTCGTAAATGGCTTATGATTGATCGACAACTAATTGTTAGGAGGTGTAAACATTCATTAAATGTGTCAACCCGTCCTCGCGTAACGACTAAATAAATGGAAACGAGTAATGAGTGCGAACCATTTATTAAAATTTGCTTGCAAATGTAAATAATATTGATTTTTCATTATAAGGTGTGTTTATAAGTTAAAATGATCCAAAACTTATCTATTTCCATTGTTTAGCATAGATAAATTATTAGTAGAGCTGAAAATCATTTGTGAGCTAAATCTGAGGTATAGTTTTCTGATAATGTTTCCCCGTCCTTTTTTTTATAGAGTTTTCCATATCTTAATTATATCGATATCTTCTGTGTTGAATACATTCGCTAGGAAACATTTAATCTGATCTACTTGATTCAATTGGCTTAAAATGCATCCACAAAAAACACATATTGGCAAAAAAATAAAATATTTGTCAAACATTTGACAAACAATTTATATGCAGTTGACAAATATTTGATAAATATTTGTCATATGTTTGTAAAATGTTTCTCAAACATCTGATAGGATATTTTTGTGAAAAATGTTTGCCAAATGTTTATTGTTAATCATATATTCTCCGAGTGAAGTAACGTGCATTGCACGTATACTTGCCGTAACGTTTGAGGAACATTTTCGAAAAAGGAACAGTAAATTTTTAGACAGAAGATTACAGTACAGTGGTCATGATTTACTGAATGATAAATTAAGAATCTTTCTGGTTTTCGAAATTTCATATGAATCTAATACTTATATTAATTTTATTGCTTTTATCTTTTCCCATTTCTCATTAATATTAATATTAAAAAAATTAATATTAAAAAAATTCCAAAATGAACTTTCACTATTGTTATGGTCGCACATAGGCATGACAGTAGTATCTAAAGTTACTGCCGTGACATCTAGTGCCCAGTAGCTGTCAGAGGAATGAAGCACCATTAGGGGAGCACGTAAATCGGGTCGGAGGAAAATGCCGGAAGTAAATGACTGAAAAGGTCATCTGACAATTTTTGTTCGGCATTAAGTGTCGAGTAGGAGAAGTGGCGAGAGGAAGGTGAGACCAGACCAAAACAAAAAAAAAAAACAAGTTTTCTTCATGTGTTATGAGACTAAAGAAGGATAAGTTGGAAAAATTAGTGAACAATTAAGTGCACGCAGGAAAACGGAATAAAATAAGAGAAAACTCGGAAAACAGGAGATTTGGTCTCGGAAAAGGTTGGAAGAAACCGTCGAACGGATCAAAGGGTGAAGTAGATAAAGAAAAACGTGAGAAGGAACCCACCCTTCAGGGATATTCAGATAAGTGACCCAGAGATATCATTATTTACTAAATTTTCCAGTATAACGAATTGTTGAATCATTATAATTTGCATTTTTGAGGCTGCGCTCGTCGTCGAAAAGTATTGGTTGCACATGGCCATATCGAAATCTTGAAATTTATGATTTTGCAGTCACCTACATGCGCACAATACCTTTATTATAGTATTTTTCTTGATATATGTATTTCTATATATCAGTGTTGGTCAAAATGTAATCTGATTAATGATTAACAATTACAATTATCCATGTAATCGGTAATCAGATTACTAATGTAATCCATTTCCGTAATTACATAATGTAATCGAGTATTGTGTAAGTATTTAAGGAATCTAGTTACGAACACATGACTTTGTGGCCGTGTCATGATGGAAAAAAGATAACTAACTGGTTACTACTAAGGAAAGACCTAAAAGACCTACCAAAAACTTCTTCAGTTAGCTATTAGTTACCTTTGAATACTTTATAGTTTACTTAAAGTAACATATGTTATTTATTATAGCGAAATAAGACTTAAAAATAATCTTAATCAAGTATTCAAGTATTCTATTTAATTTTAATTTTGTAATTTGATAATTCATCAACAAGAAAACTGTTGCTAAATCTTCATGTATATAAACAACTGTAAAATTTTATCGTCGGTAGCCAACATATGTGGATCATAGATAAGTGAAGTACCGTTAAAGGGGGTGAATTGCATCATCTATCTTTTTTTAATATCTTTACTTAAGTTCTGAAAATAATTGCAAAAAGTACTTACACTGATTATTAATTGTTTACAAATATTTTCTGAATTTAAGTGAAAATATTAAAAAATATAGGCGATCCGATTCACTCCATGTCTCACGTGATCCACTTCACCCCGTTTGACTGTACAAAGTAATCTGTTCCAATGTAATTAGGTTATACAATAATTGAATTATATTGTAACAGATTACACATTAGATAGATTACATATTGTTACGTGCAATAGAAAGAGACAACTGGTGACATCTACTGGCAATGGAGAGTAAACAACTTCAGGTTCGGAGAATCGATGATAGAATCTTCGGGAAGGTTCAGGAATAGAATGAATATAATACAGGGTTTTCCAAGGTGTTATTTTGATATTCAAAGAAAAATGCCATTTTTTGATATAAATCATCGGATCTTTATTTCATTATAAAGAGGAAGGTATGCCGTTAATAATGGAAAATAACGTCAGCCAAATGACCACCACGACCACGCCTACAGGACCATATCCTTTTCATGAAATTTTCCATAACCAAATCGTAAAGTGGCTGCCCTATGTCCTCGATAGCCTCACGAATTCCATCTTTGAGGTTTTGAATTGACGCTGGGCTGTTGGCGTAGACCTTCTCTTTCACGTGGCCCCAAAGGAAGAAGTCGCAAGGTGTTAAGTCACAAGATCTCGGTGGCCAATTGTGATCACCTCTTCGAGAGATAACACGGTCCGGAAACTTTTCCCGTAAAAGATCAATGGTTTCGTTGCTTGTATGGCACGTAGCGCCGTCTTGTTGCCTCATTTTCGAAAAAGTAAGGTCCAATGACCCCGCGGGACCATAAACCGCACCAAACAGTCACACGTTGAGGATAGAGAGGCTTTTCAACAATAACTCTTGGGTTTTCCGAGCCCCAGATGCGACAATTTTGCTTGTTGACGAAGCCATCGAGGTGGAAATGGGCCTCATCACTCAAGATGAGTTTTCGATGGAATTCCGGATCATTTTCATGCATTTCAAGGACCCAATCAGCAAAGACTCGACATTGTTGATGATCGACCGGCTTGAGTTCTTGTGTTAACTGAACTTTATAAGCCTTAAGACCCAAATCTTTATGCAAAATACGGTGTAATGACGTTTATGGAATGTCTAATTCCAAAGAACGACGAGGAATGGACAAACCTGGGTTTTCTTCAACACTTTCGGCTACAGCAGCAATATTCTCGGCTGTTCTTGAGCGACGTGCACGGGTTTTATTCTTCAGATCACTGACTTGTCCCGACAGCTCGAATTTTTCTACCAATTTCTGTATTGCGGTCCGACAAGGTGCTTCACGACGACCCAAAAATGTTCGAGTTTTACGAACCGTCTCTGCCACATTTTCACCATTTTTATAGTGAATTTTAATAATTTCAATGCGTTGTTGAATCGTGTATCGTTCCAATTTTTATTAATGGCGTAGTTTCTACTTGTCAAATGTCAAAAAATGATAGCTCCAAAAGTGACATCTACCGAAATAGCGGGCTAATTAAAATAACACCTCTTATTGGAAAACCCTTTAGTTAAGAAGATTCGGGAATAGGACACTCCAGAATAATCTGGAGAGTTTCTAGGGTATAAATATAACAGATGTCACCGCCGCCGGGAGAAGAGTCTTGTCTTAGACGTTGCAGTGTTAATAAGCGAAAGTAATAAACGTGCGAAAGTGTTGTAATTAGATTGCGATAATTGAAAGTACAGTATTAGCGATAATTAAAGTTGAGTTGATTAATCGAAGGTGTATGAATTTTGTATGATTGAAGTGAAATAAAGAACTTGCATATTAAAAATTTAATATTGTGTTTTAAATAAAGAACCAAAGGCCACGCTCACAACAATATTCTTTTATTAGTAATCTGATTGAAATGTAATCAAATACAATTTAATTAGATTACTTGGTAATTTGACTGAATTGTAATGGAAGTATTAATTAAATTACATTGGAATAAGATTACATCAACACTGATATATATTCATAGTTAAGATTTAATTATCGTTATATTTAAAATTATAAGTTTTATGTGTGACTGTATTCATCAAAAATGTGGTGATCGCACAGAGCCAAATTGATATCCTGAACTTTATGCTGTGGAATCACATACTTGTGGACAATCGTACTACATATTATTTGTGACACTTGTATCTAACCAATATTATCGTTGCTTTAATGGGATATTGTGGTGTTCTGTACCACTTATATCCGATAGGCCACCATTCTAATGAAAAGTGGACTGATACAGGAAAAATGTCATTGAACTCATAATTGAGAACGTCCATTGGGGTAAAAATTATGGCGAATCGTGGAGTAGCTCCTGTTTTTTTTTTTTGTAAAATATATTTTTCTTCATTGTTGGCCTGAGCCTGTGATTTAATCCAGTTTTGCCGTTAGTCTTGATTTTTTGAATATGTATGTAAAAGATTAGTTTGGAATTGTTGGTCTAGCAACCGCTAACCTTATACTAATTAAGTACAGAAGAATGGACATGTTCCACAGATACACAGATTTAACGTCAGTTTTTTCCAAGAGAAATTGTTGATTCTTTCGCCGTTCAAGTGCTTTGGCAAGATTGTATACGAAATCCTTTCGCTCAGTAAAGTAAATAGTTAGTATTTCATCATTTTAACCATTTAAAAGAAAAGAATGGCCATCCATAGAAAGTAAGAGCTTCGGGGGTCATGTCTCCTAATTTCTGCTACTCTATGTGATACGGGTCCTTATCTCAAACGTTAAGCTCCAATCAATGATCATAATTTTTTTTCTAGCTCCTAATAATACCAGATTAAATTAAGTAAATGCCGTACCCATTGCTCTGTATATTATACATTTCGGGATTAGGAACTTTTCTGAGGTATCACCTTTTACCATTTCTGTAGATCCGTCAACTGATCCTCGACAAACATTAAATAAACCAGCGAATGCAGCTTAGTCATAGATTTGTTCTGAAATCACGCATTTACATATAAGTTCTTTTGTCCATATGGATTTGTGAAGAGGGGGCGGGAGAATTTAAATTGTTGGGATTGAACATTATTGGTTCGTATCCTAGATATGCATGATGGCTTTCAATTGAATTCAATCGTGATAGAAATATGTCAACAGTTGGCAGGGATACTACAATTTCAAATTATTTTATTTTATTTATCTAATTTTATTTATTTATGACTTTATGGCAATAGCTTACAGATTAAAGTCTCGATTAAAAGCTATCAGTTAATATCGAAATCCAAATATTTGATTATTTCATATTTCATTGAGAAGAATTAAAATATTAATAATAAGAATTCATTTATAATACTACTTACTAACTATGACTATAGACTAGTTATGCGCAACAATACAAGAATAACTTAAAAATAGAGCAAGAAAAGTTTTAAACAAGATAGGGATTAAAAAAAAAGAAAAAAAAATATATTAAAAAGTAAAAAGGATACGAGAAGAATGGAGGAAAAAAATACATTTAATGAGTAGTGCAGTGATTATTCAGAGAGGGGAGTCTGAATCTCATTTCTAATGATTTTTCTAAAGGTGCGGAGACTAAGACCGAGGATGTCGATTACGTTAAATAGGTCGTTATGATTTTTTTGGATTCTGTAACAAGGGGACTTATACCGTAAATTGGTCCTGGCAGTAGTAATTTGAAAAGTTAACAGGCAGCGGGTAACTCTAGATGGAGCAAGGAAGCTAAAGTCACGGGATAATTCATATAAGGTTTTGTATTATTTTAAATAAAAACATTTCATCTAAGAAAAGACGACGAGAAAGAATACCAAATTTGTCGAGGTGAGTAAAATAATCAAGATAGCGTCCTTCTGTTTTATAAAAAAGAAATCTGGTGAATTTTTTCTGAACTGCTTCAATTTGCTGCACATATACATCATAAAAAGGGCTCCATATAGTACATGCGTAATCTAGATGACTTTTTATTAGAGAATTATTAAGAGTTATTAATGATGCAGTAGACTTGAATGATTTACGAATTCGGAATACAAAACCCAACAGTTTAAAAGCCTTGAAGGTAAATAACAATTTCTGGTCAAAAATTACCCCTAAATCCAAACCAAGAATTGTGCCTTGTAGAACACCGGAAGTTTGTAGGAATGGGCAGGAATACTGTTTGCAGTTGTTCGCGGATATATGCGAACCAGCTTTCTTACTTAAATCAAGAACTAGAATGTAATCGGAAATGTAGTTATTGAAGGGGAAAAGGAGGTTGGATGAGAAGAGGGAGGTGTTCTGGTGGTATTACTGGATGTTGAGTGATTACTGCCTGACATGTTGTCAGAATATACAGATTTAAAGTAGAAAGCAAAGATACTACAAGTATGCTGGGGCGTATTAGAAATTGTATCAATGTAGTACATCTCAGTAGGAAAGGAGTTTGAGGATTTCATTGTTTTGAAGTATGCCCAGAATGCTTTGACATTATCGTGTAAAGTTTTCTTAATTTCATCCAAATAGGTTCTATAACATTCTTTAATCAAGCGTTTAGATAATTGACGAAATAATGATAAGCTCTTGTAAATTTCAGGGTGATTCAAGCGTTTATATTCACGACGATATTTTTCCTTTTCTTTTAAAGCTTGGATTAATTCACGACTATACCAGTTTGGATTATGCAAACTATGTGAGGTTATAAACCTTTAATACAATTGAAAATTTACTAATTCACCGCCATTTTTTCTGATTTTTTTTTCATTTTTTTTAATAATTTTTTACTTCACGTTTTCTTACTTTTAATAAAAATCATTATCAGAATTTCATCTGTCCGACTGAATCTACCACCAATAAATCTAGTTCCGACGTGTTTTTTTCTTCAAGAACATAAAAAATCATAAAACACTTTATTTTTAGATGCCGTACACTATCTTCTACTTCGTAAAGTTTTTTTTTTCTTCCGTAAGTTGAACTGCAACTGACTGAGACTCGACTGAAGTGAATCGAATATCCACACTCAATTAAAGTGCACCTTGGGGCCTTATAAAAAAATTTATTGCAGCTTTGAGAAGCCAACAAAACTTTATCTACGCGACAATGGGGCGCTCAGGGAAAAATATTTTCACCATAAGGCGAAAAAAAAGGAGTTGAGTTGAAACTTTTTTCGTGACACAATGTCCTTTCTGACTTCCCTTTCCCCTTATGTCTTCTTCCTGAAGCTTATTATATAGACAGGCACTGTTCAATAACTTTCTTGATTATCTCTTCCACTAGTCAGCACAGCTTCCGTTAGACTTCCGCAATTTTTTCCTGCTGTTGTTCGGTTCTTCTGTTGTTGCATGCGCAAAATGTTGTTTAGCATTTTTTTTTCTTTACTTTTACTTTTTGCTGCTTTATCAATCTTTTGTAGTCTGACGAGAGAATTTTTTCCAGAATGACAAATTTAATTGCTAACATCTCTGTGCAATATTTTCTTTTTTTTTTTGCAAAAATTATTTTTGTTTATGTGTTTTTATCATTTGCCCGAAATGAAAAAGAATTTTTAGCTGGAATTAAGAGAAAATCGTTGCTGGGGCGCTTAAAATGATGAAATCAAAGATGTCACTTGGATGTAGGTGTGTCATTTAAACCCATATAAAGGCGAGAAATTGTAAGGAAACTCGTCGTTTTCTAGTAGGCGATGTTTTTCTGTTTTTCTATAATCTGTAAGAAATCTTTGTATTCATTTCTGAAGAAATGAGGATTGGGTTCTTTATCTTCGACATTTTATCTTGAAAGGATGTATCCCTTTTTAGCTTTTGAAAAGCACATATTTGGTAGATAGGTACCTATACTGGATGGATAAAAAAAAAATTATCAAAAGCTATTTTTAGGCTAGCATTATTGTCAGTTGGATTTTATTACTAACTTAATCAGACTGGGGCAGATAAACGGTAGATAGTAGAATAGACACTGCGCTAGCTGTTCAAGAACGTAATTCCATTAATCGATCATTAAACATATGTTGAATATTTTATATGTAATCTATCCCCTGAATTCTTCCTAGTTAACTTATATATGTCACTATGAGGAAAGAAATGATACTTGACATGGTTGCGTGATTCTGTGTCATAGGTGTTCCTTGCATCTAAGGAATTGAGCTCCTAGCTTTCGATTATTTTTTGGTGGTTGAATAAAAATAAATAAAAATGGTTTGAATAAAAATCCGGCTCGAAGGATCATCGCTTAAGTGGAGATATATTGAATGCAAGAAAAATGCCGAATGTCGGTATATTTACTGTGAAGTAGTCCTTTATACAACCTTCGATGGAAGGTAAGATTTACTATAGCTATTCTTCCCCCATTCTTTGGTGAGGACGTCCAAGATAGTTTAGTTGGTAAGCTTTAGTTTCATAGATTTCGTTCTTCTCTTCAATAGTAGAATGATCTTACGCAAGTAGTCTATGAGGCAAAACTCGATAGTAGGTTAGGTTATTTGCTAACGCATTGATAAAAAGTGGTATTTATTAAGGAACGAACGGTAGATCGGTAGATGGCGGTAGTTTCACATAAATCTCATAACTTCTAGTGACTAGTACAAATTTGTGTGTACTATGTTACGGTATAAAGTTGAAAATCTTTTAGCAAATTTGCAAGAATTCTGTTAAATTAATGAAATTTTCGTCAAAAGTTAGATGTTGTTTAAGGGAACCAAAATTCAAGTTAGACTGTAGATCTATTACGACTGTCTATTCCCTAATTGAGATCTACCCAAAATCTCATCAGAGTTTCTCAAACTTGCGTTAGAGAAGAGCTCCACGTAGTGTTCTTGGCATTGCCATTTCACCTTTAGCTTGAGTTTTTGATACTTGGTCAGAGACTCATATAGCAATGGCAAGTCTTTATCTGTTTCACATTTGATGTTTTATTGCGTGAGTATATCAGAAACATAGTTAGAGATTTAATCACTTAAATTACGAGAATTCTTCATCTTCCACTACCCAGAGTAGGTATGTGTGTAGGTATAGTTTTACTAATGATGATGATAAAAATCCTTTAATTTTAATTACACCTGCTAAACAACAGAAATTTTCACAGCTAAACCGAAACCGTTGAGTTTATCGAGAAAAGTGGAAATTTTGTAACATTGTTCAAACAGCATTCTCAGTGTAATCTTCGAGATAATTCCGAGATAAATAGAAAATTTCAAAAATAAGGTGCTTGAATACTGTAGAATGGAGAAAAGAAGGGGATTTCTTTTTGCCAAAGATCTGATCCAAAACTTATAAAAGTGTATTTGGGGATGAAACTATCACACATGCTTTCAATAAATAAAAATTAAATAACACTTTGTTTTTTTATGCATTCTAAAAGAAAACATATTTTTCAGATTAAAGTTAATAATGATGCTGATTCTAATAAATAATTTTATTAATTCGAAATTTTGCTGTTAAACAACCCACCTTCACCTAAAAATTATTTATTAATCCCTTTGGACCACAATTATTATTGTATTAATAGCCACAATTATACACTATTTAACATTCATTTATGTAAAATTCAAATAAAAAAAAAATGTTCATCCTGTGCAGAGAAATTATTTCCCCCCATATACCTAGGTTACCCATCCTAACAGCCTTGGAAGCGCCAGTATTAATTACAATTTTCCATAAATTAATAATTTCCCAACAAAATTTTAATGAGCTAAATTAAAAGTCCGGCACTATACTACTATTTCACTGGCCGCATAAATAATAGAAATTTAAAAGGATTATTCGTAAAGTTTTAGCGATAAATTACAATTTGGGTATAGTTGTACAGCAGTGCACCATAGTGACTCCATTGTGTGGACCAAAAACGTTCCTCTCTATAATAGAAATGCCTGAACCTGGACAGAAAAACTATAGAAAAAATAAAATAAAACTCCACGAGAAATGAGAAGCACTTTTAAACTGTGTGTATTTGTGTCTCTTTCTCTGTCTCTCTCTCCCTCTCTCTCTCTCTCTCTCTGTGAACACCATCCAATATAGTCCAGTGGACAAAACTTTAATCCAATTTGCTTTTTTCCCCGAATTTTTCATTTTCCTAAATTGAAACATTCACTTCCGACATACTTCGTAATTACTTTATCCCCGGCATTGCACATTGTTTGTATCGTTGGCGACTGCAAGTAGTGTAAATGTGCAAATGTTTTGCAATCTACACTCACCGTATTTCAGAAACACCGCCGTAGAAGTATATAGTCTTCCAGTGCCCCACGGAACGTTTCTTGTTTTCTTCCCATGTAATTTATTGGGCTCCTCTGGTCCCCTATATATATATATATATATATGTATATAGTATATCTACTTTCTGCGGAGCTCCTACCTGATTTTGTACTTTCTCAGGCACAAGAGTACTATAAGTGAGTGGCGATGGGCTTCAAAGGGTAATTAGCATGTCTGTAAATCTTCGCCTCAGTCCATACTCTACTTGAAATTTACTTAAATTGTGCAATTTAATTTAACTACAATTTTATTGGATTGCTCTTCTTTTGTAAGTTGTGCAGGGAGGCTTCATGTTTTGGCCTTGCGATGAAATCGATAAGGTTTGCTAGGATAGTAAACAAGTTTTAACGGAAGTGGTAAGTATAGATGTTAACACGTTCTAATTAATGTGAGATTTATTATTGTGCATTAACAACATTTGGATTTTATCAGAAATTAATTTCTATGCTTCGATATTGTGGAATTTGTGAAAATTTCGAAATAATGCAGTTTTCGTTTTTATTTCTTTCCAGATTTTCTTAATGGATAATGGGAAGATTGGTGAGTTTATTATTGATTTTCTTTTTAGTATATTGATTGGATATCACGCTATGTGTATCATTTCAAACTTATTCAGCCAACAGAAATCTTCGAAATTTACATGTTCGAAAAGTGTAGAAAGAAAATTTAATGAAACTAGTTTTGCATGAAAAGTGAAATTTATTATAGGAAAAACTTTATATTAAAATTTTAGCATAAGATATTATAGGAGGAGGAGAGCAGAGAAAAGCCTAACAATCTATTACAACTATTAACTTTGGTGTAAAATTTATAATAAATGTGGGCATGGTTAGAAATCTATTATTATGTCGATGATACGCCCTCTCATATATCATGTAATGTCATGGAAAGTACTATCTAGGGGTAATATTACTTACAGGATTGAGTATTAACTCTACAAACAGTTCAATATAGAATCAAATTCGAAATAAATTAAATCGATCATTCGAAGAACAATTTCGAAGATAAGGTTATTTGTCTAGAGTTTACAAGAGGAAAGAACAAAATGAAAATGATAGCCAAGCGGATTAATTTGAGTTAGGTTAATTTGAAGAAAGAAATTTCGAAAAGGTCCGGTTTCGAGGTAAATACATGAATAATAGTGGCACAAATACTTGCCGATATGGACTTATTGAAAAATATATTTGATGCACTGAGCTGCCCTCATTACAACGTTTTTTCTATTGATATTTGTTTCCAAAAATCAGTACTCTGCAGAATCTAAAGATCTCGTCAGATCATCCCCAGTCTCATCATTCGGTAATTCTTACGTTTTTTGAAAACCCTCTAGATTTACCTTACTTACGATGATGATGACGATGATTTGAGCTGAGTTTTTGAATGGTTTATAAAGTTTTCCTTTTTTTTTTCTCGAAATAATTGTTCAACGAATTCAAAATTGTAATTTTTGGAATTAAAAAAGATTTCTTTCTCAACTTTTTGTTAACTTAAATGGATACCTTATAATTAGCCTAGAATCGTACACGTCAGCCCTCTTTTTATTTTTCTTCCTCTCCTAGTATACTCCACCCTTAATCTATTCTTGACTCAACTAGCTACTAGTGCCATCTATTTTCTACTTCGTTAAGCTTACACAATTTCGAAGTTACTACATACATTTTTCTTTTCCAAGAAAATATCCCATCAATATCATTTTGTCAGATATGAAAAGTTCTCCAAATCCTTTGCTTTATAATTATGTACCCATAATATAATCCATTCTGCTGAGTTTTTTACACTTTTTCCTAAGCATATGTTGCATAAAAGTTCAGTAAATATCTGAGCTTTCAGAATATAGTGGCATTGGGTCATTTATAAAAATATACCAAAGATATTTTAAACTTCTCTCATCACGCAAACATTTAGGACACTACCACCACATTTATTGTGTTTATTTTGTGACCATTCATATTTATTAATAATAGTTTTTTTGTCAAAATCTTTCTTCGCTGTACGCTTTAAGTTGTTGTTAACCCTATTATTTTGTCCAATGGAACTACTACCTACTTTTGAAAGTTTTTGTGCTAGACCTAGACTCGATTTTTTTTAGTATATTATCTCCAGCAAGGTAAATATTTGAAATTACTTTCTACTCATAGCAGGGTATAATTTGGGTGTACTCAGACTGTTTGCCCATTCAATTCATGTTTCTAGTTAAATATCTGTTTGATTTTCTAACAGTAGATATAAGCATAAATCTCCAGGATGATATGGCCACAGTTCTAGAGACTCCTAAGGTTTCTCAACGTCTCTGCAATCCATCCATGCAATAGTACCTATACACAAACACATCTCTCTAAGTTAACATTGGGAGAACGATATCCGAAAAATGGAGAAATTTTATGGACCTATTAGATGCCCAAGTATGTTAGGGAATCGCGAATGGAGAGTTAGGGAGTTTTATTCGGGGAAAACGAAAATTCTCATCTCCAAAACTCCCAAACTTTCCGAGTTACAGAATCCGGCCCCTGGTGTGGCACAATTGCCCTTGATAACAGCTTGAATTATCAACTGAAACGATGCGTCTGGTTAAAAAATAAATATTTCACTAGGTGAAAAAATTGCTTCAATTCATTACCGAACAGCCTCATCTTTTTACAAGAAAGAAAAGTATTAAGATTCGTTTAAGAAATTTTAAATTTTTATAGTTCCATTGTTCTCATCCGAACGAAGTGATGTAATTTTACACCGCCCTGTATCTTATCGAAGTCACGAGGAACATTTGTCCAGTCCTAGTTAGTTACATAAAAATCTTTAAGCTCTTAAAAAAAGAATCACTTCAGTCTCACTTGTATAGTTTTACTACTCAACAACCATCATTCATTGATATAATCACGCTCCTTAACGATTTTCTTCCGGAACACACACACACACACGCCTACATACAAAATAACGATTGTCTTCCGAATAGTATCATCTTCCATTTCAGCAATACTTATTGTCATGAAGCACAAAAAAAAAAGGAGAAAAATGTTATCTATGGGATTTGTTCAAGATGAATGAGTATCAGCAATAACCCACATGCTATACTCTCCTTTGGATCTTCCGTGCGAGCACATCCTGTGTTTCTTGGTGGAATCTGCCAAAGCTATCCCGTATACAAGTAATGGAAAATCGAAATTGCAGAGATAAGGCGAAAATCTTCAAATCAAATGCCAATAACAGAAATAGCACAACAATTCAGAAACAAACACACCATTGACCCACAAAGAGGGAGCTTTGCGATTCTGGTATTTCACTAAACGGCGAAGATTATTGCAAGGAATTTACTTTTAAGTTTGAATTGATACAGCGCAACACGGTTGAAGGGGCTGGCAGACGAGGCTTAGGGCGGACGAAGCGGTTTTTTACGTGACCCAACAATCGTTAGGAGAACTACAAATTTCTCGATTGCATTGTGCAACTGTAGGGAGGAAAATTGCAAATTGCATATTGGAAACTTTGCGATCCAAACATGTTGGTGAAATGCAGTTTTAGGAGCTCACAATTCACCCTATATGGGTCTATGGGTGGAATGATTTGAGGTGGTAAGGGTTTGCAAATTTCAAGGCATAAACGTTAAATCCATATATGTATGTATGTAGGATGAAATATTTCTATAGAACACCTTCACGTTTATTTGATTGGTGGAAAGAAGTAGTATTTTTCATTTCGATTAAAAAATCCACACCGAAAACTATCATAACTCTTGTTAGCTAACAGCAGTGTCCCACCATATCCATTGTATGCTGTGTGCTATATTGACGCAGCTCTATAATTTTGCCGTTTATAAAATGCAGGAAAATGGAAATGTGGCCATTTGTATTGAAGAGTTTACAAATCTTAATTGACGTAAACGGTTGGTGCCGACGCCATTTAATCGTTGGTTTTGTTCTCTCTTGTTTTTTAGCTTTCATTTTTCCATTCAATTTTTCCCATTTCAATTAATGGTCACATAAAACGGAGGAAACCATAAATCTTTCATGCATATACAGTACCAGAATGGTTATCCTCGTGTTCCGTGTACAGCATATCCAATTTTAGCATTGGAGCCCGGGGCTTGATGGTCTATGTCTGCCCCATCACAGAGAAATTTTTCGTTAGCCACCAATCAAAGTCAAATGCACACAATACTAGATAGTATCCACCCCGCTTAACTATTGGCTTTTTAGCTAGCTAGCTGTCATTCATTTGTTACAATTAGCAGTGTGTGAGAGTAGTTTCGAAAATTAGTTTCGAGAGTTATTGGAACGTTTTCATTGTCTACTCTCGTAATTGTTTGCAATTATTTTAAGAATCATTTTGGGTAGGATTAGTTGGCAGACAGACATTTCGAATTTTAGTAGTAGTTTTCAGTATAGGAAAATTTTGAAATAAATTAAAGGAAAGCGATAGGAAAATGGGTAAGAAGAAGCTGTAATTAAAATAATAAATAAATAATATAGGATCAAACTGATTACCTTGGGGTACCTCTGATATAATACTACAGTTTTTTTACGGGTTACACTAGCAGTTGAACTTCTTTTGTAATTTTTAAGGATCCACCGGAATCTTTTTCGCCATTTATCATGAATACTCTTTTAAAAAAAAAACTAAATTTAAGTTCGAAAATGGGCCGAATCGGGCATTTCTTCGTAGGGTTGCCATACAAAATCTTTGTTTTTCACTATATATTTGAACACTGCCTGAGAACGCGTTGACGTAGAGAGCTGATTTTGTACATAGTGTATAGTTATACAATTAGTAAGTAAAGCTTCAAAAATGGACTAAATCTGGCAACCCCTTGGTGTTGCCATATAAAAATTAGGTTTTTTACGTATACTGTAAAAACGATCAGTCTTAGACGTTTTTATTGTACTAAAAAGTTCTTCAGAATATGAAATCCTATAAAATTGGTTATAATCAATTTCAATGACCGACGAGTCGTTTTAGAAATATATATACAAAATTACAGACGGGCATTCATCTAGGCTATCATAAGAGTTGGTCTTTTAGACCAATTCTGGCTTTTTTACTTGTTTTAAAATAATTTTCGGTAAATTTAGTCGGCAGTGCCATGATTACTGTGAGAGTGCGTACATCGATATTGGCTTATCCATCTTCTGTTGACCTTATAGCATATTGTGGGATATATGTAGTTGTTTGCCTTTGCGCAAGTCTATAGTTCTGCCCTTGTGTAATTCATTACCTTAAGAGAATATGGATCTATATAGAACCCTCTTTACAGATGCTAGTTGTTTTCTTGTGTACTTTTCTTTTAAACCTACATCCAAAGCTGAAACTTTTCTAGCAATTTAGTTTGCTTTTATTTTTTTTATCACATGTGACCAAAGGCAATAAATTTATGGGAGGCATAGATGTTGACATGATAATCGCATTGAAGTTGGCTTTCCTTACAGGTTGCAGGGGCGATTCATCCGTTATTTGGTGCAGTCTTTTGGTCCTGCATCTTAAAGACCTTTCAATTTTTGCAACGACTTTTCGAGGGTTCCAGTTTTAAAAGGACGAATCCTAGCCTTCGGGTATTCTGGAATTCCCGACCGTAATAGGTTAAAATAATAGGTTTCTGGTTTCCGCACTCTACTGTCTGAGCTCCTCTTAAGCCACTCGTTCCATTTTGGATGTTTTTGGGTCGGAGGGGGGGGGGGGGCTTCTTATTGCTTATTCGGATGGATTTGTTTCTCCTAGCAAGCTTTTTGTACAGATATTACACTAGTGGACACAAAAGCTATGGATAATTTATACTAGAAAGATCCTGCTTGCGCAAAGAAACTATACTGCATAACACAAAACAGAGGTTTCCGGTGCTTCCAGACAGAACCGACACAAGTTGTTGTCCCCTCTTACGATTGTAGTTGACCAGTAGTTTCACTTTTGGACGTTATAGAAAAAATTTTCTAGATCCCTTTTTCTACGGTACTTTTCGTTCATTTCCCTTACTATATGTACTCTTTATACATATGCTCAACCAACAGATATCAATTATTGAACCGTTATGGTTCGGTATTTGAAAGAATGTCATTAGTAATTTATTAAGAGAACCAAAAGCAAAACAAAATTTAACTTCACAAAAATCCGATTCTCTTTTGTCTTCAATTCAAAAGCCCACTTAGCCCCTTGTAATTCGATTTTTATCTAAAATCTTTTGAAAATATTCAACTGCTTTCGATCAATATACTGAAAACTCTTGAAAAAATATTTGGTTCTGTAACTAAGTGCCATTACTCGGGGGAGGGTATATCAATATCAATATCGTTGAATTTCCAGTATACACTCCTCCCAATCCCACCCCGACCTTTTCCAATCCCCAACCGATCTAGGTTCTAAAGCTCTTTGTTAAACAACTTTTTGTCCGCAAATTGATTGTATTTGGCCGGGATAAACAATGAAAACATCCAGTTCGCCCTCATTTTCATTCAAATAGAAATAGAAAAAAAAAATTCTTTCGCTGCAATTTATTTTCGCGTTATCTCGCTGAGTTATGAGCAAAATGAATGAGTGCGGTTTTCCTCGAACAATACTTTTTGCATCATTTATTATCAGGGAAGTGTAATGGGGTCTGATTAACATCAAATTCACATATGACAAAGTCCAGCTTGAAACTAGATTCCTAGGTATACTTGTTGTTTTTGTATGGCCAAAGTCGAAGTCTGTCACTTGGGAAATTTCAAATTTATTATTTATTTAACCAACCACCCACTCATTTCCATCCAGCGCCTGCCGAGTAGAGGTACTGAGTATATGCTATAAAACTTTCAGAATGAAATTCAACCTGATCGGGAAATGCATTATACTTGCATTGCAGCTATATAGAAGAAGGTTTCATAGAATTTGCTACATTCAACACAGCAGCCGCAGATCTGAACAAGGTAGACACAACTTGAGGATGACACTAATAAAAATATTTTTCCAAGCGTAGTTAACTTTTTCGATGGGTTTCTGGAGAAAGGGACTTTCTCAACACTTTCACCTTATTTTACTGGATACGGATAGAATTTCATATATAATATGAATCCATCCGCAGTTGGGGTGTACTTTTTGGGGGTTTGCTTTGAAATTTTATTTGAAACTTTTAAATTTTTGATTCGGTATCTATAGCAGAGAACAGTGTTCGCATCTCCTCAGGGGAATCGGTCTGAATTGGAAATTTCGTAACATAACGCATCATATTGGAGCGGATGGAGAGTTAGCTACCGGTGTTGCTGCCATAGTCTATGGGGAATGTTAGATGGAGCTGTATGAAACTATCTACGATTATAGGCAAAAGTTACCCTATTGAGGTATATATGTAAGACCAGCGAAATGTATAGATTTTCTCTATGTGACTTTTTACATATGCAAATTCGATTTCCATTGGATAAAAAGAATTTTCGATAGTGCCATATATACACACACTTCTTACATGATTCGGTCGATATTTTTCTGTCAATAGACACGATATTGAGCAGAAATATTGTCCCAATGGCATACATATTCTCCATTTTATTTTGTATGCAGATTCTTTCAATTTATGGCAGTTTTTTCCATATCATCAAGACTTTAAGGCAGATTATTTGAATATCAGACTTAGGCCGATAAGGGATTTAACATTTTTGAATAAATTTTTTTTTTATGAACCTTTCATGGGCTCTTTTTTTTCGCCTATTTACTGATAGGAAAAATATTTTTTCGGTGGATTTTTGCAATTTTTTCTTTTTCAATTTTCTCTCTTCTGCTTTTGATGATAACAAAAATCTATTGATATATGTATGTACAATCTGGATACCGGCATAGGAATGTATTATATGTAATAAAATCAATGTTGTTGTTGACTGGAAGTGCTTTGGATTGATTTTTATTGAGCCAAAAATTACATAGCTAGTTACTGGATATTATCAATAGTTCTAAATTGTAGAGATATCTCTCGGTTTGTAATAGTAGTGGTGAAGCTTACGACTCTAATTGGGGTATTAAATGCTGGGTTATAATTTTGCCTAAAAAAAATCTATTAACAATATAATCTAGCTTTTTGTCGATGTATTTACGTACATACTTTTTCTAGTGAAATTGGACTAAACGACATCTGGTGGTGAGAAATTGAAATGGTCTTTCAAAAGTTTCTTAAATCACATTTGATCTAAGTTTGGTTTTTCTCCATTCGATGGATGCGTCTATTGGTGACGAAATTTTATGTATGCTTATTTGGAGCATTCGTTGGAAATTTTTTGAGACTCCAGACTATGACGACCTTGAACTATATTGATATTGGTTTATTTTCCGCCGAGTTCAGGTTCTATTTTTGACGAGGTATTCTATATTGGATGCCTTGTTATTGATATGCTATCATTTTACGGATTTTTCTCCTTGGCAGCTTCAACATATATGACTTCTTGCGAGGACGATGACGGTTAGTTGTTACTGTCAATCTTTTCTGCTTTTTTATATGCGTCAAGGCTCCTGGTAGGCGTATCTTCCTGTCAATGTAATCGATTATATGAACGAAAGATTTATCTACATTGATATTTTCCAGCAACTCATTCAGCACTATTTTTCAATCATTGTTTAACTTAAATCTGATCACTATCCAACACTTCATATTACATTTTTTTTGGGATTCATGTTTCTTTATTTCTTTCTCCCTTATTTTATAAAAATTATAATTTTTTGTTGTTGGCAATTTTAAACGCCTTTCCATTATATCCCCTACACTCCTCTTAGATTCGAGTTCATTTAGACACACATCCACACGCACGCACACACCACACATACACACACACCCATCAACAAAGTCAAGAGTTATCTTTTCCTGAATTATTTAAAAGAAATCTTTAAAATCGATTTCAATGTAATTGAAAAATCTTTGCACGTTCTTCCAACCAACTTTCAGACATTAAAATGGTGCCACATGCTGCACATGGAATTTTCGAAAGGGAAGATTTCCAAACTCAAAACTGGCAAAGACAATCAGTTTCGGTTGTACGGAGAAGCCTATATTGCCGAAACGTGACTGTGACTTTTAAATTGAGCTATATGCCGCTGTCGAAGCTGTACAAAATCTATGTGGAAGAGGGTCTCCACTTAAGTAAGTACTTTTGTAATAACTTCTTGTTTGGATTTTATGATTTCTGTATCAAGTATAGAATTATATTTCATCCATATACAGAGAGTCTATGATATCCATGTTATCCTTTCGGCAACAGGTGAACAAAGATTGTTGAGTTATGAAGGAAAATTGGAAATGAAGGTATTTTAACGTAGAGATAGAGAAAGAGGGTGAAGAGGTAATCATTATTATTTGATGATTTATAATGGACTGTATTAGGAAGGAGTTTCAAATTCATTGCACTTATGTGATGCAGTAATTTATTAAATTATATGTAATATCCTCGATAAGGGAAAGGCTTACAAATAATGATACTGAAGTGAATCATTGTACTAACCTACTTTAAAAACTTGTCTTACTTATTTTTTTTTAATGAAGATAAATTCCTAATTCTGCGGGCTAAAGAGGATATCAGATATATCAGATCTTTACCCTGTACAGGCCGAATCATTCACGCAGGAATTGTTCAGTTAACTGGAGTTCCTTCTAAAATCTGAAATTCAAATATGTCAGCCATCCTTCATCAATATGCATATTTCAAAAAATTGTACTCTGTTTAATTTCGTGTCCATAACGTGTTACATAGATTGAAGATGTTGCAATAGATGACTTTTCATTTCCTCCAGTAATATCAGAATTTGAATTAGGTGTGGTGTATCTTGATTTAAAGCCATAGTAGAACTATTTAACTGATTTTGTGACTCTTTTTGAATTTATTTCATTCTAAGAAGTTGAAGGGTTTTGGTCGCCTTCGACATCAAAAGGATTTTTAAATCTGAGTTCGTTTATCCACTTTCTTAAATGATACGTGTTATGCCGGAATAAATTATTTTCTTAATTTCTGATAACATATGACCTTGGGGCCCCGTGCTTTTTAATTACTCTTGCCGGTTTCCATATTTTCCCATCTTGGTACACTAAGTTATCACTAGGATTAAAACTGATCTCTTTCCGTAAGCACCTATTATCATAATCTTGTTTCTGTATATGCTGTGCTAAATTATATATGTCATTTAACTTAGTAGGAATTCTTGATGTTAGTTGACTATCAATTATAGGTAGCTTCGTTTTCAATTTCTTACAGATTAGCATTTCAGATGGTGAGAAGCATAGTCTTGGTACTATCGTACTCCTTTGCTCTAACAAAGCTGCATAAAAATCTTTGCTCTGTTCTTTTTACTTACGCAATATCATTTTTGCTATATGAACTGCCTTTTCGGCCATTCCGTTAGATTTAGGATATCTAGGACTAGAGTATTTGAAAATGAAATTCCATTCCTCAGCAGTTATTCGTGACAATTTCTTGCGGTACTCCATGGACTGAAAAATATTCTTTTTAAAAGTCAAAATTACATCTTCCGACTTTTTCCCTTTAATTGATTGAATTTCCAGCCATTTTAAGAGGTAATCGACAACAATAAGATAATGTTTTGCCTCAAATTCGCATATATCTGCATCAATCTTTTGAAAAGGTAGTTCGGGAATTTGATGAGGCATCATAAGAATGTCTTTGTTTACGGTGTTAAAATTCTCCACATGCTGGACATTTCCGAATCATATTTTCGATATCTCTATACATGAATCGACAGTAAAACAATGAATTTGCCGTCAATATCGTTTTTTCATGCACCACATGTAACAAACTCGAACAAATATGTGATTTTCAAAAAAATACTAAATTATTTTCAATAAATATTTTATCTTTTATGCTCCAGAAAAACCTAAGATTTTCAGACAATTTATTTCTACTTTTTGGCCATCTCTTTTCATACAGTCAAATTATACTTTGCATTGTTTTATCTTTTTGTGTTTTCTTCTCAAATAATTTTCTTTTCGAGTTATTTCATATTTACACTATGAATCTTCAGGCATCTTAATATCAGGATCATTACTAGCATATCTAGACAACACATCTGGCACATGCAAATCTTTTCCGGGTATATATGTACTTCATTTCAATGTCATATACAGTTTACAATCTATTTGAGGGTATCTGATTAACTGAATTTCTCATAATTGCAAGCAAAGGCTTATGGTCTGTATGCACTATATATAATTCGATGTCCGTAAATGTAATCATGAAAATTTTGGCACGCATAACAAATTGCCAGAAACTTTCTCGATTTGGGTGTAATTTATCCTTATCAGGGGTGAAAGATTGCAGGATTGTTGTTTTTCCTAAGATTTCTTTAATGGAATACAACACCTTGGAATGTGCTGATGTTGATGTCCACTGAAATACCACATTTTTTTTTTCTTAACATTGGTTTTAATTGAGCATAAATTTCAGCAAACTTTGGGATGAACTCACGTAGGTAGTTTAACATTCCTAACACTTTTTCCAAATCATTCCTATTTGCCGGGCCTTTTATATTTTGTATTGCTCTTATTCTTTTTGGGTCAGTCGACATTTACTTACTAGAGAAACTGTGCCCTAAATATTTTAAATTAGTAATATTTTGTATTGAAATTTTTTCGAATTAAACTTAACGTTTATTTCTCTTGTCCAATCTATTATTTTTTGCAAATTCTCGTTGTACTTTTCTACAGTTTTACTACATACGAATATGTCGACAATATAAATAAAACATTCAGGTAATCTACCAAAATATTTCTCATTAAGCTTTTGAAATTTCTTCGGTGCTATACTGACACCAAATAGCAACACGTTAAATTGATACAGTAGTCCCCGCAATTAAGCACATGAACAAGGGCCCAATTTTTTGTGATTTTAGGCGGGTGTTGCCTATTCCCAATAAGCCCGATTATAAACAGAAAATGTGCTTTAATAAAAATCCCCGAATAAATGCACAAAATAATCGAATTTTTGCTAGTAAGCGATAGCCGACTACAAGCACAAATATGCTATTATAAAAAGTTCGCGATTTAAGATACAACAAACGAACTATTTCGTATAGAGTAGCTGTTTATACCTAAATTTGAAAAAATAACATAAATTTGCCAAGAAATACTTTTATTCAAGAGCAATGTATATACAGGGTATCCAAGGAATAGTGTGAAGCGGATGTCTAGAGGTAGAGCACCCTTAGGGCCTTAGGGATACCCGACTAACTCCATATATGTTCTGCGATTTTTTGTAATTTACGAGTTATGATTTCTTCGTGATTTTTTACCAAACTACTAATTCGAAGACATTTTTGGTCATAGTGACTTGAGTAATTCAGACAAATTGATGATTTTTTGTCTCAATTTACCTAAGTGTTAGGCCCACCCCATTGCAAAAAAATTGATTCCGTAGCTCATACCATTGCGCCAAAAAAAATTTTTAAATTCCTTAAAGTTCAAAATAATACAATGTGCCAAAGTCTTTGAGGGTTATTTAAAAAAAAAAAACAGTCACATAACATTTTCACTCAAAAGTGATTTTAAAAACTTCCCCATTTCACTGGCTATTTACCGTGTAAATTTCATTGAGATATCTCTTTGGCATCAAGCTAAAATTCTATTCAAAACGTACTAAGTCTTAAATCTGTTCCAACTGGAGTGCTAGATTTTTCGCACCTTTGATTGACTCTAACTCAGTAGGGCTATGTCCGATCGGAAAACGGGTTTCCTTGTTTGCCACCGAAATGATGCCATAGAGATATCTCAATAAAATTTATATGGTAAATAGCCAATGAAATGCGAAAGTTTTTCAAATAGTTAAGTGACTTTTTTTTAAATCGCCCTCAAAGATTTTGGCACATTTTATTATTTTGAATTTTATGTAATTTAAAAATTTCTTTTGGCGCAATGGCATGAGCTATGGAATCAAATCTTTTTGCATTGATTGGGCCTAACACTCAGATAAATTGGGACAAAAAATCTGCAATTTGTCTGAATTATTCAAATCACTATGACCAAAAATGTCTTCGAATTAGTAATTTGGTAAGAAATTAGGAAAAAAAATCATAACATATAAACTACAAAAATCGCAGAGCATACATTGGATGTTTCGGGTATTCGTGGGGGTGCTCTACCTCTGGACTTCCGTTTGACACTATTTCCTGGGACGCCCTGTATATAATGTGTATGACAAAATATACTTATACACCATTAGATTCACTTAAAATAATCAGAAATCTTTTTGTTGTGCCTTGGACTTTATGGACATTTCTATAATTTATTCTTTGAGTAATTTTAGGTTTTTTAATTCAAGAGCATTTGCAAGTAAGTATTTGTGCACAACATTCAGCGCAAGAGTCTCATCTTTCCGGCTTGATACCTTATTGGTAGGAGCATCACTTTCAAGAACGTCCAATATTTCTTCAATACTGCCTGGACGATCTGCTTTAAGCGTTATCTACTATCTCTTTGTCTGTTTATTAATTTTTCAAAACATACCAAGTTGTCATCACATTTTAGCTACTCGTTAAACTCCTCATCTTCTATACGCAATTCTATAACCTTTGAATATGGCATTTTGAGAACAGTTCATACAATACATGATTCCCTTTAGGCCCGAATTACACGTCTTCTCAGTCTACTTCGACTTAGCCTAAATGGTAAATGCATGTGGCAAGATTAAATTGCAACTTCGAATTCACCTGGGACTTCGACTGAAACTGAATTTTGCTCAAAGTGCAAAGTTGGTGTCAGCTGCGGCCAACTTCAGTTCAGAATATCCACGTTAAGGAAAAAATGTGGAAGGAAATCGGCAAAGTCGATGTCGTAATTTAATTACAAATTTCATCTCAGCATCGACTTCGAACAAATTTTCGCGAAGTTAAACAATTGGAATTCCGGGACGAATTTTCATTTTAAAAAATTTATAAAAAATATAAAAATGTAATTTTCTAAAACATTTTTCACTGCAATAAGTTTATATAACTAAGTTTCCATAAATTGTAAAAAAATAATCAAGGAAAATACTGTCAAATTAAAAAGTTATAACAGAAAATGTTGAAAGAGTTTTCCTGAAAGTCCAAACCAGCTAAAAAAAAACTATTTTCGATATGAACGACCTCTAAACACTAATGAATTGCACTGAAATTTTGTTTAGAAATTTAGCATTACATTAGCCAACATATTCTGAAGCATTCAGATATTTTAACACTTTTACAAATCCATACATTTTTGGGCCACCTTAATATAAGAATGCGCTGAACAAAAAAATAAATGAACCTGACTGTTATAATATGCGAGGAAATTTACATTGAAAATAGAAAATTTAAGAAGGGTTATTAAAAGCTATAAAGGGGGAATTGTTAATAGGCGGGGTTGCTAATAACAGAGTAAAAGTATTCGAAATTACTAGGGAAATGTTGCGGGCTTCGACAATATATGATAATAAAAGGGTTTTGGTAATAAGCTGGTTGTTATTATCTGGGGATTATTGTATATACCGAAAGGTGTACTAAAAACTGTTAGTTTTTTAGACTGTTCATCGAGACCTGATTGCCAAAACCCATCTTTCAGGTCTAACATCGAGAAAATCTTTTTAATCGCGCATAGCAAAATGAAAGTCTTCTAATTTAGGTATCAAGAAATGTTCATGTTTCATGTTTGTATACAACTCGCTTGGATCTAAACATAAGCGTAGAGACTCATTTGGTTTCTCCACTATAACTAAATTGTGTAACCATTCCGATGGTCCTACTTTTTTGGTAATTATCCTGCGGCTTTCCATTTCATCCAGAATATCCTTAAGAGTTTTCCGTATACTTATCGGAACACAACGTGGAGGATTATCTGCTGGTGTTACACCTATCCTCAGTTGCAGTGAACACATTTCTGGATATTTGCCTATGTCCGTAAATATATCTATATTTTTTTATATAAATTCATTCTTTGTTTCATTCTTAATTTGATGTACGCATTTTATTAACCCTAATTCTATATAAGTACGTAGACCTAATATTGGCTTAGCTCTCACGTTAATCTCACTTAAGTAGTAACACTCTTGTGTGTAACTGACAAAATGACTGAACCCTTTTGTTTTATACTATGGCCACCATAAGCTTCAAACTTCATCAGAGCTGAACTCAACTTGGGACGCGGATTAATCTTTTCGAATATATGAAATGGTAATATATTTACTTTATTTTAAATTCTATTTTAACTTTGCGTACTGTCACATGTTCATACCAATAAATTACATTGCGCTATATTATGTACGGAATCAATGTACAAATTCTCATCATCTTCAAGCTGAGAACACGCAATGTCGCTTACCTTATTTTTAATTTACTACACACAATAGCAAATTGATTTTTTGTATTGTAAATTGAACACTTTTTGTCGTAGGCTGGACAATTTCCATTGCGGTGTTCTTTGCTGCAATACTTGCATTGAGATATCGTCGGTATAACCGCGAGACTACTAATGTCACTACCATGTAAGTTAAATACAAATTTAAAACTTCAACAGACACTAAACTTCTTTTTAGGGTTCTGTACCCAAAGGGTAACAAGGGGAACCCTATTACTAAGACTTCGCTGTCCGTCCGTCACCAGGTTGTATCTTATGAACCGTAATAAGTAGACAGTTGAAAATTTTCACAGAGTGTGTACTTCTATTGCCGCTATAACAACAAATAATAAAAATAAAATAAAACAAGTAAAAAAGCTAGAATTGGTCTAAGACCAATTCTTATGATACCCTAGATGAATGCCCGTATTAAATTTCGTATGGTCACCGATCTATGCAAGCTTAACTTTTGAAGTGGTTTTTCGCATACATTTCTAGAACGGTACGTGCGTCGGACAGAAAAAATGATGAAAACCAATTTTATAGAATTTCGTATTCAATCCACTTCAGTAGCTAATTCTCTTTTAATGGAGAGTAAAGCTAACCCAGACAATTTGTCATCACCAATTGTAGATCACAGGTGGGACTTAATGAGTTTCACCCTGCTGAGGGATCACTTTGCACCTGCATTCCTTATTGGTAAGTTCCAGTGCCTAGTATCTCTCTGTACATATCTTTAAAAGAATCAAACTCTTGAGCAAGTTCGGCTTTGCTGTCGATGATGTCTGAGTCAGGGGCAGATCCAGCTGGGCATCGCAGGGGGGGGGGGGGGGCCTTGAAGACCACTGAAAAAAATTGCACTAGATCTTCTGAATTTTTCCTAAAAAATGATTCACATCTATTCTGCTGCACCTTTTGTAAAGAACGTAAAATTTTCTGGAAGCATTCAGTATGATACATTTAGGAACGCAGACCCTAGCTGGCACCTTGGCCTTCGGTCATGGTTGTTGAAGTCTATAGAGAAAACAGGAAGAGCGGATTCCTGTACATGAGCGCTGTTTTGCTCGGGTATTTGAAGCAGGACAGAGCCTATTCATGTTAATGCGATGGAAGGTTTGTTTTAATTGAAAACCATCTGCCAAAGGGTCTTTGATAAGCCTTCTATGTAAAGACGGTTTCTTAGAATATTATCGCCGCGGGCGTGGCAAAATAAACATTTAAAGAAATAATTATAACTCGTAATTGGAGAAATTCAGCGAATCCACACAACGGCGAACAAATCATTGTGCATGTAGTGAGTGCTATTACATTTAAAGCAAGAGATTAATTTTTAAATAATTTTTTTTTTATGATTTCGTAAAATGCAATAGTTTTGTTGATGAATGCACGTTTAAATTTAGTACAATTCTGAGTCTTGGACATGCGTGAATACATTCAGTATTTATACAGCAGATCTTAGCAGCTTCAAAATTGCTCTTAGTTTAGCGATAAGTACAACCAAGTAATAAAAGCGAAATAGTCTGCTTTTTTCACACCTATCAATTATATCCATGTCCAGAACTGAAACACTACCCAAAGAGAAAATTTCTTTTTGACCAGAATGTTAGAATCTTGGCAAAACGCAAAGGCAGAAAAGGTTTCTGGTCACAGGTCAAAACTATCAGTAGCAACTTCAGCAGTTCCTCTATTACGTCACTACTTTACAATGAAGTGATTGTTGACTCCCTGAATAAAACTATTATTTAGACTGTTAGATTCACTTCAAATTCTCCTTTTCCACCCACTCTACATCTCCCTTGTAGATGTGTACAAGAGCCAATACACAACCATACGAGAGATATGTTCAAGGTCCTTAAGGAGATCAATACTTGTCTTATTCGAATGCTTGTAAACTACTTCACGTTCAGCCTATTCCCAATAACGGAAAGGGTAGCGATCCCTCAAATTATCGACCAATTACAATCACTTCGATTCTTTAAAAAGTTTTTCTCAAAATACTTAGTAGTAGAAGTAGAAGTATCTAGAAACTATTCAAACCTACAACGATCGCCAATATGGCTTTTCTTTTTCTGACTTTTCTTATGGAACGTTGAAGCCGTAGTCTTCGAAATTTTGGTGAGTCCAAAATTGTTGCACTTGATATTTCAAAAGTTTTTAGTACAATAAAAATGTCTTGGACTGATCGTTTTCAGAGTATACGTAAAAAACCTAAATTTTTATATGGCAAAACCAAGAAGAAGTTACCCGATTTAGTCCATTTTTGAAATTTTATTTGAATGAATACACCATGCCCCAAATTTCAGCACTCTATATCGATGCGTTCTCAGGCAGTGTCCAAATATATAGTGGAAAATGAAAGTTTTGTATGGCAACCCCACGAAGGAGTCGCCCGATTTGTCTCATTTTAAGTGTACGCATTCAAGAGTTATTCATTCTCATTCATTACTATCATCATAAGTAGGCATTTTTTTTTTCAAATGATAGCGCTATTATTATTTTTTCAAATGACAGCAATATTTTTTCACATGACGCCTACTCTCATTTCAAAAAATTAATAAAAAGTACATAGTGTTAAATTTTGTACAATGGTACGGAACCCTTCGTGCGCGAGACCGACTCGCACTTGGCCGTTTTTTTTTATTATAATGACAAAATTATTGGTACTGAACCCTAGGATTGGATGACAAACATCATGTTTTTTGGATTTTAGGTATAAAATTGATAAATCAAGTTGTAGTTTCTTATCTACGTTACCATTAACTTCAAAATTGGATTTTGATACTCTATTCAGATACGCGATTATGATATTGCTAGTCTCGCGGTTATACAGTATCACCGACGATATACTTATTATTGATGGCTTAACATTTGATATATTCCTCTGTACATTATTCTGTCCCAAAGACCTGGAATTACAATAATCAGTTTGCTTTTTATATTACAGAAATTACTTTTAAAATATTTATTATTTCTCATATTTTTACAGACATAATCCAGATCTTTTTTAGGTCCATTTTCCTGCATTTCTTTCGCTTGTGTGTTGGTTATCTTTGCTAGTCTGCAATACTCTTTAGCCTTAGTCAGCGTTAATACATCGAATTTTAACAACTTAGCTTGTATATTGGGATCAGCTATTCCGATCACAATTCGGTTACGCAGCATAGAATTTTTCTGGTCCCCAAAATTACAGCTTTCTACTAATTTAGTTATTTCGGCCATGAAATGATCAAAGGGCTCTCCCTCTCGCTGGCAATGTGTGTAGAGATGTGCTTTTCGTAAGCCTCATTCACTCGCGGATTGCAGTAATCTTCAAATGCTCTCATAACGGCGGTGATTTTCTTCCGCTCATCTTCTGATAGGTTGAAAGTGGTGAATAATTCAATTGCCGCATCCCTAGTACAATTTAAAAATCTAGGCACCTTTATTATTTTATCCTTTTTGTAGCTGTGGCATATATGGAGTATAATTCCTTAAATTTAACAAAATTATCTTTCAAATTTCCTTCTAGGCCTAATGGACCTGGTTTTTTTTGCAAAATTCATTTATTTCAACACAAAAATTTTTATTTCCTGTTTTTTGCCGTCACTTATTTTTCATAACTGTATCACTATAATCCGTCATGTGGTGTTGTGCTGGGATGGATAAATAAAACATAATCCGAGTAGCTTATTTATTACTTGACTGCAGATAAGTGACTGACTCCTATCTTGTATGGATGCTAATGATTAGCGAACTATAGAACATGTAGCGGTCCATGATAGAGAATATTTTGTTCAAGAAAGAATTTTTTGGGATTCTCCGGTATATAGCAAAAGCTAAAAAATGTTCTAATTTGTTATTTCATCACACAACCCATTAATTTTTGGTGACAAGTTTCAAGTCTTGGTTTGACTCATCAACAGGTCACAAATATCGAAATTGTGTGATTTGAAAAACAAATGAAAAAATGAAAAAAAGAAGAAAGAAATGAAAAGTTTGAGAAAAATAGAAAAAACAATTTTTGTTTTATTTATTAAAAAAATTTAAAAAATTTTAAAGAAACAGATTCATTCGAAGCGAATCGAACCTGTATACGCCACGCAGTGGGCTGAAAAATAAAGAAGAAAAGGAAGAAGAAGAAGCGTTTCGGTCAGCAGAAAACCTTACACTCATCGGTGCAGCTTGGCTTTCTGCCTGCTGCAGACGCTTGAAAATAGATCAAACTGATCTCTTCTCATATAAACTCAGAAATAAATTCTGAGAGAGAATAATGCACATTGAAGTCTATTGAAATCTTACACACTTACAACAGCATGGGTTCTGTCAGACTAGCTATTCGTTACCAACACTTGATTCGACACGTCAATTTGTATTTCTGAGCCACTATATACAGCAGACATAAAAATTCGTCTATCATAGGGTCAACTAAGTCCTGACGAAGTAATGAACTCCAGTAGATGATCACACCTATGGTCGACATCGGAACTATAACTATAACACAGTATTATAAGTATATTGCTGTCAGATGACTATATGCAGTTTAACCATGTCTGTCAGTTCCCTGGTATGAGAATGGGTGAGAAATTTCTACAATGTAAAAGGCCGAGAGTATATCGAGAAGTTCCTGGTATTTAAAGGTAACTTAAGAAATTTTAGTATTACCTGAATGACAGGTATGTCAAAAGGTCCTAACATACCCATTTTTTTCGTCTTGTTAATATCATTAACATTATTTTGTATCTGGGAGCCATACATCTCATGTTTTGCTGATAGACTATAGAGTTTTGACTTTTTTTTGTCCGACGTTTAATGTATAAGAGCATCAACCACATGGTTGAGTCCGGTTCGTAATAGTCCATAAATATTTAAAAAAACAAAAAAAAATACCTATACAAAACCCATAAAAAATAAACCCCTAATCATTAATTTTGTCCTAGAAAAAAAAAAATATCCGCCCCAAAAAACTTTTCACAATTATTTTGGCTCCAACGGTTTTTAAACAAAACTGTCCAGAAAATATTCAATGATGTTCTGCCTGCCAATTAAGACATTGTTCTCAACTTTTCTGATAATAAATTTCCCTTAAGAGCCATTATGTAAATTTAACGTCCATTGTTCCAGGAGTGTTAATAACCCAAAAATTGTCGATGGGACAAGCCTTGTTGACACTTTCCAGACAACCAATTTTTAATTGCTCATAAAAGTGCCTGGGAGGGATTTTTTGCTGTTGTTTTGTATTAATGGAATTAAGAATTTTACGACTCCTGCATAGGTTTGAGATGTTCTATGAACATAATTTATGTCCCTTGGCTTCGTGATTTGAGTGTTTATTTGCTCTAATCATAATCATGTGAAGGGAAATTGTTGTTGTTGCTATTGTTGTTTCAATTGAAATTGAAATTAATTTTAATTTTATGATAAAGCAAGTCTTTATTTTGCAACTTATTAATTAGTTGGTCGAAATGAATTGCCCTCATTAACTATGTATATAGAGAGAGAAATTAATTTAAAGTTTCATTAATTGCTTAATTAAAATGTTTTCCAATTTGTTTGTATTACTTTTTCGTTGGTGGAATCAATAAAAGATTTGTATTTGTGGTGACTAATACTGTGACATTTTATATCTCTCTATTTAGGAAATTGAATTTTATTTGTTATGTGTATGTATGTTAGCTATTATAACCATGAAAATGAAGTGATAATATCGCATTCATTAGCGAAAATGTCAATAAAGGCTGGCTTCTAATTTCAATACTGACTTTTGTGAATTGATCTTAATGTTGTTTTTGTTTTTACGTAATAGGGCGTTTTCACTATATCGAAACTACGTAATGTTGATGAAGTGATTTCGAAATCACTGTAGGTGTTTTCAATACCGCTGAGATGATTTCGTTTGACAGGTGCTATACATAATTACCAAATTGGCATGTAAAATAATTAATTACATAAACAAGGCTTTTGTTATTAAAAGGATATATTGTCATATAAATGTCAGCAACTATTAATATAATATTTAATTTAATTTTAAATTTCTTCCTTACAAATTTATTGACGAATGTATACAACAAATGTTAAATGATACAGTTTGCGAAAAAGTGGAAACCGAAAATGGGCGCGTTCGGGAAAATTTTCGTGATTTCCGACGTGATTTCATTGAAATTACGCAAAAATGAGATGATTTCGATTTAGTTTTTTGTACTGGAAATTACGTGATTTCGAGGGTGATTTCGTCGAAATTATGCTGAAACAGCGAAATTACGTGATTTCGATATAGTGAAAATGCCTTATAATATCATTTTTTTTCGGGATTGTATTTTTCAAAATGCCTTTTATTTGTATACAAAAGTATTTTTTTTAAACCGAAGCTAAGAACAATTTTTTGTTTGTTTTCATAATGAGAAAAAAGATGACGTGTCTGTCTTCTGGAAACGAAGAAACTTTTGCGAAAAAATTTAAGACGGCTTTATACTCACTCTGAAAGTGAGCAAAGGTAGAAATTGATCACCCCATGGTGCAGGTTACCTTTCGACCTAAAAATATTAGTTACGTATCTACCGATATTCTACAGGAGCACATTACTGAAATTTCATTGTTTTATTTTTCCAACTAGTCCATTATTGATCCAAACACAGATGTGTCACGGGTTCAGGTAATTTACTTTAAAATTCTTATTTATTTGTTAAGTAATTACATATATCAAGAATATTAAACATATTTTGCAAGATCTATGAAGGAATTATTAAAGTACAGCTTTAAGTCTTCGTAACGGTCACAGAAGGATTTGTACCTACCAATATGGCTTCATAAAAATAATAAAAAAAAAAAAGATGCACTGAGTAAGGCTTGAGAAAAATAATTAGTGAGCTGTTTTTGAATCCATTTCAAAAGTAATTTTCCGTGTTCAACGCAAGCTATCTCTCTAGATCATCATTAATTCAGTCCATCGCACTCTCAACTTATCCCAATGACTTTGATATCTAGATTTGTATATGATAAGTTTCCAGCTGATAATTAATATCGTCTAGTAATAAAAATATCGAACAATACGATTCCCAGAATGGAGCCCTGCGGCACTCCATTTGTATGATAAAAAAAAAAAACATTTCGAACAATGCCGTAAAACGGCTTTAGGAATATCATAAGTTTGGATCACTTTTTATACCCTAGAAACTTATAGGCTATACAGAGTTTGTCGTTCCGTTTGTAACGCTCAGAAATAATTATGGTAGAGCAAAATGGATTGGATAATACTAAAAGTTATTTTAAGTTTTGCATGTCTGTTTGCCTTATCGTCTGTCTGTCCGTCCTTATGATAATTCGAGAACGCGTGTACCTACTTAGAAAGCTGAAATTTGCACACGGACTTTAAAAAACAAAAAATAAAATTAAGTTCGAAAATGGGACAAATCGGGTAACTCCCTCGTAGGGTTGCCATAGAAAAATTTCGTTTTCCGCTATATGTATATTTGGACACTGCCCAAAAACACGTCGACGTATCGATAGTAATAGCAATAGTATATAAAATTTCGAAAATGGACTAAATCGGGCAACCCGTTCTAGGTGGACTTGTACGTACACTGTGAAAACGATCAGTCCTAGACATTCTTTTTGTACTAAAAACTTCTTCAGAATATGAAATCCTATAAAATTGGTTATAATAATTCTTTCTGTCCGGCGTACCGTTCTAGAAATATATGCAAAAAACCACTTTTTACTTGTTTTAAGTAAATTTACATCGAATTTTCGAAACTGAATGACAAATTTCAATATGTTTGTATTGGAGTGTATAAAATAGCACAAATATTACAATGTGTATTAAAGATAGAGCCCTAGAATTTTAAGCAAATATGCGATGAAAGCTAAACGGAATCTGAGTAATATTGCACATAATTTGCTTAATTTTACACAAAACTCTTTAAGTTTTTAAAGAATGCAGAAAATAACTTTTCAGAAATTTGCTAAATATGTATACTAAAACTCTTAAAATTATCGAATTTTTAAACTTGAACCACTAACATTAGAATTATTACCTATGTCACCAAACTAATACTTCTTAACACCTCGTTTGTGCTTCTTTTTTTTTTCTATTCTGAATTTAAGTTTCACTATTAAATCGATAAAATTCCAAAATAATTAGCTTTACCTCTGGCTATTTAAAGGATCAACCAATTCAACTCAATTCAACTGAAAATAATCCAAAAATCCTGTAAATATGATTCATATCGACCCGAAATCCTATCACATGCCTTATAATCCAACTACAGGGCAGCAAGTTGGGGGGTGTTCAACCAACAATTATTGCAACAATTTGGCTCGCTCTATGCTTGTGTCGATATAAGTCCAGTGATTGTAATTTTAGATAAAATCTGCAATTAATATGTAATTAGCTTCCAATGGAGTGGTTCCAGGGATAAAAGCTATTCTAAATTGCAATTTAATTTGGCAACCGACCATACTGCGTTTTCCATGAAAACTTTCAAAGTAAACGAGGCTTTCATATATAACTTCAACCCTGGGTGCCCTTCTGTTAGTCGGAATTTACGGGTAAATCGAATTTTATAGGCGGGTAAAAAAAAAACTTTAATAAAGAAATTTCATTCTTCGTTGACTAATAAATAAATCATCCTTAAAGCTGATAATTGCATGAGACTGATCCCAGAGTTGGTAAAAAAAAAAAAAACAAAAAACAAAACAAAATTGTTTACTGCCGTAAAAAGCGCTCAACATTTTTTCATTATTTCTTCGCATCCCTTGTTGGGCACCTGTGCAGAAACGAAAAAAAAAACTAATTCAGCAGCGACGTTACCACTTCTCCAGATATTATTTTCGCACCTCTCCCGAGGCTTAGATTAAACTCGTAAATAAATAATGAACGGTGTGCAAATAAGTAAGTAGACCCTGGGGGATAGGGGCCCCATTTGCAATACACTCATAAACATTATAAAGGGATTTTTTATTATTATTTTTTTTTTGTAAAAGAACAGCAGAAAATCACCGATTTTCTAGTAAGTTTTTCTGATAACAACAATATCCCTGGCTTTAAAGCATTGTGTTCAGCCTAGGGCGGAGATTTAAGGACTTGCAACCATAAATCCATGAAAATGATAAATTGAAGGGCAGTTCTTAGGTTTCATACAATCTTGGGATATAAGAATTTTTTTTGTTGTCGAAGTGTGTCGCCTATTTTTTATGGCCCTTTTTAGTTCCACTTTCTCAGAATAAATGGGTCCTTGGCAAATGAAATTATTTTTATCCTGAATTTGGAGAGTTTAGTTTTACCTTTGAACATTCGTGTAAAGTTTTAAGAGTTTCGATCATTGCCGTCCGGCATTTAAAGTGACTTTAAGCAGCATACGAAACTTTTGGAATTATTTCAAGTTTCAGCTATCTTGTATAGGAAGTTCGTTATGTATATTCTATGATACCCCTTTTTTTACACGTACGATTTTATTGTCGAGCCCGTTAATCAATAAATAAAATCGGTGAATCTAAATTTCTTGATAGCGATGTTGGCCGAAGATTGCAAATATGATGCATAATTTTTTGGATTGTCAGCATTTTCTGAAGTCATGCATTTCTGAGGTGAGGTACCTACACGTTGATCCCAGAACGGAAATACCAACTTGCAACATCGATGGAATATTTTTAATTTCAACCATCCTTAGGCAACTGTCGAATCATCTTGTGATTTCAACCTTCGTCGGTTTAGTTTTCCGATCAGGCCTTGTTGTGAGGAACTTAAAAGTGAAATTATAAAACCCAAAGGCTCCCCGAAATCGCTGACCGTCAATGTCAGCTCAGTAAAAACCATTGAAGGATTAAGGTTGAGAAGAAAGCATTTATTATATATTGGGTATCATTTGTGTCAAAAACTGCAAACATGCCTGAAATAGATTAGTAAGCTCACGTGGTGTCATTAAAAAAAATAAAAAAAAATAAAATAAATAAAAACTCACAGTCTTATGCACAACCAAAGAATAATTTCGAGCACGTTGACTCCCACAATTCCATGTCCTCTCAAAAGAAAAAAAAAAATAACAAAAGATAAAATTTGAAGAAAAATTTTTCTTTCCAGGAAGTATACGACAAGCTTGTTTGTCCCGAAAGCCGTCAAAAACACTTATCCACTTCTGCAGGACCAATGTAAACAAACAAAAAATCATAAGTAAATGGGTTCAGGTTTCTCAGTTCAGTAAAATTATAACTGAAATGTCCTTTAAGCAAGATGATCGACCGAAAATAAGCTTCTCTTGGCGCGGATGAATTATTACAAGACAGAGAGGAGGGATGGGTGCCATTTATTTCAAGTCTCAAGCGCATCAAAATACCCTGAAAAATAAATTTGTTATGATTTTCCCAAGGCTTCCTTTTAAGTATGACATTTGTCGCCATCACCAGGACACCAAATTTTCACAGCAAGAGCTTTTCGTCCGCCTTGCTTACTTTCCAGGGGATGGGTGTTCTATTCTATGTGCATGACTTTGCCAGGCTCTAGAGGTATCCACAAGCAAGTCGAGTCGTTAAGTCCCTTTTCAATTAATTGACTCCATTAGGGTTGTTGTAGTTGTGAAATTTGTTGGAAGCCAAAGGTATACGTACATAATAAACTATAAATCGGATCTAGTCAGGCTAAAGGCATGAATATGCGCCTCAAAGTTTCGTATTGATCTCTCAATTGCCGGAGGTTAATTCTCACTTCATTAAACTTCAGTTTGATTTTGTACCGGGCGCACAGTTAAAACTAGCTCTACTATATATATACACTGATGATGATGATGATGATAGGGGCCTTATACAGATTATCGAAGAAGTTTAGAGTGCTATGGAGCATAATTCTGCAGAAATCATTAAAGTCTATTAAAGCATAAGGATGGCTCCATATTATGTTGGATATCGTTGGCCGCGCGTATGCTTCCCATCATTCACCCGGTGAAGAGAACTTATAAATTCCTCTATGCAGTTAATCTGTAGTCTCGGCCTTAATAAATAGCGGCTATAAGGGAAGCATGTTGATTCAACGCTAAAATCAAATCGGCGACCCTATAATGTTCTATTTAGCGCTCAACGCCTGGAACAGAATACGCTTAAAGTGATTTTAAGAGGATTTAAGAGTTTCAAACAATGAGTAAAGAAAATACAATTTTCGATTTCTTAATAAAAAGTTTTCAATTTCATCGAAGAAGCTAAATTTATTGTTCTTTTTAATTTAACTTTTTGACGAAGTATAATAGAAGTGCTCGCTCAGGCAGTCAAGAAATTGGCTTATCCAATTTTCAAAGTTACTAGTAAAGTTTTCAAAGCAAACAAGGAAGGAAGTCTAATTCTATAGGCGTTACGGAAGTACTGCTCAGGAAGGGTGTATCCGTTCTGGTGATTTTTAAGGGTATTTTTTGTTTTTGTTTTATTTTATAAAAATTATTGTCATTAAGTTCTTTTAGTCCTGGCAGGGGACAGACTTCAGTTTATTTCAGGACCTTCCAGTAAGATATGAATTCTAATAAATTAGTTCCTCTGAAAGTTGTTCTGGAGGCGTGCCGTAAGATAGATCCAATATTAATATACTGAAATGCCATTCCTATCCATTCAGTGTGCTTCGCCTTGACTTCTCATATTGATTTGACCTGATTCGGATAATTATTTTAACAGATTTAATTCGCTATCTTCGAATATGGTTATAACTTCGAAAATGTTTTCGTTATGATTGTACAAATCACAATGGAGTTTGATGTAGAAAGATTTAAGATCAAATTATTAGTCTAATGTTCTAGAGTTCTAGTGGGCATGAAAATATGTACAATTTAAAGTCATTTGAGTATAATTTAAACAATTTAACAGCTCTGACAATGTTCTTAATAAATATGTAAAATAGCAGCGGGCCCAAAGTAGACTCCTGCGAAACTCCGCAATTGAATGGATAAACACTTGAAGTAAAGGGTATACCATTTTATAAGAGCATTCATTCGCTTACGATTGTAGAAATAGATTAAAATGAGTTTATTATATGGGCTGCTAGAAAATTAGGACTTTGGCTGATATAACTGTAATATCTCTAATAGAGTTTGGTTCTGCGGAGGGTACCAGAAGCAGGCATGTTGAACACTGGATGAAGTCAGAAACATGATTGATATTTAAATATCTTTGCATACTCTGATGTCCTCTATATATCTACACTCCTCCCCTTCCACCCGCATTCTGAAAATTTTCCAGCCTGTTAACAATTTACTTGTGTCTTCGTTGCCCACAGTTCATGAAAAAATAATGGAAAACCATGTGTTAGACTGATTACAGACTAAAATAATATTTTTACTAGTCAAATCGCATGTAGTGCGGGGACTTGTTTGTGTTTTCGTTATTGTGACATCGTAAATTAATTTTTTTTTTCAACTACCTATAGCTCAACAAGGATTTTATAATATTTTCAATCTAAAATAGATTTGTAAATGTGAGAGGAATTGGATCCGGTGCTTCAGTTGATGCATTTAGCTGCTGCACTTATCTCACTTTGTATGGCTAGCTGTAATATTTATAAACCTTCATGAAAGAAATATTTATGAAAAAATTACAAATAAATATCCCAGTAGACATATGAATACATGTGTTCTCCATCTAACCATCAACCCAACAACTCGCATCACTTTAATCTTTTCTAAATGCTCTAGATACATCTACTTATTACAATCTCATCATAATTTTTCTTACTCTAATTATAAAATAATTGCATAAAATCACTCGTAAAATATTGCAATAAAAAAAATCCATACATTATCATTATCTAAATCACGTTGTGGAAAATGTGATGATTTAATTAAATCATCAATCGGGGAATGTGTATCCGATTGATGATTTAATTAAATTCAAACAACAAACAAAACCTAATAAATCGCTGATTTGGCCTTGCTACTAGGTATACCAATTCATTCAGCTCATGACGCGTTCATCATAATACTAGAGTGAAAAAAAAAAATGATAACACCTTTCAATCACTATAAATCTTAAAAAACAAATTTTATTACAAAAATAAAATACGTAACACTTCACAAAAATGCATAAATTAACTCTCCATTCAATAGCGCACTAATTAGGAACACAAAAAAAAAATATGTATATTTATAAAAAAAACTAAATAACTACCTTAGCTACGAGATGCAAATCTACGTATAAATCTCAAATTATTAACTTCTTCAGGATTTATTGCGATAAGTCGAAGAGGGGACGGTGGTTGACCATTTCGGCGAATATTACGTCGCTTTTTCTCTAAATCATTCTCTTCATCATTGTCACGGTCATTGTTATCTGAAGGTTTACTACCATCAACTACTTCATTATTATCGTCATCGTCATTGTCGTCATCACTTTTCGTACCAAATCCTCTTCCTGAAAGACTTATTAAGAGTTTACTATCACCATTAGTTTCCGCATTTCCATCATCTGTGTCTCCTTCAGTATTTGAAGGTAAGTTCGCTCTAAGGCTAAATTCCGTTGAACCAGATTTATTATATTGGTAGCCACCTTTCGAACTTGTTAATGGTTTCGATTCATGAATTAAACTTTCAGTTCCGGTTGCTTTATTGTATTGATAGCCTCCGCTAATAGTTGCAGTGGCAATTTTATTATCACTTCCTGATGAACCCTTTTCATATTTATATCCCCCTGTAGCTGTAGTTTCCATTTTATTGTCATTTCCTGATGAACCCTTGTTATCTGCTGCTAAAGCTGCTTTTAGATCACTCGAAATACTAAATTCTTCTTCATCATCAGTATCGTTGTCATTATCAGCATTTTCTGATTGTTTTTGTACATTAAATACAGCACTGACAATTGAAGAATCAGAGTTATTTGAATTATTTGCTGTTTTATCATTTTCATCATCATCATCATCATCATCATCTTCACCTATTCTTTCAGCAATTTTCTTTGCATTATCTTCACTTGCACTTGTTTCTTCATTATCTTCATCGTTAACTTTGAGTAATGTAATCGGGGGCAATTTGGAATTATTATCATCATCACTTTCACTAGATACACTAGAGACGATTATTTTATCATCACTATTTTCACCTTCACCAATTTTAATACTAGTTCCGAGCTTTACTATTTTCATATTATTATCTTGACTTTCACTACTAATTGCCCTCGGGTCAATTTTTTCAGTTTGTTTTATTTTTTGTCTTAAATCTTCATCTTCATCGTCATCATCAATGGTTGAAGAGAAAGTTGAAATTATTGATATTGATTTATCCATTATAGAACCATTGGGCACGTTAGAAGACTCTGAATCAATATTTGCATTCAAAATGGTATCTTTCTTATCATCATCATCATCGTCATTGTCGTCGAAACTTCCTTTAAGACCTATTTCTGTAACTTTTGTTGTTGTTGCTGAAGTTGTGGTACTAGTAGTAGTAGGAGCACTAGTAGTAGTAGTTGTTCCTGCAGTTGTTGTTGTTGTTGTAGGTCTACTTGTTGTTGCTACTGGAGCTGTTGATTGACCTCCAATTCCAAGAAGACCAGCAAATCCAAGTGAAGATAAAAGTCCCGGCCGATTCGGTATATCACTTGCACTAGCATTATTGTTAATTATAGCTGTATTTAATGTATTAAATCTAGTATATTTCTCAAGTGGTCCACCACCATTGAAGATTCCAAAAAGTGGCCCTCTTAACCATCCTTGGAATGCCTTAATTGTGTTGTTGTCTTAATAATAAATAGAAAGAAGAGTATATATATATATATATTTTTTTATTTATATTTGTAGTTAGAAAAATATCCTACCTGGTCGAAATAATATATCCAAAGATCTTTGATCTATAAAAGGATGTCCATTTGTACAATTGAAGGTCAGTAGAACAAGAACGCTCAACCCACTGAGGAGTGAAAATAGTGAACAAGACAACTTCACCATGGTCTTTGTGTAAGAACGTGCAAATTTAATGTGGCCCGTGATTATTTAACAAGAAGAGCTTTTATATGCTCGGTGTATCGTTCCGATATATTCCAAGTGTCTTCTGTATATACCTGCGTTTTTCTTCTCTGAGTTTTTCAGAAAATTTGATGAACGAGAAGTTGTACTGCTACCAATACTACTACTACTACTATTACTACCATTGATGATGCCCATGTACAATCAAAAGGTTAAACTCGAGGTAAAAAGAAGTCTCTATTATATACCATAACGACAGCATAGTTAGTAATCTACAAATCAAAAGAAACAAAAAATACATTTTTTTTTTTAAACGAAGAAATAATCTTTCTCTTCCATTATACTTAGAGGTAGGTGAAACCAGTTCACCTCATCTCGACAGATAAATCTTTGATTGTGATGGCTAATTTTGTAGCAACTAATAGCTTTATATTGACATGACATCTGCGGTCAGATTTTTGCTTCCATTATGATTGAGGGTTTACGGTTTTCGATCACCATGAAGTGAGCGGAAGTTTTTAAAAAAAGGTGAACTCTCTCATCAACCATTGAAGAAAAAACCTCCGGTCAAATATCGATTTCATGAATAGTAATCACTTCTAAATCTGACCGGGGGCTTTCCAAAATGGAATATACCGCAGTCTTCCTGCCTTTCAATATAAATATTCATTTCGGCGTGATTAATGCAACCGCGAGATATAAGATTTGTTTATGTTTTGATGTTGTAATACTTTCTGCCAGATCGTCTGATTGGATGAGTGCAAAAGATCGTAAAACGTGGTCAGATCATTCATTACCCGGTAGAGGTCGGTCGGTCGGTCTAATTGTAATGGTTTTGTCTTACATGAGTCACGTTGCTTTCTTAATTTTTTTTTTATCATGTTTCTGGTTTATCAGGTTCCAGAAAATTGTCCATGGTCAGTTATTGATGACCTCACAATATTCAATTCTCCTCTGCACTTTCACATCATTATCATTGTTGCTGTACAATTTTATATTTTTTTTATCTTTGATCTGTAAATCTGACAGACTTGAACCATCCAAGTAAAAAATTGCATACAAAATTTTTCTATAAAATGTTGTTGTCTCTGAAGAATTCAAAAATTTGGATATTGGGTACATGGTAGTGTTTGAGTATAAATAAAGAAGCTATGAAGCAGTACCTATTTGAAATTGGCGTTTAGGGTTAATGATGGAGGCTGGATAATTGGAATGAATAAGTGGATTCGGTCAATTTGTTAGGGTCGATTGTTTCAGAAGTCTTTACAATTACCCCAAAGAGTTTAGTGGCATAACTATAATGAGTTTTGTGTTTGTTTTTTCTCACTTAATTATTATGTTGAAGGCTTTGAGAATAATTTTGTTGAAGGACTGCATACATGCTGTATAGACTTTAAAATGAAGACACATCTGCGCAATCACCTTATTAAAAAAAAAAAAAGAAATCAAATCGTAGAACCGTGGAGTTTGAATTTATGATTTATAATTTCTGCTATATATACAGATATGTTTGCGCATTGTTTTAAATTCACTTGCGCATCATGATAATTTTTTTTTCGAATTTTTACTTTTTTATCTTTAGTTTGTCTTTGATAATCTTTGAATTATTTTCACAGAAATGTGAGTTAAATTTTGATGATGAGAGTATTAAAAGTGATAACGGGTCACCGCATTATTTATGTAACTTAGTATACAAAGAAATAAGAATAAATTATTGGATGTATTCAGAAAATAAAAGGTCAAGGTATTCTACATTGTAAGTCTACGTTTAATCAACTTTAATAGCAGCTTGCTTTTGACTACATATTGCAGTACAATCATGCGCTTATGGAAGAGTATATTTTCTATCGTGAATGTAATGAGTCGATTATTATCAGGCATAACCACATGATACCAGGCATGAAACAAAAATTTAATAGATGCCGCACAAATCCATGATTGAGGTTAAGTTAACAATATTTTCGATTAATATGTTAACTATATATGTACATATATTCACTGTTAAGAAACACACTATTTGAGACCTCCTCATCGAAATGCTAGTAGTCTTACTAGTTACATGAATATAGTTGCAGTCGGATTGTAGATGCAGATGCGCAGATGCAATGGAAGTAATGTGGAAATGTAGTTATTAATTTCCTTTAATGAAAGTTGCATTTTATATGATCTTTAATCTAATTGTGTCGAAATTTAAGCGCTTTGATTTTAACTATTATTAATTGAATGTTAAACAACTGCATAATATTTCGATCGTCTTAATCTTTGCATGAAATACTATGATTTTTTAAACAAGTCCGGCTACATATGGTTACCCATCAAAGGCAAATTTTGTAGTAGACATATTATTAGCATTATGTGGATCGAAAATTTTCTTTAACAAAACAAATACAAATTTGCATACTTAATGCTCATATATTTCTGAAATGAATTGGAATTTGAAATGTTTGTTTTGCCTGCAAGGGGTGTAGTGCTATTTCTTTTAAGTATTTTACGCCTTAATGAAAACACTATGTAAATTTTTTAAATTGTTTCTAGTGAAAAATTTGAACACTTTTCAGCTGTTTTTTTTTTCAAATAATAAAATTACATTTTGTGGAAGCTACAAACAATTATACCAAGATTAGCCTGCGCATTAGGACATATATTCATATTCATATTTATTTGAAGAAATTGTACACAAGATATTTATTTTATAAAGTACTTTCTTATAAATTAATTAACCAAAAAATAATTTTAAAATTAATATAACTTATACTATAGACTAAATTAATAAATTTAATTCAATTCAATTTGATTCAATTTAAAAGAAGAAATCATATAAGTAAAGATAGAAGTAAATAAAAAGAGAAAAGAAAATTTAGCAAACGAAAACAAAGAATTATTTAAATATATATACAGGGTGTCCCGTAAGTCGACGTCAAGCCGGAACCGGATGATAGACCAAATCGTAACAGTTACCAGAAAAATATAAAAAAAATCTAGGTCATGTATTTTTCAAATTATAGGCATTTCTTTTGTTTTCGAGAAAATGTACACCTTGTGATGGTTTACTTTTTTTCAATTTTATTTTTCTTATGTAATCCCGAATAGTGCTTATGTATCATGTTGCTTTAAGTTCTAAGCCAACTGCTCCACCTTGGAAGAAAATGTCACATTTTGACGAGTTAAGAATATAAAATTATTAATTCGTTGAACTTTTACGGAAAAAAAATTTTTTTCTTCAAAAAAACCCAGTTTCGAAAAAAAATTTTCATCTACTAAAATTGAATCTAGTGTACCCAAAGCTTGCCTTAAGAGTGTAACTTTAAGATTCTCGCTTGAGTGAGACGAAGAGTCATTCCATGAAGTGTGAGTGAGGCAGATAGTCACGCTTTCGAGATGCTAACTTTTTGTTAAATTTAGGACAAATTTTCTTTAAGTGTAAAATTAAACATCAATTATTTGGATGCTAAGATTTATTATTTACAAAAGATGTTCAAACTGCCTTCCTTCAGCTGCAATACAAGCTCGACATCTTCTTAAAAAAGATCGGGTTATCAGACGGGCAATTCTTCCGCTGTTGACAAATTCAACTGCTTCAGTAATTCTTTGCCGAAGCTCAGCTAAATTTTCAATTGACTTCTTATAAACTTTCTCTTTTACTGCTCCCCAGTAAAAGAAATGTAATGGATTTAGATCAGGTGAACGGGCTAGTCACGAGATCGTACCAGACCGCCCTATCCATCTGTCCGGATATTCTTCATTGAGATATTCTCTAACTGAAAGGGCATAGTGCGCTGGGCAGCCGTCTTGCGGATACCACATCTCTCTGTAAATACTTAGTGGCATGTCTTCCATTAAATTAGGTAAATGGTTATGCAAAAAATCTAAATAAACTTCAGCATTAAAGACCTCTGGCAACTCGAAAGGTTCTCTGACTTTTCCGTTTAAAATTCCAGTCCACATGTTTATTTTAAAACGATATTGAGATCTATTTTGTCTCATTAAATTCGGATTCTCTACGTGCCACTCGTGTAAGTTGTGTAGGTTCATGTAACCGTCTTTTTTAAATGTCGATTCATCCGACCACAAAATTTTCTCGAAGAATCGCGGATCTTCCCGTTGTCTTTGTAGCATCGTTTGGCAAAACGCAACCCGAGGTTGATAATCCCGAGGGCGCAGGGTTTGTACTCGCTGTACATGGTATAGGTGGAGCTCATGCTTTTGTAATATTCGGTGAGCTATACTTTTGGGCACTCCTGTGCATTCCTGGATTGCACGTACCGAACGATCTTCTTCAACTGCTTGAAGTATTACGTCCTCGTAAGATAAGGAACTCTTCCTTCACCATGTACTTAGTTCGGAAGTCGTCCCTCTGTGGAGAGTAGACAATGCACATTTGTAAAAACTCAATGATTTGACGAGCTAGTGTCACTATCTTGCTCACTCACACTTCATGGAATGACTCTCCGTCTCACTCAAGCTAGAATCTTAAAGTTACGCTCTTAAGGCAAGCTTTGGGTACACTAGATTCCTTTTTAGTAGATGAAAGTTTTTTTTTTCGAAACTGGGTTTTTTGAAGAAAAAATTTTTTTTTTCCGTATTCTAAGAATTATTGTAGCAAGTGTTATACTATTTTAGAATCCTTATTAAATGCGTCAACTTTTAAAGTTACTTGCCAGACTGGCGTAGTACATTTTTTTTTTCAGTACAGTCAGTTAAAGTTCAACGAATTATTAATTTTATATTGTTGGTTCGGCAAAATGTGACATTTTCTTGCAAGCTGGAGAAGTTGGCTTAGAACTTAAAGCAATAGGTTACATAAGCACTATTCGGGATTACATAGGAAAAATAAAATTGAAAAAAATAAAGATTTGTAGCAACAGGAGCTAAAAAACCATCACAAGGTGTACATTTTCTCGAAAACAAAAGAAATGCCTATAATTTGAAAAATACATGACTTAGATTTTTTTAAATATTTTTCTGGTAACTGTTACGATTTGGTCTATCACCCGGTTCCGGCTTGACGTCGACTTACGGGACACCCTGTATATGTATATAAAAAAAAAAATGAAAGGAATAATAAAAGACTAAAGATTATGTGACCGGAGTAACCTTCAAAAAGTATGCATGCTTTCCGTCCCCTGGATATAGGCCTCCATGACCCTCCATGACCCTTCGTGACCCTCCATGACTCGTTTAGAGAATCTGGGAATAAGAATTTTTCGGTGTCTTGCTGAACGCAGAAACTGCAAGTGTACTTAAAGATAGTTAGGTTTACGTGAGGTAATAAGGCTCAAGAGGAAAATCAACGCTCTGCGATGCAAGTATGTACATATGTTTGAAATGTACAGCCTAACAAGGATGCTTCATAGAGTGTGATGTGATCATAACATCGCATAGTTATCCGGCTCGAAGGTCAAATACGAGATCTAGTCTCAAACGTAAGGGAGGGTGCGGGTTGAAAATAGATAACTCAGCTTTATTTTTAATTCAAATATAAATTTTTATTCGTGTATCTTAACCTAAATATCACAATTCAATTATAACTCTTAAAATCTACTGAAACTACTACTAATATAAAAATTCAATAAAATCCATAAAAATTCAACACAGAAGCAAGTTAAAATTCAATTAAAAAAAAAAAAAACCATACTCAAGGGTGCTAGTATCGTTGTCTCTTTATTTCTATAATAAAAGAAAGGAGAATAATTTTCGTTCATTGGAATTAAACTTCCATTAATTAATATTTAATAAAACAGAATCATATCGTGCTATAGTGTGAGAGCGACGATGTAGCAGATTTATACTTCGGCTGCAACATGCTGAAGCGTATAAGCAGAATTATACTTCTGTTACAGTGAATGTGAGAACGTGTACCCAGAATTACGCTTCTGTCGCAACGTGCTGAGGCGTGTAAGCAGAATTATACTTCTGTTACAGCAAATGTGAGAACGTGTATGCAGATTAGACTTCTGTCGCAACGTGCTGGAGCGTGTAAGGAGAATTATATTTCTGTTACATGAGTGGGGAGCAAAAATTAGATTTTCTGGGAATTTGGATATTAGTAGAATTATACTTCTACAACAATAGAATTAAGCTTCTATAAGAAGGAAAGTGCAAAATTATACTTTTGCTCAAAGGATGGAAATACAGATTAGACTCTGAAATTATAATAGACGGCAAAATTGGATCTTTTGGATATAAGCAGAATTATATTTCTACAGCAATAGAATTAAACTTCTATATGAAGGAATAAACAAAATTATATTTTGTTCAAAGGATAGGAAACTCCGATTAGACTCTGGTGGAGAATGCTTTCAGATTAGACTCTGAAACCAGAATGGGTAATTTTGCTGCGGCTCGCCGCCCTTTTATAGCCGCTATGTCCCAGCTCCATGATGTGTTGCCCTGGCAACGCTTGGTTCGTTTTGGTCCACTTTTGATAGTAGCTACACCAGCTCTTTGACGTAATGTCACTAGATGACATTACAAAAAATTTAATATGCTGAAGCAGTATGATTAGGTGAGTTTATTGTTAATTTGTATTTTTCAGTTGATATAATAATACTTTTTATATAGATTGAATGGACTCTGGGATATCTTGTAAGAGGGTTTGGCGGTGGCGGAGCTCTTTGGTTAGATATGTATTTAAGTCTATTTAACTTTAAAGTAATGATTCTTTGTGGGTTTTTTTTTGTCTTTTTATTTTGTTTTCATCTGAGGATGTTAATCACCGAGGGATTTACTGTACAGAGTTGACATAAATATGTATGTGGACTGAACACCATGGATAAACTTATAGTATCTAGTTTAGGGTAAATAAAGTTTCCAAAGCAGAAGTGAGGTAAAAGAAGAACCTTGACAAGGCTTTCACGAATGCGGAGTGGTAGTATATCAGCTGACAACCACACCATCCGCAGACCAGAATAAATTTTCCTCAATTGTGCTCTGATATACTTTATGCGCTTTAAATTGGAGTTATCATAACTTCAAGGCTCTTAACCTTATCTACATACGGAAGGGTAACAGAGTCAATAGAAACTGGTGGAAGCTGCGCGGAGTCAAAGCCTGGGTTCTGTATTGGGATTCCAGAGCAATTCGCAGGGTTTAACCTTATATCATTATCACGAACCCACTCAGATAAATTTGCTAGATTCTCATTAATGCACACCAAACCGTTCTCCATAGGTTGATAGAACTACTATGGTCAATCTGCCCGTCAATCGCATAGAAGTGAACTTTAGCGAGTTGGATTTTCTGTGGTCCAAGAATAGAACCTTGTGGAACACCTTTATACAGTGATAATAGACCAGGAAGCTCACCATCCACTTTTACTCTTTGCTTTCGATTTAACAGCAAGCCTGCAGGGTGAACTAGAAAAATTGAGAATATTTTTTACATATAAGTTTAAAATAGTTTACGCTATCAAAGGACTTGGAAAAGTTCAGCAATATCACTAATTCAAACTCATCGTTGTTAAGTGCCGGACGCAACTCGGAGGTAACGCATAATAAAGCAGTTTCGCACTGTGGAGGGAGTGAAAGCCCGACCTCCAGGGGGATATCATACGATTTTCCTCTAACAAAGTATTCAATTGCCAGTACATGAGCTTTTCAAGGGCTTTTGCCACAAAGTATAACACACTTATCGGGCGGTAATCAGAAATAGTGGTAGGTAATTTATTTTTGGCAAATGGGATGACAGTGGGCACTTTCCATGAAGATGAAAACCTAGATGTTGTAAGGCATGCATTGAATAGGAGCAGGATTGCAGTCTTGATGCTAGGAAAAATACTTTTAAGAAAGCGTGGAGGTAAGCCCTCAGATCTAACAGCATCAGACTTTATAGAAAATATGGCCATGGACAATTCATTACAATCAACGCACCTGAAAGAATACGAGTAGTAACTCTGGTACCGTAGAGTTTATTAATGAGTGTGCCACAGTTTCAACTGTGGCCCCTGCGAATGATTGTGGCCTCGCCGATAATACGCTAGTAGTAAAATATTGATTTAGCTTATCAGGATGAAGATTGCAGCAAGCCTTCTCATTATTGCATATCCCGTACTTTTTTAAGTTACTTCACAGAACCCTTGAACCCAAGTTAATATCAAGTCTCGATTGAAAGTATTCGCGCTTCGCTTTCTGGATAGTAGACGTTACCCTATTCCATGCTCCTGTATCAGAGAGTGAGTTTCTCTGGAGAACCATGGATTACTGGTGGATCTTAAGCATTGAGTTCTCACAGGTGCATATTTATCCAAAATGTACTTCATATAACTTCGAAGATCACCAGACGATTATCAATTGTAACGGATAAACTCGCAAATTCGGGAATAAAATTTATGCATTCCTCTGAGAGACTAGCATTATCAATATTGTTGTAATTTCTGTGCGAGAACACACGATTCGTGACACAAAATCCATTTTGTAAGTTAAGAATAGTATGTCATTAACAAATATGCTAGGTGAGTCAATTTGAGAAAAAAATTCTACATTGTTTGCATCTGTTTTGAGGTATAGATCTAGCAATGAAGGGGAACTTGTGTTACCAAAGGCTGGGATATCATTAAACACTTCCAGGTGAAGGCTCCTCATAAAATCCACAAAACGAAGGGTAGCAGAACTGCCTCGCAAGATATTAACGTTAAAGTCACCTCCAAGAATTATTTTCTTATAACGTCGCGAAAGTATGGTGCAAGATTCCTCGAACTCTTTCATATTATTGCAATCGAAGCAGTTTGGAGGGTAATCAGTGGCTGCAAGCGCACATCACATATTTCTGCCCCAGTATTAACCTCAATACAAATGAACTCCAACATGGTGCTATAAGAAATTTAGCTAAAACCTTAAATTAAGACGACTTTCCAATAACATCCATAAATATTATTGGATCCGTCAGGGTGAGTTTGTTGTAATCTCAACTTAAGTTCTGGTTTATTTTGAGCAACCCTGAGTACCTAATTTGATGAATTTATTGTAAAATCTCTTTTTATGATGAAAATCTCGTCAGCCTATTAGAATTCAGGTGAAAAGTGAGGGAAAGATGGAGGGCGAAGGATATGGAACGAGAGGGAGAAATAGAATTGGGCAGAATTGCCACTCAAAATATACAAAGGGGACCATTTCGGATTCAAAACAGGTCTAAAAATAGGGACCAAAAAATTTAATTAGTCCTAGTTGTTCTTAGTTCTTTATTCTTGTAGTACTATAGGCTTCAAATTACGTAATTTCGAGCAAAAATTTCGCAATTACGAGACCCTGTTTTTACAATGTTTTTCGTAATTTCGTTGACAGTTCCTTGTTATTAAACCAAAACACGAGCAGTCATCATACCTATAAACCAGTTACCATAGCAATGAACCACGGTCGACAATTTTGAAACGAATAAAATGCCAATATTCCAGAAATTTGGGATGAGTTCGTCACAAAGTACGTAATAATTTCGATGGTAATTTTGTAGAAATTACGTTGAAATGAGATAAAAAATAAATGTATGAAAATTTGCATAATTTTGAGCTGATTTCGACGATTTCATCGAAATTACGTAATTTCGGTCTAGTGTCAATTCGCTATTAAGTTAAAGAAGTATAACAATGTATATAAGGCTTTGTAAATATTTAGTATACATAAAATAAACGACTCTCTCTTATAACAAAAATAACTAAAACAGCTTCAAGCTTTGCAGGTGTTTTTAAATCCTTGATTCTAATTTACTTATAATAATACATCGTATTTTTCTTTCAATGTAATAAGTATAAAAAGTGTCTTTCTTAAATAAAAGCAGTTCAAAAGGGTATGTCATCGGACAACAACTATATAACACTTACATACATTCTTTGCTGCCGATCTATAGAAATCACCTCGAGGCATTACAGCTACCACGAGTTATTTTAAATAACTTTACCTTACCATTCTCTAGGTCTGTGAAAAATTTAGGTGTAGTCCTGAACACTGAATTTACTTGCTGCAGCCACGTTATCAATATTTTAGGTAAAATATATGGCTCCTTACGGCAGTTGAGAGTCTGTGGGTATTTATTGTCTACAGATATGCGATTGAAACTGGTACATAGTTTGATTCTACCGCACTTTATGTATTGCACAATAGTATTTCCTAAGTTAGACTTAGTTTGCCTGCCGTCGAAGATTGACAGTTGCATTCAATGATTGTACTAGATATGTTTTCAACTTAACACGCAGTGACCACATCTTAATGCAAGTTAATGCAGCCCTTGGACATACTCTTGATACCCATTTTGCTCATCACGACTTGTATTTTTTACATAAATTAATTCATAAAAAGAGGCCACAATATCTCTACAATAAGCTGCAATTCTTGCGCTCTCAAAGAAGTTTAAAAACTCTTTTACCACGCTGTCATTCTCATTTCGGAGAGCGCTCTTATTTTGTCCAAACTTCACGTGAGTGGAATAGTTTACCATCTAATATACGTAGCGCGAACTCAGGCAGAGACTTTCTTGAATTGTTAAGCTCTTTGGAGCCTTATTAGGTACACATCATGGCTGTTCTTAATCTTTATTTAGTACATTTTTTTTTTTTTTTTCTAGAATTTATATGGTTCATTTTTTTCTTCTCTTTTTTAGTTTTTATTTCTTTCCTCTCTTGTTTTGATTTAATTGAATTTACTTAATCTTGTTTTTCTTGTTTTCCATTTAAAACAATAATTTTGTATCACTTCTGCTACCTATAGATCTGTATCCAATAATATTTGTAATCTTTATACAGTTGACCGTAATAAAGTAATATTGTTGTTGTTGTTGTATATTATATTATTGATTGTAGATAATTCTAATCTGTTTCTTAATTTATTTTTAATTAAAACAAAATCTGAAAATTGCCTTTGGACAGCAGCAAAGTTAGAATAGGAAACACAAAGTTACATAATTCTTCGAATGAAGATTCACTCAACGCATTTTTACAATCATAAACCTTATTCCAAAACAAATTTACTTCACTATTGCAGTCAACATGAAGTTGGGATATTTGAAGTAATTTCCATTGAGAAGTGATAAATTCAATATCGCAATTAATTAAATGTGAGAAATTTAACAATAAAGGCAGATTTGATGAATCTGGATTTAATACTTTCTCCGGCTGTAAGAAATGACAAATTTTTTAAATTTAAGTTACTAATATTTGTATACAGAGTGTTTCCGCCTAGGAGGTAATAGAGCAGGAGGTGAAGGTACTCACCTAGCCAAACAAAAAGTTGTATGGGGGGGGGGGCTATCAACCGTTTAGGAGTTACAGGGTGATTAAGATAAAAAGCTAGTTTTTCACAAAACACCTTATATCTTAAAAAGTATAGAGGTACGGTATGGGCGGATCCAGCTAGGGGGCGCCCCCCTGAAGGCCACTGAAAAAAATTGCAGGAGATCTTCTGAATTTTTCCTAACAAAATGATTCACTTGTATTCTACTGCACCTTTGTATAAAACGTAACAATTTCTGGAAGCGTTCAATATGATAGCTAGCACCTCGGCTTTCGGTCATGATTGTTGAAGCCTATAGAGAAAACAGGAAGCGTGGATTCCTGTACATGAGCGTCGCTTTGTTCCGGTGTTTGAAGCAAGACAGAGCCTATTATAACGCGATGGAAGCTTTGTTTTAATTGAACACAGCTGCCAAAGGGTCTTTGATAAGCCGTCCATGTAAAGACGGCTTCGTAGAACATTATCGGCGCGGCGTGGCAAAACAAACATTTAAAGAAACAATTATAACTCGTAATTGGAGAAATTCAACGAAACTATACACAACGACGACGACGAAGAAGTGTTAATACATTTAAAGCAAGAGATTAATTTTTAAATATTTTTTTAGTTTTTATAGAATACTTAGCTCAAACGTTAAATAAAACCAAAATAAATCTGCAGATTGGGAAACTCTCAATGAGTATCCTAGAGAATTTGATTGGTCGGTCTGTTTTGCTTCAAGGGATGTTGATGAATGCACATTTGAATTTAGTACAATCCTACGTCTTGGGCATGCGTGAATACATACGGTATTTACACAGCAGGTCTTAACAACAGCAAAATCGCTTTTAGTTTAACGATAAGTACAACCAAGCAATAAAAGCGAAATACACTGTTTTTCGCACCTATCAATTGAATCCATGTCCAGAACTGAAACGCTATCCAAAGAGAAAAATTTCTTTTTGACCAGAATGTTAGAATTTTGGTAAGATGCAAAGGCAACAAAGGTATCTGGTCCCAGGTCCATACCATCAGGAACAACTTGAGCAGTTCGTCTATTCCTGAATAAAACTAATATTTAGACTGTTAGATTCACTTCAAATTCTCCACCCACTTTACATCTCCCTTGTAGATGTGTACAAGAGATAATACACATCAATACGACAGATATGTTCAAGGTCCTTAAGGAGATCAACGTCTCCATAGCTGCAGGTCCTGATAGCCCCTGTTAAAAAATAACCTGTGCCTCGTTCTTAGCTAAAGCTCTGCGAAAACTACTCTACTTGTCTTATTCGACAGGCAAATTTCCAATTGCTTGGAAACCATCTCACGTTCAGCCTATTCCCAAGAAAGGAATGGGTAGTATCCCACAAATTATCGACCAATTACATTCACTTCGATTCTTAAAGAGGTTTTTGAATCTATCATTAACTCTAAATTAATGAAGTATCTAGAAACTAATTAAACCCACAACGATCGCCAATATGGCCTTTCTTTTTTTGACTTTTCTTATGGAACGTTGAAGCCTTAGTCTTTTCAATTTTGGTGAGTCCAAAATCGTTGCTCTAGATATTTCAAAGACAGATCATAGTATCTGGAGTTCAGCCGTTTTAGCCAAATTTAAAGCACTTGGCCTCTTTCGTCCTCTTCTATTATAAATGTAAAGTGTTTTATCTGGTCGCTTAATACGGATTATATTAGATGGCGTTACATCTCAATCTCAGCCAATAAATGCCGGGGTGCCTCAGGGCTCTGCTATCTCTCCATCTCTTTTCTCAATTTTAATTAATGATCTGATTTCCCTTACTTTCAATCTCATGCATTGTTTTGCCGACGACATTACCCTTGGTTTCGCTTACTCCCTTGACAACCTTGGGGACTACAGAGGAAATGTCACATCTGTCAAATTAGATTGCATAATTAGATCCGTGAATACCCACCTGGATAATATCCTCGCTTGGAGCAAACCGAATCGCATCGAATTCAATACATCTAAGTTTCAAAGCTGTCCCATCTCTTTAAAAAAAGATCATAATGTTTCCACTCCCGTTTCTTTTGATGGAGCACTTCTTGACGATACACCGTCTTTATGCATTCTTGACATTAATATTTGCAGTATGTTAGGCTGAACAGATCACAACTTCTCTGTTGCCAAATAAGCAACGAAATATCTTGGATTTCTGAAAAGGTGTAAGAAATATTTCAGCCCATCGGTTCTAGCGCTCCTCTACAAGTCCTACATCAGACATAGAATGGAGTACAATTTCCATATGTAGACCGGGGCTGGTCGTAGAGCCGTAGCTTCGTTGGATATTATCAAAAAGAGAGCCTACAGCTCATTGTTGGTTGCCTTTCGCTCCTATATTGCTACATGTATGATCAATGTTTTGATGAAATATCGAGTATGATCCCGGATTCCTCCATGTAATACTCGCACTGCAAGCCGCACACATCCTTTTACCCTTCAAAATACTTTCGGTCGTGTGCGAACGTGGAACAATCTCCAATCTTCTATCTTTTCTCCGGCATACAATCTGCGAAAGTTTAAGGGTGACGTACATCAACACCTTCGCCACCTTCCTCACGTTCCCTGATTCCTTTATCACCTTCTTGCCATGCTGTGCTTTGCATCATAATTCATTGGATATCTCCTGAGCTTGGCTTAATAATATAAAAAACAAAAGAAGTCACACTTTCTTAACTTGTCGACGTAGTTTTATACGTACAAGGTATGTATTGCATCTATTCTGTGAGTTCTATTTTAAATAAATGTAAATTTTTAATTCCTGTATTTTACAAAGATACAATTTATGATGATTCGTGAGTTTGAATCCAGTTTTACTAACTAAAATGGGTGATTGGGAAGTTTACACTTTCACCATTTACAAACCAAAACAAAATGAATAATCTAACATTCCCTGTGACTTTTCGGAGTGGCAAAGAACCTTAAGCAAATTTCTTCGTTGCGAGTTGTAGCCACTTGCTAATCTGTTCGACTCGTAGCTTTTAAATGATACATTTTGTGCATTTGACATTTGCGAGTGGTGGCTTGTCTTCAAACTTTTGTTCAGTTTTCAGCATATACCATTTTTAAACCATAGTTAAAATTTGATTCCATTTGGGAATATACATAGATAGGTCAACCGTACTTTTTCCGATTGGAACTCTTTATTTAAATCAGTTAATATATAAGATAAGAAAAGAAAACAACTGTTGTATTCTACTATATCCATTAATTCACCTAAATATTTCGAAGGGCCACCATTATTTTCTAAACAACAAGATATAAAATACAGTTTCAGTGTATCCCACTGTTCTTCTATTTACTATGTTCTCTCTACATAACCAACTAGTTTGTGATAGACCTAAGGTCTTGTGTGATTGCACTTAACAAAATTCTTGAAACTCTTTAAAATTATTTATTCGTTTTGCATTATGTACAAAAAAGTTAAAAAATATCTCTTGAAAGACGTTCAACAGCAAGGGGTAGTTTCTTTGTAGCATAACATACACAAAGGTGAAACGCATCTGATAAATAATTGATTTATGTTTCTGTGATTTAATGTTTTTTTGCATGCCCTTTAGCTCCCCTGCCATTATATTGGCATTATCGGTAGCTAATCTTATAATATTTGCCAATGGAACATCAAATTTGCCGAAAAAATTTATTATTGATTCGGAAACTGCATCAGCGTTAGCTCTAATTAACTCTATTAAGGCCAAAAATAGGTCTTTAATTATTCTCGTTATTTTGTCAAAGTAGCGCGCAAATAAAATGAGGGCCTTCTTAGTAGAAACATCAGTTATGAGAATTCGTTTTCTCTTAAACCAGCAGTACTTTCTCTTCCCTTTATGCCTAAAGCTGATGCAATTTTTGAATCTAGATAACACTCGCGGAATAAATTTGGCAAATAGTTCATAATAAGAAATGACAAGCTGTGAATTATACAAAATATTACCATTGTCGTTTCTGTAAATTCTATTTGCCGTTTTAAAGTCTCCTCCCCTGTGTCACAGAATGATTTATTTAAAACTTGGTTGTACTTGTTTTCAAAATTCTTCTTGTGAAGTGATTTTCTATTGTGGCGATTCAGATGACCAACGTGATTATGAAGCGTTTTATTACATACCTTTCAGTAACATTTCTCTTGTATTTTTTCAAACCACGAAAACGTTTTCTGCCAATTTTCTCGAAATCAAAATTTACGCTCTTTAAACTCGGTAGGATGAGGATGAATGTCACTCAATTCTGAATCACTAAAAAAAGTCTAGGAGTGAGAAACTTCTAATATTTCAATTGCTAAGTGCCAACCTGTTCGACGATTCCGAAATATTGTTGTTGACCGCCGTTGATGCTGTATCATTTTCCGCCAACCTCTGTCGTTTTTGGGGAGTATTCTTTTTTTCTTATAACAAACCTATAAATTTGCTTGCATTTTTTTTCCAGTACGTGTGGAGTATAATATGTTTACTTACCTATCCATATTTACATCTGTTCTTAAATGATCGCACGCAACACAGTACAATTTCGCAATACAAATGACAGACAATTGAAAAATCCTCTTCTCAATTTCAAGTGTCAGATTCATATTACAAAAATCTTCTACATAAGAAAATTTCGATTGGTACTCTGGCGGCGATCATTTTCTCGTTCTATTTCATTTCAGAATGATTTGGAGCGACGCGGATTTGCAGAAAGAGAAAAAAAAAACGAGGCTTAGTTTTCTTTTATAGATAAAACAAAAAGGATTGTCTTTTAGAATACAAGTAAAAAAGCTGGAATTGGTCTAATAAGACCAATTCTTATGATACCCTACATGAATGCCCGTATGTAATTTCGTGTGGTCACTCCCCTCTGTGCAAGTATGATTTTTGAAGTAGTTCTTCGCATATATTTCTAGAACGGTTTGTCGGACAGAAAAATTATCATTTTATAGGATTTCGTATTCTGAAGAAATTTTTAGTATAATAAAAATGTATTGGACTGATGGCTTTCGCAGTATACGTAAAAAACCTAAATTTTTATATGGCAACACAAAGAAGGAGTTGCCCGATTTAGTCCATTTTTGAATTTTTTTTTAGTACGACGAAAACACCATGTACCAAATTTCACCTCTTTACGTCAACGCGTTCTCAGGCAGTGTCCAAATATATAGTAGAAAACGAAATTTTTGTAGGCAACGCCACGAAGCAGTTACCCGATTTGTCTCATTTTCGAATTTAATTTTACTTTTTTTTAAAGTCTGTGTACAAAATTTCAGCTCTCTAAGTATACGCGTTCTCGAGTTATCGTGCGCACAGACGGACAGACGGACGGACATGAAAAAATCAAAATAACTTTGTATATTATGCGTGGGTGTCCAATCCATTTTGCTCTACCATCATCATTTCGAGGTGTTAAAAACGGAATGACAAACTTAGTATACCCTATAGATTTCAACTAGGGTATAAAAGGGTCCGTGGGACGAAGGAGGAGAAAAGGACCAACTTTGGTCCAATTGGAGGGAGAGAGAGAAAGAGGGAGATAGAGAGAAAGAGAGATAGAGAAGGAGAGGAGTTGACCAAGTCAAGAAACAAAATTTTTATCAAGAACAAAATTCCTGGAATCAGTTAAGACAAACCTGGACTTATTCAGGGTAATTTGTCTATATATTTCTTTTTTACTATTTTCGACACTCTCGTAGACCCACTTTTCATCATCACAGCGAGCTGAAATTTGGCACACATGTTCATGTTGCGTGACAATTGAATCTATCAAAATTTGAACCGGAAATTTCCATGGAAAACCCGGAAAATACCGAAAATTCATTTGAAAATTTCCGATTTTTCGGAAAAAAATTTCCGGAATTTTTCGACTTTTCCGGAAAATTTTCCGGTAAAAATGTTTTCTAAATTATGCAAGATCAAGTTCCCTATCAACTGGCATCCTTACTTTCTCTCCGACAATGGTGAAAACTTGTAGAAAAATCGAGGAAAATTCATGTAAAACGCTTTTCCGGAGTTTTTCAGACCAAGGAAGCGTTTGAGCGTTTTGCAACCTAAGACAAAGTTGTAGAGCGAAATGAGTTGCATAAAGTTGTGGAAAACTCTGTGGAAAATCCGGAAAAGCGGGAAAATCACTGGACAAATTTTTATCGATATGATTAGTGATAAATCTGTTTCAGGAAAAATGCAGAACTTTCCAATTTTTCTGGAAAATTTTCCGAAAATTTCCGGAATTTTCCGACTTTTCTTTTAAAGGAAAAACTATCCCAGTTTGGAAATTAAAGACTAACCCGCAAAAATGCTTGACAAAGATTTTGTGCATTTTTTCACAGATACAAAACTGGTTTTCTGCAAACATGCTAAACACCTTCTTATCTCCTATAACGACATCTGTAGTAGGAGGTCAAGAGCATTAAAAGCTTAAAATATTCAATCGAAATGAAATTTTGTCATCTTACTCTTCCTTCAGAGATTCTCTTTGTCCCATTTATTTTCATCTCAAATCATTGTGGTCAGATTAATTACCATAATGCCATAAGAGTGAGGATATCATGTGTTCATTTCTGACACGACACCTTAATTACCATTAAAAACTAACTCAAATGGAGTCTATAGATGGAGGATTCCCTTGTTGAACACAGTCATGTGAGTAAGTATACATTCTTTTCGTGCATGATAGATATTATGTGGTTTTGCCAACGAAGGCGATACTTTGAAAATTACCCTTTATTATCAGATGGTGTAATTTTCTACTATGGCATGGTATTTTCCTAGCTCTTGCATATGGTATCCACTGGAATCACTACGAATTTTACTCAAACAGACATTTTATATTTTAACTATACAACACCACTCAAGTTGTTATAGAAGTACCTAATTTGAGAACCAATTGAACCCGATCTAAGTGGATTAGAGATTAGGAGCTATATTTCATGCTAAATTACCACCCTTCTGCTTATTGTACAATGTTTTCCTCAACTATTCGTGTGTGCATGAACGCTTTTTACGTTCAAAGTTTTAAACAAATTTCACCTTAAGAGCATTTTCTAGCTTCTTCCATAAACTCCTTCAACTTTGTTCGATCTACTTCCCCTCCTCCCACCCTCTACATGTAAATATACCTTTTGCTAAAACAAAATCCTCTACACATTCGAATTATCATAAATTGTAATTTTATGTCTTTACATTCGCCATTGGTGATACTGTTTTGCTATACCGAATAGAAATAGCTTCAGGTGTTCGAAACCGAAACACTAGAAATTCCAGTGGCAATTGTTGGGATTGGGACAAGTCAAATGTCATTAATCAGGAGGCGCCTTAAGTTGACACTTTTATTTGCTAGCCAGTATCACTTAATCTGATCCCCTATCTGGCCGAGAATGAAGATAAATCCTCCTGGATGGAGAGCCTACATCGTATTCAGATTGATGGCGAACCAAAATGGCCCATTACAAACTTAATTTGATTTTATTGAGCTGTTTATGTGATTTTCTTTGTTGTTATAGACCCATTCCAAAGTTTAAATTGGTTTGTTAAAGTTGTTAATGTTATTAATTTTTTTTTTGTAAGGCGTTTTTATATTGTAGACGGGGACGGGAGAGCTTAATTAGTGTTTTCGAAAGAAATTAGTTAAGGTGTTGGTTTTTTTTTTTTGGTAATTGCAGGTTTGAATGGGAAAAAGTATGCAAAATTCTATAATTTTCAAAAGAAAAGAATTATATTTCCGTTTTCATTCTATATTCTTTCTCTCTGTTTGTTTGTCGCTCTTCATAATAACTAGAACTGACGAACATGTACTCGTATTCTTAGTAAGCTGAAATGTTGGTCACATTTTTTTTCTCTAAAGATTTTAACCTAACTTTTAACCTAATTTCGAAAAGAAGGAAAGTTCATAATTTTATTTGTAGGGTTACAATGTATATTGGAATATTGGTATAGAATAAAGCTGGACCAAAAGGCCCGTAAAGTTGCTTAAGTATGGAGAATGCGCCCTACAAATTAAATAGACATACACAAAATAACTTTAAGGCGACGGTAAGGAACTTTCGCTAAGTTTAAATGTAAAATTTTCCGTAAGTAAAGTGAGGTAAGAGTCGCTCATTATTTACGGATGCGTGTGTTATCCAATGATATTAATAAAATATGAAAGAAATCGGCAATGCCCTAGAAACACAGCACTCTTAATGAAGAAATAACTAACGGCTCATTACTGTATAATGATTCATATAAACTGCAGACACACATCCATTTCTTTAATTAAGTTGTTCTGTCAAACTGGCTTTCATAAACTTATCACATTAAAAAAGCAATATGGATTGAATTAACGCGATATTATTAATTTTAATTTTTATTTATTTTTATTTTATTTCATTTAACGATTGAGAAATGAAAAAAACCATTTTATTAAAAAATATTTTGACATAATTACTTTGTGTTTTGCATTTCTTCTTCTTATTTTTCAAATCAGCAGTTGCACAGCGGAGCTCCATACTTAAATTATATGCTAAATCTAGCACATTTTTCCTCATTATAGCTATAATGAAGGAAGAAAACACTTCATTAGTGTACTTCATTATCATCTGATTTTCGAGCCATAATTACGTATACTGTGTGACACACGGCATTTTAATGAATAGTTAGTACTAATGATTCATTAGATCGTGCTGTGTCTAGGGTATAACTTTCTTATTTTATTTTAAGTGATTTTTTCTAAGAGAAAAGTGAGATATTGCTTCTGAAAGTGTTGCTGATTTTTCTTTAGATTCTTATATTCTTTATACAATGTCCATAAAATGCACAAATCTAAATTATATCAGGCAACGCCATAGCAAAATGTAGTTTTTTATATTTGCTAGGAAAGCGGTCAGTGCTAATTTTCTTTTATATTTATAATGTGGTTAAATCATCAAGGAATGCCCTTTAATGAATTTGTACTGCTTTTCAGAAAGAGTAGTATGGTAAGGAAATGAGAAGAGAGACAGACATTCACACTTGTTTTTTCAAGAAAGTGAAACTGATATGTTATCTGTAATTGCTACAAATCGAATTTCATCTATACATTTTTAGCCCGGCGCAAATGTCGTGAAAATAATAACACCAACGATGCCACCGGTTCATTATGACTCGGACTATATCGACAAATTATCACAAAATTAAAAGAGTTATTTTTCTTTTAATGAGTACTTATTTGATAAGGCTTCATTCCATATGTCGTAAAATAGAGATAATACCAATATGTATTCTATTCGCATCGAGCCTCAGTTCGCATCGAGCCTTTCTCGTGATCGGTCGTTTGATCTTGAGTGAACGTGTGTCTCTCTCGCTAATAGTGACAGTGCATTGCATTCATCTCCAAATTCAGTTATTTTGCAAAAAAAAAAAAAAAAAAAAAAAAACAAAATTTCTACTTACAAAAGAACTAGAGACGAATAAAATCTCGAGGAGCATGAACTACATACATCATCCAGCGCAGTCAAAATGCCGAGGCGTAAGGAATTCAGCAACTCTAACCGGTTCGCTCCACTGAGTCAGCTCGAACAGATCGATGAAGATAACATCGAAGTTCCCACAAGGTACGCATTCCCCCAATCACGCTGATTGTTGAAAATAGTAATCTTATCGGCTCTCTTATGCCCTCTCTGGAAATCACAGAATACAATATAAAAAATACTAGTATTGGAACAAAGATATTCTGCTATAGGGTTTTCCAATAAAAAATAAAATAAATATTTTAATTAGCCCGCTATTTCGGTAGATGTCACTTTTGGAGCTGTCATTTTTGACATTTGATAAGTAGAAACTACGCCATTAATAAAAATGGAACGATACACGATTCAACAACGCATTGAAATTATTAAAATTCACTATAAAAATGGTGAAAATGTGGCAGAGACGGTTCGTAAAACTCGAAAATTTTTGGGTCGTCGTGAAGCACCTTGTCGGACCGCAATACAGAAATTGGTAGAAAAATTCGAGCTGTCGGGACAAGTTAGTGATGTGAAGAATAAAACCCGTGCACGTCGCTCAAGAATAGCCGAGAATATTGCTCCTGTAGCCGAAAGTGTTGAAGAAAACCCAGGTTTGCCCATTCCTCGTCGTTCTTTGGAATTAGGCATTCCACAAACGTCATTACACCGTATTTTGCATAAAGGTTGGGGTCTTAAGGCTTATAAAGTTCAGTTAACACAAGAACTCAAGCCGGCCGATCATCAACAACGTCGAGTCTTTGCTGATTGGGTCCTTGAAATGCATGAAAATGATCCGGAATTCCATCGAAAACTCATCTTGAGTGATGAGGCTCATTTCCACCTCGATGGCTTCGTCAACAAGCAAAATTGTCGTATCTGGTGCTCGGAAGACCCAAGAGTTATTGTTGAAAAGCCTCTCTATCCTCAACGTGTGACTGTTTGGTGCGGTTTATGGTCCCGCGGGGTCATTGGACCTTACTTTTTCGAAAATGAGGCTGGAGCAACAGTTACGGTGAATAGATTGCGCTATCGACAGATGATTAATGATTTTTTTATTGTCGGAATTGGATGGTATTGATTTGGACAACGTTTACTTTCAACAATACGGCGCTACGTGCCATACAAGCAACGAAACCATTGATCTTTTACGGGAAAAGTTTCCGGAACGTGTTATCTCTCGAAGAGGTGATCACAATTGGCCACCGAGATCTTGTGACTTAACACCTTGCGACTTCTTCCTTTCGGGCCACGTGAAAGAGAAGGTCTACGCCAACAGCCCAGCGTCGATTCAAGACCTCAAAGATGGAATTCGTGAGGCTATCGAGGACATAGGGCAGCCACTTTGCGATTTGGTTATGGAAAATTTCATGAAAAGGATATGGTCCTGTAGGCGTGGTCATGGTGGTCATTTGGCTGATGTTATTTTCCATTATTAACGGCATACCTTCCTCTTTATAATGAAATAAAGATCCGATCATTTATCTCAAAAAATGGCATTTTTCTTTGAATATCAAAATAACACCTCTTATTGGAAAACCCTTTATTACATCGAGGGCCATAACAAGCTGTATAAATCACTGGTCAGTAATAATCAAAAAATTGTTACTCATGATGTTAACAAAATAGTACTGTTCGGACTCGACTCCATAAGATGGACTGTTCAATGCTTTTGAAGGAACTCAAAAATTTTGGTATTAACTGCTTAGATGTTAAGGATATGTTAGTCAAAAACCAAAGATATCGCGATCATGCAACATATCTGCTATATTTCAATAAAGGTAGCATCAAGCTGAATGAACTGAGAATTAAAGGTAAAGTAATTTTCAACACTATTGTCAAATATGACTACTACAAACCCAAATCCAAACAACCTACTCGTTGCTTCAATTGCCAAACTTACGGCCACGGCGCAAGCAGATGCCACCTATTAACAAAGTGCAGCAGATGTTCGGGGTCCCACAAATCTAATGAATGCCCTGAGAGGGAAAAACAAGACGGTTTGCTGAAATGTGCAAACTGCCAGGGCAATCATGGTGCTGGCGGGGTTATTTGTCCAGCTCGTACTGCTTATCTTCATCTACGGTCCATACATAAGAGCAATCTAAATCACTTTCAGAACAGAAATGGACCTGCAGCCATTCACCAGATCTCCTCAACAAACCATTTTCTATATCTGAGGGGAAATCAAGGCAGTAGTGCTCAACCTCACCAAAATACGGAATCAGTTAGGCATCCAATTTACACCCACAACCATCCAAATACATACGCAAATCAAGTACGTGCTAATCAAAACTCAAATGAACTCTTCACTTATAATGAGATCATTAACATCACTAACGAGCTGTTAACAAAAGTATCCAGCTGCAACAGAAAGGCGGAACAATTTGCAATCATCACAGAACTTACTCTTAAATATGTATATAATGTCAAGCACTAACAACTCTTGGTATGCGGGAGATAATATAAAGATTATGTTATGGAATGCACAGAGCATCAGACCAAAATCCAAAGACGTTTTTGATGTATTAAAAGAGGAGAATATTGACGTCGCATTAATTTCAGAGACCTGGCTAAGGGAAAAAGACAAACTTTCTTCTACCGAATTTATGATTTACAGACTGGACAGGAATAATCAGAGAGGCGGTGTGGTCGCTATTTTCATCAGAAAAGGTATCGCGCACGCTCCGCTCCCCGCATTACCCACAAAAACCATTGAAACCATTGCGCTTAAATTAAATGCCAGACTCTTTGACTACACTCTAATTGCTGCTAACTTCCCCGGAGGTAATTATAACCAAGCCAAAGGTGATCTTTTCAAACACGATCTCTATGTTTTTAACAGAATTCAAGACAATTTTATAGTTGCTGGAGACCTCAACTGTAGACACTCCGACTGGAATTGTGCAAGAGCCAATACTTGGGGAAAAATTTTACAAGGCAAACTACTGACAAATAATTACAACATTCTATTTCCGCCATCTTCGACATTTTACCCCAACACCATGAGGGGACTTCCATCTACGCTGGATGTACTTCTTACAGATTCCCCACTTCATATATCAAGCCCAGAAAGCAAGACCCTTCTAAGCTCAGACCATAATCCGGTGTTCTTTGAAATACGAGATTATAAATCTGTCCAAGAGCTCAACCCTTGGATAAATTACTTCAGGACAAACTGGGCTAAATACAAGTCTTTAGTATCCCAAATAGTAGGCCCTGTCACAGATTTACTGCCACAGTCCTTCCAAAACAAATCAGATCTAGACAAACACATCAACAAATTTACATCTATTATCCTGGATGCAGCGCAACTATCCTCCCCTAGAGTAAAAACCAACCACTCTCCAAACAGATCCATGCTACCCAACTATATTAAAGATGCGATCAAATTAAGAAACATAAATAGGAAACAATGGCAGCGCTCACGAGACGTCAACCTAAAATATCACATAAATAGACTACAATCCAGCATAAGGAAAGCAAGTTTTAGCCATACAAATCTACTTTGGTCAAACAAACTATCCTGTCTTGACAAAAGCTCCACTCCCTTCTGGAGAATAAACAAAATGCTAAAAAACAAAAGCAGAATCATCCCACCTTTAAAGATGTCAACAAATTTCCTGGTCACTGATCTAGAAAAAGCCGAAGTGCTCGCCAAAACATTCTCAACCAATCACGAGCTTACAGCAAACTGGATAAGTCCTACGATTGAAGACGAAGTGGGAAGCAGCCTGCAAACTATAAACGCCTGTACTTCTCACCTTATCACCCCACTAATTAAACCTAGCAATCTTTCTAAAACACTTAAGGCAATAAAAACAAAAAAGGCACCGGGACATGATGGTATTACAAAATCTCTACTAAAAAATCTACCAAAAACAGCTACCGACCTATAAGTCTCCTCAGCTCCATAAGCAAGCTGTTTGAAAAAATCATAAAAGACTATCTGACTAGAATTACCGAAGTAAAATCAATCTTACCAGCCGAATAGTATGGATTCAGAGAAGCACACTCCAGCTGCCACCAACTGCTTAGGATAAACAACATAGTCAACACTGGTTTCTGCGAGAAAAAATCATATTGCATGATAACGTTGGACATTGAAAAAGCGTTCGACTCAGTGTGGCATGAGGGTCTTCTACACAAAATCCACGCAGCGGGATGTCCATTATATCTGATCAAAATAATTCAAAGCTTTCTTCAAGACAGATCTTTCTATGTTTGCATAAACGGGAAATCTTCTAAAACCTACGCCATCAAAGCGGGCGTTCCACAAGGATCATCTATCAGCCCTGTACTTTATAACATCTTTACTAGCGATGTACCCAAACCCAGCCACTGCCAACTTGGGCTTTATGCCGATGACACTGCAATCTTATCGATACTACACAAAATGGAAAATTAAGGTCAACGCAGAGAAAACCCAAGCCATATTATTCCCAAGAAAACGGAAAGCATCGTCCCTACCTAGTAGAGACTTAATACTATTCGGGCTCCAAATAACTTGGATGGATAACACCAAATACCTAGGCTTATATCTGGACACCAAACTGACATACAAAGTAAACACGTCTATGGCAATCAAAAAGGTAGATACTCTAATCAATACCCTATATCCACTAATTCATAGGAGGTCATCGCTCTCTACACACAACAAACTAATACTATATACGAGTATCTTTCAAAGTGTTCTTTTATACGGCTGCCCCTGCTGGGGACATTGCGCGAGAACACACATACAAGCTTTACAAACTAAACAAAACAAAATTCTAAAGCTAATGCTAAACTTACCATATTATTTTTCGACGGCAAGACTCCACATCATTTCTAACACACAGATGTTAAACGAAAAGATCTGTCGATTAAGAAAAAAATTTCTTAACTCTTGTTCTTATTCAGTCAACCCCACAATCAGGCAACTAGTCAGGAGGAACTCACTATCAGCAATCTAGGATAAGAATAGGTTAAGTTTAATATATACAAAACTAGTCGTATAAGGTTTTTATGTTTCCTTTTCCTTAAAGAAACCGATTATATAATACAGTTATCCAGTCTTTCTAAAGTAATTTTATATTCAAGATGAAAAGGTCAAGCCTGTACACTTAATTAATTAACTTCTTACTTACATAATTGAAATTATATCTTGGAAACAATAAAGCATTGAAAATTGAAATATTATCTTCCTTAATATAAACACATGCAAAATCAATTTTGAAAACATAACTTTGATATTTTTCTTCTTTAACTTTTTGACACTGGGTCATATTTACCCGTTTTGACTTGACGCACGGGTTTCTCACTGCGCACACGGCGTCGCATTGACAGCACTGACGGGGTAGTAGAGGGGGGGCTCTATCTCCAGCTACACAACCGTTCAAATTGTACAGTAAGTGTGAACCCAAAGTGTTACCGTATTAAAGTGTCTCGGGTCAATATGACCCAGCGTCATTCTCTCCGGGTTACACATACAAATTGTTTATGTTGTGGCAGCTCCGCTTTCAGGCTTCAATCCAGGTTGGATCGATATAAGTTTTTTTTTTGAAAAAGTTGTCAATTCTGACCATTTGCGAATTTATATTTGTCCGAAACTTACATAAGAATTCGATTCCTAGGAATTTTGAGCGGTCGGGATTTTAGTTTTTGGCAATTTGATTATTTATATTTAAATTTAAGGATTTAAATTTTCCGGATATCATACCCAAGCCATATATCTATTCTATAATTTCATATAAGGTATAAAATGTGATGGAAACCCTCACAATACGAAATATTTATAAAAAAAAAAAAAAAACAAAAAAACAATTTAAGCGATAACAACTATCATACGTTTTGTTTTTATCGCTAGCATTGCAGTCAAAACTAGTTAAATTAGCTGTCCAGGAAGGTAAGGCAAAGTAACTGATTTAAAAATTCAATATAATGTTCAGCCTTACAGAAACTCCAAGTCCTTCCACTATGTTCACACTTCCATTCTTAGTACTCAGAAGCACGTTTTCAATTTTACAGTGGACTTGCACATACTTTGCACCAGATGTCACAGAAATTATAAAACGCAGTCCTTTAACTCTGGAATTTTTTCTCTCCCTATTTGTTCCTTATGCTTCTGTAAATTCCCCTGGGCATTTGTAAGACTAGAAATAAAAACAGAAATATTCCTACTTCCTGTTCCTTGTGTGTATATGTAGTATAGAAGACAGTCAGACAAACAGAGAGACAGAAAGAGAGAGTCAGAAAAAAAAAACCTAAAACGTGATTTCGAATGCATCCATAATCCAGTTGAAAAATGAAAAAAAAAATTTGATTTACGTGTTGTATTATATTTAATTTACTGTACATAGTTGTTGTACTTAGAAATGGTGTATTTTTCCTTTTACCTCGCCTTAAGGATGGAATTCTTGTAATTGAATATTCCATCACCCGTACCAACTCTATATATATATTTGCATAATTCCTTGAGGCGTATACTTTTAATTGATTCTAAATTGATATTTCAAAGAAATATCCCTAAATTACCAATTATAATTGCATAAACCTCTAATTTATCGTTGAATATCCTCTTTCGTGGCGTATTTTCTCACAATATGGCCGGTAAAACAACTTCGGTAATCCTTTTAAACTTGAAAGGGGTAAATTGTGTGGGGGAATGAGAAAAAATTTGCGATTTTTTTTTAACGTTCAGATTTGATCTAATTATTCCGAAATGATTGAAAAATAATTTTGTAAATATTTTCTTAATGTTTTGTTTCCAGTTTGATTTTAAACAGCTTTAACCCAGTTTGAACAGTGAAATGAGATTCGATAAATAACTGACTAATGAATATAGAGAGGCGTATCACATTTTTATTTGTATTTAATCATTTGAGCTACTCTTCTAAGCTAGTTTTATTTATTGTGAAATATCCAAGAATATGCTATATACAAATTTTGGTTAGAATCTAAAGAAATTACAAAGTATTACAGCATATGCTGTCCAGTGAAAATACGGTTTGTTTGAAATTGTTTTTCTCAAAACATTTCTTACATTTCTTAATGAAATTAATCATTTTAATATAATAATAATGATCTTAAGATTAATTCTTGCAGAACTTTGGTGAAAGCCCATAAATTAAAAAAAATATACTCATATATGTTGTCGGCAAAGTACCTCAGGTAATTATTGTCGTCGATGAGGCTTTTTACAAAGATTTTTTCTTAATTATCAATTACTCGCGTGTGACGAAAAAATTTTACCGCCTATGCCATTATTTGGTTAAACGCTATTGCATTTCAAAATCACATCAAGAAATGTTTCTGAACTTGGAGCGATATATTTTGTGAATTTTGGTGCATATCATTATTAACTATTCTATCATTTACTGAAAAATTATTGAACCTATTTTTCATAATGTTGTTTCAATCTCACATAGTTGATCGAATACGTATAAATTTATTCCTTAATTCATTTTTCATAAAGTGGTTTCAATATGATTTCATCTTACGAACCTTCACCAATTTTCCTATTGGGTAGATTGATCTTGCTAGTACTGATCATGAGTTTAAAACCTAGTTTAACTTGTTACTTGATTTTTTAATGATATTAATCAGTACTTGATTTTCAGTGTAATTCCGTAATAAAATCTAACGCTAAAATCGCATCCATAGTTTAAAAGAACTCCTCCATTTAGCTATGATACTGATAAGGCGATAATGTTTTATGTCTGAATAGCTGATATATGTAGGTCACCTATTCTTATAATGCTTTCTGCAATCACACAAATCCATTTCAAACCAATATCTCTCAAGCACTATTCTTAGTTTATGACTTTCTGATAAATTCATAGAATTTCCGACAGACGCGACATCCGAAAATTTATTTCCAGATGGAATCATTCTGAAGTTATGGACCAATTTAGTAAAAATCCAGTAATGTGCATTGCACAGAAGATATATCATTAAATAAGCTTACTTCGGAGCGACAATAAAACCTTTCCTAAGATGTACAAGATAAGCAGCTTAACAAGTCGTAAAACTCCATTTTTGTATGATTTATTTCTCTGATTACTGTGTAAAGCGCCGGCACCACCGGGGCGATGCGATGGTATATTCAGGGATTTCTATGTATACCCATCTGCCAATTGTCATCCTGTTGACATCGCCTAAAGAAGCCCATTCCCGGCAAAGAGAACATTTATTGCCATTAGTTGTGTCATGCCTGCCTTGCTGTACCACATTTCTCTTGCAAACACACTTTTACCGAAGCTATACACAATAATTATTATTTAACTTAGCTGCAACCGTATTGACTGTGGAGCTTTCGGGGCATCCCCCTTTTTCTCTGTTTTCGCGAAACTTGCTAAAATCCATTATGAGGACAGGACATTGGGTAGAAAAAGGTCCTTTTGTGTGCACGGCATGAGTAAGATTTATGGTAAATGACAGCTCTTATCAGCTTTCAGTTAAATTCTAATTACGAAGGCCTTTGAGAGCAGTTATGTTCCCATTGTTGTCCCAAGAGGAAATTTCGAAATTAAAATGAGAAAGCAATGTCAGGAATAATTGCTCCAAGGAGTTTCCCTGAATATAATTAAGTTATGTAAATTGCATCGGGCACAATAGTGTCTGAAACGCGCTCTGTATATTATGATTTTGGCAAGACACTTGGTCTAATTCTGCTTAACTCTTGTATGTGTGTTAGTGTAGTTTGTTCGCTCTACAGTGTTATCTGCATTTAGGTGTTGCTATGTGGTTGTTGTGATTGTAAATCTTTCAGTTTTTTTGCTGAATATGGCATACAAGTGAAAACTGTACTCAAATATTCTTCCCTAATGGCGACGAATAAGTAATTTTGGTGTTAAAAAGGATAATTCGAATTTAAGTTTCGAATTTCGAAAATAACAAGTAAAAACGCTAGAATTGGTATAACACCAATTCTTATGATACCCTAGATGAATGCCCGCATGAAATTTCGTTTGGTTACTCATCTGAGCAATTTTGATTATATGATGATTATATCCAATTATATAGGATTTCACGTTCTGAAGAAGTTTATAGTTCAATAAAAATTTCTATGACTGATAAATTTTTATATGGCAACACCAAGAAGGGGTTTCCCGATTTAGTCCAGTTTTGAAATTTTATTTGCTATTCCTATGAAAACACCAAAATATATAGTAAAAAACGAAATTTTTGTATGGCAACCCTACGAAGGAAATTAAATTTACTTTTTTTTAAAAAAAAGCTCTTATGCAAAATTTCAACTCTTTAAGTGAACGCCTTCTCGAGTTATCGTGAGGACGGGCAGACAGACGGATTTCATGTAGGGTATACAAATTTGTAGAGTTAAAATGTGTCATAATTTGTGAAAAGGTCATCGCATATGGCTTCAAATTACTCCAATTATAAGAGTGAAACGAAAACGAGTTGGGTTTATATTTTGCGGGCTCTGTTCCACCTCTTCGGCAATATATCTAAAATTTCCGAAATTCCCGAAATCGAATTGAAAAAAGACGTATTTTGAAAAATCCACGGATTTGTTGATCATCTCAACATCGCTACCGCAAACGACACCTTGTGCATATTTATAAACGACTGACTTTGAGTTTGACCGAGTTCCTCATCAGAGTGAATTTTATTTTGTTTCTTTAGGTGTTGAAGTTTCACTTTCTTCGCCAATTCTGTTCTTATCGGAAATTTTACACAATTATTTATTTGAGATCTGATTTTGTTAATAAATTTTTAGGATGTAATGCAAACACCTATTTACAAATGTTTGTAGTTGGGCTGTTTATGGATCGAATAACCTTTCAAAATTCACATCTCAGATATTTCGGAAGAATCATTCTTTTATGTACGTGTGGCCTTTGAACTGCTTTACTTTATAGTGTATACAATAATTCCACTCTTCCTAGGTTTTTTTTTGGATGAAATTTTCTAGAATCTACATCGTGCAATGGCGTGGCATTCACATAAGACATTCTTTCATCCTCTTCAAGACATAATTATTAATTGACTCTTAGTTAGCCTTAAAAGATCCGGGCTGTAATTTGGTGAAGGTCCTTTATTGAATCTTTTGGCTTGTCTGGAAATCACCAATGGTGATGGCGACTGGCAGTGGGTCCTCATGGCATATAGTTTTCGTAAAATTTGTGAGAGCGTGTCGTAATAGAACGACCCGCCATATAAAACTTTTCAAAATACGAGATCTGCATTTTTTCTGTTAGATATTCTTTGATTGTAGGCTTCACAGTATTATAAGAGATACCCCAAAATGATTCCGATCCGATGAAGGGCATGGATGCTACTTTTTTGGGCAGTATGTCGGCGTTGTCATTCCCATTAATTCTCGAGTGTCTTGGCATCCATTGAAGTATTTGGTAGTTCTTTGTACCAAGGTTTGTTAATGTTTGGATGCATTCCAACATGAACTTCGTTTTGATCTCAAATGATGAGTGGATTTTCAGTGTAGCTACTATATTTTGTTATTAGTGTAAGAGTGCCTGAGGTTTCCGTATGCATATCTGATGATGGCATATATGTGGGATTACTACAGATTCAATATAGTTAAGATAAAGAACATGATATAACATATAAAAAAAAGATATACTCTATTCTTTAAAAGGATAAATCCCTCATCACTCTAAATACATATCAAAATCGATTTAGATCAACAAAAAGCTAAATTCCTTTCAATCGTATTTCACTACCATCGATTTGTCCCATATAAATGTACGTACAAACATATATGTATGTGTGCAGGTACATTGTACATATGGGTATGTACACCAATAAAATCAGTTCACCAATAAATTAAGTATAAAATCCGGCGGATGAAATGCAACCGACCAGAAAAGAATGTCAGATTAACCATCAATACTGACAACTTGACAAGATATAAATCAAAACTGAAAATCATCTGGGTTTAACCCTTGGGAGTCACCGGAATCAGTATTTCGCCGGGAGCATAATTTAACATTTTCATAGCTTTCATCCTTTCAGCACACTTTTATCTTGCTTGGCCTTATACTGATGCTTCTGGTGCTACACTGCTGCTGTTGGATATTGTGCAGGGAATTATGGTCACTACATGACTGGAATTCTCGAGAAAATTCCTCGAACAGGAAAATTCACTTTTCCCAAGCTAATGGTGATGCGAAAATATGAAGAATGGAATAAAAAAAAATAAAAAATAGAAGAAAAAAAAAACAGAAAAGGAGAAGACGAAAAAAATGTTAAATAAGTAAAAGAAAATTTAATGATGCTGTCAGAGATATGTAGGATAGGATATATCCCTCTGTACCTCCTTGGCCACGTTCCTCCCCACCTTTCAGGCTGTGTCGCACCGTATACGTGAAAAAAGGAATCCATCTAGAAAAGTTTATCTATACACCATGTAAAAAATTTATATCCTGCTTTTGTCTCTCGATTTATGGTGGGGAGCTTTCCCTTTTTATTCCGGGCCAATAATGACACTTGATAAATCATCTGTAACTGACACTCTGCGCCGTAAAATAATAAATTCTTTATCGGGAGCAATTATCCATTATTGTTATATGACACGGCTGTCAACAGTGAGCTCTGGCAATCAACAGAATCGCCTCAGACAAATGACGAAGGCACAGGATAAGTGAAGAAGGATGGATCCTCATTTTGGTAATGGCGGGTGTTTTATTTTCCTTTTGTTTTTTGTCTTTTTAATGTCTTTTTTGTTTTGTGTTTTTTGCTTCTTTTTTTTTTGTATTTTATGGTTCGCTCATTCAATTTTTGACAAGTCGCTGACTGATTTTTTGTTATTTTATGATCAATTTATTCTAGTGTGCGTTTTGAAAGGTTTTGAGATAAATTGTTCAAAACTGGAACTCGTAAAGAATATGTATACATGCTTACGCGCTAAACTGCAAGAAATTTTATTTAATCTGAAAAATTCAGTGTAAGTATATACTAAATTTGGTATGTAAAGGACGATTCTAACCTTCAACCTTCGACCCAGTTAGGAAAAAAGTGAATCAACCTAAAGGTAGTGTTACTCAGGTTAATTGAATACAATGGAATTGTTAGTCATAAATATTTGATTTATTTTACAAGAGTTGATAACTTGCAATAAGTGTATTTTTAAATGTTCGTTGACAATTCTATCACGAAATACGCTTTAGTATTGATCAGTTTTTCTATATCGAATGTCTACTGTACTTCCTAGCGAGCCGTGGTAGTGTATTGCAAAGTAATCCTGTCTCTGATTGTACCCATCCTATAAGTAGGCATTTGAAAAATTTAAAGATGAAATTTGCTTTAAATCCAAAATAGCGACCGATATGTCGTAACTTACGTAAGTTAAATATTTCGAATGAATTCGAAAATGTTATTCGCCATTAACTGTAAAAATTTCATCAAAATCTATTTTAATGCATCCATCTTTCATCTTTTCTTTATCCTCCACTATCTATCTCTATCTTTTCTAACTCAAAATTACATTTCACTTTGATCTGAAACATAAAATCTGACAATCAAAACTTCGAAATCGAAATTCGAAAATTGAGCTTTGTCAATCAAAAGTAATTTTAAGTAATATTGTAATTCGTTGTGTTTGATAAGTTGACTCAACGCGAGTGACTAAGAGAAACGAAACTATGAGAAACGATACGTTTCTCAAAATAACGATTATGACTAAGTGAATTAAACACCTAATGCGCCATTCTATATGATGACGTAAAAACGATATCCCACAATACTTTCAAGTAGAATTACAATCTGACCCGGGTTTTGTTTTTTGTTTGTGCTCGTGGTGTTTTCTTTTATATGGTTTTTTATCTGCTACAATTGATCCTGCCCACCTACGAGAAAAAGAGACAAGCCTGGCGAAGTGTAAAAGAAACCAAAGGAAATGTTGTGCCATTTAATAAAAATATTACTGAACAAACAAACAAACAAACAAATTCGAATGAATTTGAAGTGGGTGGGAGATCCAGAGTACTTAGTTCATCTTAAAATTTTCTCCACGTCGTCGAATGTAATCGCTCATGATTCCCAAAAATCTAGGTCTCTTCCCCCACTAAATTCATTGCCGGGGGCGATACTTTTCTCAGATTTTACCACAAAGCCTGGAGGCCATTAAAAGCTTAACACCAATAATTGACATTTCACAGTGTAAACTCAATTTTGTGTAATTTAATTTAAACCATAGAATTTTGTTCTTAACGCAAATACATACACACACACATGTACACCTACAAAAGTAATTAATTGCCAAGTGGCTTGGGATAAGTTCTGTTGTATATATGCCAAGGGAAACATAAAACGAAAACTCCCAGCTTAAACTATAATACTTCCTGCAGCCTGAACGAATATGGAGGCACAGCCTGCCAAAAACGAGTGGAATGGCTTACAACTCATCTGCAGAAATACACAGTCACAGATCCGAAGATAAACATTTTTATGCAATTCATTTCATTAAATTTAATCGCGTTTTCATGTTAAATTAATTTTTAGTTTAATCTGGGATAATTGCTAAATGACACGGACGCGAAGCAAGGAACAGCAGTAGAGAGCACATTTGGACAAGGACGTAATGAGGCTATCCAGACATTCCAGATTAAGCTGGGGTGAAATGACTTAGCTGATGAAGACTAAAAATACTCCCCGCTGGCTGTATGTGGGCCATTTGATGGGTGGGAGGGGTAAAATTTTAATTGCGAAATTAAGATTTTGTATATTTTTGAGTGTTTTAAGTATGTACTTTGTCTGTGAATAATTTTCTTGCTCGCAATGTTGAATTTTTTATTAGATGACTGAAGAAGTCATTTGATTGTAACACATATATGTGTGAAAGTAGTCAGATAAATGACTTCCATACTGATATTATGGAAATGACCAATATTTTAGTAAATTCATTTTAATGTGATCCTGGCGAGTATTCTTGGGGTAAATATAATGTACGTATATACATTCATCGTTAGAGCATTATGAAACGTGCTCTGTCTAAAATTCTTAAGATTCTATCCAAACACTACCTACCTAAAATCCTCACGTGCCTAGTTACTCAAAATATTTACTCTATGAAAAGACGATTGCCACTTGCTTTATCTGAAATCATGCGGTCGTAGGTGTATTCCAGATCTATATATGAATTATAATATAGTACTCCCGATTTCCTTTCCTTTATCTTCATACATAGCACGAAGCTTTAGGTAAGGACGTAAGAACCTGAATAGCATGGCATTCGATTAGTGAACCCCATGTTAACTTGGGGCGAAATGTTCATCTGTTGTTACTGCTATACTTGATGGCTTCGAGGTATCATAAATATTTGATTGGACATTATGTTCTCTGGGAGTCAAGTCAAACGTCATCCAGGAATGTGTATTGTGCCTATTAGGAAGATGACAATTGTTACGGAAATAATTTGATTTATCTTGACGCTATATGACGTGCCCCACCACAATTTTGTGCACCAGCTTTGATCAATGATTTCTCTTGTGTTTGAGGTCCAGGTCGAGTTGAGGGTGAGAATGACATACATAAATATTGTTAAGTGAAATAATAGAACTAATTAAATTACTGAAATAGGTAGTAGTACAATTACTAAACGGTATACAGAAGTTGTGTTAATTCATTGCTGAATGTAAATAATTGTTTTTGGAATTTTTGAAGTGCATATGCACTTACATCATTCATTAAATAAATTTAGAAAATATACAAATCATTCATGGTGGGATGTAATTTTCTGGTTTTGAGTATAGAGTGGGATTAAATTATTTTTATTTTTTAGCCTTATAATTGATCACACCCTCGCCTCCACCACATTTTCACTCTTAATTAATAATGAGGTCAGCATACAATGCCAGTCTAAAATGCTAAATGTAAGTATTTAATCAATTTTCGAAATATTTAGAAATATTGGTCCTTCGAGCCAGATATTAACGATCTAAGCTGTCAGAGTTGCAAAAAGTAGGGCAGATTTAGTGGAGATAGCGCAAATTAAAAAATATATATATATTTGAATAAACAACTTAATCGAGAGGAAAACTAGTGCGGGAAATACAATTATACCTATGCAAATTTAGACCAATATTCATCAACCCTGCTACTAAAGCAGCCAAAAGTTTGTTATCATAATTAGTTTTTTAACTTGTTTGCTAATGAAATTCAGAAACGAAGGACGGGTTCCGCTCCGAGGAACGGAGAATCAGATGGAAACTAGAAGGTCAGCCCTTTCATTTAGCATGTATCCATGTGATCATCAGGAACCCACTGAAGGGGCACCTTGTTGTGGATACACAGCTTATCCACGGACGACCTGCAATCCTCGCGTAACTTCGATGTTATTCAAGGGCCACTCAGAGTCGTCAAGATTTGATAACTATCCGAAAGGATATCAATGTCTTTCCCCTTGATCTCCATATCAAGGGCTATCTTTCCTGCTATAGCGATAGCGAGGACTACAGCCTAGAAGACAGTAGTGTGCTTTCCAAGTGAGTACTCCATCTCAATGTCAGGCTCAGGAAAGGAAACACCCGCATTGGCTCCCTTATTAGAGAGCCATCATTCTGTAATTTTTAATAATTTCTTGAAAGCTCTACATAACTCTTATTATAATTTTTAGATAGATTATGGCCAACTCTATCTCTCATTTAAGATTGAAAGAAGAAGAAGAAAAAGTAGGTACATTCAATTTCAATTTAATCTTGCTTATTACTTTTATTCTCCCATTTTCTTGATTGTTTACGAAAAAGTTTCCTCCTTCTAAACACACATTCAAAACCAAAACACTTATTGTAATCCATTTAATTTCACATTTCCCTGCACTAAAATTTCGAATCAATTTACGAGCTTCACAAATCACAAGGACAAAAACAAATCGAATTGCCATTGAACTGAAGAAATTGCAGTTGAACTTTCCGAATCGTGTCTTTTCCAGCTAGAGTAGGGATAAGGTCGATAGCAGCAACGACTGCGACTGCTTTTCATTTTGTTTCCTGTAGAATTGAGTAGATATAAAATAGTATATAGTATTTGACGTCCTTTGGTATACAGACCGTCAAGCAGTCAAGTTTCTGATTTCAACAGTTTTTATCTTTTCTCGCTCTCTTCAATAATGCCATTAGGAATTAGAAACACGTCCTCACACAAATAAGGACGCATATGTACCATCAGGCAAAAATGCAGCCTTCATCTATCCATCCCTTACCTACACCCAACCCGTAACCCTATAGAAAGTTACTGAAGTGAACAGATAACAATGTTTCGAAGTTTCACTTGAATTTTCTTATTACATTGTCATCCTCAAGGCAAAAGTGTCCCCATATGACTTTTTCATCTTACACCAGTATGTGACTATGAAAATTATAAGGCTAAGGAGTAGTGCGGCAACGTAATGAAAGCAAAAAAAAAAAAAACACAAAAAAAAGGGAGTAAGAGAAACTAAATCACTTTAGTTCTCAAGCACGGTAAGAAGAAGTTGTGAGAGACTTCGCGAATATACACACATATTGCTGGTGCCGACACTCTGTAACTTCCTTTAATGAGTCTTTATTTCCACTTGGGACTTCCTATCCTTTGTTTAAATGCTTTTTCTTTTACAACGGTATTAAGTGTACTAGCACTGAATCGCAAACCAAACTTTTGAAGATTATTGAAGTTTCAGATTGTAAGATTCTCACATATTTTTGGATGCCTTTCAGTTTGCTAGTGAAAGTTTTACTATTGTGAAAAACTTCTCCGATGAATTTGAAGTAGATAATTCAATAACATCATTGAATATTAGCCCGATATAGGATCTAAGCTTCTCCATTGATTGCTGTGTCATTAATGCCGATCACATTACAAAACCACACATCGCGTGCAATTTGCTATGTAAAATGGGCAAGAACAAGCCATAATAAAAAGCAAAAATATAAATAAATTGTAATGATTTTACAGTTGCCGGAGATTGATAATTTTGTTGTCTTAATTTTTTTATGAATTACCCTGTAACTTCGGAAAGATAACTTTATGATGATAAAAATGACAAAGGCGTTTCGTATCGGCAAGACTTTAATACTCTTCAGTACGCTAGTTCCTGCCTGCCGTCCGTATACGCCTGAAATTTTTATTAATGGCAGTGGCAGTTTTTTGCAACAAAATTTGCTATAAATTTTTTCCAATTTATAGCTTTTTATATGAAAAGTCTTCATCAATGGCAGTTGCAGTTTTTGCAACAAAATTTCTTATCAAATTTTTCCAATTAATGGCTTTTTCTATGAAAAATCTTCATAATTTATCTATATGAATTTGGTTGGTCCCGCCTAGAGCTAATCTACTGAGTACCAAGTAAATCCATACTTAGTATTTTGCTTCATATAATTCATATTCAGAATTTTAACTGAGGGCATAAATGAAGTCGACTCAGCTTTTCTGTCATTATATATCTTATAACATTTTTTTATTCCTCTCTGTGATCCCTTTTGAAATTTATCGAAACGCCCTCGTATAATTCAAAACTGATCCTCGACGAAAATTGTTGAAAGAAAAGTGAGATCGCTTAGAAATTTCTAGGGAACAGATGTGTTTATTTCAAAATAAAGTTAATGTAAAACTGAAAACTTTTTAGGTATGATCAAAACGAAAAGGATTCTCCATTCAATATAAAAATTCTCCTAAAAAAAAAAAGAAAAAAGTTTATGCTCTTACTTAGAGCAACCATATGCATGCACCTGGAATCCAAACATAAAAGTGACATTTTTCGTCTTCTAAGTCAGCCTCAAGAAAACAGAGACAACAAAAAAAAAACATACAAAAAACAGTCAATAGTAAACATTAACGTTCGATGCACAACTTATATAAAAGTTGCTCAAGGATTTAGGACAGTCTGTCTCTCAGACCGTGGAAGGGGCCTTCAATAAAGCGCACACCTATCTCTTCATATATCCGAAGCATTCAATAGAAGTAAAAGCAGAAGAAGTAGAAAAAAACGACACTTTTGGAATTATTCATGCGAAGTTGAGCAACTTTCTGCATAAATGCGCTTAAATATTTCCCCCCCGCTTTTCATAAGAAAATTCAAAACTTCTATTTAACCACAGTTGAAGGAGCCCTGCTCCTGAGAGTGTTGGTTGCATTCAGCTATGGAAAACTTTTAACCAAGGATTTTATTTTTTGCCTTATGAGTATAAAAAGACGGGAACGGGAGGGCGGGGGTCGGTGAGGAGTATCAATTTATAGAAAATTATGTTGTATAAATTTTTATAGAATAATATGTTCGTAACCCCCCTCCCCCTATAGTGAGTACAGCCCTGATGTGTAGTAAGGAAATTTTATTCTACGTTGCACTCCCTGTTCTGCCCCGTCTTTCAGTTTTATAACAATTTTTAATGTATAGCAAAAGTTTTAGGCAATATTCTATGCAAAGGAAATTTGTGCGACCTTATGGAAACAAAAAAAAGTTAAGTTTATACTGCACCTTCATTCATTTTTGCTCACCTTTTCTATGAAAATTCGTCGACCATAAGGGCAATAAATTATATAAGTTTCCTTCCGCAAGGTAAGATTAATGAAGTAAAAAAAAAAAAAAAATACGCCGACGATTTAAATTTTAATTTAAAATTTCATTTATGTGTAAAAAAACAACAAAATATTAAAATTAACGGAACAACATTGAAGAACGTTTTTCACACTTTTCGATTTCCATGAGATTTGCAGTCTTCAAATAAAATTAATAAGATGCTTATTACCTTCTTCAAAGAATTTAAACATTAGATAGAGAAAAAAAAAACGAACATTGAATTGAAGAAAAGAAAACAAAAACAGTCAATACAAGGTAAAAACGAAACTTCTTCAGTGCCAACGTGAGCCCATCACATACCTTTTAATTTGTTAATTTGTGATTAGAGAAAATGCTGCAGGCTGTTTTGGACCAATTGAGATTTATTTCGTCACTTCGACAGATTAGGTATGTCTATGTCTATGACTAAAAACTAGGCCAATCTGATGCGCTCTAATCCAAGTGATGTAATGTTAGAAAAACAGAGTAAAACAAACAAAAAAAAAACAAAATTAAAACACAGAGGTAGCAAATCTTCATCAAATCAATTGAGAGCAAAACTTTTAAGGAAAGTTCAAGGTTAGTCCGAAACAGTTGAAGAAATTTGTTTGTTTGTTTTGTGTGTCTTTTTCACTATTTATTTTTTGTTTTTCTTTTAAATAAATAAATGCCTGCATCGCCAAAGTTAATCAAAAAGTCATAATTTTTTTTTATCCATCAAGTCGACAGTGATTTGTAATAGATCATGATCCGCAAATTGGTTTTTTTGTTTTGTCTACTACTATTTTTATTCACTCTTCTTAAAAGATGAGTGAAAGTATAAAAAACTGTAACATAAAAATTGGGTCAAATATTGATAATTTGAAATTTCATAAAATTTATAAGACGTCATCATGGTGCTTGTAAAGTGTTTGATTGTAATTAGTGTAGTGCTGTCAAGTTTTATATATATATTTTTTTTTATTCTACATGTATGCCCTCTTCGAGTTATTGCTCAAAACCATTACTGATAGGCGGGACAGAATGTTGCAACGTTAGGTGGTGTACTGTAGCTCTAATTATAGCGCCATGCTAATAATGCCGTCATATAATTTTTATAATCGAATATTTTTAGCTATTAAAATTAAAAAAATATATAGCACAAAAAACTGTAGAATGTACTAATATGGTCTTGGATTTAGTAGGTACAAAAGCAATAAATAAATATGCCTTCATTTATAACACTGTGAGAATAAATTCCCATGTTCGAAAAACTCCGGAAGAACAGAAGCCAAATTAAGTTATTTCAAGTTTCTCTTTTCAACGGACACCTCAAGGTGCCTAATGACTAATTTACATTACTCGAACATTGTTAGAAAATAGAGTAAGTGGTTTCCCCTTATCTGAAAATACTTTAGAACGATAAGGACAAATGATAATCCAGTCAAATTCCCCGATGAAGGGGAAATTTTTACTGTCATAATTATCCATAAAAAGTTCTAGTCAAAAGTATATTTTATGGCAGAAAATTTTGTTATTATATGGCAGCATATAACTACTAGCATTTACGAATATATACACTTAAACCAATTTAAAATATTTCAAGCAAGTTTGTAACTGTCAAATATTCATATCTGAAAATTCTGTCGTAATTATTATTTTTGTATGTTCATAGAATATGGCCAGCAGTACTAAGGCAAGCTACCTATGGAACAATAAAATTCGGCATATACTACACATTAAATAAATTAGCCACAGAAAATGGACTTTAGTTGACAATTATTCTAATTTTATTGTGTTAAGTAATGAAGATGAATAAAATTACAGGGTACAAAACGAAAAAATATGTCTGATAAATTTATTAACACGAATAAAGATTTCGCGGCTGGGGCTTTCTTTAAAAACCAGTAATATTTTCGATTTCTCTCCTAAGTTTGCTGTAATTCTCCGGCATTTAAGGACATATTGCTATTATTTAAAGATCGACGAGGATACTTCTTCTGGATCTGTTTATTTTTTCATCATCGTTTTAACATCAGACTATGAAAAATGTTTATACGATATCTACCCATTTAATTAGCATGCTGACCTGAGGCTGGATTCTGATCAGAAAAAAATGACAAATGACAATGACTTCGTGAGTTTTTTCCGAAAATGCGATTCTTACACCATGACTTCATCCATATAAAGTGACATTTAGCTTTAAAATATGACTTATTTTCGAAATGCCGATTCCTGAAAAACTGGGTGACATGAAAAATGACTTTTTTTCATGACAATTTTTGTAATCTAAGTCACTTAGCCCTTGCCACTGTGACTTTTGTTATATTCAAGTGATATATATATTGTTATAGTAACAAGGATATCAAATATATAAAGTAAGTATAAAAATAATAAGTATTTGTATTTATTATATTATTGTATTATTAAAAAAAAGAACTAAATTTTAGTAGCAAACTGCAAAAGGACTCGTTACTTTCGTTATAATATTTCAGCAATTATATTACATACTGCCTCCTTCTTTGCAATAAAATAAGCTTTTGCAATAAAATAAGCTTCATTACTTTGTTGTTCGGAATATATTCAATCACTGCGCAATTCTCCAATTGTTACTGCTATAATTTAAGATACATGTCATGCCACCCAATAATCAGAATTCCAAATTATGGCATAGTGACATTATCCTTCCTTCGACGTCATTTTGTCATTGTCTTTTGTCATTCTAATTTTATCAGAATCCAGCCCCTGGATGTATCGCTGACCTTTTTGAGTATTCTGCTTCTGATGTAGTTGTCTTGCACTTTCTCCATTGTTATAAGGATGAAGAAATGCATTAGATATTCTGATTGAAAAGTTTTGTACAATGACACGCATCATATTAATAAAACTTATTACCATTAATTTTTTAACTTATGTTTTAGTAAATATGTCTTAAAAATCTAAAACAAAACAGAAACGAAATCCTGAAATTTTAGATTTTTCTTTTTAACCTAGGGAACTGTTGTAACTGGGCTATCCTCTGTACCAAAGTTCTATCAGTACAGAGCGATGAGGTAGATCGATGTATCTGAGGAATATCGTGAGATCTAAGCAAATTACTTCTATTGTAGTTATTCCGCGATTCTTGTTATTCTCTAAAAATTTGATCATGAACATCAGGAAGACATTGTGAATAACGACTGTATTCCATGGTAAATTCACCTTTACCTTGTGTACTAGACCTAATTGAAAAATAAAATCAAATATCAATAAAATCTGAAATTCTTTTTATGTCTATGTACTGTGCCAGCAGTATTTAATTACCTTAATTCTCCTGCATATTCAAACATATTGCATAAACGTCTAACTAATTTATGCAATTGACAAATTGATGAAATGCCACAAGTGACACTTCGCTATAAAAGAGTGGGAAATAATGTTTTGGCAGTCGATCACCTCCTCTTTTTTTTTCTAATAGTGCTAAGTAATAAGATCCTCTCACTCACTTTGTCAGTAAAATCGCATGTTCGAGTAATGTAAATTGGCCTAGCAAAAAGAGCACAACATTTCTCCGAAAATTGAAAATTATTTTGAAAAAGTTCAAACTTCGGAATTTTCTAAAACTTCCTTATGAACATCAGCCATTTTTTACGAAATTCTGATTTCATTGGCTTATAATCATCGGATATAAAAATATTTATTGTATAAAGTTCAAGTTTTTCTTGCATGTCTATTAAAAGAAAATAAAAATTTAAAAAAAAATTTATTGGTTTAATTATACAGACTTCTTTCAGACCTTCTCTGAAATTTCCCACATAACCATTTCGGTACTAAAATGTCGTGAGGACCTTAAAATTAGTAACAATTAAATAAATCACTGAATTTATTCAAAATTTTTGAATTTCGAAAATTTTCGAAAAATTATTTTTTCTGATGTGTAATATCAGTTTTGAATCTAGCAAACTTTATGCTATGAATTTTTTTATTTCCTGGTAGAACAATCTTATGACGACTTTCAACATATTGGACTGGAACAATCCTTCTTATTGTAAAAATTGTGGACCAAATTTAATTTTTCAAATGATATTACGGATAACCGAAAGATCGCCACTAAATTTTATTTCAAAATGAAATGAACTTAGATTTTTACAGTGCTTCCTGTAGATGGCGCAGTAGTTGGGATCTCGACCCTTTAAATTCTCGATTTTTAATGAAAGAAATTAAAGAAATGATCAACGTAACATTAACACTGTAACTTCATCTGATTTGTTTCAGAGCTACATTACCTAATAATTTGTCATGAAAGCAATTAAAAGTTGTTCGGTATTAACTTAGTGGGCAATTCTTTGAAAATCGCCTGAAATGTTTTTTTTTCTTTTTAAAGAACACGAAGAATTTTTTGTTGGTTATATATTTAATTTAAAGATTAAGCCGTTTTTATGCTGAGTGTCTAATATTAATTTGTTTTTAAATACATATAATGTACCTGCGGCAAATAAGGCCCACCTAATTTGAAAATGCAATAAATCAAGTATTTGGTGATATAGAACTACAAGAACAAGTTTTCCGTGAAGTGTATTTATTTGTACAATTAAAAAAATAGAAAAAACTATAACAGAAGTGGGTATTTGAAAAAATAATTCAGTTTTATAAAACCTTTTCCAAGGGCCTTATTAAACTACCACAGGCCCAAAACAAAAATTAACTTTTTCAAAATCTTAATCAGAGGAATGATTTCCTTTAAACCTGCTGAAACTATAAGAATATCAATAAAATTCGGTTATTTTTAATAATTTCAAGTAAAAATAAAAATGGGCCTTTTTACCACACATGGGGATAATAAGGCCCCAAGAGCTTTAGTTATAAATTTCTTAACGTACAACAGAGTAAATCCAAACAGTTTTCATTCTTTCGAACAAAAATAATGTCACAATCATAATTCTATATAGAAAAATTAGTTTCATTGAGAATTTAGGTTAGGTAGGGTAATAAGGCCCACTGCCTACTGCAGTGGGCCTTATTACACCTATGACAAAATTTTACAAAATTACTCATTAATCAAATAAACACAATGTTGGGCGAAAATAAACACTGAAATCATAAACTAACGTTCAAACTAAACAAGTCACTGCATGTGGAAATAGTAATTAAATTACAGAACTTATGATTTTGTGTAGGCGAAAAGTATAATTCCAAGAAGCCATACTCCTCTCGGTGACGTAGCGTTCGGTACTGGCAAGATGGCGGCGCGAGTTCGCGGACGCCCCCTCGACGGCGCTCGTGTGGTCTTAATGCGTGTGCGCATAAAGTATGAGAGTGCTGCGATTCATTTTAGTGGGAATATTTAAATGTGGGCCTTATTACCCTCCGGGCTTTATTTGCCGCAGGTACCTTATAGAATTTATTGTTAACCTAATTTTGTTCTTTATTTCAATGAATAGAAGGAGCATTTCGAAGAAGCTATCATTTCCTTTTACGTAAAAGCAATAAAAAAAATTTTTTAATAATAATGGACAGTAATAGTATTGAAAAGCAAAAAAAAAAAGAGTATTTAAGAACCAATAAAACAATTACATTACATTACAATTACATTACTCATACCAGGGAATGTTAATCGAAATTTTTAATTACAAGTACAATCGAGTAATGACAAAAACAAATTTTTATTGGCATGTAATAATAAAGGTTCCTTGGCAATTAAAATTTTATGACACTAACGACCTGATTCTACATAAGAAATAAGAGCTGTTATCCTCTTAACTGGGCTGTCAAAACCCATTAGCAGACATTGGTATTCTACGTAAAGTGTTAAGAGATATTAGACGTCAATTGATCTCTTAATTTTTGTGGATATTGTTTTTTAAGAGATTTGGTATTCTAGGAAATAAAAATATCTGTTAAATATCTCTTAAGATACGAGCTCCTCACCAAGGTACGGTTAAATCTATTATCGTGATAGTTTCAGAAATTGTTTTGTTTAAAATACTGAAATTTTTGCATAAAAATGCTGTAAAGTAAATACAAATTTACATAATTTATATATATTATATAAATATGTACAAGTTTGTGAAATATTAAAATAATAATACCATTTGAGCCGTGCACAGAGGGTAGTTCTGAGGAATATGAGGGACGATTTGGATCCATTTGATATTTCTGAGGCTGTATAAATTTCAGAATGGTAAAATTTTTTGCCTTTAAATTGATGGAAATGACATTGCTTTACAATAATCTCCATTATTCGACAATATTATCGTCACTTAAAAGTTTTGGTAACAATTAATTTTTTTGATACAGGTTTATACGAATCGACGGCTTCGATTCAGGTGGTAAAATATTAATTCAGTTATCAATACGGGCTGTGAATTTATCATATAATAATCAATAATTGCAACTTGATTAAAGACGCACACAATGAACCTCAATAATCATATAAAGAACTAAAGCGTAGCAAAATTATTGTGATGACATGTCTGATCACAAGTGTAGCAAAATGCACGTGTGGGTTGGCCAAATCAAATCAAGTAAACGTCTTTAATAGCTGGACTGACTGAAGGATTAGCCAAACCCTCTTAACCCTTTAAAGTTAATATTTCTCCACAAAAATTTATGTAGAATACTAATTCTGTTAAAATCTCTTACTTGCTAAATTTAATAAGTTAAGAGATCTCTAAAAAGTCTCTTATGTAAAATCAGGGGGTAATACATAATTACTTTTTTCCTAATTAATCGACTGGCGAAATCCTACAATCAAACATTTTTTTGAAATTTTCATCGAATGTGTAAGTATTGATAAACATTTCGGAAACATTTTACCGCACCAAAGTTTTTTTCCCCAATTTTGTGATATTTGAGCTCAGCTCGTTCAAGCTCACAAAATCTTGCCAAATTGTGATAATCTGGAGAGGTTAGCTTTAAGCTAAGTTCAAGGTTTGAATGAAAAATTCCAAAATATTTCAAATTAAAAATTGGTTTTTGAAGTACTCCCCATTCACTTTGTAAACATTGCTTTCAGAATTTTTCGAAATAAATTTTGATACATTTCTTTCGACATGTAGCCCAATTTTGCTCGCCACTTTGCACTTTTCAGTCCTCAATCAACTCAAAACGTCTACTTTTGACGACTATCAAAATTTTAGGAATATGTTTGATGACAGCCATAAAAAACCATTTACCAATCAAGTACGCTTATCTTTCATTATACTGCTAAAAAAATTCGCATCCTTTAATTTGAAAATACATTACGAAAATGGTGAACAGAATTTTAAAACTGAGCAGCAAATATCGTAAAATCTTTTATTTTCTTTTAATTTTTTTTGTAGGTACGTCAATTTACAGACAAATAATGAGCTTCAGGATGAGCTAAAAAAAATTTCTTTGCATATAGCACCACTACAACAACGCTCAAAAAACATTATTCCAAAGCAAAGTTAAATAATTATGCGCTTTGCTTCATTCGTCTTTTGAAAAGGAATATCAAATGCGGTTCTTTGCCATCTTCCTGATTTTAACTTCATCTAAGGAGTTGCACTATACTTAGATAAGGATAAAATCAAAAAACCAAAGCTAAGCTGAAATGATTTTTATTTGGAGTCGTCTATACGGTGATAAAAAAAAATTCGAATGAGTGCGCTTCTGAAGTAATTTCAAATAGGAAAAAAGCAAAATTTCTGCATAAAGAATTCAGTGGAAGGCAATGAGGCAAAGGGTTGCAGCGATAATTTGAACTGATTTAAACTTGAACTCCTCTAATTTGATTGAAACAAAAAAAAAAAAAAAACTCGGCGGAAAATGAAGTATAATTAGAGTTTGCTGAAAGCAGGGAGGTAGAAAAAAAACTACCGAAAAAGGAAGGCAGCAGGAAAAAATCAATAGGGGAAGCTCGCACTCACTATGCCTGGGTATGTGTAAATGTGTATACTGCAGGATGCTGAATGCAGGATGTAAATGAGCAATATAAGCTTAGAAATTAGGGCTGCCACTCCACTAATGAGAGGAAGGATCTCGGTTCAGCTCGAAAAGATGTGCGATTTTAATTAACTCCCAGCCAGCTATGGCACATTGGGTATATAAAATGTTAACGAGGATGGTTTTCTGGTTAACCGCAAGTCCTTTTTAGCTGAGAGTTTTTGAAATGATGGTACTTGACTACTTCGATTCAGAAAGTAATTTCATTCTGGCATTGGGGATTGCTTGTGTTTTTTTTTATTTATTTTTTTTTTTGCACGAATGCTTTTCTACTGTGGAAGCTCAACTTTGCCATTGGCTCTACTCTCTATTGCTCGTCTTATTCAAAGGCGTCGAATTATCTAAGGCGCGATTGTAAAAATTGCCAATGCGGCGAAAATAGTAAAAAAAAAATAAACAAAATATAAAAACATTTCTAAAAGTGGCAGAAAACAGAAAATTCAGTTTCGTTGCCTGAATGTTGAGAGATAGATAGGCGAAATTTTGTGTATTCAGAGTGGCATGTCATATGATCAAGAGTGGGGAGCATGATGGGGGCTGGTCGAAAAACGGAATAGGCTTTTAAAGCGAAAGAACTTGAAAAAAAATGTACAGCAAACGAATAAACGTGATCAAATTCCCTAATGGTATCAAGCGATGTTTGTCATTGTCACTAGTCCTTTACAGGGGTAAAGTTACCCAGGGAACATTGAATCAACGTTGAGATGAGATATGTATGTGAAATAGCAGGGAATGTTAAAAGCTATAAAGTTAGAGAGAGAGGGCGGGGGGGGGGGGATTAGGGTTGAAATCCAAACTAGAAGTCAATACCGTCTAGCGAAATAAATATACATATGTACATATTTACATACGTACCAGGCAACTCGGTAATTTCCCGCAATGAAATATTTTCAATTTTTGTGACTGATATTTATCAGATTTTAAGATGTTCCACTCAATTATTTGACAAAGTACGTAAATTTGAGGCAGAGTCAACGGCGGCGGCTCCCCAATCCGCTCCGGGACTATAAATCAGCCATTTTGAAATTTGTATTTATTATTTGGTCGTCCGACGGCTGTTTATGTGACTGCCTGCCTTTGGCTGGTAAATGCGTAATGGCAATGGTATTTCGACGAAGGATGGAAAATTGAGAAACGGTTCAGTTCAACAGGATTTGCCTTTTTTCCCATTTTTTTCCTTTTTTTTTTTTATTTCATCTAAATGAACTTGAACTAACTTTGAGGGTCTTCTCCAAGATTGATGGGGATCGATTTAAATTTCTACTTCAGCTGGGCCGGAAATTAAGTGAAAAGGGAAACTGAAGGGTTCTATGAAATTGAAATTGGGTCAACTTTAATAAATTTAAAGTTTACTTAATTTCAATGGAAATTCGAATTCGAAAATTTAAGAGCACTTTTTTTTACGTCCCATAAAGTATGACAAGTAATTTGTAGAGAAATTCGATTTAAGGAGAAGAAAAGGTAATCTTTAAAATTGATTTCTCGATCTTTTCTTATTCTGTTGAAAAGCATAGCGATTTTCGTTGTATAAATGTTATATGTAGAGTGAAGTTAAGGTAATAGGTGTATTCAATTGAATCCATCAATTCTAATTACATCGTTTACGATGATGCGACTATAAATTTATTTATTATATTACTTCATGCATTCTAATTTTGATATTTTGATTCCTTAATAAGCTATTAAGTTCGAGTTGCAGAAAAATAAGGGTTATCACACCTAAAGCCACATGGCCTAATCGCTTTTCTCAAGGAGACTTTATAAATGGTGTCAGCATAATAAATAGATTTTGAATCCGACTAAGAACGTAAACAATAATTAATGCACTCAATACATAACCCAAAAATATATGGACGCAATTACACAACGACACTTTTAAAAATTATATGCGATATGCTATTACAGAGGGCAAACTTACAATATTTGTTCTTTTAAATTTTCCCCAAGGCTGTTCATTTTATCAATCATATAAATTGCTAAAAACTTATTAAATAAATACTAAAATTAATTTAGTCTTAAAATCAAGAAATTAATTCTCAATTAACTCCGTTGACCTCCATTCTTTCACCCTTAGATTAGATAAGGGGTTGAGCGGAGCGAGTGGTCTTTGCACTGCAGCCATTCATTGGCTTATTGTGCACCACTTTCTTTATAGTTCATCCAATAATTCCACTCTTCCTGGGAAGAGCAATATTTTTTTGGGTGAAATTTCTTCGAAGTCGGCAAGCTTCAAGAAGTATAAACCAAAAGCCTGGAATCTACAATGTACAATGGCAATGCATTCGCATAAGACGTACTCCAATGTTTCATCCGCTTTGGACATAGCCTACATTTTAGATTATACAGCAAAAAGCATAGGCTATGAAGAAGAAAAACTTAAGCATTTTTCTTCGTATAGTAGAATCGCATCGATGCGTTTGTTTAGTCATAGAAGTCGCCAACTTCGATATTTTCAAGCAGGCACATAATTTATTGGTTGAAACTTTATTAAGTATTGAAGAAATTCAATAGAAGAGATCTCATTATATCACAAAATGATAATAAGTTTTAAATTTATAATTTCATAATATTTTTTTAAATTTTTAAGAATTTTTTCTGTGTCCCATTATTTTCTGAGAATATTTTTTTACGTTGCCTTCGTATGACTCATATCATGCAAGTGATCACTGAAAATTCAATTGTAAAGAAATAAACCGGCATTGGAAAATGTTCAATCTTATTGGCACAGCTGTTTATTTTTATAACTATTTCACTTCTATTTTATTTCAAACACTGTAATTTATTATTCAAACAATTAAACTTGCCTGAAAATGATTTCCTACGGAAAAAAACTCGGGTTGTTTCTTCAGCACAGCACGTTCACCATCAAGACTCCGGAGTCTCGATTATATAAAATCTTTTGTATAAAATAATATTTCATTATTGTTTCTCACTATTAGTTATAAAGTCTAAATCACTTTTAATCACACTTCTTTATTGAAAAATCACTAAAAGAACAGCGAACTTTATTTCGTAAATTCAGAAATGTCAGAAATGAGCAGAAATGCTGAACTGACAAAAAATAAATGATCAAGCCAAGCTCTCTTGTCATTTTCCTCCATGTCTTCCAAAAAAATGCTTATCACACGTACACGAATTTCATACAGCGTAGCCTATCCTTTTTGCTATATAATCTAAGGCCTAAATACATTACTGAATGATATGCCAATCCGATGTACGTGTTTTTTTTTTTTTTTTTTAGTTTACATTGTTCGATTAGAATTCGTGTAATGATTCTGAGTTGATTCCTATATAGCCCCAAAGGATCCAGGTCCTTTAATGAATCTTTGTCTGGAGCCTGTCATTGAAGTCCATCTCTGGTCCATTTGGTATTGCATCCAGATTTGTATGGTAAGCTTCACGGTATTGTAAGACATTCCGTAGAATGGTACCGGTCATATGAGGCGCATGAATGCTCCTTGTTTGGCTAGTACGTCTGCGTTATCATTCCCATTAATTCCTGAATGTCCTGGAACCCCTTGAAGTGTTAGGTGGTTCTTTGTTCCTCGATTGCTTGAATGAATTCCCACATTAACGTCGTTTTGATCTCAAGTGATGAGATGGCTTTTCATGCCGCTTGGCTATCTCATAGATATAATGTTTTTGTTAGTGTAGGATCAGCTGAGATTTCGTATTCACATCTAGTGATGACATATACTTTTACATGGAATATCGAGTCGTATTTTCATAGGCTTTGGTAAATATAAGCTTTTGAACTTACACCGTATATTCCAGCTCCAATTTTAGAACCGTCTATGTACCAAATGAGAGCTTCGTTTCCTAGATTGGACGTTTCACCCTTACTGTTTTGCATATTTTCAAATATATCTCCAACAGCCATTTGCAACCATATTAAATGGGGAAGGAGAATATTTTTGGATGGACGATTTGGAAAAACAAATATTTAAGTAAATATTGGGATAATGCTCTCAATAGATGGTCATTTAGGCAGTTTTCGCGTTTTTTTGAAAATTTTTGAAATTTTTGTCCTCGTTGTGCACTGAAACTAAAACTATACTAATCAGATGACATTGGAGACAAGACGAAACTTAGTAGGTAATTAGTTTTGCGTTGAGTTTCTTTTAAATATGCGATAGTGGAGGTTGAGAAAAATTAATGGTTAATGGGGTGGAGCGCGGGAAGATAGGTGTTAGATGCGACTTTACTGAGTTATCACCACCAGGTGGAATTTCTATCCACTTTTTTTTTCAATTTAACTACAATAATATTATGCTTGGGAAAAGAAGCAAAACTCATTTAAGAATTACCTTAAAAAAAATGTAAAAAATATTAAAAACATTATACAATCCCAATATATATTTTCATATAAACACATTTTTAACTTCAACAAACTCAAATTCTAAACAAACTATTTCACTCCACATCAGTTTTCTTTTTAAGGATAACAAATCCCTCTAGAACTGAAGATACTGAAATATATTCATCTGTAGCCAATTCAGCTCTTTCGCCAGCAGCTAACAACACAGGTGTGGTATTAGTTTGGAAGCCTGTTATAGTTTTTGGTTTACCAGCTTGAGCCACAATATCAACAGCTATTCCAACACGTACAGGGACCTGAATATGATTTAATTTCTCATCGAATGTAATTAAGCAACGCGGCTCAATTGCTGGAGTTAGTAGATAGATTAAATAATGAGCTGATCCTAAAATCACTGAAAGTAGAGTATGTGTTATTTCATCACAAACTGTACATGTGATTAAGAATTTTAATATAAAATCACTTACAATTTTTAAAGTCAAGAGCAGCAAACAAAGTATTAAGAAGCGCTGCTATAGATGCAGGTCGCATTATTTGTCTATCACTGTGATATGGTGCCAAAGTCATAGTACCCTTACCCAAATGTGTTAATCCTTGTGCTATACGTACCAAAAATAAATTATTTGCATCTTTTGCATAAAATTGTGCCAATTGCCTTAAAAGCAAAGCCAACCGAGCATTATTAGTACCCGCTCCAACAAATCCCATAGCATAAATTGCACTATGTGTCACTTCAGCATCATTGTCATGAGAAAATTTGTTCAGCATATCCAAGATATTTTGTTTCGGATTTGAAATATTGCTCAAAGCAATCGCTAAGGGTACTGTACGACGAATACTTGGCTCTCCATATCGCATCAAATGTCCAAAAGTTCGAAATGCCATTTCTGTTCCAATATCTTCACCCATGGAAATAAGTGCAACACCAATAACAGCTACAACTTGTGTTTCAGTAATGTCGATTTTTTTAGGTGCATCTTCCTTTTGTTGATCAACCTTTTCTAAATCTTCTGGTCTCCGTCTGTTCTCACAATGTTCACAACATACATGCAAAAATCGTTGGACTTTCAAAACATTCCCAGTTCCAGCATATGCACACATTTCTACTACTGTTGTAGCATAACTGCGAAATGGTTCATTGAGAATTCTTAAACTTTCGATTAAGGTTTCACATTCTCCCTGTTGTCCCAAATATAAAAGTCCTATAGCAAGAAAAATGAAACGAATATAAGGGCTGTGCTCCTTGCTTTCACTATAAAGTAAAGCTTGCTGGAAAAGAAGTTCAGTATCTTCTGAACTGCGAGTAGATACTGCTATCATTCCAATACTAATTGCTAAAGTGCCTTGTAATTCAAAATTATTTCCAGTTTTCTGTACTAATTGCCGCAGTGATTTAAGTGCTAGGGAACTATTAGTTCCAGCATATGCTACTCCGATTCCAAGAATGGCGCATTTTTGAGTCAATTTATTTTCATTTGTCAGATAATCAGATAGAATTGCATGCGCAGGTTCAACATCACTTCGAATTCCAGAATTTAAAATTCCGCAAGCATATAGTGCTCCAGCTTTGATATTATCATCAGATGAATACAAATATTTATCAATAGCTGCTAGGCCACCGTCGACATCCCACAGTTTTAAAAGACCTAATGAAGCTGTTGCACTAATCATTCCATGATCTTTATTCTTATACAACCATCTGCTTCCAAGATCTCTGAACATTTCATCTGTACCGAAACCGACATTGAGGAATCCATTAACAAAACTCGCCGCAAGATTATTACGAGCTGAATCAAGTTGTACACCTAATGTTGCTCTTGGAGCATCTAAATGAGTTTTATAAACATCTTCAGGTGATTTCGGTTCTAGAATATCTAAATCGCGTGCTAGACACATGAAAAAGGAATTCAAATGTGAATTGTTCATTAAATCCATGATTTCTTCTGATGGAGGATTTTCCGATTCCGAAAAATCTAGACATGATCGTTGTCGACCTAGTAATAGAGCCAATTGTTTTGTTGTCAGTTCATCAGGACTTTGCTTGTAAATACTTCTGACTTCCTATAAAAAGAAGAAATTTTCGTTTGTTTGTTTTTGTAAATGTGTTAAAAAAAAAATAAAAAAATGTTTTTACTATTACACTTCCATCAAAATTTATGGTATAACTAGAAATTAATCGTAGATGAGTTACCTTTTCTGCAAAAAGATACTATTTAGACTTATTTGGTAGGTACACTCTACTTATATGAATAGAAAATTGGATAATGGAAGAAGAAGAAGTATAGCCGATTACATACGTCATTAAGTATCTCCGAGTTTTTAATAAATTACATTGCCTAAAAGCAAAAATAAAATATTTTGCTGATAACAAAGCTGTTTATCTAAAAGGTTTCTATAAGCTGTTAAAAAATCTACAGTGAATATATAAAAGAGTGATGAGGAAATTGAAACAAAAAAAAAAAGAATAATAACCTCAAATATGACGGATGACGCTAAAGATAGTGTGGATTGCTTATGCAAAAAATGTGTCAACTAAGAAGATAAAGCACTCCAGTGCGAAGGTTTCTGCGAGAAATGGTTCCATATCATATGCTGTAATGTAAGTATTAAAGACTACTCTAAAATAAAAGATTATAAAATAGCAATGTGGGCTTGCAGATAATGTAAAGACATGATCAGATGGCTGTCTAAAAACAGATTATCTGAATTCATTAATCTTCAAAAGGAAATTTAAGTAAAAATGGTCAAATACGAAAAACAAATGAAAATAGTCGAGATTGGGATGAAAAAACTTCAAGCGAATGTTGAAAGGCATACAGGCACAGTTAGTACAGCTTCATATGCAGCTGTATAAAAAAAAAAGCCTAAAATATCCTATACAAAGCCAACAAGTAAATGAGACCGTAGCACAGGGAGTTATAGTAAAACCTAAAAAAAAAAATACAAACTAGTTACATTACAAGGAAAGCTATCAAATTAAATATACAGCCTAGTAAGGTAGGAGCCCTCATTGTTCAAATGAAAAATATTAAAAATGGAGGGGTAATTATTAAATGGAATAAAAAAACGAACAATACAAAAATAGTGGAAGCTATAAAAAATATGATATACACAGATGAGGATAAAATAAAGGTAGTCTACAGTAGGAAAAATAATAGAAATAGGAAATGGACAATCTATATGGAAGTTAGTGGCATAACCTACAAAAAAATAGTTATCAATATATAAATTACCAAAGGAACACAAAAACAATGATAAACTGGAAAAGCCACCGAGAGTGTATAGCAATGAGTGCCTCGAATATCAAAGAGCAATACAGACAGCAAAGGGAAACATGAACTATAATGCAGAAACGTATAAAGGGGGGGGGGGGGGGGACAGGAAAAATCAGAAAAAACATGAAAAAAATACTACAAGAAAATCAGTTCACATTCTAGCGAAATGAAATACAAAAAGTTAACTAAATATAATATAAAACTGATCTTACTAAAGAAAAAATGAAAAATTGAACAAATAAATTATAAAACTAAATATATTATAAATTTAACTTAAAATTGAAAAAATAAATTATAAAATATATTTAAATTATAAATTTAACTTAAAATTGAAAAAATAAATTATAAAATATATTTAAATGAAATGCAACACAAAATCAAATACAATTATCATATGCAATCTAACTCTATTATACAAACAATAAAAAGTATCCTAAAGGAACGACTATCACTCCTGTTGCTTATAAGCTAAAAGTACAAAACGTCATGACATATCGAAGCATGGTTAAATAAATACGGCCTAAGGAAAAAACTTAATAAAAAAAAAATTAAATGGGGATAAATCCTATATCTAACCCAGATAGATCCACCCATACGTATCTCTACTAGCAAGGGACAAAATTCTCAAAATCAACAAACAAAACCAAAGTAAGAAAAGTACATACAGGAAATGTTTTAGGAAAGGGGATTTTACCATGGACAGTCCCAAAGTATAGCGTAGTATATTACAAAAATGAACTGTACAAATAGAGTGGATCAAAAATACTGCATTTAAATATTAGAAATATGCGAAACAAGGTACACAAAATTCAGGCACTTTCAATAAAACATCAGCCTATTGAAATATTAATTCGAAATGAGACATGGATTTACACAAACGAAACTCAATATTACCAAATGCCTGAATTCAATTGTAGAGATGACTCCAGAGGGGGTGGTACTGCCATATATATAAACAAGCAACTAAGTTATCGGGTTATTCTCAAAGGAAATAGATACAACACAACTATCGTAGAGATAAAAACGCAGGACAAAAAAAAAACTAAATATTATGACCTTGTATAGGTCACCAAACGATCAGTTGCTGGAATTCATTCAGCATCTTAAAAGTATTTTAGCGATCCACAAAAATATAATTTTTCTAGGGAATACAAATATTGACCCACTGAAAAATAATAGACCGTCAAACGCTCTAACAAATATGACTACAATGAACAAATTTAAAATAGTAAGTAGTATTGAAGCAGAATACTACGCAAGAAAAGATGAAGGCCCATGTTCAATAATCGACCACTGCATCACAGATATGACTCGTTTGAACAAAGTCCAAATCTCCTTGCACAATACCGCCATTTCTGATCACCGCATTATAATGGCTCATATTTTGATCAAATATAACATGAAAAATCCTATGAAGGTAACTCGTGTCCGCATGAAAAATAAAGAAAAATACAGAAAATATATAAAAAGTAAGCTCAAAAACCACCAAAATATTTCCATTGAGATACTATGAAAGAAGCAAAAGAAGTATAAGAAATTCAGAAACAGAAAGGCGGAAGTCGAAAGGCGAAAAGTTAAAGGTAAAAGGCAAAAGGCAAAAGGCGAAGGCGGACCTGGTTAACAGACGAAATAATTATATAGATGGAAGAACGAGATGCATTATATAATAAACGACACAAGAACTACATAGATGTCGCACGCAGTACCAAAAAAGTATACAAAATTTATATGGTCGGGTGGTCCATTCCGGAATGGACCACAATATTTGAATTGATGTATACATCGAGTGACTCATACTTTTTCGTATCTGAAGTGTTGAGGAAGTCGATCAAAGGTATACAAAACGGCTATTATACAAGCATTTGCTTTCGGCATGCTCTAAAACATGTTATGGTCTAATCCAGAATACACTACCCATTTCACAATCTGTATACTTTGCTCTAGTATGTCATGCGACATCTTGTGCCATCTATAATTATACGCACAAATGAAAGCGCAATCAAGGAACCAATCTCTGCGGAAAACAAAGTAACAGCCTCTATAAGAAAAACTAAGGAAACATATATAAATGAAAAAATAATTTCTGCAGGAAAGGACTCAAGGAAATTATGGCAGATCATCGATGCACACGTGCTAAATAAGGGAAAAACTAATATGCCTGGAAATATAAATGAAATCAATTTAAACGGCTTGACTCTAACAAACCACGAGGAAATAGTGAACAAGTTTAATATATATTTCAATAACAATTGGTGCCAATGTGCCGAAAACCATTCCAATCGAAGGCCCAACAATAAAAAAATCGACGACAAGATCAATATTTTTAACGCCTACAACTACAGATGAAGTTAAAAATATAGTGGAAAATCTTAAAAAGAAATCAGCCCCAAGAAAGGATGGCATCACGGTTGGGGACATAACAGATGTTATTGACATCATTGTGCATCCACTCACCAAACAAATAAATAACACTATATATATATTCCCAAGTTGGGTAAAAAAAAAGGTGATCACATCTATTCCCAAAGGAGGAGACATCATATAGTAGAACTGAAAAATTACAGACCCATAGCCCTAATAAGCAACATAAGCAAAATATATGAAAAAATCATAGAAATCAGGCTAAAGAGCTTTATCATAGAAAACTTAGGTATAGACAGAAATCAATTTGGTTTTCAACCCAAAAGCAACACAGAGTTGGCTACACTAAACAAAATAAACAATTACCTGGATAAGGGATACTATGTAGATGCAGTTTTTGTCGATTTAACTAAGGCGTTTGATACTGTCCATCACGGTCTAATGTTGGACTTCCTATACATGCTGGGAATAAGAACTTACCTAACCGGACGAGAAGTACAAACTAAAATAGAGGAAATCTTAAGAAGCCCCTCAATCTCAACTTGCGGAGTACCACAGGGATCAATACTGGCACCCCTCCTATACCTCCTATACATAAATAATCTACAATATGCCAAATTGTAGGAATCCCTGGAACTCACGATGAACAAAGACTTGAAGCTATTTAAGAAATGGACAGATGGCAATAAACCAAAACTGAACGAAGGAAAACCCAAATATATGATCTTCAGACAAAAAAAAATAGTCAGACAGGACCATCAACATAAAAATAGGTATCGACAACATACAAAGAACTCGTGAAACAAATTACTTAGGACTACAAATCGACGAGAAACTAAACTAGAAGCAACATATTGGGAAACTGGCGAAAAAATTCACTCCCTTAATTGGGATAATGAAAAGGTATATCAAACTGCATAGATCTGTAGCGGATTTAATTTACAATGCACATGTCCTATCACATTAAATCGGCACCAACACAATCAATATTTGTAAAGAAGTTGAAGTCTATAATGTATAATGAAAAATAATCACTGCTTCTATAATAACTGGAATGTAAAAATAGGGAATAGTTTAGGATCAACCGTAAATAGTAAGTTTAAATAGGAATCACTAAAATTAATTTTTGGAATTATAAGTACAAATAAATTAATATCAAATTATCTTTATTAGCTGATAGTAATAATATAACTAGTTTTGTTAAATCAAAAGTGCAATTAAATTAAAACGAAATTGTCTTTGTTTATCCAAAATAATAAACAGAAGTATGTAATCTTAAAGAGTCTATATCGATATTATTCTCTAATAAATTATAATCATGTATATATGTTATGGACGTAGCATACTGCATGCAGCAGTATGCTACACTGAAGCTAGCAGCAGTGCTCACATTGTGCCACACGGCGAATGTTCTGTCACTTGTTACACGCCGCACGAATAAACCCTGGCTGGGACAGAGCACACAAATAAGGTGCGAAAAGAAGAAGAACCATTCGAGGTGGTGGCAACATAGAAGTATAGTGACAGCCATTTTTGGAAAGATTATAGAGGCAAGATCACTTGGTGACAAAAGCGGAGTAAAAACGTTCTGTAGTGTAATACCATAGTTTTTTTTAAATTCCACAAATTGTGAATATCGCGGTTATTATAAATTACTATAAACCATCGGGCAATTAAGCAGTTTTAATCGGGGTGCGAGGGAATCGTAAGTATTTCGGTATAATCATCTCCGTTAAATCCTGAATCGAAATCAATTAATTTTAGGTGCCACAAAGGCGCATCTGATTATCTATTTCCGCCGTGTGTAATATATAAGCTGCAGCGAAATTCTTTTGTTGCACATTTTCGGCATCCAGCCGCAATTTGCCGGAGGAACACCACCCTCCTGGAGGCCGGATCAAAATAAAAGGGAGAATATTCTGGCAGGGTGAAGAAGGCTCAGACGCAGCAATAATTCTAGCCACATACAAACACACACAACTCATTGCCTTCGTGCACTGTAAGCATTGGATATGCAGATGATTCAATGACCCAGCCCATGTTGATAGGAGGATTCGCATCAGGATCCCGCAGGTTTATACGCCGTTATATAAGAGCCAAAAGGGTTAAGATCAGGTTAGTGTTTTCAAATAATAATCGACGAATGATAGTAGACTAGAACATACATAATCTCGTGTCTACCAAAGAAATAAACAAAAAAATCATTATTGCGAACGGCCGGAGAAGTAAATTTGAGAATGAGAGTTTTGATTCCTATTGAGAAATTCGACAAGGCCAAAGACCCGCTACATAAAGGAATAATCATTTAAGCAGATCAGAATCGAACATAGACTTCATGCCCATACTAAATGTTCCTGTTTCTCTAATAACCAAACGTATGAGGACCGCAGATGTAAGATAAGAAAAGATATGAAGTTATGCCCGTTTGGCTCAAATGAGGAAGTTCATTGTCTACTGCCTTAATAAACATATCATAAATAAGAATTGACATTATTTAGACACACTAGAAACTTTAATTTTCTTTCCTTTTTATTTCACGCATATACAGACATATATTCACACACAGAAATCTAAGTTTTACCATTTTAAAGTGTTAACTGGGCTGACCGTAGTAATTTTACATATTTAGAGTTGTGCACTGCTATGAGTAAATCAAATTAATATGACGCCAAATAGAAACTTAATTTCATAAAAAGGATAACAAGTAATTAAATACTGGAATGTGATGAAAGCAGGGTAAAGACGAAAGCCAGATAAAAGGACCTTAGTCATATCTATTTGAAGTATTCCTTTTTGAGAACTAAGGTACCTATATAATAACGGCCTAACTCCATTTGGAGCTTTTAAGGCTTATTACTAATCATTAAATGGAATATAATTCGAATTATTTTACAAGCAATAAAAATGTGTCACCAAATTATTAAATAAAAAGGTTCAAGACCTGTTGACGAACAGAGCCACGAACATATTTAGGTATACTCATCTAACGAATTCTGTTATCGTACCAATAACCTTAATATTGAGATTTATCACTAACCAGCAGATATGTATATAACTTAGAAATTTGTTGCACAAAAAAAAAAAAAAAAAAAAAAAATGATAAGTCCAGCACCCATGAATACACGCGACCCTCTGGCGCAATTTTAATAAGTAGGGCAAAGTAGGAATTAGTAGTGCTAAGTAGGAATAACTATTTGGTTGTGAACTTACCTATATTAAAATGAGTTATTATAACGTTATGCGAACATAATACTTTTATTTTCCTATCAATCTCCCGGAGCCCTCTTCGAGATAGTGGTTGACTAGGTCCGCTTCCATGCATTTCAGGTCATCATAGGAGCACTGAAAATACTCTGCCCTTAGTGTCGTTGGGTGGATGGGGCAAGAAGAAAGAAGGCAGAACATCTGCGCCTTCACAGGAGGTAATGGTAAGTGATGTGAAGGTCCCTTCTGGACCGGGTGTGTTACGGCTTTTTGTTTTGGCACGAAAATTTTTTTGTATATGGCAGGTGACAGCGGCAGGTCTTTGTGGACACCCCCCCCCACACACACTCTTCGCCAATAGTCGAGGCGAGCACTTCAACGCTGTCTTATTGAGTGATTTGTCAACTCATGCTGGCAGTCTGGACTCCATGTCCAAGTTAATCACTCAGCATAGATTTATAACATATAACCAAACCTTCCAACTCTCATACCAGCTAAGCTGTCTGAGTGGAATTAGACTAAACTAGGAATGTAAAGCATAATCGAAGAAAATGTAAACAAGTAAAATAAGTTAAACGGTCAATAAGTGAATGAAAAAAGTAATTCAAAAAACAAATGTTTCAATTAAAAATCATCAGATATTCTGGGAGGCTTGCACAACATCACATGGAAGTATGCAGTTTGAAAGTTTGCCCTTCTACTTCTAGCATAAAACAATAGAATTTGATTCATTGCATAATAGCGTGACCAGATTTTAGCTTGTGATAAGGAAAGAAACTGAAATTTGACTAGATCAAAGAATAAAATTATAAGATAGGCCAACGACTGGAACCTGTAAGGAGACCTTATTACAAGAATAGGATAGAAGTTTTTGTATAACTTCTAAAATTTTTCTTTTTAATTCTATTCCAAGATTAGTTTCTTTTACATTATATATATATATTTTATTTATATTTTTTATATTTATTTTATTTATATATTTTTTATTTATATTTTCGTAACAAAACTGGCTATGCAATGGTCCTCTGATTGGCTTTAATCATTTAAGCTAAACACTCTCACTCGAAATTGAGTTTAGCGGATAACTTATGTTCCACACAAGAGCGAGTAAAAGAAAACAAGAGATGATAATATTGATAGTAAAAAATTTTAAGAGATTATAATTTTTCTTGCAATGTTCACAAGAACATGAATCCTCTGAATCCTATCCTTTATCTACATACACATTTTTTGTTCCTTTTTACTAAATTCGAAATTTTCCTGGAAGGTTTACCCGACTTCTTACACAACGGTAGGTATATGTATGCATTTATGTATGTATCTAGCTACATTGGAAACTCTTTTAAAGAGTAAAGAAATTCCTAGATCAAAAATTTAAACAAAAATTTCAACCTTGGTAAGCGCTTTAGGATGTAGAGCGAAAAACTCAAGCAAAAAAGAATGTATATCCAAACCTTGCAGTCATTTAATATTAACGCAAATCTCATGGCTTCGACCGGTCGCTTAAACTTCTTTGCCAGTTGTAAAACAAACTTCAATAAAGTCGTGTTCTCAGGTTCCGGCACATAGGGTACACAGCTGTGCAAGTAAAGTGAGATGCGAGGGTAGGAGCCTTCATCAATGAATTCCTCCAAAAGGTCAAGTTGATCAATTTCCATCAATAAATCACAAGCTTCAGCTTCAGCATTGTGCGCCAGGGTATACGGAACAATTTGTTTTACAAGTTCGAAGAGTTTTTCTTTATAGGACTTGTTAGCATTAGGCCAGGACGAAGAGATTTCTGATGATAAGTGGCGAACGTATTCATGGCCCCAATTACAGACGCTGTCTAAAGGATTCGCTAACATTCTATAGGTTACACAGTCCTTGTCTTGTCCCATTGTCATGGCCAAAACGGAAATTATATCGGCACAGGATTCCTGGCATTTTATATCTTTCAAATTTTTGTATATAGTTTTCATTGTCTCGTAGTGTAATACCATATACTTAAGGGGTTTAGGAACTGATGTAATACTGGTTGTAGATGAACGAATTAATTGCTTGATAGTTTCTAAAGCTTGAAAATAGAGTTCGGTATTTGGCTCACAGAGACGTTTCACGAGCATTTCCAATTCTTCTTGTAACTTTTTATCATCTTCGCTCTGAAAGAGAAATTTCGTTTTGGATTTTGGTTTTTTTGTTTTTTTTGCAGTTACTGCTTTGAAGTGAATAAGGTCATGGCAGTAAGGTCACTTACAATTTCATCTTTGTCTTCTTTTTCTTTGGCTTTAAGATTCTCCGGAGGATGAGGATGTGAAACGCTGGCACTCATTGTTAAACAATTTTTTTTACATGACAAATTAAGTTTTTGTCCCTTTGTCACCTACTAGATTTTTGAAAATGAATATTCTTTACTTTTGAAATAATTGTTTTAATTATAGGCTTTCTGCCATAGCTCTTGCGTCATGTAAACAATTGACTCGTTCTGTTTATTTCATGATTATAACAAATGGCGGCAATGGGATACTTGCTTTCACGGTGCAGATAGTGTTTTTATAATTTGGGATACGACGCGACATGGCCTTATTATCTCAATCCAAGTCTTTTTGTGTTTGCCTTTAGTTTATTATAAATAATTTTTTAAGACCCTCACAGGCAATTTCTGTACAAATTCATAGTTTATGCCGTTGTCAACGAAATATGGGGTTTTGCTGTATAATATCAAAATACATAATTAAACTTTAGATTATATAGCAAAAAAGGATAGGCTATATGAGGAAGAAAAACTTAAGCATTTTTCTTCATGTAGTAGAAACGCATTGATGTGTTCGTTTATATAGTCATGGAAGTAGGAAACTACGATATTTTTAAGAGCGGGTACATAATTTAGTTGGTGAAACTTTATTAAATATTGAAGAAATTTAATAGAAAAAATCCCGTTATATTGCAAAATTTTTAAGTTTATCTTAATATATATATATGTAAATATAATATAAATAATATATATAATATATGTATATATAAAAATCACGCGTCACTGTGTTCGTACACGCTAATCTCCGAAACAGCCCAACAGATTTCAATGCACTTTTGTAAATGTGTTTGGTTGGTTCCAGCTTAAAAGATAGAATAGTTTTGGACATGATAGATGGCGCTGTTGTCCAGCTCTATACAACTACCTGAGAACGTGTCGACATGATAAGCTGATATTTTGTACACGGCTTTTTCAAAAAAATTGCAAATACAAGTTCAAAAATTGACTAAATCGGGCAACTCCTCCGTAGGGCTGCCATACAAATATTTCGTTTTTTAGTATATATTTGGAGACTGCTTGACAGCGAGTACCTACATGTACAGAGCTGAAATAGAGTAGAGTACGGGGTTTTGCCATAGCAATAGTAAACTGTTGCAGCGTCACTGCATACAAAGGTTAAAACAATTGAAAACAACCTAAATAAGCGAATGCTCAACAGTACTAATACAAGGTAGTACAAGACTCGGCTATTCACAAACAATTAAACATTTTTCTCACACCATAAATAAAATTTTAAAAAATGGACTAAATCGGACAACCGCTCCTTGATGTTGCCATACAAAATTTTGGTTTTTCACTATATATTTGGAAACTGTCTGAGAACGCGTCGACGTGGAAAGCTCAAATTTTGCACACTCCGTTTGCATGCAAATTATAAACACAAGTTCAAAATGGACCAAATCGGACGGCCTCTTGTGGATGTTGCCATACAAAACTTTAGGTTTTCACTATACGAGTATATTTGGACACTGCCTCACCCGCCGACGTAGAGAGCTGAAATTTTGTACACGGGCCTTCGTAGGGTTGCCATATAAAAAAATTTGGTATGTGGCACTTTCATAGCAATGGTAAATAAAATTTCAAAATTGGACTAAATCGGGTTACCCCTTCTTGGTGGTGCCATACAAAATTTGTGTTTTTCACTATATACTTGGTGGCTGCCTGAGAAGGCGTCGATGTGGAGAGCTCATATTTTGTACACGCCGTTTGCATCTACGTGTATATGCCATATAGTTTTGCGTGCCAAACCTGGTGATTGTTCTCACTTTCTTACATATGGTTACATCTCTGTTTACATGTACTCTAGGTGTCACGGTGTCACTTTTGGTAATGAAATTTACCCTAGTACAAAAGCCGTTGGTGAAACTAAAATTGAATTGAATTTTAACGCCCTAAAAAGAAAAATATTTACTTTATTTTATGTGGAAATTTAGTAATATTGTATTTGTTTCTTTCATAATAATAAACTGAAAATTGAAATATTGGTAAAACATTGTAATTTCGATAAAAGTATACTTTATTTTTAGGACCCCGTACAACGAAAGGAAAAATGGAACTCTTATAAGATCACTCGTGCGTCTGTCATGGATGTTTCTCTCGAAAACGACGTGACGTAGAAATTTGAAATTTGGCAGAATCTTAGGTCTATGATGCGCACATATATTTCAAGAGTTAAAGATTATTAAATACTTTTTTTTTCAATTTTTATTGGGAGTAGGTTGGACCCTCTCAATATTTGTTTTAAATTTTCATACCTTAGAATGGATGAAATCATATAAGTGCTAAGTTTGTCATTCCGTTTGTAACGCATAGAAATAATGATGGTAGAGTAAAATAAATTGGACACCCAGGCATAAAAGTTATTTTGATTTGTGCATGTCTGTCTGTCTGTCCGTGGTCTCGATAACTCGAAAGTGCGTGTACTTTGATTTAAAATTTTTCACACTTTCTTTAAAAACTAAATAAACTTAATTTTGAAAATGGGACCCATCGGCCAATTCCTTCGTACGGTTGCCATACAAAAATTTCAATGTACATAGCTGAAATTTTGTTCACAGCGTTTTTCTAAAAATAGTAAATAAAATTTCAAAACTGAACTAAATCGGGCAACCCCTTCTTGGTGTTGCTATATAAAAATTTAGTTAGCCTTTTTACGTATACTATAAAAACTATCACTCCGAGACGTTTTTATTGTACTAAAAAGTTCTTCAGAATATTGGTTATAATCATTTTTACTGTCCGACGACGCGCTCTAGAAATAGAAAAAATCAAACTTGCACAGAGACAGAGACCATACAAAATTACATACGAGCATTTATCTCGGGTAGTGTGTGTTAGACCAATTCTAGCTTTTGGGCTTGTTTTTTTTTATATATATTATGCGATATTGTTTGAAAAGGCTACTTTCAAGGATTTCAAAATAAAATAAATATAGGCCAAGTGCGGAAGAATACCGTTCCCTCCCCTGATCTTCTAGGGTTCTAAATCTAGAATTTTTATATTATCAGAGTTAGTAGACATTGAGTCATAGTTAACAGGAAAACTGCAGTTTTTTTACGTCAGTTTCCGTAGTTGCTGGAAGAAATCGGTTTTTTCATTTATTTATAAGACAACTCTTATTAATAATACTAACTTTTATAAAATTACTCTTGCGTCCATATGTTTGAATATGATATTCAGATATCATAAACAAATTAGATTAGGATTAGTTTTAAATACTTATATTTTACTTAAATTCAGTCGATCGACTGTTCGATAAAATTCTGGTATGGCACCCAGCGATTGCGCCAGCCTGACTCGCTCTTAACCGAATTATAAATATATTTTCTTGAAATAAATTTACGAAATTTTAAGACAAGCTATTGGGCAACCGAAGATGGTAACGCACCTAAATGTATTACTTTAAAAGGTTATTTTATATTACCAGTACTTACTGCTGCTGGTATACAAGTTTGCCTTATACTTCCAAAAACCGCACCAAAGTTCCCAATATAAACGTTTTTTCCATCCGTCTTAAATGCGCATTTGTTATAGTATGTGTATAAACTTTCATGGTGGATTGGCACGAACATGTTTGATGTGAGAGATTCTGTTTACTGCTGTCCCAAATGTTTTCGGGTTGATGTCTTTGCTTATTGTCAAAGTTTTTGTATGATGTTATAAACTTTACAAATGTTCACAGTCACACATAGAATTCATTTTAATTTTAGAACATTAAGGATTTCGCAACCTTTTGGGATGATAATTCAGTGCGCTTAGGTACCACTGAGATACTGAGGGTAATCGATCAATTATATCTGTCTTAGACACCATCTTTCCTATCAATACTGAAGAGGTGTAAACAGCCATACCATGTACATATGTTTTCGAAGGGAGCACTTGTATGTTGTCATTAAGATGATAAATGTTAAGTGACAATACTTGACAACAAGCGTTTACACAAATGCAGGTCACACTTAAGTTATTGTGTTAACCATAAGAAGTGATTTCATTTGTTTACATGCTTTGCGACAAGCTTAAAGCCAGTTGCATCACACCAAACACTATCAAGTAATGTGAAATACTTAAATTACACGTAAGTAATCTAAGCATAGGTAATCAATGTATATATATATACATACATCCATAATAAGCTGAGAAATAAACTAAAAACATAGTTGTGCTAAGTTATAATATCAGACCTCTGGCTTATCACTTGGTGCTTGCTGTGCCTACCTACCATTGGGCAAAGATAACCTAATAAGAAGATAGGAAGCGTCCGAACAAAATTGAAAATATTTCGTGTTTTTTAGAATGATACAAATAATATTCTTGTGATGCTCGACTGTTGTTTTTTAAACTGATGTATTTTAAGTTCTCGGGTGTAGCTGTCAGTGATTAATGAAAGATTTAATTAATCATGTTATAAACCTTTATTGGCTTAACGTTTCGGCAAATATCGTCGCCGTCCTCAGAAGCACTTTCACTTATCTATACAAGTATATTTGCTTATCTATTATAATAAAATTTGCTGAATATATTTCTTATTTGCGAGCTATTCTAACTCTTTAATCCGATCGAATATTTAATTTAGGTAAACACAAATATAAATATAACAAAATCACAAATAACTATAACACTTGTAATAAATTAACATAAACATTAAGCGGAGTGCATTGTCCTAGTCAAGTTTTAAAATCTACTGGTTTTTGAATATGTGATCCTCAAGAGAGTCATAACGGCCAATTTTAATTTTTATTTTTCCCACATATATAAATTTGGGAAAGTTAGGTATTCTCCAAGAGACTGCAGTAAATGTTCTGTGTCTGTTCGCCTATTCATTGTGTTTTTCGTGCTTTAAATGTGTAAGGCCTCAAGAGTAAGACGTTTACTATAATTACGTTCAGCACATAAAATTTTCATATTATTATAATCGGGTTGGTGGTCATTGTCCCCACAGGGGAATTTTATCTTTAATTTTTCTAAAGCAGTTTTTCATTGATTTTGAGGACTTTAACGCTATTTTTGTTTGTGGATTATTAGATTGAACTATCCTATTAAGTTTCTCTGAGAGGACCGGGATGTATGTTGCTGATCTGTAAATTTTGGGAGGATCAGGATCAGGTCACCATCATCAGTGAAACAAATAATGTCATATAATTTCGTCTTTTGCATTAATGGAGGAAAAGAGCTTGGCTATGCACTACTGTAGTGCAAGTGAGACAACGAGTTAAAAACAAAAACTGAGAGAACGTAGGATTACCCGAACGACAAAATCTTCTTGAACATCTCCAAAATCCTTTCAAACTATTCATAATAATGTACATCAGGTCACACTACCTCAATTTTTTAAGAAAAAGACAAACTTTTGGCCAAGGTGCTGAAAGGAGATGTTAAGTTCCTCTCAAATAAAATTCTCATTTTTCCCAAAAACATCAGAGATTCCAGTTTCCAGCAGGAGTTTCTCCCACTTAATTTCTGCAGAGCAAAACGAATGTAAACAGAAGCACGTGCGTTCAAATATCATAGGATTACAGCAACAACTTTGGAACCAACTATCTCAATATTTCAGAAAAACCTGTTTTCACAAAGGCGCGGGCACATTTTATGAGAGTAAAATCTGATAACTCCTCCGCTTTTCATTTATTTATGGAAACGAATCATTTGCAACTCTGTTTCGATGCACATAACCTGCGCTTTCACATTTTGCATCTTTATTATATCCTAGATGAAATCTAAAGGGTATACTAAGTTCGTCATTCCGTTTGTAATACCTCGAAATAATGATGGTAGAGCGAAATGGATTGGACACCCACGAATAATATGAAAAGTTATTTTCATTTTTGCATGTCCGTCCGTCCGTCCTTGCGCACAATAACTCGAGAACGCGTATACTTAGAGAGCTGAAATTTTGTACACGGACTTTTAAAAAAAAAGTAAAATTAAGTTCGAAAATGAGACAAATCGGGCAACTCCTGCGTGGGGTTGCCATACAAAAATTTCGTTTTCCACTATATATTTGGACACTGCCTGAGAACGCGTCGACATAGAGAGCTGAAATTTGGTACATGATGTTTTCATAGTAATAAAAAAAAAATGTCAACAAAGGACTAAATCGGGCAACCCTGGTGTTGCCATATAAAAATTTAGTCTTTTTACAGATACTGTGAAAACGATCAGTCCAAGACATTTTTATTGTACTAAAAACTTCTTTAGAATATGAAATCCTATAAAATTGGTTATATATATTCTAGAAATATATGCGAAAAACCACTTCAAAATTCAAACTTGCATAGATCGGTGACCATATTAAATTTAATACGGGCATACATCTAGGGTATCATAAGAATTGATCTTAGACCAATTCTACCTTTTTTACTTGTTCATAAAAGTTTTAAATAGAGTTTGATATTTTTTTCATTTTTTTTTTCTTCTTTCTTCCTTTTCTTGCCGTGTACATTTTAAATGTAAAACAATTTACACAAATATTAAACTTTATATTTTTCACTTTTTAAGAAACGCGTTATGGGAATCGACTAACACAGAAAATGGCGAATCTATGGTGTCGGATATTCATACCTTGTTAGTCTGCATAGCGTGCCACTGGGCATCCGCCATGTATAGCAGCTCCTACTTAGCCGCGTATACAGAGGGCGGGTTATGGGTGGGATAATACCCCCCCCCCCCCACCAAGCGCCACGTCATCTACGCGGTGAAGTGAATTGGGGAACACAATGTGGTGTTGGACTGTAGGGCGAGATGTAAAGGTTTAACAGTATGATTTTCGTATTGAATGTGTAGCAGACGCCTAGCGTCTAATGATTGTGCTGGAGTGTACTTTTCCCAATTTTTACCTTTAACGCTGCTGCGTCAATAGAGCCAATCTGCGGCGACGGCTGGGCATTTGTTTGTCTTCTTATTAGTAGTATTAGTGAGTATAAGGGCCAATCTACATCGACAGCTACACGCTGCAAGCTTCAAGCTACAAATGCCAGTTTTCACATATGGCGTACCGTGGAGACTGCTACATAGAGAGCTTCAAGCTACATGGTGTAGCCAGCAGTATATGCAACACCAATATGATAATGAAGTAAAAATCATGTTTTATATCAAAACCATTCTGTGGATACGATTAGGATAAAGATCACATGTGGTGGAAAAAAAAAATAATTTTACACAAGGAAATACGATATAATGGCACTAAAAACTTGAAAAACTCTCAAAGAAATATTCACTTTATTCTTGTTAAGTTGTCAGTACAAATGTGAAGCTTGTAGCGCTCATTGTAGCAGATTGCGCTTCATAAAGCTGAAATAGAGCTTCGTGTCGCTCTCGATGTAGATTGGACCTACTAGTCATTCGCTCGTAGCTCTTCGTCTTTGAAACGTGTACGAATGTTTTAGAAATTTCTTGTGTTTTTATATAGTGTCGAAAGGTCATCTCATACCTATCACAGGGATACTAAGTAATTTAGGAATACATATTTTTGTGAGTGTTTGATTGTTTAGAAAAAGGCATGTAATATTTATAATGCTTAGCAACCCGGTTATTTCTATGCTTTTATGTTTTTGTTGCGTTGATTACTCGTATAAATGAAAAAGCACACAATTTCGAGTTATAAAAATGTTCCCAGCTGTGTATTTTTCGCATATGGGTCCGGATCAAGATTAAAAGTAATTTCCGCATTTAATTATTTCGATAGAGCGATATGATTTAAAATATTTTTGGAAAAATACAATGTTTGTTTTTTTAATAATACTTATGTCAAATATTGATCCATATGGGTTCTAGGTTCAAAATTTATCACTTATTTATCTATATATTTCATTATTCCAATGCAATGTGATTGAAAATTTGTATTTTGCCAAAACTGTTTTAAATCATAGCGCTCCATCCATCCAAATAGTTTAATGCGGAAATTACTTCTGATCTTGACCCGGCCACATAATGCAAAAAAAAAAATACAAGTATTGTTTCTAAGAAATTGGCCAGCGATCATAAATTTTTTTTACCTATCTGATTTTCCGACATAAAATCAATAGCAGGACAACTTGGTAGGGATCTCGCAACAGGAGCAAACAAACTAACTTAACAAATTTTGTTCTAGAGCTCTTCCAGTAGAACCCCAGTTCCATGTAACCAACGAATAGCCATAAATTAGCCCTAATTGAGCCCTAAAATATTATGCAGTGAAAGCTGTTGTGAGAATACTATTTAACCTATTTTCAGTAGTGATAGTCCTAACTTTTAATAAAGTTTGGTTATCCATGGATTTTTGAAAAATATACGAGAGCATTAAATTCGGGAAAGTGGCATTAAATTAGCCTTAATTGTGCCCTAAATTTTGACGTATTAAAAAGTTTTCTTCAATGAAATGGTGGTCCCAACTTAATTGACGTGTGAATAGTTACTTATTCAACTTCTTATGATCTCTTCTTATGAATGGCGCAGCAAATACTAGCAGGCACCAGACCGTTATTAATATTTCAACAGTCGAATGTCTTTGTATAACTGAACGCTTTATTCAGGTATTGCTGTACCTTATTATATAAAAAGAGTTCCTTATTCATTAATACAATTTGTTCCTACAAAAAAATGCATACTTGCATTTTGTTCAATTATATTCTGCGACTCTACGCAACCTTTATTTTTGACCCAGTTCAAGCATTGCACTCATAGTAGGTGTGTAAAGTGGAGTAATTCCGGCATGAGCATAAATTGGGTTAGCAATATGTTCTCGCTGGCATGAATTTTTATTATTGATTTCTTATTGATTTTTTTCCTTATACCTTTTTTGTGGCTTTAAGTGTAATTGTTATTTTTACGAGAATGCTTGTACTTGGGTTAATTTTAATGGTCATGTCACCAATTTGAAGACGTTATTCATGGAAGCAAAAGGGAAGAACTTATCTATAATACAACCTTAGTGAGCTGGCCCATGTTTTATAATTTCTGCTCGAACTCATTTACAAAAAAAAAAAAAAACAAAAAAATTCAGATAGTTATACATTGTACTTTTCGGCGACTGCCACTTTAGGATGTCACATAAAGCCTATCTCATGCTTCTCCTCTATCCTATAATTTTATGAACTATGAACTACGTTCTACTTCCCAAACCACCTTCATGGGGTCACGAAGTAAATAGAAAATAATTAAATCAAATATAGTTTTTCTAGGTATGCACTATACCTAGTCGTGTAGGTATGTACATGTATTTTATATGATATAAAATTTCCCTAAGCAATATCTTGTAAGAAATATTGATAATAGTATTAAGAAAACTTTTAGTCTACCGAAATATACATAATAACATAATTTCCCTGTGTGAAACTAAGAGGACAAAGTTAGCTACCAGGACATTATTGCCGAGAATTCTTGAAGACTTGTAGGAGTAGTATGATGGCAACCTCTATTTATTCTAGTAGTGTTCGGTGACAACATAAAACTTTCTTTTCAGTTATGAAAGTTTTTAACGTCCCCTGATGATTTTCCAACCTTTTCTATATGAATACATATTGTCGTATAGTTATATGATATGTATACATATTATACATATACCAAGATGGAAAATTTTTTTCTTCTTGATATAAGACCATGAGAGCAAGACTTTAGCCAAGATACGATAGACGAAGTTGACGACCACATTAGGAGACATCGGCAAAAGTTTTAGTGGCACTAGCACACAATTACAGCAACGAATCTGTACAGATAGATTGTAACTGCACGAGTACGAGGATGTTTTCTATAGTTTCTTGTCATCCATGGCGGAAATCTTAGCCAAACTGAAAACTTTTATTTGCGAGTTGGGAACTTTAAAATTCTTATTTGACTCAGTCCCAATGATGTCAAGATTTGGTCGTGATTCTGTGTCAACCAAAATACTTCACAACTTTCTTTTGGAAAAAGTCGATAAAGTTGTTAAGTAGTTTCTATGCTATTGATTAGACCCGCAAAAAAATATTCATATATATATTTGTATATAAAAATTCGGCCCTCTATCGCTGGTTGAATTTGCTGACATTGTCAGAAGTTTTTTGTTTTTTTTTTTGTTTTTGCTTTCTAGGACATGAAATTTATATACATACACATATGTACAAATAAGTATTATGTGAGTAGTTTGAGAAATATTTTAGTGTTAAGGTTTTTAGTCTGAATAATGATGGTATCGTTCAAGAACAAAATCTTGTAAGGGGACGACACCAGCCTATAAGATCTTATCTAACTTACTTAACAGTGTTATCGCTGTTATGTCCAGCATTGTGTGTTGTCTATCTAATTTTTCTGTCTACTTCTTATTTCATTGTCGTATCTCTTTTGAAATGGACATAGCCATGCCTCATCAGTTATCTCTTCACTCTATCTTGATTCAATGATCTCTTTTAAATAAAGATTCAATGTGATCTCATTTAAATAAAGATTAAAACTGTCGACAGTGTTTTGTGTGATGAATGACCTCCCATATATATTAAGTCTATGTGTGCAATGTATAATGCTGAATGGGCATTAGATTAGCGTAGAATTGTTTGGTTTGAACTCAGATTTCGTCATCCTAATTGGAGGTGTCTGACCAAAAATATTTCTTATTTTACTTATATGGGTTAAGTTATTAAATTTATGAGGCAGGATCTGTTTGGATGAAAACTATCTTGCGAAAGGAAAGTACAGAAGCAAAAGTGCTCTTATTAATCTTGTTTTGGTGAACGTGCCAATTTGGCAGACAACCGAAGATTTCGCAAACCACCATAAACCTTACAAATAATAATGTCAACGCGTAATTTTAGTTTAGGTTTAAGTTTGATTCCGATACTACCAACCTTTTCGACAAATGGTAAAACCTGTCCTGTTAGGAATATTAGAACGCATGGTCTTGGCTTGCATATAATGGTTAAAGAAATATATATTTTTTTTATTGAAAAGATAAAAACTAGAACGTATGAGGAAAATAATTTCCTTTTAATTTAGATTTAGATGTAGTATTTCACTATTTGAGCCATTCTCTTACATCTCATTACATGGGTTTTGTTCATTAAGTCTAGGTAACCCTACGGCCGTCCTTCTAAAGGGTTTTCCAATAAGAGGTGTTATTTTAATTAGCCCGCTATTTCGGTAGATGTCAATTTTGGAGCTCTCATTTTTTGACATTTGACAAGTAGAGACTACGCCATTAATAAAACTGGAACGATACACGATTCAACAACGCATTGAAATTATTAAAATTCACTATAAAAATGGTGAAAATGTGGCAGAGACGGTTCGTAAAACTCGAACAGTTTTGGGTCGTCGTGAAGCACCTTGCCGGACCGCAATACAGAAATTGGTAGAAAAATTCGAGCTGTCGGGACAAGTTAGTGATGTGAAGAATAAAACCCGTGCACGTCGCTCAAGAACAGTCGAGAATATTGCTGCTGTAGCCGAAAGTGTTGAAGAAAACCCAGGTTTGTCCATTCCTCGTCGTTCTTTGGAATTAGGCATTCCACAAACGTCATTACACCGTATTTTGCATAAAGATTTGGGTCTTAAGGCTTATAAAGTTCAGTTAACACAAGAACTCAAGCCGGCCGATCATCAACAATGTCGAGTCTTTGCTGATTGGGTCCTTGAAATGCATGAAAATGATCCGGAATTCCATCGAAAACTCATCTTGAGTGATGAGGCCCATTTCCACCTCGATGGCTTCGTCAACAAGCAAAATTGTCGCATCTGGGGCTCGGAAAACTCAAGAGTTATTGTTGAAAAGCCTTTCTATCCACAACGTGTGACTGTTTGGTGCGGTTTATGGTCCCGCGGTGTCATTGGACCTTACTTTTTCGAAAATGAGGCTGGAGTAACAGTTACGGTGAATGGATTGCGCTATCGACAGATGATTAATGATTTTTTATGGCCGGAATTGGATGGTATTGATCTGGACGACGTTTACTGTCAACAAGACGGTGCTACGTGCCATACAAGCAACGAAACCATTGATCTTTTACGGGAAAAGTCTCCGGACCGTGTTATCTTTCGAAGAGGTGATCACAATTGGCCACCGAGATCTTGTGACTTAACACCTTGCGACTTCTTCCTGTGGGGCCACGTGAAAGAGAAGGTCTACGCCAATAGCCCAGCGTCGATTCAAGACCTCAAAGATGGAATTCGTGAGGCTATTGAGGACATAGGGCAGCCACTTTGCGATTTGGTTATGGAAAATTTCATGAAAAGGATGTGGTCCTGTAGGCGTGGTCGTGGTGGTCATTTGGCTGATGTTATTTTTATTATTAACGGCATATCTTCCTCTTTATAATGAAATAAAGATCCGATCATTTATCTCAAAAAATGGCATTTTTCTTGAATATCCAAATAACACCTCTTATTGGAAAACCCTTTATTACACCTTTAGCTATTTAAATTTAAAAAATATATATAGAAATAGAAAATCTTAACTATTGAGGTTAGTAGGGTATGATGTGGGGAAGTTTTATCCATTGTTGTTAATGAGTTTAATTTAATTTAAGTATTATTATTGGTTATTAATTTTATTTCAATATTAATGTTATTATTTGTTAAAACTTTCTTAAATACTTGTTTCCGTCCATGTGTGTAAACTCATAAATTCTGCTGGCTATATCCTCGTTGCTGGTGCACGTTTTCCTTGATAGGTGCTTCCAATTTAATCTATAATTATCCGCTGGATGTTTCCGATTTTGGTATTTAATCATCCGCTTCCTGGCTTTCCGGTTTTTAATCTTTTCCTCCACAACTCTCTTTGTTGCTCTCAAGTTAAAAGACAACTTAACTTATTATTCAAATTTATACTTGTTTTCGCTTTTGTGTTTTACTTCCCTTCTTCTTGCCGGTCAAATCAAAAGTCCCAAGTCCAGGTCCGCTGTTAGAAAAAAGGAAACTCAATCCCATTCCCTCTTGTTCCATTTTACGTAAATTTTTCGGTCGTGCCATACTGTGTTCCACTTGGTTATGGGTTAAGGGTCCGTTCGACAGCCGAGCCTTGGCGCGAGCAGCATCGCTGTTTTGTTGGAGTTTACTTAAATACTCGGTGGGGGCTTACTTGTTAATCGTTTATTTATATTTTTTTTTTTTTACTTTATTAAACTAGTTCGTTCTTTATTTAGTCATTTATTTATACTGTTTATTTACGGTTTAGCTTATTATTAATAACAATTTAAAATTAAAGAATTCTTAAATGTCCCAAATAAGCTATATATAATCGAGCAATCGTTCTCCCTGCACTAATACCAATAAATGATTGTGTTACGGTCGCCCACGTTACAAGTAACGAACAATGATACAAATCAATACATCAGGATTTCGGGGATTTTGGACGAGGTATTGTAGCACAATTAGACATTGTGTGTATATACATTCTATTCACATCATGTACAGTGCTTGGTAATTCATTAAAAAAGAGCGGGCCTAGAATAGATCCTTGTGGAATATCATTTATTTTTAACGTACTTTCTTAAATCTAACATAAAGAAAAGAATGAATAAACATAATCACTGATGTTGCAAAATAAAAAAAAATATTCTTGTTTGAAAATTAAGTAATGTAAGAATTCCAACTTTTTTTCTGTCCAAGCTGGTTCTGAAATACGTTTGAAGTAACTTTCAATACGACTGACTTTACTCTTAGCTGAAATTAGTGCAGAACCAGACTGCCAACGTATCAAGATCATATTAAGATCGAGCATCAAACATTTTTTTAAACAATTTAGTCACGAGGCACAAAATGCTGATGGGCCGTAAATCAAAGAACGAAGAGGCAGCAGACCTGGATGGAATCAGAGTACCAATTTTTCAATTAGGCGAGAAGAAGGAAGAAATCGGGCAAAAATTAAACTCGTGTCAAATGTATTAATTGATGTAAGGTGGAATGTTGTTAGAACCACAATATCATATAGTCTGAGTAGATTATAGTAAAATATATTCCAAATAAATTTTTTTATTATACGATAAAAATATTTATTTGAATAACTTTTAACGTAAAGTTTACGGTCAAAATAATTAGAAAAATATGTGCTCTTTTTTTAGGAACCAAATCGTATGTAACCAAATGGTTACAGTTATATATTCATTAAAGAACACAATTTTGCTTGAACTATGATTTTATTAAAAACATTAATTTAAGTATTAAAAACACTAATTTAAGTGTGAAATGAGTTACACCAGTCCTTATCTTTGGTCAGACTGAGAGCTACATATGTTACGTGGTAGTAGACTGTTTATTTCATCTTGGACTGTCAACACATTTTAAAGGCGAAAATATAATAAAGTTGAATTGAAATATCAGAGCAGGATCAGAACTTTTTTTCAGGCGGTACCCTATAATTGACGAGTTACTGATGATAGAATAGGAGTGAATAATGTCCTCCCTATTTGTTAGTAATAAAATCTCATTTCTAATATTTCTCTGAGTAGAAAAATGTAAAAGATTTCATAAAAAATCCGAAATTTTAATCGTAAAATATATTAGCAGTAAAAATAAAAACTTGACAATATGTTTTTGGTTGTTTCATAGCCGTCAGAGACTCCAAGCGAAGAAGGTCGCCTGTCTTTGATATTTTTTTATCCTTTCATCATTTCATAGTTTCTCAGCTCTTTAAAAAGAAGAACTTTTCAGTAAGAGTAAACTTTTCCTGTGTAAAAAAAAAACGTTTCATTTCGTATGTAGGTCTACTACGTTACTTAGAAAGAGAGACTTTGATGAAAACCACCGAATCCATAGCGAGCGCCCATTCCAGCTCATTTTCAGCACGTTTCCAAGCTGATGATACGCTGCTTTCATAACTTTGATGCACTTTAGAAGTTTCCTTCATGGTAAAGTTTACAAAGTTGTAATCTCATCTTTTAATTACCCCACCGCCGCTGCTGTAGGAGTTTTTTTTTTAAATTTTATATATAAATGAATACGTGTGTAGTCCGTCCTTTTATGAGAATAAGAGTAATAGGGAAAGGTGGGCGGGGGAAGAAGAAGAAGGGCAGGGTGGCGTTAATTAAAATTCCTTCGCAGAATAAATTTCTAGCCCAAAGTAAAAGTTCATTTACACGATTTTAATTTTGCGATAAAGTTGTTCGTCAGGGGTTTTTAAATCGTTCTCCACCGACTGCAAGAGTTTCTTTTTATGAGGGATGAAACTGTTCGTAATTCGTATTTCATCTGATTTACTTCATTTCAAGTTTATTCAAATCTTCTATTGGGAAAGCTAAGTTTTAACATTCAAAACAACCACTACAAACATAAAAACACAATTATTTCAAGGACTACACTATCTCGAAGTGGTTGCTTGCAGTGGTGTAGATAAGAATTCAGGGTCCCACTCGCGAAATTTTTAAGTATGTTTTTACTTATTACATACTTAACTAGAAATTAATATTCCACAAATTCTTGCTCTCATATTATGATTTTTTTGCTTTCTATAAAGTACAGTAACGAATATGTCTGAGGAGTTACAAATTGTGATTTCCATTTCTAAATGTAAATGTAATAATAATATATCTAAGCATATACTGGGTAGCGCAAAAGTACTGGCACTATAGAAATTACTTATATATTTTTTTATATGACATATCCTGTCATTCTAAACTTTAAAATTGTGTAGTAAACAAATGTAAAATTACTAAAAATAAACATGGACCGTTATACTCCCCAAGAACGTGGAATAATCGTGTCAATGTTTTTACGGAATAATTCATCAGTGATAAAAACACAACGTGAATTTCGTCGACGATTTCCCCGCCTAGAAGCAACTAAGACTGGCAGACTAAGAACAGGCCGTTCAGCCGAAAATATCGATGATATGCGCGAAGATGTGGAAGAGTGTCCAGGAACATCAACGAGGCGACGTAGCACGAAATTGGGCATTTCCAGGCGGACTCTGCAATGTATTGTGGTCAAAGACTTGAAGATGTTTCAGTATAAAACTCAGATGACTCATCAGCTGCTGCCTACTGAGCACCGATCTCGCCTAGAGTACAGCCAGCGCGTCATAAACCTCAACCTTGAAGAGAGTAACGAAGTGCATTTTCATCTCTCGGGGCATATCAGTAAGCAGAATACTCGCTTCTGGGGCATTGAAAATCCGCGCATTATTACAACCACTGAAAGTTACTTTATGGTGTGGTGTCTGTGCTGAAAGTGTGATCGGACCCTATTTTTCCGAAGACGCTGCAGGC